>JAJEKV010000036.1:380776-1580776 GCA_021234155.1 Isoetes taiwanensis | reverse complement strand
CTTCCTCATGGAAACATGGGAGCATGCAGGACACAAGATACCCAACTTGCCAGGATACCATCGCTACTCAATCTTCAATGATTGCACAAAACGAGGGCATAGAGGGGTTGCCTGCTACTACTGGACGACATTAGCACAATCAATCTCCTTGATCAAGACGGACAGGCACAACTGTTACCGATGGGTGTGTATGCAAAACTGCAGTGTAGCAGCCTGCTACTTCCCACATGCAGAGAGCAACTTCTATCACACCCACTCAGATGTGGATAGACTGGACCCCTATGTCGATCTATATGATGATACACAGCAGCATAAGCAGTTGGGCAACGTCATACTCCTTGGAGACTTTAATGCATGCACCAGGGTAGAACAACCCATGAGATTTGATCCCTTGATTGATGATGTGTTGCAGCTACAGCATGCAAAAGGAGCTTGGCCACGAACATCAGATGACAATTAGGTCACGCGCTATGGTAGGCAGTTGCTTTTGCTCTATGGTATCTTTGACTTGGTAATTTGCAACGGACTGCCACAGTGGTCGTCCTTCCGCAATAGCACTTACAGACAGAAAAACCGGGGAGGGGTATGGTGGATATGTGCTAGTGCCTGAGCAGGATATGCATGTCGTCAAGCACTTCCAGGTGGGAATAACTAATAGAGATGAAGAGGTCGACTCAGACCATCTACCACTTTATTTGCAGCTAGCCTGGAAGATTGTGAAAACCCCCTGTGCGACAACTCCTCACATCCCTCAGTTGCGATTGGATTATGAACATGCAGGGGCTTATGGCCAAATGCTTGTAGATGATCTGGCAGAAATTTTGCAGTACCCTACACTAAAGCAATAGATAGGCCAGCTGATTGACGTGCTTAGGACTGCTGCAAAAAGGTGCTTTAGGATAAGCTGCCCTCGACGGACCTCCAAGATCACAACATTCCCACATAATCAGTGTTTTGTCTTCTATCCCAATGATCAGGTATGATTGCAATACTTATAAAGGTCGTTTTGCTCGGTTTATCAATGCAGAGGTTCTACTTGGATCTGATACAAGAAAATGAACTAGAAGATCTCATGGTCAACAGTCGACGAGGAAAAGCCATTCGAAGACAATACTGGTTTTCAATGTGCATCTTCCATCTTACTCCTGACTGCAACATCTCGGTTAAGAAGACTACCAAGAATATTATGGGTTTTTCTAAGACAAACCACTCAATGGAATAACATTGACAATCTTGAAGAGAGGTTCCTTTGAGAAACTGGTAGGTCTCATTATACCATATCTAATTTTTTTTTTTTTGAAGGAACGAGATGATTTTTTCATTAATTAAGGAAAAACATACAAAATCCTGTTAAGTCCCATAGAGGCTTAACAAGGCACAATATGATAGTAGGTGACAATATAGTTATCCACACAGATGTTTATAAAAGTATCCGGCCAAAATAAGCTTGAAGATATGAAGATTCTTCACAGTAGCAAATGTATCAAAATAGGTAGCCACTTTTGCAAGAATTCACATAGAAGACCCGAGCATCTTGTTGGATAGAAAAAAGAGATGCATCCCTGTATTGCCCTTTTGTTGTCATTACTAAAACCTGCACATACAAACAGAAATATTGCAATCATAAGGAGGCCAAAGTGCTGACTTTTCCTAAGATCCTTGTTGATGGGATGGTAGGAATAATGGGGCAATTGGGATCATCAGACCGGAAGAGGATATTGAAGCGGGTTGTGAAATTGCTAGTTGTATCCAGAGTGTATGAGTATTCTTTCCACAACTGGTCTCTGATCAGTCTATAGTAATCTTGCTGTACGATGAGCAGAATAAGATTGCCATAAGCATCAGCTAGCATCGTGTGTGTATAGTATAGTTCTCTGTACCTCAAGAATTGCCTTTTTGTAAATTCATGGTGATGCTTTTCCATGAACCAAAATAAGTAGACTGTTTGCATCACTTCTCTTGAGAAGATTGAAGCCCATAACCTTTCCAATTTTGTCCTAATCTCCTCATCATCTACTACCTGCTTATGTGTCCAATGATTATGTGGAGGATAGCAAACTTGATGCTCATGTATTCTGTGTTCACCATATCTGGCCACTTCATTTCTCAAAGAGGCCCCATCCTTAGTGACAAAGTATCTGGACCTCTGCATAACTCCATGTATCCTAAGCAAAAAAACTCAATTAGCATTTCTAAATGTGAGCCTGGAAATGAACAAGAGATGATACCCCACAAATTCACCAATTTGATCCCAACACCTGTCATAATTGTCAGCAAATAATTTTCTATGTGCAGTAGCACAAAGCTCAATGTCATACTTAATATGCAATTTGATCCATGTAATAGAAAACCTTTTTTTGCCATATAAACATCTATTTCTGGATTTCCAGATATTCCAAAGGCATAAATAGACAATAGTATTTTTGTACGTGTCTTCTCCTTGTAAGAGATTGATTATAGCAGATCTATCAAAGTTACCAAAATATCTATTGAATCCAAGACCACAAGGAATCCAACTTAGAACAGAAAAAGATGTGTTCAAAATCCTCAACATTATTACAGTTTAGAGGGCAATTGGGAGACACATTAGGATTCCTGCTGTTAATAACCTGAAGGCAAGGAACACTTTTGTTTGCAATGAGCCAAATGAAGAAGGAAACCTTTTTTGCAACATAAGAATTCCAAACATTTTTTATAATGAATTTGATAGCAGTAGGATCAATTCCCCAAACACTGGAAGATTTAGGAGGATGAGGACTCTGATGTAGGAAATTATAGACATCCTTTACCTTATAGCACTTTTTCTTATTTAAACACCAATCCAAATTACTATGCAGTATCTGATTAATATTGGAATTTCCCACAATGTTCCTGATGTGCTTGTAAATTTTTTTATCAGTTTGAGAACCCCTAATAGTAGCTTTGAGATTAGACCAGGTTACCCATCTGTTATTCTGCCACAGATCTCCCAGGTTAATGATACCATAAGAACTCCACTTTTTGTATGTTCGAGGGTGCTTTAGAGCAAGCACGTGGTTTGGATGATCTATAGTTTTCAAGAATAAACCTATTAGGGAGAAAAGCACTCTGATTTCCACTGATACAGTTCTGAAGATAATCTTTGATTCTTGAGGCAATAATTTTGGCACAGATCTTATAGGTAGTATTGGTTAAAGATATTGGTCTCCAGTCAGAAAACCCAGTAGGCTTGTCCACTTTAGGGATTAAAGAGATAAAACCACTAGCTATAGAAGGATGAAGATGCTTAGCTTCCCAAAAGCCTCTTATGAAATGCATGAAGTCATACTGGATTAAGTCCCAAAATTCTAAGAAGAATTCTGGAGGAAATCCATCAGGACCAGGAGATTTACCATGTTTAAAGCTTTTGAGAATTGATAAAACTTCATCAGGGCTAGGAATATCTGAAAGGGTAATATCCATTTGATTGTGATCATTTGGAATAATGGAGTCAATCAAATCAATGAATTTCTTGGCATTATTGTCCATAGAAATATCAGAAATGATGCTTTTTGAAAACAGATCAGAATATTTAGAATGGAAATAATTAGAGATATCACAGGGATTATTCAAAACCAGACCAGAATCATTAGTAATTTCATTAATAGAGCTCTTATTCTGTCTTGCCTTGGCAATTCTAAAGAAAAAATTCATTGCTACCGAGTCCATGTCATTTGTGTATTTAATTTTTGATCCGATTCTTTGCCCTTTGGCCTCAAATTCCTCAATAATCCTAATCTTTATTTCAAGATTTTCCTCTTGAAGATGTAAAAAGAAGAGTTGAAAGGATCCTCACTCAAAGCCAACCCTCATCTCTCTCATATCTTTGAAGAAGAATGTTTTTTTCCCCGACTTTTATGATTTTAGCTTTTTAGACCATTCTTTAATCCCAGGATTTGGAGGCCTTAAGATTCGAATAGAAACCCTTCATGGACATGGGAGCGCCAACTCTAGGAAGGCTAGAGTAGAATCCCTGAACTCTTTGAGAACAAGGTATTTTGAAGCAAACCTGGAATTGAACTTGTAAGGAATGTTACGGATCTTGGAGCGTAAAACCCGATGTTGAGTGCATAGGAATTGAGGTTGATGATCGAAGAAATAGCGATAGATTCATCCTTTGTAAACATAAGCATTGTCCCGAGTAAATTGGAGCGAAATATTAAGATAGAATCTGTCCAAAGCACAAAACACTCTAGCATTCCCTTTTCTCTTGTTAGACCAAGTGAATTTAGCAGAAGAGGAGGGAATCATAAGCATAGAATTATCATCAATGAGGTCATTCCAATGTGTTTTTCCAATCTAGACATATTGATCTTATTGCCCAATTTTTATTCCAACAAAGGAGTATTGTTGAAATCACCGGCCAAGATCCAGTCATCAATGTTTTGGGCCTTCATCCAATGATTAATATCCAACCAGAGGAGTTCTCTCTCTTTTGGATTGGTTGAGGCATATATATTTATAAGACCAAAGGATTTGTCCATGATATTAAAAATGGTGCACTGCCACATTTTGCTCGAAACATTGTAAAAAAGCGATTCGGTGTTAAGATCTTTCCAAATCATACATATCCCCCCTGAGGTTCCTTCTGCTTCCATCCAGATGGAGGAGCTTCCTGGAATTATCCAATCTCCAAGATTTGCACATTCAAATTTTTGAAGCTTAAGCTCTTGTAAAAGAATGATGTCAGCTTTATAGGATTTAATTTGGGAAATCACTCTCCTTCTTTTGAGAGCACCTTTAATACCCCTAAGATTCCATGTGAGAATCTTCATAAGGATATTAAAATAGAAGGATGAAAGGATAAAGCTATCTATGCTTGGTTTTCCCTCTTCTTTCTTTCTTATTTTTACTTCTATACCATATCTAATTAAACCATGCTAGAAAGTCAGATCTCCTGTAGACCCTAGAAAAGCTGTTGCTATGGTTCTCTATTTGCTTGTCCATAGTGAGATGCATTTACATGTTGGCCAAAGGTTTTATGTTAGAAAAGCAACTATCTAGAAATATACAAAGAAGGTGACATTAGCTCTTGCTTCTAAGACCATGCTTTACAAGAAATTTATTGCCTTGCCTTTGGAACAGAGACTGCTAGATATTACGAAGGACTTTCAAGATGCCACAGGCTTGCCTAACAATTTTGGTGATGTTGATGGTTCTCATATTGTTTTGTACAGGAAGCCATGGAAGAAAGACAAAGAGAATGATTAGTATAGCAGACATAAGCGACATTCCTGCCTAATGCAAGGTGTAGTAACACATTCTCGAATGTTTATCAGTGTTTGTGTTAGTAGAATGGGATCTGTGCATGATTCAAACCAATTCAAGAAAAGTCTATTGTATAAGAGGCTTGCATCAAAGCAGATTCTGCAATAGCCTATTGTCCACATGAATGGTAAGGAAATTAATATGAGAGGTGAGATCCTTGATGCAGATGTAACAGTCAACATTCCACCAATGCTTTTAGGTGATTCAACAAATCCGAGCAGAAGGTTTCTAATGAAGGTATTTCTAGATAGTACAGGGTCTTCTGGCAGGTATGCAAGAGGATTTACAAGGGCTTAGTATGTGCGGAGAATGGTTTTGGGATAATGAAAGAGAAGTTCAGGATCCTTAAGTGTTTGCCTATCCACATTGGCAGGGCGTCCAAGATCATTTATGCCACATGTGTTCTATGGAATTTCTGCATAGGATTTGGAAATGGAGATGCTACCCATAGAAGCAGATTTGCCAGAAATAAACTATTATAAGACTGAAGACATGAACAAGAAAATGAAGAAGGAAGGAGACTTGATAAGACATATCATCTTCCAGAATATAGATGGCAGAAATGTTCTTTGATTCTTTGGTTCATTCTAGCAATTTAAATTCCTTCATTTTTCACAACTTAAAATGTCAATATGTGATGCTTTCTCATTTGTGGAAATGATATAATTCAATTCAATCTCAGTTCCAAGACAGTTTGTTGCTTTCAAAAATTCTTATGCATTCTAAATATAGAAGATTGTCTAAAATTGCCTTTGAAAACTTCATCCAAGTCAGTTTAATGATTTTGGAGATAGAAGCATTTAAATCGAAGTCAAATTCTTGTCAATGAAAGTCAAATCGATTGTTACAGAATACTCTATATATACTCGAGTTCTACATATTTGAATTCAGAATACTCTATATATACTTGCTATAACAAAAGTCCTCTTAACTCTACATATATTTGAGTTTATATAACATTTACTTGAGAAGCAATAGTACAAGGGATCGACATAATAAAGTAGAACATGACAGATTAACACAACAGATTACATTAGCAGCCATTATACAGATTACCACTGTTTATTGAAGAACGCAAGTGAATTTAAAAAAAAATAAGTATATCGATAAGAAATGTCTTACAGAGCATGCTATCAATGTTATCACACTATTTGAAGATAAGAAGAAATGATGTAATCTACTAGATGATTACAAATCTGTTACAGAATGCCTATTATATTTAAAAACAGAAAAGACAACTTGAATCATGCTTAACAAACTTAGTCGACTTATAAACTTGTAATCAATGTATTTATAAAGCCATTAGGAAGGAAACAAAATTTAGGTGAAAATCTCATGTATTAACAAGTAAGATGTTACAAAAAGATCGTTTCTTGCGGGTCTGATTCCACAAGAACCTACAGTCAGTTTCATATCATATATGACAATAAAAGGGGAGGGGGGAGAGGGGGAGAAGAAATCTGCTTAGTTAAGGGGTAGCCAAGAGGAAATAGGCGAAGAAGATATTCGGCAAGGCAGTTTTCACAAATCACAGATGGGATTTTGACCTTCCAAAGGCACCACCTCTCATAATGCTTGACATGCACAAGCTCCACATGATCTCTCTGCTGGAAAGGAGCTTGCTCAGCTCATGCAAGCAGTTCATGCTCAACAAGGACATCCCCCATGGCCCAGTAGCCGAGAATAACCCTTTGGCTTACACTTGCATGAAAAATCCTATGCTGGAGTTCTTCAACCTCGGCCGATTCCACAGTAAGGTTTCTTTAACAGGAACTTGCTGCCACTGTCATAGTTGAATCTTCGCTTGAAGAGCTCGAAGAAGAAATAATGGGAAAATGGCGTCGGACCAACACTTTGTGCCCATCCATCTTGCAGCAACTTGTAATCAATTGGGATGCTCAAGAATCGAGACACAATTATGGAATTTGAAGGGTCATTGTACGATTCTGTTTGGCATTTAAATTCCAGACAAGGGAATATTACATTACCATTAATTTTAATTCCACCGCATAGATCCTCTCTAAGTGTCTATTTCACTCAACCCCAAAATTGAAAGTTCCAATCATTGACCACTTCGAACGACGAATTTCTAAGATTAAGATAAGATCCTTATATCCTAACTAACTTGTAGAAGAACCAAAAAATTTGAAAGTAACAGCATTTTACAAAATTGAGAAAAGAGTACCTTAGAAATTGGGACTAGTTTGTATGTTTCGATGCAGCAAGCTTGTCAATCTCCAGTAGAATATCCTTTGTCATCTGGAAAATGCTTTCTGTCATTGTCGCCATTGATTGAGCAATTTTTAAAGTATTAGCTGATCTCATTGACTCCAATTCCCTGATCAATTCATGCTCCTTAACATATTTTTCCTTCATGAAATGAAGCTTCCTTTTCCCATTCTCTCCAAAATTGTTAGCCATGTTTGAAATCCCCATTGCTATGTCTTCATCTACGTGAATCCGAGATCTTTTTTTGGTTGTTGGCTTACCATTAACCCCAGGCTAATTGCATGCAACAGGCCTAGGATTAGTATCGAAAGGGTTGCATGTACTTGGAGTGTCCTTGGTTGAATTTTTTTATTGACTACTTGAGTTATCTTTGCTGATGTTTCTTTCATTAGCAATAGGGCTAACAGGGATGTGCTCTACAAGTTTATAAACTCTTCTTCCTGCAAAGATGCATTTGTTCCAATTGTCTCATAGAAAGCATCAGATATAAATATATTCGGGTACATTCTAGCATCCTCAAATGCCTTTGCTCCAAATTTTCCATCATCGCCTGCACCAGGAATGTCCCTGTCATTTGTTACTCCATGTTTAAGCTCTTCCATCATATCACATCATGGCCAGCTAGATGGCTCAAAATCTATTCTCTCGGATGCTTCTTTCTCATCCCTAAATTTTATTTGCAGTTTATCCCATTTGTTTCTCAACTGCCTCAATTCTTCCAGACCATGAACTGCGACTTGCAATTTGATCATAATCTCTCTCTCTCCATTGGCTTGAAGAAAAATTAATACTTCCAATATTAATGCATCTTGTACTCCCCCATCAGTGCAAGCATGGTAGAAATTACATTGCCTGACCAATCTATATGTGTTCTCCTCTTTTTGGCCCGGTTAAGAGCAACAGAACTGCTTTCGTGCACAACCATGGCCAAATCATTTGGGAGGGGCTTTAATTGTACCTCAGGTAATTTATCTTCTGGCTGATCCTTCTTCCTCCCCCTGAGATTGCAATTCGAAGCTCTTGAAGGTTTGGAATTTATCTCAATAGCAACAGATTGGGAAACTGATCTAGTTATCCTTTTGGTTCTTCTTGGAGCCATTTTTTCGGTCCTAGGGGAAACAAAAGACTTCGCAGTAAATGGCAAAGAGGATCTGGTAGCCTTTGTCGTGATCTTGCCTGTTCGGCCTGATTTATGAAACAACAATGGATTTATCAAGCCAAGAGTGGCTATTACCAAATGATTCTACAAATTCAAATAAAGAAATGCAAGAAGTACTTACCGAATTGCCAATGGACGCAATTGCAATGTTTGGAAGTAAGAATTTGGATCTTTAATTCTTGAAGCCCGCTCACCTTGAACAGGGGCCGGAACTAAGGTCGAAAATTTCGGCCTCCAAAAATTTCCCTCCAAAAAAATTTATGGCCCATTATCCTTGATGGCCATTCCAATAATGGGAATGCCCCTAATAGTAGTTAGGGGCAAATTGTCTCTTAATGCAAGTAAGTGGACTCTCGCATCTCTCTCATGATCTCTCCTCCCAAAACATCTCTCACATAATCTCCCATCATCTCTCGACTCGCATATGGCCAATGCTTCACCCTCTCTCCCTCCCTCCCTCCCTCCCTCCCAACCCCTCTCTTTCCCTCTAAAAAAGGGGGTGCAAAGAAGAGAATATTTGGAACTTTGGTTTGAAAAAAATTGCTATTTAAATATCTTATATGGTTGTGAGGCCTTGGGGGCAAGTTTGCCTCTATTGCAATGGGAGAAAAAATTGAGAGTGAGAAAAAATTGAGAGTGTGTAGAAAAACTTTTTGCATATAGATCAGATGATGCTTGCCAAATGCAAATTCACGCCTTTATTAATCCGAAGCCCTTTGCCATTTTTTACGCTATTTAATTAAAGTGGGATGTATGGATGAAAATGCATTTCTGCGACTAGCTCGGAAAGAGAGTATGGATAGAGGCCCGTACGATTGAACTAGATAAGGAAATGAGGGATGCACATAGGAGATTTGAAACAAACACATGCATTTTCTGACAACCGTAAGCCAAGGATAGAAAGATAAGATTCTCCATTACATGGTTCATGACACAATGAGAGGATTAAGCATACTTTGAACATGGTTAATTATAATCCATGTCTGATATTAGATCTCTAAATCCAAATCTAACAGGTCGCACCAAGTTTTTGCTTTCCAAGAGATATGGGGCGATGGTTCTAAGTACGCCCGATTTGGGTTGGCCTCCCATGGAAACCCTTCCGGGTTTTAATGGAAACCCTTCCGGCTTTCCATGGAAACCCTTCTGGGTTTTAGTGGAAACCCTTAGGTTTTCAATAAAACAGGAAGGGTTTCCATGGAAACCCTTCCGATTTTCTAGAATTTGAAAACCAGGAAGGGTTTCCACTAAACCGGAAGGGTTTCCATGGAAGCGGGAAGGGTTTCCATTAAAACCCGGAAGGGTTTCCACAAAATTATTTTTTTTTAAATATTTACACACGTGAGCCTTTATGGCTCACGCCTTTCCACACGGACGCCGACATTAAGGCGCCGCGTCCATCGAAACGCCGCCACTCAAAATTCAAATTTTTGAGTGGAAACCCTTCCGATTTCCTTGCATGATGGAAATTGGGAAGGGTTTCCATGTGAGGAGGAAAATAGGAAGGGTTTCCCGAGGGAGGAGGAGGAAAAGCAGGGTTAGGTTTCCATATGAGGAGGAAAATAGGTTAGGTTTCCACATGCGGTAGAAACTTCGATAAAATGCGTGACGTGTGAAGTTGCACTCTATTATGTTGCATCATGGCACTATGCTCTACATAATCTCTATTGCATAACCTTTGTCTTTGTTAAATGTTAGATTCTATGTTAGATTCTATTTTTTTTTAGAACTCAAAATATGATAAAGTTGTAACCCCTATCTATATACTAAAAGCAGTTTCTTTTCGGGAGGAGGCGTCAATGGGAACAATGCTAGCTCTTAACTGAATACAAAGCTATGTGCGTTCAAGAAAAATTAAGGCACAATACCTTCTTATTAAGAAAAAGGAAAGGCCTAAATCTTAAATCTTAAGAATTCAAGAACAAGAATGTGCATTTGATGGCATTTGAAAGACAAATACAAACAATTGCATTTAAAGCCAAATAGATGGAAAACATGATTATAAACACGCATTTTGGAAAATTACAACCGGATCCTATTTGCACATTTGTCGATATTGCTATCAACTTTGGAGCGAGGGTTAACTACATGCCCTGGACTCGGATCAGAACAACCACTCGTAAGATTTTCATGACAAAGTAACGTAAAATTCAAAAAAGACCAAACCTTACAACCAAACTCTACTTTGCATATAAGATATGGTACAAATCTGTACCAAAGTATACATTCTTTTAAGAAGAACCATGCATATCTGGTTCGATCTGATGCAACAACCTTGAGCAGGCTTCAGTCTGATCTACTTATTGAAGAAGAATCAGCAAGCGGACCAATTTCCACAGCTCCATCAGGGCTTTCTGTCCTCTCTACAGCATCATCATCAACCTTCATAGCAAATTCAGCATTGCCAAGGCCAAACTCAAACATTGTTTGTCCCTATATCATTAGCATCTAAATTGCTTGAGCTTTTCTCTAGCTTCTCATTTTCTCTAGCAACATCACCAGAATCATCCTGCTTTAATTCATTGAGTCAGAGAACCAAAGACATACTGACTATGTGCTCTCCATTGCCGAAGTATTCTTCAGGTACAACAATATCATGAGTCTTCCCCAATACAGAAGTTGCAGCTTCAGGTTCCATAACTAACGTTTCATGCTCAGGCTGCCATTTATACAAAACATCAGCTGCAGTACTAATGCTTGCATCTACATGCTCCCCATTGCCGAAGTACTGTTCTTCCAGTAAAGCATCATGGATCTTTCCCAATTCACAAGTTACACCGTTTGGATCCGTGTAAATTGTTTTAAATCTATGGCATAAGAAAGGTAATCCTCACCACCAAAACAAATTCGCTCCAGTCAAGAAGAAGTTCATCTAAGCTTGAGATTTTCAATGCGATCTCTTGCAGATTCATCAACTCCAAATACTATAGATACTGATTGCAGAAAGATTTTAAGATCAATAGCTACATGGGCCTGAACCCGGCATTTCTCAAATATTTGCACCTTTAAATTGCAGAAAAATTTCCGGCAAGATTTGAGGTGGGTAGCCTACCAAATCGTCCCACAATTTGATGCGCACCCTGTACGCCAATTGGGCAAACGCTTTGGTAGAGCGATTTACCAAGTTTCGAGTCGTTCTAGCAACAGAGTTCTGATGATGTCTGCAGCAAAATCAAAAGCAAATGAATATGAAACAAAAACTGTATTTATCCTCCACTAGATAAAAAAAACACGAAGATCAAAAGCACCAATAACTGCGAGGAAAAAAAACCTATAGAACAGCTTCCAATGCAAGAACGGTAAGGCCAGCTATGCTAAATCCAACCGAGACAAGGGGACGCTCTTCCCCATTACATTTCTTTTCGACGCGCACATTACTAGTATTTTGGTTTTCTTTAGCATACATCTCTCTGTCCTTTCTTCATAGCCAAACCTATTCCGGCCTTTTTCCTATTCCGACTTCTTTTCCATATATTTCTCTGCCCTTTCTTCATAGCGAGACCTATTCTGGCCTTTTTCCCATTTCGGCTTTCTTTCCCATACATTTTCTCTGCTTTATTCTTCAAATGAGACCTATTCAGCCTTTTTTCCCATTCCGTTCTTCATAGACATGTTCAGGCCTTCTTCATAGACACGTCTATCTCTCTGCCGATTCTTTGTAGACATGCACGGATAGGCGAGCTTGGTCTGCTCTTTCCACCATTAACTTGGAGGCTGACCATTTAGGCTATGGTGAGTATGGGGTCATATTTTAAATGATTAGGGCATACGGAAGGGAAACTTTTCGAGGCGGGAAGTTTGGGGAAGAAACTTGGCGGTGAGCGGCGGCGGCGTCGGCCATGAAGGGCGCCGGCGCCCGGCAATTCTTCTGAAACTTTCCTGCCTTCGAGAAAGTTTCCCGCAATAACCTTTCATCGCGTCGCGATTACCCCATCCATCTTTTTCTTGCCTTTTTCTTCAATCTAACCACCAGGATCTTGCAAGAGAAGCACCGGATTTGAGCGAATTAACATCTAAGCTCCATTTGGAGCCATTTTGAACTCAATTTGGTGGGTTTTATGAGCATTTTAAGGACTTTATCAAGAGCGAGAGCATCGCAATCAATGCTCTTCCGGAGTGTAGAGCCCTTCCTCCAAAATGATCTTCGAAATGATCTTGTTCTTCCGAAATGATCTTCCGGAGTGCGAGCTCTTACGAAATGATCTTGTTCTCTAAATCTTCTTTGTTGGTGGCGCCGCCGTAGCACCACCAAAACTGGAGACCAGAAAGTTACCTAAAATAAAAAGGACCTGAAATCTTAGGTAATCGGCAAGTGATGAAGGTTACGGGAGATGGAGGTACCGCCATATTGCAGGAATGATCTATGATCTATGATCGTAAGAGAAAAATCAAGGCTAGAGAAAAATCAAGACTCGCTAAAAATTACCTCAGTAGAAGCATCTTCAGCATCCCGCCATAGCTCATTCTCGAAAAGAAAATCTCTTCCGAAACAGGCCCATGAATTAAAGTCTGTAAATTTAAGGTCAGCATTAATTAACGGTGGTTACATCGAAATCCAAAATTATAATATTTTTATGGAAACCCTTCCGGGGTTCTAATTTGGAAACCCTTCCGGGTTTTGGAAATTCGGAAGGGTTTCCATATTAGAACCCCGGAAGGGTTTCCACTAATTTATAAAATAACCCCAATCGGGGGGAGATAGTGGGAGCGGATATGGGGGCAGGTTCTTGATAGTGCAGTTCTTTATGAGTCTTCGCTTAGTAGCTCATTTTGAAGCCAACAAAATGGTCCAAAACAATGGCCCGGAACCAGAATTCACTCATTTGCTTGCTGGATCTCAAATTAAAGTTCATGTTATTTCTATCCTTTCTTCTGCTTTCTAAACTACAACAAACCTTACGCAGTCTCTGACAGAAACAAATTAACTTTTTTATGAATCATTAGATCCTGCTACCTAGATCATTGAACAGAGATAACAGAGTTCTGCATCAAATACTACAAATACAGAGTTTTGCTTTCAATACTACAGATGAGGGTTTTGCACGAGTTATCGGGACCTCCAGAAAACAATGGGTATGTGGACTCAATCCCATTCCGTGTGCATCGCCACGTTTTCAGCATTCGAAACCTGTATTGATAATAAATCTGGACTCCACCATTCTGGCATTACATTAGTTAGAAGTAATAGCAACCTACTTTCCTGAAGGTGAAACTGCAGGGCTGAAATCTGCTTCCAGTGGGATCTATTTCTATCACCCCAAAAGATTTAACGGCTCTTCTAAATCCAGAGCAGCACAACACAAATGCTCTAAGAATCTGTAAACACATGATCAATACTCTTGCCTTAGTATAAATAAAAGCAACAGAAAATCACACATCTTGCTTTAAATAAAAGCAACAGGAAATCACACATCTTGCCTACAAGTATCTAACCAATGGTCGGTAAAATGTACTAACTAAATTTTAACAACACGAAAGAAAGGATCATACAATGCCATAACTGCATAGCAAGGAGAAGCCTGAAGTAGCTCAAAGAACTCAAAAAAACCAATGGCATAGGTGGTGTTAAATAAACACCATACAAGAAATGACCTGATTTTTTAGCCTCCAAAGCCATACAGAGTTCTGCCCTGCCTCTTGAGAGAGTAGACAACATCCATGGCAGTGACAGTCTTACGGCGAGCATGCTCTGTGTAAGTTACTGCATCACGAATTACATTCTCAAGGAAGATCTTGAGGACGCCACGGGTTTCTTCATAGATCAAACCACTGATTCTTTTGACACCGCCCCTTCTAGCAAGGCGCCGGATTGCGGGCTTGGTGATACCTTGGATATTATCACGGAGGACTTTGCGATGGCGCTTGGCGCCCCCTTTACCCAAACCCTTGCCTCCCTTTCCTCGCCCTGACATTCTTGCTTGCCTTGCTTGATCGCCGGAATTAGAAACACAGGATAATGGAAAGCCCTGTTCTGAAAAGAGGGAAATTTGAGCGGTATTTATTCTCTTTGAAGCCCGCATCATGGCCGTTGATCTGACATTCTACGGTTCTCTATCGTCCGATAATGCACCCCGTTGATTTCTCTCGACGGTTGGATTTGATTTTGCGAACCCGGATCGACAATCGTTTATGAAATTGTGTTCCTGCATTTCCCAAGTACCTCTTGGCAGTTGCATAAATGCTACGTGCTTTCGCTTTGTTTCCTGAAAATGGGCATAACTGAAATGGATGTTTGAAAGTGCAGACCGGCACGGCACAATACAAACAAAGTAAAGAAGAAAGCATGCGATGTCGGGAATTAGTCGTGAACATGCAGAATAGAATAGGTAAACGTAATGAACGTTTGCTTCAAATTAATTGTAAAATTACGTCTATTTTATAAGGCGCAATATTGTGCCCATTATTTATAGCGGCGCCGCTATGTGGAGTTTTTTTAGCAAGGCAGATGGATATGTTTCAAACCCAGCATTACGGCAGTCATTGGAGAAGAGCGCTATGCTGCTTACTCAAAGCAATCATTCGCCATAGTGAAAAGCTCCAGAGCGCCTGAGAAGACCCTGTTCTAGTAGAAATTTAAACAGAATAGACTTTTCTGAAGTGCCCTGTCTACAGATGCTATTCTTACAAGATTTTAGTTGCTGGAAAACACTGGGCTGATCATTCAATCCCCGTGTTCATGATTCAGAAGCAAAATTCCCGTGGATTGAGTTTTATAATTCAAAAGCACTAGAAACGTGTGCCCGGCGATGCCGGGCATTAGTCGTGGACATGTGGAATGGGTGAGTAATATAGTTTATAGGTGGAATAAGAATGTGTAATCGATTTTGTAGATGTATTGGAGTGCCAAGTATAGAGGTTTAGGGTTTAGGCATTAGCCATGGGTAGGAATAGCAAAAAGCATAGTGTAATGGTAGATGTATTGGAGTGCATGTAGTTTAAGGTATTGGTTTAGAGCTTGTCGTACTTTAGGCTTTTTTGGATGTATTTTTTGCATTAAATTTCTAACATTTCATGCACATAGAGCCTTTTGGGTATATGCATTCCCTTTAGAGCCTTTTGGGCTACTTAAGATCTTGGGCCAATAATAAGTCGCGCATAAATAGTTGTGTGCTAACTCGAATCGCGCATGAACTTGAGTTGTTTAAATCAATCTCAGAGTGTTCAAAATGGTTGGAGTTGCTTGTGAATAATAGTAAAAACGCGCCTAACGCTGCCGCGCTTCTTTTGAAGCATGTGTTTATGGGCATTTAATAGCTCACAATCATAATTCCATATTGTATTCTTATGGTTATAGACGCTCCCAAAAAGACATCCAAGCATCTTTGCATGCAGTATTGATTGATTGCACTCCTTTATGATACCTCATTCATTTATATTGTTTGTTTAGTTGTGACTACTGCATTCTTTCATGTAATTTAAATGACCAAACTACTTTAAGGTCATTCATTAGCCTCTCATTGGCAAGTGTTATATAGTATATCACTATATTTGTGACTAAGTGATATATAGCAACCAAGCCTTCCAAAGAAAACTGCATTCTTAGCTCAAATATAGACAATTTTAAATCATAGTGCATATTACTTCAAAACAATGCCCAACGATGTATTTTATATATTCTCTTTATATATTTCATTTGTGCAAGCCAAGTTAGGGCCGGGTTACATGAGGATGTTGACATGATCTACATCATGTCGACATGAACGTTTCTAAAGCGTTGGGGTCATTTGTTCATGTCAAATATAATTGCTACGTGTCAAATTTTTAGGGATTTAGGGTCAAATTTTTTTTTTAAAGTTGCTACATGTCAAATAGTCAACATGAACCCATCCAACCGAAGAGGAAGCCGGTGGGATGGATCCATGTTGAGGGCAATCCATTCATGTCAAAAACAAACATGTGACCTCTTACTTTTGGCATTTTGACGACTTTCCATTCATGTTGACATGTACATGTGACCATACCCTTACAATCTTTGCAAAATAGGGATGTCAAAGTGAAGAATGGTTTGGTCATAAACACAGTTTATCATCCCAAATAGAAAACTAAATAAACCTTGCGAAGCTTAAAAAGCTAGGATAAAAGGCCAAGGTTGAGTCTCTTGTGCCAAGGTCAAGTCTTGCTACAGAATGGTTTCAAAATGTTGTCTCGTTGCAAACATGGATTGCGTGAAATAATATTTCGTATAGAAAAAAA
Source organism: Isoetes taiwanensis (assembly GCA_021234155.1). Lineage (NCBI taxonomy): Eukaryota > Viridiplantae > Streptophyta > Lycopodiopsida > Isoetales > Isoetaceae > Isoetes > Isoetes taiwanensis. The sequence continues at coordinate 1,563,909 of JAJEKV010000036.1, read as the reverse complement.
ATAAAAAGCAAAATGCCCCTAAAGTGACAAATGTACATGGTTGTTCAATATGTGATCCAACCTATATACCTTGGTTTGAGCATAAGGGCCAAAAGGGAATAATGCTTTGCACTTGTAAGGACCCATACATATTTTGGATTGATAAATATTAAATCTGTGCCCTCCTTACCACATGTACCTTTCCCATCCTATTCTAGTTGCATCCTTAATTTACTACACCAGAGTCCACCTTCATTAATCAACCAAATCATTCTACTATTCTCAATCAAATCTTTTGTGAATATACAAAGAAATCTGTTGCTTTCTCAACAATAATCTGTGAATGCATACTTAAGACTATAATAATAAGGACCTTGTTGTCATTTACACAATCAAATTTCTACAATATGCAATAGATTGCATTATGAAAAATGCTTTTCCTTTTTAAATCCCTGAAATCCACATTTGCTATCAGCCTCATTGCCAGGGCCGATGTCTGGGAACTGGATCTCATGCAAAATACAACACTTCACATGACTTATAATCCAAATAGTTTGACATAAGAACATTTAAGTCTCCTCTGCTGGATGCTTCACACAATTGCATTAGCCAATAGGTCCTGAATTAAGAATTTGTGATATATAAAAGTCAATATACGTGATTTCCATGATTTGTTTTTGTTGCTTTTAACCTATAACACATAGTTCAATTAAGTGTTCACACATGCGAATGTATCCACTTTTCCTAACAGCATGAACATGCCAAAAGCATAATATCCTTTAAGCAAAGGGCATCTAGAAATCCCCTTGTTGTATGAAATAGCATCTTAAACTTCAGAGTAAGAACCATCTAACAAAGTGCAGTCTGGGCCTGTACATGGCAGAATTAAAGAAAAAATGCATCATGTAGAATGCATTGCTAAGACGCCTGGAAAGAAAGCATTACTTAGGATGGTTGGAAAATAAAAAATCTGTTTATAGCTAGAATGCAACACATCCAAAAGAACCAAAAAGAGGAGGAAGAAAAAGATCAACAGGTTTTATTTAGTAACTCACATGTGGTTAGATTGAAAGAACTTAAAATTGTTGTTTTAGGCAAAGTGTTTTCATCACCTCTGTGTGGCTGTGGTTGAAAGTGCAAAAGCTGCCCCAATCCTAACTCTGCAAATGGCTGACATCATAAGAAGGGACGGATTTTACTGCAGATTATAATAAGGGATGGATTTTACTATTGGAATCACACACACAACATATCTACATATTAGATTCTGTTTAATTTAAAAGAGCATGCATCTGGAACATACATTTGGCAAAAACTCCAAAACACATCTTACATACCTCCAAGATTACAAAGCAGGATTAAAATTAAGCTAAAACCACGGCAGAATTAGTCCAATGGGGCAAGATTTAAGACCATCTGAAACAAAAATGTGAGAAGAAACAGCATTTGAAACAGAATTGACTTGAGAATTTAACTGGATGTTTTTGTCACCGGATGCTTTGATGTGGCTGAATGGATGCTTTGGATCCTCTTCAAGCTACATTGTGGTCGCCATTCTTATATGGCCGTTGTTCTTCACAGCTAGAAGCAAAAACAGCGTCCATCATATTGGACGTGATAAGGAGAGAAATGTCAGATACGAAAAATAAAAACCCTGCATGTTTTTTACCTGTGAAATGATTTCTGGTAGCAGAAATGGATACTGAGTTCTTCAAGCTTGCTATTCTTCGTCTGGATAGCTTTTGCCCAGAACATACTTATCTGGATAAATGATGACCTCTAAAACTAAACAGAGGATGCATCTACCTCATAATAAACCCTGTCCACCTGTCCATAGCCTCTGATTAACAGATCACATGGTTGGCATGTAATCTTCAAGTATTTCTGTAAAACCAGAAAGTAAGAACCAACCTTATTATATGACATGCCTCAGAATTGTGCCAAAGAAATCAACCAAGCCTCTACTTCAATTGCTCAAATTGTTGAATTGGAAAAGTAAAAGGACCCATTTATGGGAAGCAAATGCTAGCTTAGCAAGCGGAACAATCTGCAATAGCTAAAAAAAATTAGATCTCAAACCTAAAGTAAAATAGCATTGGGTTAAACATCTTACAAAATCGTTTGAACAGAGCTTTCCTGCAGACGCCATAGCAACCTGATGAAAGAAACCTCTCAATGAGAAGGTAAGAAAATTCTGAAAAAAAACTCTTAGAAACATCAAGTCTCAGATTTGTAAACCTGCATCAAACCGACAAAATCTCAAGATTATCTTTGTTTGTGCAGCAGCGATCGATCTACTCCTCTTAAATGCAGAGTTCATTCTATATCAGGGCATGCTGCTTTTGTAGACATGCCGCAAACATATCAAATGTGGCTTCACGGCTAGAATAGGTTCACTCCTTCAACGCTGCAGAACAACGTAACAGCCAGACGAATGCACTGCCACATCCTATAACACATCCAAGCTCATGCACTGCCTCACGACTCCAAGCTTCGTTTCTTCATAGTTTGCTATAGGTAAGGAACAAATAAAGAAGGAATGTTACAGACCAAGAGAAAAGAACTCAGATAAGAAAAACTCCAACAAAACTCCTTACGATTTGCTCCAGAAAATTGAATTTCTCCAGCGAAATATCAAGCTCCAAGCTCGAATGCAAATAACAGCTCCATAAACCCTCTTATTTTCTAGGGCATTGAGGCCAGTCGGCCATCATGAAAGTGAGATCCATCGTCCGAGATGTTAGCTGGTGAGGCATTCCGTTCAAAAATTTCAATCATTATTTTGAAGAAGGAAAACGCAGGAAAACCAAGAAATCACCGGAAATTCGATTATGAAACCTGAGAAAAAGAATAAGAACTCATTTTTTATGCAAGATCGATCCACCTGCAGCTGCACTCACCTTAAGCATCCGATCGAGGTTAGTGCGCCCTTGAGCCGGTCACGGATCTGCTTGAGGCGCAACAAAAATGAACTGAGAAATATTTCTTAGAAAACCAGCCCACCGAAATGCTCCATCGTTCTAAATTTCGTCATTCAATACTGGCCGGCCTGTTCAAAACCAAAACTTTAATTTTGTCAACTGCGATCTCTCGCAGGGGGGAAGTTGGATGCCGGAGGGGGGGCTGCAGGTTGAAGGGAACGCCGCATGCGGCGTTACATGCGGTGTTCCCATGGCACAAATACCAAAGCCCTACCAAAATAAGAAGAAAGATATGATTCAGAAGCAAATCCTTGGAAACTAGCTACAAATCCGTTACCAGATGCTAACCTTAGCTCTGATCCGGGAATGTGATGCAGAACAGTTTTCTATTTCTTAGTTGAAACGACAGGCATTTGATGCAGAATGTGGAAGATGGAGCAATGTCCACAAAGCTTGTTTCGGCATCGCTCCCAAAGATCATTCTGCTACAAAATAGGTCAAGACTCTTGGCCTGGGAAAGCATAGCGGAGCCCTTGAAGCTCGTATTTTCCGAATTGGGAACCTGGAAATGGATGGCTCCACTTACCGCTACAGCATCTCCTTCTTTGGACAAAGGAGTTGTGAAGAAAACGCTGGAGAAGAGCCATGTTCTTAGACACTCCTCCGCCATAGTCGTTCTTGCTCTGCCATGGCCTTTCCAAAAACTCTCCCGGAAAAATTTTTCAGGTATGTAATTTGAAGCAAACGTTCATTACGTTTGGTATTTTCAGGCAGCCGGGATTCCACCGAAAAATTTCTCAGCGGCTCCCCCAGCGGCGGAGCACTTGCGGCTCTGCTGCTCGTGCGCCGCCAAGAAATTTTCAGGCGAAATCCCTCCCCCCTGAAAATTATCTCATACATAATGGAGTTGGTAGGTGAAATAGAAACACGTAAATTAAGCGTATCTTTACATAATGAAAAGCATCATGTGGAATTGAATGGGTAAACATAATGGAATGTATAAAATTTAGGCTATTGGTTATAATTTAGTTTGTCGAAGAATGCGTAGTCAACACAATTGCAATTGGAGTGTAATGTAGTGGAAAATTTGGATGTTGGTTGTGTTTGGAATGGGAGATGGAAGACATGTGTGATCATGTTTGTATTTGTGACTTCATAGTATCTATTGTAGTTGTAATGTGTTTGTGACTCAAGACTATAGTAGCATGTGTATGCCTAGCTGTGATCAAGGTATTCATATGGATGTGTTTGAAAATATATCTTTGAAAGTTGTAGAGTTGATGTGATTTGATGATATGGTTGATGAGTATTATTGTCTGTTTCATCCATGGGATGCACGTTGCGCCCTCTAGATTCCTCAAAGTTCATGATATGATGAATCTCTTAACCCTATACTCCTAAGCACATAGGCCCTAAATCCATAAACTGTAAACTACTTGTGCCTTCTTTCAATAAATTATCCCCAATATGACCATTCTGTAAAAGGATACAATTTTTGAGAGCTTATAGATAGACATTTTGGGGTTCTCGTGAGTGCATATGTGAAGAAAGAGCATGGCAATGTCAGACATATATAGAGGTGTGTGTTAATTTGGGAACCAATAGGGTTGTGAATAATACTAGATGTCAATTGCAATTTCGAATGTATGGGATGATGTTATGATGATCATTTGATCATTAATCTAGCAAAGAAAAATGTGATATTAGTAAATATATCGACATTTCATCTCCCCAAGCTAGGAGAAATCTTAATTTCTTGTTCAGCTGATAATTATTAAGCAGAAGACAGAGAGACATAAGTAATGAAAAACAATGTTTATGATTAAGTTTGAGTTGCAAGTGAACTCACATTCTTAAGTCACTTGTGAACTTCTTATTTTTACCTAATTAACATTAGCAATGAATGGTCTTGAAATATTGTAAAGACCAATTCGACCAAGGATTATTGGTGGGAGATTGCTTTTGAAATAGAAAAGAGAGAAACTCAGTCAAGTAATCATAAGATAGGTTTGGTCGGCATCTTTTGGTGGGTGCACAATCGCCAGAACCTTGTAAATAAAACCAAGATGTACAGACTGAATGAAATACACCCGGTTTGATATCAAGTTAAGCTGAAGCTCGTACGGTATTTGTGCAGTTCGATATTGTTACAATGTTTTAAGTAATCCCTAATGAATAGTAAATACATACTACATTGTTATTCAATGGTTTTCCATAATATTTGTTATGTTAAGTCATTAAGAACATTAAGGATCTAGTAATGGATGACACCTTCATACTAGTTTAAGAACTTGATAAATGATATTTGCTAGGTTGTCTGATGATATGTGAATCAATAGACATAAGCGAAGGTTGTTGATGCAATAGAGTATCTATTAAATTAAGAAGTAAAAGATCAAAAGCGTTATTATTTCTAACATTTGGTATCAGAGCAAGTGTGCAGATAAAAATGTCTAGCAGATTTGGAGCAGGGTTTTTGAGTGCTATAGGGGTATTCAAAGGAGACTCTGGATTCCAAGTATAGAAAGAGGAAGTCAAACATGTGCTGCAAGTAGAAGACCTTTGGGATCTTATTGATTCCGATGAAGGAGAAAACAACTTGAGGAGTATAGGACGCAGAAGTGCAGTTGTGGCTGTGGCAAATGAGGGAAGTACTTCTTCAAATACAGAACAGTTTGTGGAGGTGCAGACCAGAAAGTTACTGCGACACCTGCGAGGTGAGGATTAGTTGAAGAATATGCTAAGGTCAAGGAGGCTCATGGAATTATCATGAGCAAAGTAAGTTCCAGCATTGTGCTTAAGTTCAGAGGTATAAGTCCTAAGCAAATGTGGAATTACATGTTGGTTAATTCTAGGGAAAGGTCCTTTGCAAAACAACAACAACCAATGAAGTGGTGTTCCATTGAGCTGAATGAAAATGAGTACAATGCACCATAGGAGTTCACAAATGACCCCAAATGAGTGAGTAACAATATGAAGATCATAAGATCATCCTAGGTAGCCCAAACATCCCAAGTCGCCCTCACCGAACGCCTAGAACCCCAAACTCGACCCCCAAACACGTAGAGACAGCTCGGGACCGTCAAGAAAGAGAGTCATCCGGTCACTGATCCAACCACTTCATAGCTAGGAAAGCATGCCATGACCATTTCGATGATGATAATGCCAGATGATCAATGAATCAAGAATTTTTTGTGTGAGGCAGAGATTTTCGAGGAAAAAATGAAGTTCTGGACCAAATGACATGTTTTGCTTCCTGAAGAACGTTGTGTTAGACTGTCTTGATGGGCGTGACAGGCAGCTAAATGGCCGCCTTACGATTTTAATTTTAAGCATATCTGTTGGATACACGTGAATAAACAACAACATTTGATTGTGCATGTGGTTGGATTTAAATGCTAGTCCCTTTGTGCTTGCTTTAAAAATATGTTCCTTAAGATTTGAAGTGCATATTTGGCATCCATTTTTCACATTTTTACCTCTATTTCTAATACCCTTCCTGAACTGTATTCAACTAGGGCCAATGACTTAAATATCGATGCAACAACACTCGAAACCATGGAATTTTCACAATGTTCACAAACATTATTTTTAAAGGCTGATGAAGAGAAATGTTCGTGATGGCCTCGATGCAACAACATTCGAAACCATGGAATTTTCACAATGTTCACAAATATTATTTTTAAAGACTGATGAAGAGAAATGTTTGCGGCGGCCAAGGCCGCCGCGATAAATTTCTTGTGCTAGGTAACCGGCCGGATTTCGGGGTTTTCGGAACCCCGAAATCCAGCCGGCCACCAAACATAAGCAGCCGTTTGATGGAAATTCCGGTCTTGTTTTCCGGCATTGATTCTTGCAAGCAAAACAGAGGGGGATTTTGCAAGCGAAAATAGAGGGGAGTTTGCAAGCCATTTCCTACATTCTTCAAGCAAGATTCAAGCTTACATTTCCTACATTCAAGCAAGATTCAAGCTTACATTTCTTACATTCTTCAAGCGGCTGTAACTTACATTCTTCAAGCAAGATTTTCAAGCTTACATTCACACGCACATGCAATGTTTTTCTTGACAACGCTGGACTTACGATACCCCCTTGCTGAAAAAGCATAGCTCCCACTGATGGATGAACTCTGATGCGTAAATCTTCTGATGAATGAACTCTATGCGGAACATGTGAATCTTCAAGCCCATTCCCTGTTTGTGCAGAACATTCCCTGTTTGTGCCCATTCCCTCAGCCCATTCCCTGTTTGTTCGTCGGCCGTTGCTTGAAGAATCAAAGAAACAAGATCTTCCCGGAACAAAGAAATCATACATTTCATGTTTGTGCACAAAGGAAGCTGAATGGCCGGCTACTGCTGCTGCAGGGGAAGTTAATGGCGGCGCTATAAGCGGCGCCACCAGAAGCCACCAGAAGCCCATAAACCCTAAGTTACCTAAAAAAAAATATATGGAATATTCGAGGAATTTCCATCAAACGGCGGTTTTCATTATCGAGGAAAGGCGGTTACATGCCTTTCTGGCATGGAAGCTACGGCCTTGTATAGCCGGGAGCGGGCGGATTGACATGCCGAGAAAGGCATATGGCCTTTCATACTAACGTGAAACGATTAAAAGCTATTACGTGCGCGGAATGGAGGGTAGATCGCTGGAATGCGGTGTAGAATACGTATGGAACGAAGGTAAATCTGTGGAATGGAGGTGGATCCCGGAACGCACAGCCGATTTCTCTCTCGAACTTCCTGGCTTTGAAACAGTACCAAAAAGTGCCGCGTGGCAAGATAGTATTGGACAAAAGGGCAGAATAGCTCTTAACTGGTTTTTACGTATCTAATAAACGTGTTGTACCTTAGATATTTCCAAATTTTACATGGCATATGCAAATCCAATACCAAACCCTAAAACGTTGCCGGAATAGATGCATAGAGTCGCAGAGGCATGAAGCTATCGAACTTGAAAACTATAGCGGGAGCTCACAACGATGGTATTTGGGCAGCTACGTGGGTTCCTGCAACTCCTTCAAGGCCTGCGCTCTTGGTGACCGGGTCTGCAGATGAGAGCGTCAAGCTATGGAGGGGGGACCAGCTTGATCTCGAGCGCACTAACACGGGTCATGCTCTTGGGGTTGTGGCAGTTTCGGCCCATCCTGACGGAACTATTGCCGCTTCTACTTCGCTCGATAGCTTCGTTCGAGTTTTCGATGTCGATTCTAATGCCACAGTTTCAACCCTGGATACCAAGCCTTCCGAGGCCTGGCAGTTGCAGTTTGGCCCTAAGGTACGGCCTCTTCTTTTTATAGGATTGTCTGTTTACATTTGTGGGTATGTCCTCATCTTTTGAAACTAGTCCTACATAAATGTGTGATCAACACTGTAAAGGGACCAACATAAATATTATTTCGCATTGTAGAACCAGGTTGTTTTTTTTATTGAAACCTGCATTCCAAGGTCCTCATTTGATTGATGTTTGTGCTGCTGGAATGATGGAAACAATGTTCTAGATTTGCAAAAATTGTTTTCTGGTTCATATTCTGGTTTCGGAGTCCTCCTGATTTAGACATCTTGTACTAGGGTGATTTCCTTGCGGTGGCAGGTGGAGGAAGTGGTATTGTTAAGCTGTGGAACACTTCATCGTGGAAAATGGATGCCACATTTGCACTTCCCAAGCTGGAGTCAGCAGATGGCAAAATTGGAGAGAAACAGGCTGCTGGGAAGTTTGTATTGGCTGTAGCTTGGAGCATAGATGGAAAATGGCTTGCCTGTAGTATGATGGATGGCACAGTTGCTATTTTTGATGTCAATCGTGGAAAACTGCTCCATACTCTGGAAGGGCATAACATGCCAGTGAGATCTTTGGTCTTCTCTCCAGTAGACTCACGGATACTGTTTACTGCATCAGATGATATGCACTTGCACATGTATGATGCCGAAAGCCGAAGTCTTATCAGTGCATTGTCTGGGCATGCGAGTTATGTTTTTAGTGTGGATGCCAGTCCAGATGGTGCCGTGGTTGCTTCTGGATCCGCTGATAAAACAGTTAGATTGTGGGATTTGAAAATGAGAGCAGCCATTCAAACAATGACTGACCATACTGATCAAGTCTGGGCCGTGGCTTTTCGCCCCCCTGGAGGCATCGGTCTTCGAGCAGGCAGGCTTGCAACTGTATCAGAAGATAAAAGCATTTCTTTGTATGACTACTCGTGAACAGCTGCTTGATTGTACAAGGGACCAACCACATTTCTTTGTAACTTTTAACTTATCAGGAAATGCAACCCATTATTTGTAGATTTATGACATACCAGTTTACTTTACAACTAGCGTAAATGGGTAAGTTTTGCAGGATTTTGCAGCATAGCTTTTCGAATTAAGTGCCAAGATTTTAGATTTGGTTTTATCAAAACAGGATGCTGTTTTTTTTGGCTTTGAGTTCCCATCTGGCCACTTCTGGTGCAAATGAATGCCAAGACATGTTTCTGTGCTAACAGCATTGTACAAACATTGACAGAATTTTTTGTTGGTAGAAGTGCTGCCACAATTTCCTTTGACTCTCTGGTCTCAGAAATAGGATCAAGTAGCTGATCTCAACAATGAGTTCTCGTCACGATCAGTTAATTGTAGTCGCTTCTGAAGGGTTTGAATCTCATGTTTGATAAAGCTCCCTCTAAATACTTTTTTTGTGTGAAAGCCCTGGGCTCCAAAATTGTTGCAATGTTGTCCAGGTAGGCGGGGAAACTTAATCGTTTATTACATGCACGTTCACTGTACAGAAAGGAGACGTGCTTTGCAACCATCACGTTAGCAAATGTGGCAGTATCACAAACATTTCAAAATTGCACTGCAATATAAATATTTATAGTCAGTCCTTACTTTGTAGCCGCTCTGGGCCAGGATCAACATAGAATATTCTATTTAAGATGAAATCTGAACCCTCAGGATGGAAACCATAGAAAAGTATACCAAGCGTACAAAATACACAAAAAGACCTAAATTTATAATCAACAATACACAATGGTAGAAAAACCCCACATGATTTGAACATGTACATTCCAATTATCCCTAATGGTAGAAAAACCCTAGAAAAGGATTCCAAGCATACAAAATGCACAAAAAGACCTAAATTTATAATCAACCATACACAATGGTAGAAAAACCCCACATGATTTGAACATGCACATTCCAATTATTCCTAATCCTAGAAAAAAACCCACATGATTTGAACATGTACATTCCAATTATCCCTAACATATAATTGTGTAATGGATGGATAAGAGGGCAGCTTAAACGTATATAATTTTTGGGTTGCCCTTAGGGGGGCAAACTCTCGCTTATGTGGGTTTCTGGAATATCCTAGATATATGCTAGAATATACCTAGGATATGCTGATAACTGCTCCGAACCTATTGTTTCCTGTAAACTGGTAGTTACCTGCATTCTGGATCGCGGATGTTCCAACTGGGTAACTGGCAAAGGCAGACTGAAGCTCCAATCCGATGCAACTGCAAGCAAACAATATGCTGTGTAAATGTAAGTGTTGTGGCATGCGGTATACTCACTCTGGGAGACGCAACTTCAAGCTCGTGTTTTGATAGCCAAAGCCCTGACTATGGCAACCCAACACTCAGTTCTGGCAGTTGAACTCCAGGGTTTACACTTGCATCAGGTCTTGAATGATGCTACGTCCATCTCTGTAAGTACGTTATTTTCTTCCCATACAGATGACGAATATGGGTCTATTTTGAGTGCTGAAGAAATTAATAAGGAGCTTAAGCCCCTAGTGCTATTCTTCCTGCTGATCTTGCATAGGCAGTTGCCAGCATTGGGCTTCAGAAGCTTATTTTGTCTCAGTACCTTGATTTTCAGGTAGGATAACGGCATGGTTTGTTCCATGTAGATTTTGGTTGCTTACAAAGTTCAATCTTGTAATGCAGCATTAGTAATGTTTAGTAACATTTGGGAAATATTGTTTGCATCATTCCGTGCAAGTACATTTTGAAGCATTGCATGGCTTTTTTCTTAGAGAATGTTTTGTTCTCTTAGAGTGTGAGTGGCCTTAGGGAGCAGTTATAAGAAGTAGCTCTTTAATACGAAACCGGATGCTTGCCGACCCTAGCTTTCTGTTCAAAGTATTTACAGAGGTAAGAAATAAGATCTTTCATTGCTGAAGAAGCATGCATCAATAGTTCATTATCATGAGCTAGGTCCTCCGTTTTGACTTATTTATTGGTTAGCTATTAATGCATCAACAAACAGATACAGTTATCAGGTGCATTCTTTCTCTTGAAGCCTTAAAATCAATTATTGCATCATCATCATCAAAAGCTGCATCGTATGTATAAGCAAACCAAATCATCTCATTGCATTTTCTTTTATACATTCATGCTTTCTTATTCAAAGATGCATTTTTGGAATCTAATCTAGGGGACAAAGGGAGAGGATATTTAGAGCCTTCATTGGGTGACTGGATAGTAACTAATTTGGATCATGTTATTTGTGATTATTTATTTTCCCTAAAGGTTTGCTCCTTTGCGTCTACAGGTTGCGATTGACTCTGGTTGTGCTACATTTGCTGAGGTAAAGATTTCTGTAATAATTTGAGCTATACTTATCGGATTTGCTTGTTGGGATAGTTATGGATGTTGCACTAGTCGGCATCTTTGGCACCTTTGTAAAACTTGGTGCATATTCTCCGCAATAGGCGAGTAAGCCAGATCCTTGGGACTTTTCAGCGAGGTTGAAATATTTTCGTTATGTAGAGTTCATTGTGCATTTTGCATCCGCAACAACATGCAATTTGAATAAACATCGATAAACAAGATTTGGATACAGTGAACCTAATGTCACCTTTAGCTAATTTTAAGAGTATTCATGTCCCAAATTATTGGAGAAACTTTCGGACATAAGTGTCTCGCATCTGTTGACATAGGTCCAGATAAGTAGTGGTTTTGCATTAAATCTAAGTTGAATCCTAAGTCAGAATCGCTTGGTTATTTTTACGCTTTTTGCGGCATATTTGAAGATGTGGGTACTTGACAGCTACAAATCTCAAGTCTTTAACGTAGGATCAAAGGCATATTGGCAACATACCAATGTTAATTAATATTTCTCATAGTCTAGCCTTTTGTCATGCCAAGAAGGCTTTACGTACTGCGCCGAGGTCATTTAGGGCATTGAGGGATATCAGGACCCCCATACTTCTGCCCCAATACAAGAGGACCGGCTCGACCAAGGCCCGAAACAAGTGTGACTGGTGGCCCCAGGCATATAACTCTACCTTGTGGCTGTTGTTCTGCATGGCATATAGTGCTTTCCAACCCGCCGTGACCCGCAACCTGATGGCAGCATCCCAGTGGTGGTAGTAGAGAATGAATGATAACAATTTATATCCTTTCTAGAGTTACGACAATCAATCTTTAGATGACCGTACTTATTACAATCAAAGCAAGGTCCTACCCTTCCTTCTTGATGTGCCTCATGCTTCCCTTTATAGGCATTTTCACCCTTTCTCTTCACAAATAGGACCTTAGTGGCATGCTCATTTCCAAGCACTTTATTTTTCTCAAGTTCTGTTTTCAGCATTCTCTCAGCATCTATCTTTGTTCTGGCAATGGTTCTCACGAATATGGCAATGTTTCCAAGACTTGAATAGGTTCGAGACATTGCTAAAACTTGTTGCTGTTGGACGTACACTACACCTGCACCTTCTGAATCTGCAATAACATTGTCAAAGTTCTGCAAGAACTCATTTGTATCATCATTCTCATGAAACTTGAGTCTTCTCAATTCATTTTCCAACACAACAATCGGTGACGATGTCTTTTCCTTGTAAACCATCATTCTGAGGAAAGGGACGTCTATTTTGGCGTCACGCTATTTTGGACGTAGAATCCATCTTTAGCCTGAGCTTTCTTTGGCACGTGATTTCTTTAGCTCTGTCTGCTATATATCCCTGTAGCTTCCAAGCAATTCTCATCGACGTTTCCTTTGAGCTGAATTCTCCTTGTTCCAGTGTTTCCCTCCCTCCCTCCTCTATGGCTAGTCACATGGTTTGGTTCATTTTGGCTTCTGGTTGGTATCTGTTCATCCCGCCTCGTGAGGGCTGGTTTAACTCTTCTTTTCTGTCTCGTTGAGGGCAAGTGGTCTCGACGGTTTCCCAGCGTAGCACTTGTCGCTTCTGGAGGGCACCTCGGGGATGACCCCCGGGGTCGGGCCTAGTCTATCTTACTCTTTCTCTCTCTCAACGTAGCTATGGGCTTCTGAGTGAATCAATGTCTCTCGAATCCATTCGTCTTTTTGTTCTTTTTTACATAAACATTTGTTGATGCTTGGCCTGTCAGGCTTCTAACCCATGATCTTGCTTTAACTTTCCATGAGGTCTGTTTATGGATGACATGTTTGATTTCAAACATAGAATGGAGCGAAACCGACATCTCGATTCGGTGCCGATTCCTAAAGAATTGGTGCCGATTGTAAATAAATTGAACAAGGATGATCGGAACATGGTATACATGAAGGTTTTGATCGGATTCATTTTGAAGAATGAATGCCTGGGCTATCGAATAAACATTGAAGAAAATTATCATTGTATTTGGTGAAAGTTCACTTTGCATAGTCTTTTATTTGAATATTATCTTATTTGCATTGTTGTTGAAATGAATATAAGAAGATTATTAAGTGGCTAGATATTATTAAGTGGCTAGACATTTAGTTCAAATAATCCTAACACAGCAAACATCATAGCAGAACACAAAACTGGCACGATTCTGATAGGATCGGAGGGCCAGCCTTGTTGGCTCTCCCATAAAAGATCCAAGAAAAATTAATATTTTGATTCTGCACCATCTTCAGCAACACCTTTTTATTTTCTTTTTTCTCTCCTTCCCTGTTCATCTCTTGTTTGCAGATCTTGGTAGTAGCAATCAGAGGCGGCTTCAACCTTCTGTTATTTGTTCGGCAAATCCGGTAGTTTCTTAGGCAAAGCCAACGGAAAGATGACAAAGCCTTCTGTTATTTGCCAACAAATCCATCAGCAAGGGTAGAATGAGATGGAGACTGGCTTTTTGCTGGCTCTCCCAAAAATATTCAAGAAGTATTTCTATTTGCAACATCTTCATGCAGGAAGCAATGAACATAGAAGAGCGGCAGATGGCAAACCATTGAAAAAATAAGAGATGACAGAGTAAGAGAAAGAAAAAAAAAAAGAAAAAACTCTAGATATGGCAAACAATGGATAATGGAAAAATTACGGTGACACCAAAGCATGATGGGAAAGATTTGAATCTCGCGTAGAATCTCCAAGATTATGAAGGATTTCCGCACACCCTCATCATCTAGCCTCAAAGGCATGGATGGGATCAATCAAGTGTTGCTGCAATGGAAATCAATCAGGTACTGCTGCAATGGAAAAAATCGTGGAGGAACAATGGTAAAAAAAATAGAAAACAATAAGAAAAATATGGAGAATAGGAAAACATGAGAATGAATGAATAGAAAATTGTGGAAAATAGAAAGCATAGAAATTTGGAGAAATAAAAAAATGTGGAAGATAAAAATGGGGTGCACCACTTTATTCAAGAAAATAAGATAATACAAAGATTCAAGACATCTTGCATGGGGGAAGAGATCTCTGACACCATCTTCCCAGGGCTGCCACTACCTTGCTCCACGTGAGATTCTAGAGCCCAAGAGGAAAAGAACAAGTCCCCTCAAGATATTTATAATTTTTTGAACAAATCTTGGCCATCCATGTGTCATCATCTTGGCATTCCTTTTTTACACCTCATTAATGCTTTGTTTTTTGTTTTCTTCTTCTCCTTAACCAATTTTACTTTTTTGCTTAACAACTAACACAACTTAATATGGGGTGCACCACTTTATTCAAGGAAATAAGATCATACAAAGCTTCAGGCCATCTTGCATGGGGAAAGAGGTCTCTGACACCATCTTCCCAGGGCTGCCACTACTCTTGCTCCATGTGAGATTCTAGAGCCCAAGAGGAGGAGAACAAGTCCCCTCAAAATATTTATAATTTTTTTCACAAATCTTGGCCATCCATGTATCATTGTCACAACCAATTTTATTTTTTCGCGTAACAACTAACACAACTTAATATTGGCCATTTTGGATTCTAACTTGCACGTACTTTCACTTGGCTCAATCCATGAGCATTCCACATGCTCATGCTCAAGGCCCCAATTCCCTAACTTCGTTTCTTTTTTGTGACAATTGCCTTGCCACTCTGATCCAAATAGGCTACAAAACCAGAATCCCTTGCTTCTTTAACCTTTGCGCACTCTTTTTTCCTTACTTCTAATTGCATTGGTGTTAGATCTAAATCTAGCCAAATCTTCTGTCCCTTCAATGCAATTCTATTTTGAAGGACCCTATCTCTGGCCTCTTTTGATCGAAACCTGACAAGAATTGGATTAGCATAGTATCAGAGAATTGCAGCATAATATCCAAATTGCAGCAGCACTTGATTGATCCCATCTATGCCTTTGAGGCCAGATGATGAGAATGTGGGGAAATCCATCATTAGTAATTGGACGTTTCTTCTCTGATATTATGCATTTACATGAACCTCAATTCATATAAAGGAAGAGATTCTTTGATATTATGCTAATCCAATTCTTGTCAGGTTTCGATCAAAAGAGGCCAGAGATAGGGTCCTTCAAAATAGAATTGCATTGAAGGGACAGAAGATTTGGCTAGATTTAGATCTAACACCAATGCAATTAGAAGTAAGGAAAAAAGAGTGGGCAAAAGTTAAAGAAGCAAGGGATTCTTGTTTTGTAGCCTATTTGGATCAGAGTGGCAAGGCAATTGTCACAAAAAAGAAACAAAGTTAGGGAATTGGGGCCTTGAGCATGAGCATGTGGAATGCTCATGGATTGAGCCAAGTGAAAGTACGTGCAAGTTAGAATCCAATGGCCAATATTATAAGATGATGATACATGGATGGCCAAGATTTGTGAAAAAAATTATAAATATTTTGAGGGGACTTGTTCTCCTCCTTTTGGGCTCTAGAATCTCACATGGAGCAAGAGTAGTGGCAGCCCTGAGAAGATGGTGTCAGAGACCTCTTTCCCCATGCAAGATGTCTTGAAGCTTTGTATTATCTTATTTCCTTGAATAAAGTGGTGCACCCCATATTAAGTTGTGTTAGTTGTTAAGCAAAAAAAATAAAATTGGTTAAGGAGAAGAAGAAAACAAAAAACAAATGATTGATGAGGTGTAAAAAGGGAATGCCAAGATGATGACACATGGATGGCCAAGATTTGTTCAAAAAATTATAAATATCTTGAGGGGACTTGTTCTCCTCCTCTTGGGCTCTAGAATCTCACGTGGAGCAAGGGTAGTGGCAGCCTTGGGAAGATGGTGTCAGAGACCTCTTCCCCCATGCAAGATGTCTTGAAGCTTTGTATTATCTTATTTTCTTGAATAAAGTGATGCACCCCATTTTTATCTTCCACATTTTTGGATTGCCCCTGTTAAGGGGGCAATTCGTTAGGGGGAGGGTTGGTTTTGGCATATTCTGGCATATCAGGGGTATATCGATAATCGGCGGTAGTCATTCTTGATTGTTTTTCGGTGAAAAACTTTTTTTTTTTTCGCGTATGAAATATCGCTAAGGTTTTCCGTGTTTTGGGCCTTAAATTATTTTTCCCGGTGATCGGGAGAGCGTTTTTTGTGAAAAACTATTGGTTTTTTTAACCTTTGGGCTAGAGATTCCTTTTTTTAGAATTTATCTTTGGGTTTTTTTTATTTTTAAAACAAACTATTTTTTTATTGGAATGTATTTATAGAAAAGGAAATACAAGAATTGGGATGAATTGTAGAGAAGGCAGAATTAAGAGGTGTTCTAGCCAACGCAATATTTCCTTTGCATGATGCGTGAGGGGCGGCATGATCTTGCTGATCTGGGATGCTTGAAAAGCATGGCAAATTGCCCTGGAAAAGGCCGAATTGGGCCTTAGGAAGGCCGAAATGGAGAAAGAAAGAAAAATTAGGAGGATTGAAGCAAGAACTTGCTGTAGACAACATGATTTTGATGGCCAAGAACCGACTTGAAACCTCCTGAATCGTGCCCTAGGTAGGCCGAAATGCTTCAAGAAGCCTTGAGAAGGCCAAATCGGGATGTTTCATGAGACTTTCTGATGATTTGATGGCACGGGAGGCGGATCCGGATCAATGACAAGCGTGTTTGCGCTTTCTCTGTAACGCATACGATCGGGGGTTAGGTTATAGGAAATACAAAAAGTTAACATTTGTTAGTAGGTTAAATAATCTATATCTATCTATATATAGTAAAGGCGTTTTGTGATAGTCTGTGCGCAATCTTGGCTGTTAATTTTCTTAGTTTATTTTCATCCGTCGAATTTACGGTTTTTGTTTCCGGCAGCGCTCTTTGTGGACTAGGATCGAGGATTCATTAGAAGACTCAAAGCGAAGATAGTTACTTGGCTTCATCGTTGGTATTCCTCGATCCCTTTTCCTACGATTCTTTTCTATGTCAATGTCAAACAAAACCCTAACAATCTCGCCTCGATCTATTTTTTTTTGGTGCTTCGTTTTATCGAACATTGAAGCTATTTTTTTTCCAGGAGGGCGGAGCCGAGAGTTGCTTAACGGCATGCATTGTTGTTTCCAAGAGCATGGTGTCTGTGCCTGTTATTCACACAACAAACTGGTTTCCTGGAGATTTAAACGATTTGGTTGATTGAATCTATTGGAAGGCTTCCTGCTTTTATAGCCATTTAATAAATTGGAGCCTCTCATGTGAGTTTTTGTTTGGTTGTTTGCTATGCATAAACGCAATAATCAACGCTTGAATTTGAAAATTCTTACAGGGGATTTAGAATCTTCAAGCTCGATCTAAGAAATTTGCGAAGTGCTTTATGGAGCTTGAAGAGAGGCAAAAGATTGATGCTCATGCGCAGGTTAAAGGATATTGTTAATAGGATCATAAGGAATGGAATGGAGCCCGGTTCCCCTATCCGACCGTTGGATCCTCCGTTCAGGGGCCCCTCTTCGGGAAGGCCCAAAAGATTCCAGATCGGTCCGGGAGAACTTGTCAAACCACGGGCGCCCCGAGGTCGACCTTGTAGAAACCGCTTTGTCTTGTCGTTCGGAGACGGGAGGCTCGAGGAATGGCAAATCGACCCTGCCAAATCGTCAGGAATGGCGAAATTACCCTAGGGAGCAAGTTACAAGGTCGGTTTTGCAAAGAAAAAAACACTCACGCCTCCACTATTACGGTATCCCGCATCCACATCCTAGGCCAATTGACTACGAGTGTGATGGAAGTGAGCTACTTTGGCGCTTCTTGGAGGTCGGGTGGTCTCCCCGCCCACGGAACTTGGTCCCCGTGGCAACGCCGGCGTTCGAGTCCAACCATGAGAGTCAAATCGTGATTCAGGAGAGGGAGGTGCCCCGTCCGGTCCCGGGGCCTTGGGGGGAGGAAATTCCGGGGCAAGCGGCTTAGGGGGATTTTAGGGTCCGGTGCTGGCGTCAACACCCCCACTCCACGTCAAGTCATGCGCAAGGTCGGTTAAGAATCTGACAAGGAGAGGGCCTCCAAAACGTAAACCCTGTGGGTTGCCAGGTTCTAGAAGGGTTTGCGTTTTGGGGGCGAGACTTGGTCTTGCACTTGGGACTGGCCGAGAAGCCGCGAGCCGAGAATACGGAGCAAGGGGAACCGACGGAAGCGGAGTTTGGGCCTGTCCTCCTCCCGATGTGGCAAGTAGAAGTCGGGGGGCTTTTCGCGATGGCAAGACATTCATAAATTCGCAATTAATGCATTGTACGAAAATAAATTCTGATTTTTTGCCCTCTGCCCTCTGCCCTCTGTGGTTACAGAGCCAGTTTCACCTCAGAATGACAGGCCTGCTGTGTTAGGTGAAGTTGACCAGGTGTTGAAGTCTGCTAGAGTCACCCTAGATGTTTTGACCTTGTTAAGAATAGCACCTTCCTATAGAGAGCGTGTCAAAACACTTATAGAGGAGAATTCAGAACCTATTGTCCACAACATTTCTAGAGTTGGGAAAGACCCTGGTATATTCTCATGTGAAGCTCAAGTCGAAGGTAAAACACTCTCTAAAGTCATCTTGGATGGAGGCTCAGGTATAAATATCATGCCTTTACATATTATGGACTCTTTAGAGTTAAAAATCACTTCTGCAGCCCCAATTATTCTAAAATCTTTTGCTAATGAGAGTGTACAACCAAAAGGAGTCGTTAATGATGTCTTGGCGGATGTAGGGGGCATCAAGATGACCACGGACTTTGTTGTAGTACGGTTTCCTTCTCAGATTGGCAGCTATGACCTTCTTTTAAAGGGGAAATGGCTCGTGGTGGTTTTCGCAAAGCCAGATTGGGGAGGAGGTAAATGCACAATAACAGATGGTAAGCAAGAAGTCACACTCTACAACCAGGAAGGTAAACTCCAAGAAGAATTTGCCTTTTCAATTGATGATGCACTAATTTATAAAGATGTAGGTGTGTACAACATCTATGTAGATCCACTTTTGGAAGAAGAAGAGCAAAAACTTGATGAGCATACTCATACATTGTTCTTTGATGGCGGTTTGTAGCGAGGAAGTTGAGCCTAGCTTTGTCTTTTTGCCATCATTAAAAGCCCAGAGGCTTTGGCGAGTGGCTAAAACAAACAAGAATTCACAAAAATATAACCTCTAATGAGGCGAGTATCAAGCTTTGATTGCTTGGTCTCCAAGAAGCTTACATGATGGGAATCAAGAATTTGAATATAAAGGGGACTCTCTTTCGTGTGCAATCAAGTCCAAGAGGTATACCAAACCAAGCATTCCAGGTTAGTACAACTTAAAGAAGAGGTTTTTGGGACCTGTTAGACAAATTTGAGGCTGGACTATAGAGCATATCCCTAGGCATTTGAATAGTGAAGTAGACAGGCTAGCTAAAGGTACCATATTGGATTTTTTTAGTGAAGGAGCCTTTCGGGAAGAAGAACTGAACCCTCTCACAGGACTTGCCCAATTCTAACTATAGGGATAGAGGAAGCAAGCGAGAGAGCAAGTCATTTGTATCCAAAAGAATGGCCAAACCAGGAACCACGAAAGTTGGTCCAAAAGCTCCCGAGCCTTGCTTCAACTCATTTCCTATCTTTGTGTCAAGAATTCTCGAGATGTCTTTGCTTGGGATTACTCGAACTAAAAGGAATTCCTCCCTCTAAAGCAAAATTTGAAATAAAAGTAAAAAGAGGGCTCGATCTGTTCGTGAGAAATTAAGGAGGATAAATTCGCGCTGCTTTGCCACTTATCTATGAAGAATTAAAAACTATGGAGAGTTCTAAGCTGATATGTGAGACATTGGAACTTTGAGTGGTTGTCTTGCATTGTGCGATCAAGAAGAGGAGTGGCCAACTTAGAATTTGTATTGATTATAGAGATATCAATAAGGTTACAATCAAAGACTGCTACCCCCTACCGTTTCTAGAAGAAGTTTTGCATACCATGAGTGGAAAAGAAGTCTATTCTCTTATGGATGGCTTCTCTCGGTTTCAACCAAATAGAAGTTGATCCTTTATCACAGCCAAAACCGCCTTCATTACACCTTGGGGAACTTATATGATGCTAAGAATGCCATTTGGTTTTGAAAAATGCCCCCGCAACCTTTCGGAGGGCAATGAACAATATTTTTGAGTCATTATCTCCCCAAGATTTCGTGGCTTTTTCTCGGATGATTTGACTCGACCACCTCTTTGGAAGATCATCTCAAAACAATCTCTAGTATGTTTTCTTTGTGCAGAGATCGAGTGGTGTGAACTTAAATCCAAAGAAGTGTTTGTTTTGACCCGACAAAGGTGTCTTTGTTAGGCCATCGGATATCGAGAAGAAGGAGTTGATTGATTGCGAGACAAAGTCGACAATAGTTCTCGACCTCCCATTACCTAAAACATTGAAGCGGATCAAAGGTTTTGTTGGTACACTTCAAGGCTTGAGGATCTACATCCCCAACTTCTCTCACATGTTGAGACCTATCACCAAGCTCACCAAAGTAGGGTATGTATCCAAAAATACAAGTCAAAAGGTTCGGTTGAGTGGAATGAAGATTGCCAAAGGGCATTTGAATTGATCAAAGAAGAGCTCAACAAGAAGGTAACACTTCTTGCCCCTAAACCAAATGAAGATTTCCAAGTTTATATACTTGATTTACATCATTTCTTTGTAGGATTAGCCTTATTTTGAGAACAAAAGGGTACTAAATTATGCGAGGAAAGCGTTGGTGGAACCATGAGGTGAATTACCCAGTCCTAGAGAAGTCTGCTGCTGCCCTAATATTTTTGACCACTAAATTCCCCCATCTTCTGATGCAAGCTCCAAAGATTCAAGTCTATATGAAGGTCAATCCTCTTCCAATGTTGTATGGTAAACAAGCCCTGAAGACCAAGTTCTATAAGTGGGCTGCCATGCTTCAAGACTTTGCCATTGAAGTCCACCTTGTCAAAAGCAGAGAAAAGGATCCGAGTAGTTTCATACCCTATGCCTTCTACAAATATGATTTGACCTCTGAAGAGGATCAAACAGAAGAAGAGGTATGTCATTTAGTTGGAGAAGCCAGGTCTTGGATGCAACCCATTGTCAATTATCTAAAACATCAAGAGGTCCCTGCCACATTTTCACCATCATCTGAGAAAGTTAAGTTTAGGAAAAGATGTCTAACATATGTCTTTGGTTGAGGACTTTTATGTAGGAAGATGCCTTCACAGATTTTGTTGAGGTGCTTGGCTGAAGAAGAAGCAGTACAAGCTCTAAGACATGCCCATGACCTCCGGCTTTGTGGTGGACATTATTCTAGGGATGCCACGACCAAAGAAAATTCTAAGTTCGGATACTATTGGCCTACACTTCACCATGATGTCAAAAGTAATGCGTGCAGAGTTGTTACATTTGTCAAAAGCATGCCGAAGAAAGAACTTTGAAGGTACCTCCCCTTTCACCTATTTGGCCCCTGGCCCATTTCTTGTTTGGGGATTAGATTATGTTGGTCCTATACACCCATCTTCCTCTGCCGGACATGAATACATCCTAGTTGCTCTGAGACTTCTTCACTAAATGGGCTGAAGCAACTCCATTGACAAGTGCCAATCACGGATACCACAACAAGTTTCCTCTTGTCTAATATATGTGCTAGGTTTGGAGTACCATTGAAGATTGTTTTACGACGGGGAGGCGCCTTTTGTGAATGAAGTAATAGACAAGCTTACCCAATTGCTTGAGATAAGACATACAAAAAGTTTACGCTTACTACCCTCGGGGAAATGGCGAGGCGAGAATCCACCAATAAAACTCGATATCCATTATGAAGAAGGCAAGTAGATAGGTTTCCAAGAAGGTGGCATACAAAGTTGATCTATGCCCTTTGGTCCTCTGAGAACCACTTATAAAGTGGCTATAAAAAACTCTCCGCCTCTATTGTGTATGGTACTAGTGTCATTCTACCCTTTGAGTTGCGGTACTTTCGCCAAGGGCGATGCAAATACAAGTCAAAAGTGAAGAGGATGCTATCCAGTGCGGGGCTCACGGCCAGATGCTAGCCCTTGAGGAACTTCGAGAGATAAGACTCTACTGGTGATAGCGGAACACAAGATGAAAATCAAGAAGAAATTTGACAAACAAGCGTTAGAAGTCAACTATCGGGTTGGTGATTTGGTGCTTAAGTTAGCTAGAAACAAAGATCCCACTCTAGGTAAGTTTTTACGCAAATTGGGAAGGGCCATTTGTCATTTCTTCACATCTTTGGAGTAAACTCATATTACTTACGGGGAGTTAGAGTCCGAGAGAATTTTGCCAAATCCTCTCAATGCACAACACTTGAAAGCTTATTGGATCTAAACTAGCTAATGCTAGTTAGTATAGTTGTAGGTAGTCTAAAAAAGGTTGAAGTAGTTGAAATTGTTCTAGATATAATTTGCTAACACTATGGGGAGAAAACAATAAAAAAGAAGAAAAGCTGAAAAAAGAAAAAAAATATGCGTTTTGATCTTTAACATTGTCATTTGCGTGTTCATTAGTTGTTTTGTTTAAAGCTGACCCGGAAAAACCATTGCTTCCTAAAGTTGTGCTCATATCACGGGAACTCAAAATCATCATGACATTTCTTTGAACATCTTGTGATGAATGCCAGGATTGAAGTACTAATCTGAGTCATCATGTCATTTGCAGGACCATCCTAGTCTTCCATACCATTCATTTTTCATTTATTGGCCTCCCATTCATATAAGCCTTGCTCCCACTTTTATTCATCACCTACTGTTTTGCTATTCATCCCTGTGCATCATAAAAGCGATCTCTAACTCTCTATTTCATGTCATTTGCGGGATCATCCTTTACCCATTAGCTTGACTTTATACCACCACCATTTTTTTCTTTTTGGGCAAATTTGCGGGACCATTACATCTTCTAGAATGTGTAATGCGCACCCTTCCATAACATTCTAGCTCCATCTACCAAGTTATTTCTTCAAGACTCCTACAAGAATGGGTATTTGAAACCCCAAAAAGCATCAAGTTTTATTCACAAGATCATTGAAAGCAGATTTTTGACGTCCCCCCAAGTTTCAACACTTATGGGAAGTCAAAAGAACATGGTAGCGGACCCTACAAAGGGTTATAAATGTTCAAAAGTTCTTTGCTTTGTGTTCAAAGTTGCGAGAATTCATCACCAAAAATGTGAAGTACACATAGTTCTATCCGGTTTCCTATTCTCGGCACCATTTTCCATTCATGAAGACCTCAAGAAAACCTTATATTATCTCGGGAATGGGAGATGCATTGATTTGGCATTCACTCTCATATATTTGCACTTTTTAGGATGCTTTTATCTTTTGCATTCTAAGAAGCTCGATATTTGAGTAACGAGGATAATTAGGATCCGGATGTGGGGAGAAGTTTTAACAGGTTTCAAGGCTGGGGGACCAGCCATTTTTTCTTTTGGGCAAAGATGTTGCCCCTTGAAGTGGCAACATGAAGAAGAAATGAAGATATGAAGAAAATTCTAAGTATTGGAGGAGCTATTAAGGAAAGGTATCAGGCTGAAAGAGAATCTAGGCGGTGAGTACCCCCGCCAAATCCTTTAGCCAAAACTAGCCATCCTTGATTTTTCCCAAATTTTTTTGAGCCTATCTCCCATTTCTCCTTGAATTTCCCCTATCGCTAGCCAAATATGCTTCTAAAGATGCCTAAAAATCCCAAAATGCCAAAAAATCTATACCTTTGCCAAGTGGCATCCTAGTCATCATCCAAAAGTGCCAAAGATGTCAAAAAGTCAAGTGAAAGTCAAAATAGAAAGTCAAAAGGCACACTTTCCAAAAAATACCCTTGCCACGTCATCAAGAGTCAAAATGCCACCTAGGATGGCCACCTTGCTCACAAAAATGCTTTGTCATCCAACTTTGGTTATATCTTTGCCACTTGGGTCAAAATCATGCCACCTCATCAAAAATATCAAGGGGCATTTAAAATTTCAAAAATCCACTTAGGCAAAAGCCATGTTTGACCTTGCCACATCATCCTTCATTATGCCAAGTCATCATTTCATCATGTCCAGTCACCATTGATTCACCTTTTTTAGCCAAAAAATCAAAGTGCCATTTTCCAAAATTTGACCCTCACCATGTTGCCCCAATGAAAATATGCCACCTGGCACAAAAAATTTCCAAAAAAGACCTTATATAGACCCTTGAATTCCAATTCTTGGGAATCGTGCCCTTTGAGAAAATGTAAAAAAATTGTCCTATTCTACCACCCCCCGACCTAGATTCCTTTTCACCAATCACCCCCCTCCGTGGCTCACGGGCGTGTGGGGCGGTGGAGGTACCGAATCCCCGTGGGCAAGACCGTCAATTTAAGAGTTTCGTGGATCGAGCTATATATACCCGAGCTGACTTTTTGATTTAGGCACGTGGGATATATCCCGCGAAGAAAATCCGGCCAAGATCCATTAGGGTTCTATGATTCTCGGCTTCCGCGCACTTTGAGTGATGCGGAAGCGGTTAAGCTGATCATAATCGACTTACGGAACCAATCGAATCATGAAGAGGATGCGAATTAATGGAGATCATGCCAAGAACGAGAATATTGCCTATTTTTGGGAAAGAAGAGTTCGTGGCCATATGCTTGAGACAAATTGGAGCTCTAACTCCCACGACACGAGGTCTATAAAGATGATCCGAGCAGTATTCCACACCGGGGAGAGGAGATTTTTGATTAGAAACCCGCCCTTGTTCTTGAAAGCCAAGATTTTTGAAGTTCGATACAAATTCTATTTGAGTGATCAAATGGATTACCCGACAAAGTGTATTATGTTCCTAAGATAATCGAGAAAAGTTTTCTTGAGCAATTCATGGTGTTTCCCCTTTCTTCAATCGATTTAAGAGTTTTTTTCAAAAAATTAGGGTTTTCCCATTTTTTATGTGCGGTCCACTTACGGCGAACTTTTACGAATTCCCCATCAATCTTGATCAACAAATGAGTTGAAATCAATTCAAGCTATCGATATTATCTAGATTTAGCTTAACTAATAGCTATTACGCGGAATTTGCTCAAATATTTCATTTACATTCAAAGGAAGTTTTATGCGCATCCCAAAGTTTTTTTTTCTTCAATCATTTTCATCACCTTGTTCTGAGTAAAACATCGGTCCATACACCTGCATTCACATATCACCTTATTTCTTCACATTTGCACCTCTTTTCTCATCTTTTCTCATCCCCTCACCACACCTTTGGCTCTCTCGCACCCTAAACCACGAGAATTTGGCAAGTATCTTTTAGGAAATCCCACAATTTAGAGATTTGTGCATCACGGTTTTGCAAGGATTACGTGAAAGGCAACATCTTTTGGAGGTCCCACTTTGGGATTCTCTAAAAAACTCTTGCAAAAAAACTTGAGAGCCCTCATGGTGAGGCACCCAAGGAAGACTGGTACAGATATGGATGGTGATGGAGAGCCTAGCCATGCTGAAGATATGCCTCTGGAGCCTGGGTTGGCAGCAGCAGCAGCGCCAGCAGCAGCAGCACCCCTAGGCAACTATGACGACCCTATCTTTGGGTTGGAGACGCCTCCTTCACAGCCCCTTTATGACAGAAAGAAACCCCTTGAGGTATTTTTAAACTCATTTGATGATTATTTTAGGAATCATGCTCCTAGAGGTATGACTAAGTTGGAATTGTTCAAGCTTTCTTTATCTGATGATCTTGCTACTAAATGGTTTAACACTCAAAGAAAGATTTATGGTGTTCACACATTTGAAGAGATGAGGAGCAGATTCATTGATAGGTTTGGCGAATCTGTGACTCCTGAAACTTTGCTTCAGCAACTGCATTCTCTTTCTATTAGAAGTGATGAAAGCATAGAAGCTTATGTTGATAGATTTGGAGAGCATGTGATAAAGTGTGAGTCAAAGGGTGTAGATAATCCTCCTTTGCATTTGATCACTGCTTTCTTGCATGGTTTGAAGTTCAGACCTCCTGTTTACAAGAAGTTAATGAAAATACATCAACAACAACGTTTTGAGACATTACCAAGGGTATTTTCCAAAGCAATTGAGATCAGCAGGCTAAGGGCTGCATTTTCTACTTTTGAGCACGTTGATCTTGATTATTTCAATGATTTAGAGACTAACTATGAACCCGTGGTGTACAAAGTGAAGAAGAAAAATTCTTTTGAAGAAGATATGAGAGAAGAGATTTCTAAGTTGCAAGCTACTAACCTCAAAATTGCAATCGAACATGCCAGACTGCAGAGACACTTATGGAGGTTACCAAGCAACTCCGAGAGCTCAAGAAGGCTCCAGCACCCGGAGATGAGGTATCCGATTTCAAGTCTTGATTCTACACAAAGTAGAAAACATTGTACCCCTTGTAAGAAGCCGGGCCATTCGAGAAAGTAGTTTTGGTCCAAGCCTTGCCCTAGATGTGACGAGAAAGGGCCACACTTGGTAAGGAGTGCCCCTGTGTGTTCATATTGTAAAAAACAGGCCATTATGAAGACAGTGCGAGGATCAAAGAGTATATGTTGAAAGATAAAGGTAAGATCAGATGCATCCTCTTCTCATCTTTGTTTCTCGACATGATAGAAGGAGGTGATGAACGAGAAGAGAAGAAGAGGTCTTTGCTGGTACTCCCTATAGCCTAAGATCCGGACCTCGGCAAGCCAACATGCCTAGAAATAGCATAGCTCCTCCGCCCCTCTGTGGTTCTGAGCCGTTTCACCTCGGAATGACAGCCTCTTTGTGTTAGGTGAAGTTGACCCAGTGTTGAAGTCCGCTAGAGTCACCCTAGATGTTTTGACCTTGTTAAGAATAGCACCTTCCTATAGAGAGCGTGTCAAAACACTTATAGAGGAGAATTCGGAACCTATTGTCCACAACATTTCTAGAGTTGGGAAAGACCCGGTATATTCTCATGTGAAGCTCAAGTCGAAGGTAAAACACTCTCTAAAGTCATCTTGGATGGAGGCTCAGGTATAAATATCATGCCTTTACATATTATGGACTCTTTAGAGTTAAAAATCACTTCGCAGCCCCAATTATTCTAAAATCTTTTTTTGCTAATGAGAGTGTACAACCAAAAGGAGTCGTTAATGATGTCTTGATGGATGTAGGGGGCATCAAGATGACCCCGGACTTTGTTGTAGTACGGTTTCCTTCTCAGATTGGCAGCTATGACCTTCTTTTGGGCGTGAAATGGCTCAGGTGGTGGTTTTACGCAAAAGCAGTTTGGGGAGGAGGTAAATGCACAATAACGGATGGTAAGCAAGAAGTCACACTCTACAACCGGGAAGGTAAACTCCAAGAAGAATTTGCCTTTTCAATTGATGATGCACTAATTTATAAAGATGTAGGTGTGTACAACATCTATGTAGATCCACTTTTGGAAGAAGAAGAGCAAAAACTTGATGAGCATACTCATACATTGTTCTTTGATGGCGGTTGTAGCGAGGAAGTTGAGCCTAGCTTTGTCTTTCTTTGCCATCATTAAAAGCCCCAGGCTTTGTGATGGCTAAAAAACAGCAAGAATTCACAAAAATATAACCTCTAATGAGGCGAGTATCAAGCTTTGATTGCAGGTCTCCAAGAAGCTTACATGATGGGAATCAAGAATTTGAATATAAAGGGGACTCTCACTCGTGTGCAATCAAGTCCAAGAGGTATACCAAACCAAGCATTCAAAGGTTAGTACAACTTAAAGAAGAGGTTTTGGGACTGTTAGACAAATTTGAGGCCTGGACTATAGAGCATATCCCTAGGCATTTGAATAGTGAAGTAGACAGGCTAGCTAAAGGTACCATATTGGATTTTTTAGCTGAAGGAGCCTTTCAGGAAGAAGAACTGAACCTCTCACAGACTTGCCCAATTCTAACTATAGGGATAGAGGAAGCAAGCAGAGAGCAAGTCATTTGTATCCAAAAGAATGGCCAAACCAGAACCCTGAAAGTTGGTCCAAAAGCTCCTGAGCCTTGCTTCAACTCATTTCCTATGCTGTGTCAAGAATTCTCAGATGTCTTTGCTTGGGATTACTCTGAACTAAAAGGAATTCCTCCCTCTAAAGCAAAATTTGAAATAAAAGTAAAAGAGGGCTCTGATCCTGTTCAGCAGAAATTAAGGAGGATAAATTCTGCCTTGCTGCCACTTATCTATGAAGAATTAAAAACTATGGAGAGTTCTAAGCTGATATGTGAGACATTGGAACCTGAGTGGTTGTCTTGCATTGTGCCGATCCAAGAAGAGGAGTGGCCAACTTAGAATTTGTATTGATTATAGAGATATCAATAAGGTTACAATCAAAGACTGCTACCCCCTACCGTTTCTAGAAGAAGTTTTGCATACCATGAGTGGAAAAGAAGTCTATTCTCTTATGGATGGCTTCTCTGGTTTCAACCAAATAGAAGTTGATCCTTTATCACAGCCAAAAACCGCCTTCATTACACCTTGGGGAACTTATATGATGCTAAGAATGCCATTTGGCTTGAAAAATGCCCCTGCAACCTTTCAGAGGGCAATGAACAATATTTTTGAGTCATTATCTCCCCAAGATTTCAGGGCTTTTCTGGATGATTTGACTCTGACCACCTCTTTGGAAGATCATCTCAAAACAATCTCTAGTATGTTTTCTGCGCATGCGAGATCGATTGGTGCGAACTTAAATCCAAAGAAGTGTTTGTTTTTGACTGACAAAGGTGTGCTGTTAGGCCATCAGATATCAGAAGAAGGAGTTCAGATTGCTGCAGACAAGCTGACAATAGTTCTCGACCTCCCAGTACCTAAAACATTGAAGCAGATCAAAGGTTTTGTTGGTACACTTCAAGGCTTGAGGATCTACATCCCCAACTTCTCTCACATGTTGAGACCTATCACCAAGCTCACCAAAGTAGGGTATGTATCCAAAAATACAAGTCAAAAGGTTCCAGTTGAGTGGAATGAAGATTGCCAAAGGGCATTTGAATTGATCAAAGAAGATCTCAACAAGAAGGTAACACTTCTTGCCCCTAAACCAAATGAAGATTTCCAAGTTTATATAACAGTTACATCATTTGCTGTAGGATTAGCCTTATTTCAGAACAAAAGGGTACTAAATTATGCAGGGAGCAAAGTGGTGGGTTCATGAGGTGAATTACCCAGTCCTAGAAGAAGTCATTGCTGCCCTAATATTTTTGACCACTAAATTCCCCATCTTCTCGATGCAAGCTCCAAAGATTCAAGTCTATATGAAGGTCAATCCTCTTCCAATGTTGTATGGTAAACAAGCCACGAAGACCAAGTTCTATAAGTGGGCTGCCATGCTTCAAGACTTTGCCATTGAAGTCCACCTTGTCAAAAGCGAGAAAAGGATCCGAGTAGTTTCATACCCTATGCCTTCTACAAATATGATTTGACCTCGAAGAGGATCAAAGCGAGAAGAAGAGGTATGTCATTTAGTTGGAGAAGCCGGTCTTGGATGCAACCCATTGTCAATTATCTAAAACATCAAGAGGTCCCCGCCACATTTTCACCATCCGAGAAAGTTAAGTTTAGGAAAAGATGTCTAACATATGTTTGGTTGAGGACATTTTATGTAGGAAGATGCCTTCACAGATTTTGTTGAGGTGCTTGGTGAAGAAGAAGCAGTACAAGCTCTAAGACATGCCCATGACCCTCTGTGGTGGACATTATTCTAGGGATGCCCGCCCAAGAAAAATTCTAAGTTCGGATACTATTGGCCTACACTTCACCATGATGTCAAAGATGCGTGCAGAGTTGTTCGACATTTGTCAAAAGCATGCCGACAAAGCGCTGAAGGTACCTCCCCTTTCACCTATTGTGGCCCCTGGCCCATTTCTTGTTTGGGGATTAGATTATGTTGGTCCTATACACCCATCTTCCTCGCCGGACATGAATACATCCTAGTTACTCTGAGACTTCTTCACTAAATGGGCTGAAGCAACTCCATTGACAAGTGCCAATGCAGATACCACAGCAAGTTTCCTCTTTGTCTAATATATGTGCTAGGTTTGGAGTACCATTGAAGATTGTTTTACGACGTGGGGAACGCCTTTTGTGAATGAAGTAATAGACAAGCTTACCCAATTGCTTGAGATAAGACATACAAAAGTTACGCTTACTACCCTCGGGGAAATGGCGAGGCGAGAATCCACCAATAAAACTCGATATCCATTATGAAGAAGGCGGTAGATAGGTTTCCAAGAATTTTGGCATACAAAGTTGATCTATGCCCTTTGGTCCCTCTGAGAACCACTTATAAAGTGGCTATAAAAACACTCCTGCCTCTATTGTGTATGGTACTAGTGTCATTCTACCCTTTGAGTTGCAGGGTACTTTCGCCAAGGGCGATGCAAATACAAGTCAAAAGTGAAGAGGATGCTATCCAGTGCGGGGCTACAGAGATGCTAGCCCTTGAGGAACTTCGAGAGATAAGACTCTGGTGATAGCAGAACACAAGATGAAAATCAAGAAGAAATTTGACAAACAAGCAAAGAGAAGTCAACTATCGGGTTGGTGATTTGGTGCTTAAGTTAGCTAGAAACAAAGATCCCACTCTAGGTAAAGTTTTACGCAAATTGGGAAGGGCCATTTATCATTTCTTCACATGCTGGAGTAAACTCATATTACTTACAGGAGTTAGAGTCTGAGAGAATTTTGCCAAATCCTCTCAATGCACAACACTTGAAAGCTTATTGGATCTAAACTAGCTAATGCTAGTTAGTATAGTTGTAGGTAGTCTAAAAAAGGTTGAAGTAGTTGAAATTGTTCTAGATATAATTTGCTAACACTATGGGGAGAAAACAATAAAAAGAAGAAAAGCTGAAAAGAAAAAATATGCGTTTTGATCTTTAACATTGTCATTTGCAGGTTCATTAGTTGTTCTGTTTAAAGCCAGCCAGAAAAACCATTGCTTCCTAAAGTTGTGCTCATATGCAGGAACTCAAAATCATCATGAACAGGTTCTTTGAACATCTTGTGATGAATGCGGGGATTGAAGTACTAATCTGAGTCATCATGTCATTTGCAGGACCATCCTAGTCTTCCATACCATTCATTTTTCATTTATTGGCCTCCCATTCATATAAGCCTTGCTCCCACTTTTATTCATCACCTACAGGCTGCTATTCATCCCTGTGCATCATAAAAGCGATCTCTAACTCTCTATTTCATGTCATTTGCAGGATCATCCTTTACCCATTAGCCAGCTTTATACCACCACCATTTTTTCTTTTGGGCAAATTTGCAGGACCATTACATCTTCTAGAATGTGTCTGCACCCTTCCATAACATTCTAGCTCCATCTACCAAGTCATTTCTTCAAGACTCCTACAAGAATGGGTAATTTGAAAACCCCAAAAGCATCAAGTTTTATTCACAAGATCACTGAAGCAGATTTTTGACGTCCCCCCCAAGTTTCAACACTTATGGGAAGTCAAAAGAACATGGTAGCAGACCCTACAGGTTATAAATGTTCAAAAGTTGCTGCTGTGTTCAAAGTTGCAGAATTCATCACCAAAAATGTGAAGTACACATAGTTCTATCCAGTTTCCTATTCTGGCACCATTTTCCATTCATGAAGACCTCAAGAAAACCTTATATTATCTCAGGAACAGGAGATGCATTGATTTGGCATTCACTCTCATATATTTGCACTTTTCAGATGCTTTTATGCTGCATTCTAAGAAGCTCTGATATTTCAGAACAGGATAATTCAGATCCAGATGTCAGGAGAAGTTTTTAACAGGTTTCAAGGCTGGGGGACCAGCCATTTTTTCTTTTGGGCAAAGATGTTGCCCCTTGAAGTGGCAACATGAAGAAGAAATGAAGATATGAAGAAAATTCTAAGTATTGGAGGAGCTATTAAGGAAAGGTATCAGGCTGAAAGAGAATCTAGGCCAGGTGAGTACCCCTGCCAAATCCTTTAGCCAAAACTAGCCATCCTTGATTTTTCCCAAATTTTTTGAGCCTATCTCCCATTTCTCCTTGAATTTCCCCTATCGCTAGCCAAATATGCTTCTAAAGATGCCTAAAAATCCCAAAATGCCAAAAAATCTATACCTTTGCCAAGTGGCATCCTAGTCATCATCCAAAAGTGCCAAAGATGTCAAAAAGTCAAGTGAAAGTCAAAATAGAAAGTCAAAAGGCACACTTTCCAAAAAATACCCTTGCCACGTCATCAAGAGTCAAAATGCCACCTAGGATGGCCACCTTGCTCACAAAAATGCTTTGTCATCCAACTTTGGTTATATCTTTGCCACTTGGGTCAAAATCATGCCACCTCATCAAAAATATCAAGGGGCATTTAAAATTTCGAAAATCCACTTAGGCAAAAGCCATGTTTGACCTTGCCACATCATCCTTCATTATGCCAAGTCATCATTTCATCATGTCCAGTCACCATTGATTCACCTTTTTTAGCCAAAAAATCAAAGTGCCATTTTCCAAAATTTGACCACCTCACCATGTTGCCCCAATGAAAATATGCCACCTGGCACAAAAAATTTCCAAAAAAGACCTTATATAGACCCTTGAATTCCAATTCTTGGGAATCGTGCCCTTTGAGAAAATGTAAAAAAAAATTGTCCTATTCTACCACCCCCCCTGACCTAGATTCCTTTTCAGCCAATCACCCCCCTCCACGTGGCTCACCCGGGCGTGTGGGGCGGTGGAGGTACCGAATCCCACGTGGGCAAGACACGTCAATTTAAGAGTTTGCGTGGATCGAGCTATATATACCTGAGCTGACTTTTTGATTTAGGCCTGTGGGATATATCCACTGAAGAAAATCCGGCCAAGATCCATTAGGGTTCTATGATTCTCGGCTTCCCGCGCACTTTGAGTGATGCAGAGCAGTTCGCCTGATCATAATCGACTTCTGGAACCAATCGAATCATGAAGAGGATGCCGAATTAATGGAGATCATGCCAAGAACAGAATATTGCCTATTTTTGGGAAAGAAGAGTTCGTGGCCATATGCAGACAAATTGGAGCTCTAACTACCCTGACACAGGTCTATAAAGATGATCCGAGCCGTATTCCACACCAGGAGAGGAGATTTTTGATTAGAAACCCGCCCTTGTTCTTGAAAGCCAAGATTTTTGAAGTTCTGATACAAATTCTATTTCAGAGTGATCAAATGGATTACCTGACAGTGTATTATGTTCCTAAGATAATCTGAGAAAAGTTTTCTTGAGCAATTCATGGTGTTTCCCCTTTCTTCAATCGATTTCTGAGTTTTTTTTCAAAAAAATTAGGGTTTTCCCATTTTTTATGTGCCAGTCCACTTCTGGCGAACTTTGCCACGAATTCCCCATCAATCTTGATCAACAAATGAGTTGAAATCAATTCAAGCTATCTGATATTATCTAGATTTAGCTAAACTAATAGCTATTCTGCCAGAATTTGCTCAAATATTTCATTTACATTCAAAGGAAGTTTGTCTGCATCCCAAAGTTTTTTCTTCAATCATTTTCATCACCTTGTTACAGAAAACATCCCAGTCATACACCTGCATTCACATATCACCTTATTTCTTCACATTTGCACCTCTTTTCTCATCTTTTCTCATCCCCTCACCACACCTTTGGCTCTCTGCACCCTAAACACAGAATTTGGCAAGTATCTTTTAGGAAATCCCACAATTTAGAGATTTGTGCATCACAGTTTTTGCAAGGATTCTGTGAAAGGCAACAATGCAAGACATACCTAGGGACCCATCCAACATGAACGGTAAGGATGGAAAAATAATGGTCCAACAAATCGGGCAAAGTCGGCAAAGAATACGCGGTGGCCAAGAAAGCTATAAAAGTGAACGAACCGCAAAAAGAATCATGGTAATAAAAGGGCCAAAAAAGAATATGGAGCATTGGAACAAAAGAAAACAAAGAATTAAAGGGATTAGAATGAGACCAGAAACTCAACCCCTTACAAAAATTAGATCCAACAGTGCACCCATGCATAAAAATAATGATGAGAAACCAAACCTATAGACCCCATGAGATTCCATGAACCATCAAAAGGGCCATATGGAACTATCGAATACGATCGATTAATGGCAAAGAATCCTATGATATAGAAACACTGAAGCCATATATCCATCAAAGGGAGCACATGGAACCATCAAACGAACATGACCGGCTAATGAAAAAAGGATCACGTGAACCAAGAAGCCATTTGGAGAAATGTATAGGATTTAAATGTTTGTACGAGACAAAAGGAAATTGGAAAGAATGGCAAGCGTAACAGTGTTTGCAAGGCCCAGAACCCAAAAAGTTAGGCTAATAAACCGAAAAAAGACAATCAGAGCCAAAGGTGAATCATGAAACAACAGTAACAAGGCTCGACTGCCACTTAAGAACCCCACCCTGAAGGGAAAGTTGAAACCAAGGGAGAATGATGCAAACAACAGCAACCAAGAATGGCACACAGTACAACTTAGATAATATCCATAATATGCATATAATATAGCAAATAAATTGATCAATACAATGTAGGAATCATATCAAGGATTAGGTAAACGATCAAAGCTCTTAAAAACCATGAATTCAAAACAATAGCAACCATATGCAAGAAGCTCGTAAAAACTCCACAACCAATGCTCGAGCCACATATGCGTCCATATCACAAAATCCGGCATGTATCCCAAACCATGCAAACCACTCGTACAAAAAGTGACAAAGAAAATGCAAGAGTGAAAAAAGACACAAACACCCATGTTGTAAAGCCCATAAGAGTAATGTAAGACCCATAAGGTAAACATACCTCCCATAATCTGACTTATGAGTCATGCCTAAATGCCAATGATGAAATATCGGCGAGATAGGAGCCATGGCCCTCTGAGGGATGAAGCACAAATTTTCTCACCAACGCATTACCGCCACCCATCAAACTAATTGAAAGGGCTGAAACTAGAACTTGAAAATCCATACCGCCGAGGCCCCCTCCTGACCATAACCAAAATTGGCTAACATACCCAACCAACATAAGTGCTGGACACATCCCAAGTATTTATATATACGAACAACAACCATAAACAAAGTTTAAGATAGGCCTAACCGCTAATGGATAAAAGTGTGGAACAGGAATGTGAGCACTCGAAGACAACAGAGGCTGCGAGCCTGCTCCTGGAGGATGTCGGATGCACACCGGAAGGTCGTGGATTACGGGTATGCCATGTACGCGAGGCAGACAGAGGCCGATGGACAAGATGTCAAGATGAAACCCCGATCAAACCAATTGTCTGCACGAATGAGAGCCTTGGTCTATCTTAAGGTGACCCCAAACAGAGCCTGGCCGACCTGCACCTGGTTTCATAAGATCTACCAAAATATGAACTAATAGAAAGATCCTATGCAACAGCCAGTAAGCAAGCAATAGACAAACAGAATGACACAATTGGAGAGCCAAGCAATGCAGCTAATAAGAAAGAATCGAAAAAAGGCAAAGCCAAGAGAAAAAACAGAAGCAACACTCGGTTTACAACCACTTATCTGGGAGAGGTCGCCCCGATCTGAAGTTGAAGCTGATAAACTTTTATAAAGATTGTCCAGACTCTGATGTTGAACTGGGCGGCATTGGGACCACCTGGTCAGACCTTGCTGCAGATTCAAGTGATGAGAAAACCAGCGATGACATAGATCCGGCAGACACCATAGCCCTGCCTAGGGCCTTGTGCAAGCTAAACCTGTAGGATCAAACCTGTGCCCTGCCATCGGATAACCACAAAAGGGGATGATCAAATCACTGTTCATATGCAATCAATCAATCAATACAGGTAACAAATAGAAGAAGAAAACTGTGGATGAGTTCCATATGCAGCAAACCACAAAAGCCAGCGGCACCATCCGGACTGATTTGGTTCTTGTGTAGCCAAACCGAGACCTCATTGTATCCTGTGTCTGACCATAGCCGCCATACATCTGCAAGGATCAAACTCCCCCAATACTTACCATATCACAATACTTATCTACGGGACGACCCGACCAAGACCCCCATCTGGGAAGCCAGCTATATAGAGCAAAAACTCAGGAGTAAGCAAAGCGTCAGATGACTTAAAACCCTTCTCTGCAGACTGAAAAACAGAGCCATCAAGTTATAGAAATTGGAGCAGCCACAGCACGGTGGCACCTATTCAAGCCAAAAATTCGTGAGAAAAACCAGTGCTCTTTGGAGCCCCACACGCCAAACGGCAAGGTCAGAATCTAAACCAATCCAAGTCTGCGCTAGTAATCCACCAGAACAAAATAAACCGACCAAAAAAGGTGCAAGCAAAGATAGAAGGCCTTAATAATACACAGAGGGCAAAAATTAATCTAATGTTATTTCTGCACCATAACGAAATCGAAAAGAACCAGAGCCGTGACTATCACTAACAGGCAAGCATAGACCCAGAAAAAAACCTAATAATTCATCGAAAACATGAATAGAGACCACAAGCATCGATTCAACAATAAAACCTGGCCTGCACCAATCATAGTTTCAAAATACAAAACTTGGGCTGCATGTGGAAAATCGTGTTGATAGTATCCGGCCTATCCAGCGTTCTATCAAGATCCGATGGCTGAATAAGAGTCGGCAAAAAAGGCAAAGAAATCTGTAAGAAAGAAAGGGACATTCAAATAGTAGATGATTGAAACCAAACTGCTAGGATAAACTTGTGGAGCAAAAAATGAGCAGAATAGAAAGGAGCTCAAGAGAACGCCGATGGCTGGAAATGAGGAAGGAGGCGATATAAATAGGAGAGCAAGATAGGGCGTCCCCATCCAAGGAATGTCGATTCTATTGCTATTGCAATAGAATCGTGGCATTACATGATGATTATGCAAAATGAAGGTCTTATGATATATTTAACAAAATTTAGACTGATTCAAATCTAATAAATGTACTTCAAGGATGCCATGATAATATTATATGTATTTTTAGCTCTTATTGATTTTAATAATTTGTTCTGTTTATCTTTAGATAAAAAATATAGTACTTACAAAAGTTTAAAGTTGCTTTCTAAACTAATTCTCGGTTTCATCTATTTACAATTAAGTTTTCGTCTAAGACAACTCTGTATAATTAAAATACTACTAGTTATGGTGCCCGGCGTTGCCGGGCTTTGCTACAATATTGCACGGGTTGTTTGATTGTTGGCTAGAATAAAGAATATGGCAATTTTTGTGAATATGAGTGTGTGAGGGGCATTATTGTGTGTTTTGTGTTGTTTTGTTATGTAATGTAAATGCCAAAGAATTCACCTCTAGCTACATAGTGAAATGGATCATGGTATGAAATGAATAGAAGTGTCATACAAAAAATATGTCAATGTGTGAAGCAACTTAAAACTTGCATACCAGTATGCAGAATATATTTTTTAGCATGATTTGAAACATGTTCTGGAACAATGATACATCTTTGCTAGAGAGAAGTGGATTTTAGAGATATGATAAGAATATGCCTGGCATTGTCGGGCTATAATAACTGCTTTAGATAGCACTTGGAGGTTTTTTGATTTGGGATTTTTTGGTTTGGTGGAAAAAAAAAATTTGGTTTTCCTTTCAGGGTGATTCCCTAATATTGTTGGTGGTTTAATGATTCCCATTTGCCATGCGACTTCCAGTGTCTGTTGTTGGCATAGATTTTAGCTTTTATCTTGAATGATGTGCTACTTAGGACTTGAGGATTGTAGTGCTGGTTAAATTCTACTGTATTATGGCATCTTAGTAAGCGAGCAGAAGATTAATCCTATGCCAAGAGGGCAAGCGTCAGAGGAGGCCTAGCTAATTGAAATTTTTTAATGTCCCATGTACCTTATATGTTGTGTTGTTTATTCTCGTTCAACAATTACACTATAAGCAATTGTAACATCATACTTTTAATATATTGATGACACAGTTCTTCAAAAAAAAAATTGTAACATCATACAACAATTTAAAAAGAATGGAGCAAGCATAAAATTGGTTTGGCAAGTAAGCACAACACGTGTTATACAGGATGAGTGTTCACACTAAATAGAACAAAGTGTAATGTCTACCTACGCCGCCATTATGTGCGCTAACCGATTGTGCCACCTAACCTAACATGTCTACCTATGCCAACATGTAAATGCTAATAGATTGTGCCACCTAAACTAACATCTAAATGCTAATGATTTTTGCCATGTAATTGATCCGAACTTAGTATTGCAGTCACATATGGCTTACACTTCAAGTTCCTCTTTTAGGCTATATTTGGATATAGAAATATACAGTTGCGAAGACATTCCATGAGACGTCAACATGACATTCTACTCTTTCCTTGCCTGCCCAGATACACAGTTATGCACAGGCAGCACAAAGGACCATCTATATGCACTTTGCAGCAACAAAAGAACATTCGATGACCACAAAAAACACCTCTAATAAGATTCTGTGTAATGGGTGTTGGATTGAAGTTAATTACAACTATTTCTTCTTTAATTTGTACAACATGGCTCTTATGCAT
The DNA here is from genome assembly GCA_021234155.1 of Isoetes taiwanensis. Lineage (NCBI taxonomy): Eukaryota > Viridiplantae > Streptophyta > Lycopodiopsida > Isoetales > Isoetaceae > Isoetes > Isoetes taiwanensis. The sequence goes on along the minus strand of JAJEKV010000036.1, from coordinate 1,525,032 downwards.
AATAATTTCTCCTTTAATTTGTACAACATGGCTCTTATGCATAATTGAGATAGGAGACAATAATGGAAATTAACACACATCTATTGTCAAATGTTTAACTTGTGAATCAGCTAAATTGGCAAGTCAAGCCAGGTTAACTACCACACTACTAACAAAACTCAATTCATTCTCCTCAAATATGGATGTGTCCGTGACCAATGAGAGATACAATAAGCACCAATGTGTACTAAAGGATCCTCATTTCCCAAAACCAAACCACCTCCAAGGGAAAGGATGAAACTTTGTATCTGCAGAGTACTTCAATGTGCCAATGCATTTGTTAGATCTTTCAAAGAGATAACGGAATTGAGTTTGGGTGACCCAAGCTCTTGAGCGCTAGTATGCCTGACCATGGTATGGCAGGAGCAAACCTCGCCACTATTTAAAGTTGAATTTATGTACACAATGAAATCCCATGAATTATAAAAGCTTGAAGCCACAAACTTCTATAAGGAGTTCTAGAATTCAATATTTACTGCAAATGTTGATAGATCTGTAACTATCTATTTCCCCAATCGTGCAAGAATTTTGAGCTCCAAAGATATTATTGGCTTGCTTCTATCATGCTTCATACTTAGCCCATGCATTCCAGCAATACCGTAAAGTACAAAATAGATGTGGACGCATTTGAAGGTAGGATGCCAGTTAAAGTGTCAATCTACAACCACCAAAAATAAGAAGTTAAATGCAATAGAAGTCAAAGAAGAACCTAATAGTACAACTTTTTTACTGTCAAAAATGTGTTGGCAGAAAAAGGGCCTCTTAATGCTTATATAATTACATAAAAAACAACAACTTACATGAAGTCTCAAGTGCTTGTGCCCTGCATGATTGCATGAAGTGGCAGTAGTTGATAAATAGACGCAAGTACTGGATCTGAAATTAATAGCACTGAAACTATAACAGCAATATGGGAACACCTTGTCTGATGGGCTTTAAAACCTCCTTTCGCAATTTGAGAAGATCAAACCATTTAATACGATGCAAGGTCAAAATGTTCTACACAGTATAGTTTCCAAATTTCTGACCGTCTTGGCCATAAAATCTCGCCAATTTGAGCACATATTCTAGGAAGATATGGAAATACTTCTGTGAAAAATAAACATTCAGAGAGTCGAAGCAAGGCTTGCATACTTTTCAGAACATATAGTAACATATCTCACGTTCGCTACCAATTATGCAAATCGCTACCAATTATGCATCTGTTACCAATTATGCAAACCTCAAACCTCATCCACAAATCTCCATGTCTTTCCAAGCATTTTGTTGACTTCCTTTTCTAATTTAATTATTCATTCACAGACCTGTTATTACAATTCATCTAGTTACAGGACCAAAGTTTCTGTTTGGTCGACAGGATCATGTACAGTTTGTATGGTAGGGTAAAACACGATTTGCATTCATGTACCAAACACTAACCTACATCCTTTGGTGGATGTGGATGTGGACGAATCTTTCTGCAATAGTCTTGAGAAGTCTCGAGTGGTTGGTACCTACATAAAGACACATTAGTTATAATAGACAGAACTGAATATTGATCACCATTTAAAAAGGTGGCATTTGACATGCACAACACAGGAAAGTTTGACCCAAGAACACAGATAAAGACATATTCAAATGCATGGGGTAGGAATTTGAAATACATCGATGGATATAATTACAAAGGCAGCAGAAAGAATCTCAAACTCCACATTGTGTTTGATTGCTTCGAAAATTAGTAGCCCAAGAAGAATTCGACCATTACGCAAAAAACATTGCCTGCATCTTTGCAAGAACATGCAATGCAAAATATGGAAACTTCTGCAAGACAAAGGATCCATAAAAAGTATTAGATTCCTTCTTTCAGCATCATTCACTATGTAGAGGTTGCAAAGAGGATCCCTTGTAGGAAGAAAGAGCAAGTCCTAGTAAAAAATTCAGAAACCTGATCATCGCCAAATTGATCTTTGTGTATGGGACGTACCCTTGCAACTTCAGCACCAAGAGCCTTCAAACATTTGTCCCTGCATAGAAGTTTCTTTGATTATAAGTGCAATTCTTTACAGAGAACGGCAAGAAAAATAATTAAGATAACTTACCTTCTCTATGGTTGCATCGTCTAGAATGAACATGGAACTTACACTCATATGGAAAAGCCAGAAGTAAAGAAAAGGAAATAACACTATCGTCCTCGTGTCCAAGATGCCACACTTATGCTTTGCTAAAATTTATTGAGTATCAACAATCAAGCTGGAAGTATATTAGTATATTTACATAATGAGAAAGGGCTAGAAAAGCCAGAAGTAGAGAAAAGACTGCAGCCCCTTCCATGGTAATCCCGTGGTAGAGGCAAACTAAGCATTTGGATGATTGTTCAACCCTCATACTAAAATACCAGAGGTTTCATGCATGCATATCATGTATATTGCTCTGCTGTCAGAAAAGTTTTACATCCAAGTATAATTTATAATCCAGTGAAAAGCACCAGCCATTCTAATAGAAGAAATCAAAACAGATAGAAATTTGCAACAAATTGATGACATGTTAGCAGGAAAATATTGCCGTACTGCATCGTTAATCCTAATTGCATATTGATGCAGTACAAAAGATGGAGCACAAATCACCTTTCTGATTCCTTCTAGTTAGCACATGATATCATGCAAAAGTATAGCAAGACAAACATGGAGCTTCAAAGAAGAGCTCTGACGAAAACCTAAAGGCAAAGAAAGCTTATACTCACATCATATGGCAGAATCCGTTGGACCATTCGCGACGAAACCAAACTGCAGCACCAATCAAACCTGGGCACCCTTGCCGCACTGGAAAATCCCTCTAAATATATCTTCCTCGATGCCACCAAAATGCATGCCGATTGTGTGGCATCGATATGCCCTCTCGACCGGATTAAGGGGAAATCTCAGAAAACATTTCTCCAAAACAAAAAATTGTACGATTTTTGGAACATCGGAAAACGTTTTCGACGTCTAGAAACCCCAAAAATCTTAGGAAATCGAATTAAAACAAAATCCAAAAACATTTTCTGCCAGGCCGGATAATCCCAAATTAACAAAGTAGATTCTTTTCAAAATATTTAAAGAAAGTTTTAGATTGAAATTAATTAAATGATTACGTTTATGTATAATAAAAAATAAATATATATCCTTATATTTATACAATTATATGGAGGTCTGGATCATGGTGTAGAGATTGATCTCGGCCGTCCATCTCTGAGATGGATGGCCCAGACGGTGCCACCTCGTAACACCCCAAGCATCCCCCCTTATTTGGGGCTTTTAATCTGGGCCCTTGAAATTGGGGCATTTTATCTAGACCGTCGATTATCTGATTTGGGGCTTTTAATCTCGACCCTTGAAATTGGGGCATTTCATCTCGACCGTCCATCTCGGATATTGTGTGTAGAGTGTGTAGAGATTTTAATCCTGGCCGTCCATTTCAGATTTGGACGGCCCACGTTAAAAGCCCCAATTCGATTTCTCCATCGAATCTCATCTGATGGACGACTGTTGTGGCTTGCCCTAATCGATTGCTTTCGGTCCGGCTATGGCGCAGGCGAAATCTCCTCATCAATCTCAACGTATCTAGCATCGGGTATGTAGCAAGGGTAAACGGCCCCTCCGACTCCGGCTTCTCAAGATGCTCTCGCTCCCCGGAAGTACCCAGCAGGTCGGCCACAAAACCTTGCTCAAAAATGACGATCGCCCTATTTTGATTTGATTCCATATAACCGTCTTGCTTTAGAGGTGTTTTTGAATGGAGTAGTGTTGTGGAGGAAAGATGCGGGGGGATTGGTCGGCTTTGTTCTTGACAAGAAGGTTTTTGCCTTTTGCTTAAGCTGAAATTTTTCTGCCGTCCGCTTAATCCGGCATGGCCGAATCTGTGCTGGCCAAATTTTTATGGCAAGACCTGTGTGTGCTGGATTTAGAGCACATATTGTGCCGCCTTGATGCTGGCAATGATGTTTTCAGTGGAGGTTAATAGATGACGAAGTTGCTTTTGCCATGCTAGAGCCAATGATGTTTTTCAGGTATAATTATTCTAGCTACATGAATTTCGGTAATTATTCAGTGGTATAAAGCTATCGCCTGAGCAGATTGGGTAATACAGCGTTGAACTACCCTTAGTGGTTTCATTGCTCATTCATGCAGTAACATGCTTTTAACGATATGGACCATGCATTTTATCTTACAAACAGAGGTTAGTGATATGATGCAACATTTTTTCTTGTTGCAAGCTTGGCTGTATATCTCTGCTTCTATACTAGATGACCTTGCAAGCTAGTTACGCCATGCTTTTGTTTTTGAGGCTCTTATTATTCCTTCCGGAAGCTGATCTAAAACTGCTGATCATCAAGTTATTGAGCTTTCATATTTTCGTAAATGGAATGGAGTTGGGTCATCTTTTAACAGGGCCATGGACTTTGGTAACACTACACAGTGTGTCCTGATAATGTCTTCAATCTTTCTTGACAGATATTTCCCTGAGTATTGGGTTTATGCATTATAATCTTTTCTTTTTACATTGCTGTATATATGCAAATATGTGGCTTAATTGGTGATTTTGAACCTTGAAACTTGTGTGTAGCCCCTATCTTCTGCTCATGCACTTGGTAGAAAAGATGATGGAAGCTGGGAATGGGCAACTGCAACTGGTATATCACCTGCTCCTCGATATCAGCATGCAGCTGTAAGTGCCAAAAATAACATTTCATTTTGTTCACCACTTCAACTTTATGCACTTTATGAGATTAACTGCTTGGTGACAGGCCTTTGTGAATTCAAGACTGCATGTCTCTGGAGGAGCCTATGGACGTGGGCACATGGCTCACATTAGAAGAAGTACAGCTCGCTGATTAATCGTGCTTCATTATATGACTTGGTCTTCTTTAGTTTCTGTTCCTAAGGTATTTTGACATTTATTCATGGTAGCCTCCTGTAATTTAGACACCATCAAAAGTTTAGAATTTATGTTCACACTCTTGCTTTTCGAGTCCATGCTTGTGCTTTTCTGAGAAATGTGCTTTGGAAAATGGAAACATTGGATATGAGTACAGTTTCAATCCGTTTTAGGAATGAAGTGTTAGTGTGCAAATTCTTGCAACATTCATCCTAGGGTTAAAAACGTCTTCTATAACTGTCTTTACCAGGGCTGCATATGTAAATTGATATTCTACGAACTGAAGTGGCCAAACTGTACCCCCATATATGAACCTAGTTTTGCTCTTGCCTTCACCATCTAACCAAGTTGTTTCAAATGGCTTCTGTATGCACCTTCCTACACAATACAATAAAAGTTTTATTGTTTCTTGTGCCATGTAATGAAACATTATGCTATCCAGAAATCCGGGGAAAATTGTGCAATCCAACTTGGAATCTTCAACTAAATCTTGCATATTTGCTAGTTTCAAACATGTTTGGTATCTCAGTTGTTGACCAAACTTCGAGGAGGAGTCATGTCTGTTCGAGGATTTTTTATCCTCTCTTATGCCTTTATGCCTTTTCTTTTTTTGCCAGGCTTGAGGCTTGTTTAAATCGGGAGGCCAGACATGGTGGATGATCAATGGACCAAGAGAGTAAGAACGAAGTCGGTTGTCAAGCATTTTGATCAATCCTTCTCCAGAGTACACATGGAATGCAAGCAATTTGTAGAAGTATTGCGCACCCACAACGTTATGCCATTGGATATGTGGCCGGAGCTTGTTGTGGCCGGCTATAGCGGGTAAGATCTTACGGTATTATATTTAGCTTTGAGCCATGTTTTTCTCCCCGAAGTTGTTTGATTAATACTATCTTTTCATGCAGGTTATTTGTGTGCCACATATATGTAAATCATAAGCGGAATAGAGTCTAGCCAGAGAGGACAATGTAACAGAACCTTCTATTTGTATTTTTAACAAAATATCATCTTGGTGAATCAAATGCAAATTTGTTTTGATTCACTCTAACGTTCCAGTTTGCATTATGTAGTTCCAAGTTTTTGAAATTTAGAAGCTTGATGTAGCGTTGATGTTGAATCTGATTCTGCTCTGTTGGGATTTCAGTTGCTAGTGGACATGCAAATGAAGTGCCCCGTCATTTAGAATTTTTATTACTCTTTCTAACTTCGTAGATGATTTGTATCTTCAGGTGTGAAGCACTTTGAAGCCACATGGATTGGACAGGTGCAGAATGAAAAGGGAACTTGGACAGTTTGAGTATCGCATCATAGCATGCAAAAGATGTAGTCAAGTTAGCAAAAGATGAGAACTGGGGAAAAGGTGAGGTTTTTACATTTGAGCCCAATGTCTGGCGCATTATGTTGTGTCAGTCTGTTACCTTTCATAGAGATTTTCTTTGTCAGATTAATGGCATGTATTTATGCAAACAGATATGTAGGTTTTGATTTTGAATCTGTGGTTGAAAACCTCTTTGAGATAACTTCTTTGAAAGTCAGGCTATCATTGTAAATGTTTTCAATGTCACAAACCAGTCAATGCCATTAGTCATGTATGGTCCAAACGTTTCAGATGATCTGGACACTCATGTTAGTCGTCTGGACATTGGTGATCCATTGCGGAAACATGAAATGCATTGCAGGTACTAGCCCAAGAATATTAGTTTGGTCCCCTTAATTGAACTAATAGGTAAATGTCAATCCATCAGAAATGAATTAAACAGGCTTTTAAGATTTCAATTTCAGTCATGTAAGAAGCAATAACAACTGCTGGTGGAATATTCGTGATTGATTTACTTGCTGTGCACATTCTATATGCTCTGCATTATGGTGTGAGAGCTTCTTTAGTCAGATTTGAGGGTGCTAGGTTAGGAAGATACTTCAGAAAGATTTTTGACCTTTCTATTGCTGATCGGGTTTTGGATCTGGAAGAGCAGCTATTCTGAGAGAGATCCACGTGTAAATGGGAAGTTCTTGAGCATCTACATTTGGGTTTATCCTTCTCTCATGCCCAGACCAGGGCCTTCCTCTTAAGTATGATTTGAGCACGAGGTGAGATCCAGTCTCGATCTGCAAATGGTCTGCCATGGCAGCGTGCATAAATGTCTTTGTTCTGAATGTGGATCTTTGTACTTGATACACGTTGCCTTCTTTGTGTATTCACTGCAGTCTTACCTGAGATGTATTACATGATATAGTAATATAGACATGCGCAGGTCGTTTTTAAATCCCGGCTCCTTGGGCTTTTGCCATAGTTTTGCAGATTTATTTGTGGATCCTTATTTTTACTCGGAAGGCTCCTTCTCATTGGTACATTTGCAACTATTGCCTAGGTGAATGCGAGCCTTTGGAAAAGCAGAGCATGAGGTAAATATACCTAGTTAACTATGTTTCAGGTTCCATGCTACTTAATTTGGCAAATCGTTTTGCTTCTCTTAATTTGGCAAATCGTTTTGCTTCTCTGTTATTGAGCACCGTTAACTCCTCATATTGGCACAGTGAGATAAATATCAGAATATGGGAACATTGTCTCTGAACTGAACACAGAATGCACAGAAATATGAATTTAGCTTATTGGCCATGGGGTAATACGATGAAGCCGATGTTCTTACTTGATGTTGGCCCCAACGCCACATTCACTAGTTGCAGGGAACTATGTGAATGCAATCTCACCTGTAACAGCCTGCAATAAATGTCGCCAAAGTGTTTCATGGCATACCTTCAAGTTGTGAAGGCCAAGTGTTTAAAGAACTATTGCTTGCACCTTTATTTTTAAGATTGAGGCATGAGTTTGTCTTTTGCAAAGGCAAGATTTTGACAATTGTTTGAACTTTGGATGTACACGTAGGTGCCATTTTGTATTAAAAGAACTATTGCTTGCACCTTTATTTTTAAAGTTGAGGCATGAGTTTATCTTTTGCAAAGGCAAGATTTTGACATTTTTTTGAACTTTGGATGTTGTATACGTAGGTGCCATTCTTTGTGGTGACGGTAGTTGTCTATACTAAAGTTTTGAACAAAAGTTTGCACACATTCAGAATTGTGTCAGGAGCAAGTATTGAAGCTATTCAAAGCCATTCAGGTCCTTAGCTATGAATGCAAAACATTTGATCTAAGGAACCTTTGGATGTGAAACATTTGACCTGGTAATGATTTTAAGTCCTGCAAATTTGTCAAGCATGTACAAATTGCATAACCTCTCATTGCATGTGTAACATCTCTTTTTTTTGAATAATAACTCAAGCATTTTGTAGAAGAGATGGATTGTGCAAGGTTCAACCCTTTGCAATTTTCAAGTCACTCTATATTTGGATGCCTATTTTTTTAGGAGTAGTTTTGAATAGAGTGACGAGTATGCATTTCAATAACATATTACCTTTAGAATATGCAGTGCAAGGAGCTTGTGGAATACCAACTAAATTCTTTTACTTTAACCAAATCATTGTGCATCTAGTGACATACATTTGCAAAAATAGCAAGAGCAAATTATAGTAGAATTGTAGGAGCATCATAAATGTAGGACCACCAAGAGAAGTTGTATGCAGCTGTGTACTTGTCTGCAAGGTATATTCTTGATAGACAACTCCCTGATACCATTCTCAAAGTCTCCTAACGAATATTGGCAGGAGATTCAAAATGTACAAGGTGAAATGCTCAAACTGGGCCAAACATATCAATTTTTTGTATTCATGTTCTATGATTCTAGCACATTATGTACATACGTGGATTGTGTCTTTTGGCATGTGTATTTCACCGAGACTCTCTCCGAGATAGTGCCCAGATTGTAACGCCTTTTGTGCGGCCCGACAAAGAATTTCGTTACCTTAGGACCGTTATAGTTACAGCCACAGTTCATTGTGGCTAAGAGTGTATTAAGAGCATGTATAATGGGACCACCATCTTAAGATGAACATGACATGGTAGATGATGGGAGGATTGAATTGTCGGTATATGGAAGAGCTTGAGATATCAAAAGCATAATGGCGAAGGGAATTGGTTGAGAAGACCCAATGGTAGAGTAATCATAAAGCAAGGATTAGAGCATTGTCAAAATTGTAAGACATGATATTCTGGGGCCTTACAACGCATATTAATATAGGTAGAGGATTTTATTCCCAGATGTTCGTATAGTTCATGGAGTACAAAATGCACCTTCCAACTACGAATAGTGTATAACTATACAGAAATGTCTATCATCGAGTGTTCCTGAGAAAGCCAAAACTAATTCACCCAGGAGTCAAGGACAAGCTTTTTGTTTGTACATTTGGTACGATTGTTGAATTTGCCTCGAATAAAATTGGATACGCATCAAGAAGAATAAGACAATAAATGAAGTTCATAAGCAGGGAACAAAATATTTATCAGAGTTTGTTTATCAATGACGTTGTGGATGCATGTAGATTGTTTACCAAATATCTATGCTCATTGTTAGAGGAGAATTTAATTTTGCTGAGCCAAAGACACCTCGAATAAAGCTGTACCCAATAGGATTATAGACAAAGTTTGCTTCGTTATCGTAGAGTGATCAGATGCAAGTCTCCATCTAATAAACAACGATGAGCTCGATTGAATGGCCATCAAGCAAAGGGTTTAGCTTAAAACTTCATGACTTTGGACCGGATGCATGCTACCATTCCTGTCACTCTTAATCTTGGATTTTGTTCCCAGATTTCGTAAACCATAGTTCATAGACCCATTTATAGTACAAAGACTTGTATATTAATATTAATATTTATTTATTAATATAAATATATAGCATAATAACAATCAACGCATCATTAAAATCAACATTAATTAACACAAACCATTACATCCAACACATTTAAATTAACATCCCCCTAAACCCCCTTTGTTTTGGGTGCATATTCACACGGGGGGTTACGTAGGGCAGCGAGAGCCCCTAAAAACTTACAATACATGTATAAAATTAACACCATTAAGTACATTCCCTCAAACCTTATAGTATTTTGCAAACCTCAATATCTGATATACAAAAACTTGTCTTGGTATATACCCCACAAAACGAGTACCCGGTCCTGATCAAGGATATTCACCTTTTATTCACGGGCGCCGAGGCATATTTTCCCTTTATTCGGATCCGGACATATTACCCCTTTATCCTCGTTTGTGGGGTATACCAGTACAAGTTTTTGTATACTGTATATTGAGGTTTGCAAAATACTATAAGGTTTGAGGGAATGTACTTAATGGTGTTAATTTTATACATGTATTGTAAGTTTTAGGGGCTCTCACGCCTCACCCGAACCCCCGTAGGAATATGCACCCAAAACCAAAGGGGGTTTTAGGGGGATGCTAATTTAAATGTGTTGGATGTAATGGTTTGTGTTAATTAATGTTGATTGTAATGATGTGTTGGTTGTTATTATGCTATATATTTATATTAATAAAAAAATTTTGGGCCCTTCGGGCCCTAATAAAGGCCTTCGGGCACTATGGATGACATAACTTCACGTACCAATTTTACAAACACTTATGCATGTAATAACATGAGAAACACTTGTGCATGTAATCTAATTACAAGATAGAAGCCTAGACGGCAAAATTCAAACTTTACGAAGCCATCATATAACTAGGTGCAGTGGCCAAGCTGTCAGCAATGAAAGCGCCCAAAAATCATTACAATAAAGTGAAAGCAAAAAGAAAAGGGAGGTAGAATAATTGTTTGAAAAATAGAAGATATTCTTCTCTATTGCAAGCATAACATAAAATGGTTTCTCATATTAATCCACAAGAAATGATCAATTTTACTATATTTAAGTTTGTTGTCAAAATAACCCTGTTGCTGCTTATATAATTAGTGCCAATTGTATATGATGCTAATGTAGTGTACATTAGTAAAACGCTGCAGGACATCTTTTGAAAAAGTTTGATGAGATCATACTTAATGTGCCAGTTAAATACAACAACATGTGAAAGAATCACTCTTGCTTAATTTTTTTAGCCTATCACAGTCTCAATTCACTTATACTAACTTTTGTCTGAGATGAGGAAGAGGCCATTTCCAACAAGAACTTAACACAGGTAGTAAATCGTTTGGCGTTGAAACTACAGCAGGAAGAACAAGCCTTGCCCCCCATAATGTAAATACTGTTGGGCTGTAAAAACAAAAGAAAAACAAAAGAAATGATCTTAGCAGTAAGAATAATCAAGGATAGCTACATCCTATTTAATAGCATCAAATCACCAATGCAATGTTTAGTTACCATACAATGATTGAGACAAATTAGTATAAGTTTTAGGGTAACTCACATTTGGGCCTTCGCTTACTTTTGAAGACTTACAATTGCCAATTACATGAGCCTTGATACGCCAATATTAACTGCGTCAATATTTTAGCAAGTGCAATGATCTAGAAAGGCTTACGATTTATTGCTAGGAGCCTCCCAATCTCTGGCTTCGCATCATCTACAAGCTGCACATGCAAGGCCCATCTGTCTATCGTTGAATAAACTGCTACACAAGGAATACCTAATTCATGGACCGCTCTCATAATGCGGATCTATTTGCAATCAGAATCTTTTCATATGCACATACAATTCTTAATCCTTCTCGCTTTTGAAATTTAGAGCTCTGGTTGCTTGATGATGTTCTTGAAGCTTGTTCATCGAAGCCCAACATGGCAGTTCCCATGAAGCTAGAACTACCATTGCCTAAAGCAGTAGTGCATGCATGGTTTAGAGCCAAATTTATGCAGGGTTTCCATATCCCATGTCTTAGCCAAAGCCATAGCCTGTGAAAGCAAGAGCCGACTGTAAAAGGATATCATAGCACGAATTTCTTGTTGAAAAGAACTTTGGATGCCTGCTATGGATGTGAGGCTGGCCCTTACAGCATCCAGAAGTATCTCGATGCCTATTTCCAGATCACAAATGAAGTTAAGGTCATGGTGTTTCTGCTAGCGTTTAAATTTCAGCTGGCATTTCTTTAATAAACATCAACCAAAACACATGTCCTGCGGGGAAGATAGTCCAAACACGTCTTTACCTTGTAACGAAAGCGAGAGCACCCAACCGTTGTTAATGTGAAAAGAGGCGAACATACCGGTGAGATGGAGCAAGATATTCTGCAAGATTTATTGAATTGCATGGATGATATGCCATCAATCCGAGCTCACGGAAGGTACCTATTGCGAGGGGTTAAATTTGCTTGAACAAGGGCGGCAAACTTCGAAGGGGGCGAGCATAAAGAGAATAGAACCGTTGATCTTTGGCGGTGACAACTTCTGTTTGAGTAAACAACTCAAATATTCTGCGTGGATCTTGAACCATGATTCTAAAACGGCGGTGTTCTTGTAACGGCTGATCTTTTTCCACCATGAGCTAACAGAAGGCATTTTCTCATCGGCTGAGTTGAAAAAAGTAAGGAAATCCTTGACTACGGCTCTTTGGCAGGGGTGAAGGATCCATACCAGATGAGATAAACATTAAGAGGCCTTTTTCTGGCCAAAAGAGGACCTTTGTGGTAGTTCAGAACTACAGAAGGTTGCTGAACAAGTTCAGAAAGATGGCGATGACAAGAGAGTCTAGCGTCGGAGGCAAACACAGAGCATAGATTAGAGCTACCAAAAACAGATACGGAAGGCCATTTTGCAACCAAAAGCTTGAGAAAAGTGAATGCAGGATGAAACAAGTATGTATAGCGAGTTACCTTGATAGAAATGGAGCTCCATTTTATAGTAGGATCTTCACTGCCGCCCTCCATCGGAGAAGAAACGCTTGCCCTAAAAGATACAGGCTGCACACAGCTGGGATGGAAAAGCATGGTTATGTGGAATATCTCAAACACCCCTATTTCCTTGCTCCTTGCAGAAGCTCTGCACCAACTAGCAACGAAAGGGCAAATCGAGGTTCAAAAGAAAGCTGGTTTGTTTGCTCACCTCCTTGGCACAGATCCGGGCCGTGTACCATAGAACCCTAAACAGAGGCACAAATGCAAAGAACCCTAAAATACATTACTCGACCCTTGCATGCTTAATGAATATTCATAGGTGACCATTGAAAAGTGCCACAAAAATCAAGGATCCAGAAAGGGCGCACTCTAGAAATACTATTTAGTATACCTTATCAAATACAGCACCGAAATCATAGAAAAACCTTAGTAAAAATTGTACAAAAACATAAAAAAAAACCCCTGTTATTATGCTAGATATTTTATTTCATCAACAAAAATTATTCGATAGTTATTATTAAACCAATAACTTTATATTATTTAATTAATTTCGTTTTCTTAAACTATTTTTAAAACTGTAAAAGTTTGTAAATTATGAAATTCTAATAATAGTTTTAAGTCAATCGCTTATCAGACCATCAGATTTCATTTAATTATCATGATTGCTAAATTTTAAATTTGTTAATCACTACAAATTGAAACTTTTATATTCTTGAAATGTCTAAGACGACCTACCAGCTACCCTTGACAATTGTTTATTTGATATTGATGTATTAGCTGAGAACGGGCCTTTTGATAATAATAAAGTTGAAGAACCTGAATTGTATGATGCTAATGATGAAAGTAAGATAAGGGAAGTATTGGATGAATACAGTCTCAAGGAATTCAACTTCTTTAATTGTGGGGCATTCCCTATTATGTCAAGCAGAAACGTTGAAATTCATGGTGAGCAATTTGGACAGACTCTCTGGTCCAGCAAGAACTTAGGAATTATTGCCCCTATCAGTAAGGAGTCATGGGTCCTACTTGCACGGCTTAAAAAGGAGGAAGTGTTAAAAGCTGAAGCTGATGCTATTGCTTTTACAAAGCATATCAGGAAGATTGACATTAGGTTGCCCTTTGATCTTGAATTACTGAATAAGACATGTCAGATTGACACTGCTCTTTATATCGGTCAAAAAGGCCATATGGCTAAAATCGAGGAAAAGAGAAACAATTTTTACCTCATGAGGATCTTTAGGACTTACTGTCCCTTCTTCAAGTGTGACTGCGACAAGGTATGTGATGAGAAATGTTCTGATAATATTATCTGGTTTGACCATTTAATGTGGTTTATGGTCAACAATCTAGAGAAAATGATAGAAATAAGTGTACTAAAACTACCTCATATTGTTTGGCGATAAACTCCAAAGGTTCGTCTAAGCCAAATCCGTATAATTAAAATACTATTCTTTTCAAAATATTTAAAAAAAAATTAGATTGAATTTAATTAAATGATTACGTTTATGTATAATAAACAATAAATAGTTTATTATTGATTAAATGTCAATATATTTTATTTTCATCAATAATAAATTATTCAATAGTTATTATTAAACCAATAATTTTATATCATTTAATTAATTTCGACCTAAAACTTTTCTTAAAATATTTTTAAAAGTGTAAAAGTTTGTAAATTATTAAATTCTAATAATAGTTTTAAGTCAATCGCTTATCAAACCATCAGATTTCATTTAATTATCATGATTGCTGAATTTCAAATCTGTTAAATCACTACAAATTGAAACTTTTGTATTCCTGAAATGTCTAATTCTAAATAGATTCAAATGAAAATTCGTTTTGAAATCAAGTTTATTCTTTAATAACAATTATAACTTTAATTGAAAAATAAATTTATATAATTAAAATTTATAAAAATTATAACAATCAAGAAGAATCAAACAAAGACATATATTCTTGAAATGGTGTTCTTGAAGTACTATCTATTAAAACGGATACGCCCAAATTTTGTTAAATATATCATCCTTGTTCTTTTCCGAGATATGTGTCGTATTTTTTTTTTCACAACCTTATTGGATATAGAGCTATTCGTGCATGGGTGATATACGGTAGTAGCAAAAAACATATCATCCGGTAGTATATTTTTGCACGGAGTTGTTTTCCTCCTATTTGGTCTTCTCATCTCACACATTTGTTTAGGGCAATAGAAATTGAAGCAAAGAAAATAAGTTTGCCTCGACGCGTCTCGCCCCTTGATGCTCCAAGAAAACGGCAAACAATGTTGTTGCATTAGTTGATTCCCCTTGCCTAGCGCTGCCCCTTGTCACTCCAGCATCATTAACCACAGCTCCTTCAGAAGACAATACCTTTTAGCAGAGATGTGGGAGCTAGTGTTTTGGTGCAGGTTCGATGTGGATTGATTATGTTTTTATAAGGCATCAATTAGATGGGCCCCAAGGCTCTGGCGTTTTACAATCTCCCAACGCCACGCGATTTGGTTAGTATGTTTCTAGAGCAAGCTCTTGCTAATCATAAGCTTGTGTCGATTGGCACTGTCAAGGTGAGTCCTCCCTTTTTTTCTATCTGCATTGTTGTTGTTTGGTTCCCATGCCGGATAGTATTCCTTTATTCCAGGATCTTTTTGTTTTAATCCAGGTTTATTCTCCGCGTACTAATATTTTTTTGCACGTGAAGATTCAGTGATCGCTAAGCTTGATAAGTCAAACGGATTAAATGGACCTGGTGCTCATGCTCCTTGATGCCAAGCAGAAGGTTACATAATCTTTGCAGAATCTATTCAAAGATATAGTTGTCTTTTGGTGCCAGAACCAGCATGATTTTAATGAAGGCATTATACTCTATACTACTTTGAGTGATCTTATTAAAGAGGGAGCCATTAAATCACGTGGAGGCAGAATTACATGGATACCTTTGGCGAGAATAATGCTGACATAGTTTACTCTTTGGTTCCAGGTATTTGCACATTCTCAATAGACAAGCATGGATGGCTTCTGTCTTAGGTCAAAGAGGAATTGTTATGAAAATAAGGATTATTTTGTTTCACTGATATGCATCGTTATCAGGCCAATTCCAAAGATGGCCTTGCACTGGAGACAGTTTTTGCACATTCTTCTTCCATTTGGCTTAATGGACACAGCTGGTAGTGGCTAATTAAAGCATTTCCTCCGGCAATTCTTACACTTTTAATATCGAAGTTTGTTGCAGCTAATGTTGTACCATCTTCATTTGGGATATTTAATGTTAAAATATTGCTATCATTGTGACCTTCCATGCAACTGCAAGATGCCTTGAAGGCAAGTTTAAATAGCAGAACATTCTTTGGAAACTAAACTACATTGAATCTAAACTGATTATTGCGCTTTCTTTTCTTTTAGCTTCAATGAGGCTATCCAGTACTAGCATACCTGGTTAAATCAGTTTGCGAAAGGGTTTGCATCACAGTTTCACCAATGAGATCAACAATGGAAGCCAAAAGGGTTATGTGGAATGGATGTTGAGCTCTATGTATCTGGTCACAAAACATCATGCTAAAATCGTTCTCCAATCTGTCCGAAGATTGGATGTCGAGCTCTATCTATCCGGTCAGGAAATGGAAACGACCATGCTAAAACAGTCTTGCAGAGCAATATATTACATCTTATCTTAATTATTGTTATGGTAATTTGGGAGATTCGAATCAGCCTTCATACAATCCGTCCTCTTAGTGATCATCCAGCTTTTTAGCAAAGCTGCATAATAGTTGTTTGCATAATAGGTTGCTTCAGAAGGAAGCGGCATCCTTTCAATGCAAGAATAAGAATTTCTTTATGGAGACATGGCTGTATATAATGTGCACATAATAGAATATGTGAATGCACAATTACTTGAAAAGAAGCAGCAAATGAACCTGGCTACATATCATATGCCAACGTTCGTCATTATAATGCATGTAAACATTGACACTAGATATATCAAAATATTCAATAAAACTTACCAAAACTTACCTAAGAAGAAATGCCCATCTCTTCTTATCTAACAAGAAACGTCCATCTCTTTTGAATAAGTACCTTGAAATCACATAGAAAACTTCAAATGCATATCGTCAATGACAAGTAATAATATATCCACAAAGCCACTATATCCACAAAAGCGTTTTTTTTCTTTTTTTTTTTTCGTTTTTTATGATGATTGTTATTTATTTAGAAAGCTTGCAATATTTTCAAATGCACAACAATGTAGAATGCAGATCTCAAATGACTTACATGAAAGCAAGATTTGCTCATAAGATATTTCAAGAAAATGCAGGAGAATTGGGTAGCATTCCAATCCAACGATATGAGCAGAAGTTGATGCCATCTCTTGCAAACTCTATACCAGATGAATTAATAACTGAAGGTAAGTAGTATTCCAATTGTTATGAGTTGCATATGCATAAATTAGACTTTAATAATGGGTCTAACTTAGACAAGTTTGGAACCAAAGAAATGTTCGCGGCGAGCCGCGATAAATTCCTTGTTTTAGATAGCAATAGGACTGGAAACTATAATTTAGAATCTAATATCTTAACTGGAGGACTCCGTGATATTGGAAGGCTACCTCCTTATCCTCTGCTTAATGTATATGCCATTATTCACAGCATCATGTCCCATCACATCTGCTAGGTATGATTCTAATATGCATTCTCATAGTTTGTACTTTGAAATTAAAGTTCACATTTTAAATTCTGATTGTACTGATACTGTAGAGACTGCAAGGTAGCAGAATAATGGAAAGTCGTATTTAATTAAAGTGGGTCTCATTCCATTCCCACTTTTTTTCGGAACCCTGTTATTTTACACAAAAAGGAGAACTCCGACTCGAATACTGTCCATAATTCGAATATTTGTCTCTTAGTGTGGGTTCGAGCTTTCTCCCAGTTTTCTCGGATAGCGAGTCGAGAACAAGAACAATACAACTCAAACAAAGGAAATTCATTAAAGATTGAAACCAAAGTTCTAGTTGAAAAAGAATTTTTATTAATAAATTGAATAGGTACAATGTATTTTACATCGGACGCAGAGACCATGGCGGTCTTGCTGTCACTACAGTTACATCATCGTGGTAGGTGGTCCACCTTAGGGGATTAACTTGCGGGGCTTCTTGATGCCATCTGTAAGCCTTGGGGGCAACCTGAAGAGTGTGGAATGCCTCACGAAGAGGTTTTTCGGGAGCCACCGGCTGACCTGTCCACCTGACTTCTCCACTCTCCTCCCGCAGCTTTTCATCGAATATGCTCCTTTCCCAACCTCCGTGGATGTTATGCAATGCTTGAAAGATGCTTTGAGCTTTCTGGACTGTCTCAAATTTCTTCCCCTCTTCTTTATCCCGAGCGTGTGCATAGCGTCTGCATTCACGAGCAACCTTATCCCAAAGGCCGGGTAAGAGTGTAGCGTGAGCGGGATCTGTGCCAGAACGGTATCTCTGCCGCCTTGAGCGGGATCTGTGCCGCCTGGAGCGATCTCTGTGATGCCTGAACGGGATCTGTGCTGGTGCGGGATCTGTGCCTGAACCACCTGGAGCAAGGAGAGTCTATGATTAACAATTACGGTGCCATTAGTCAAAACGAAGAAAAGAATGGTGAATTCAAAATACAATGGAGAACATTCATTCCATATAACTGCATCCAATCACGCGGCAAGTAGTGCCTTTCTCGACTCGCGTCGAGAAAGGCCCGGAAAAGTCAAAGTACAACCATTCTCATTAGAATATGGCTGCATCCAATCACACACGGAAGCATACAAATGGTCTCGTCAACGAGACAAACAGTGCCTTTCTCGACTCGCGAGTCGAGAAAGGCCCAGGAAACCCAATGTACAACCATTATCATTATAGAATATGGCTGCATCCAATCACACAAACAAACATACAAATGGTTTCATCAATAGGACAAGCATGCCTTTCTCGACTCGCGAGTCGAGAAAGCCAGCGAAAACTCAATGTACAAGTATATTCATCACAAAATATAATATAGTACATTTCTTCACGTTTCTTTACAAGATTTACACAACTCGACTATCTGAAAGCAGAGGTCACTCTCCTTGATCACCATAATATTTGTCGTCCATAGCTTTCATGATCGCGCTGCTCTCTGGATCGACCTCCTTGAGGTTCGGATAGTTCCTAATCACATCGGCCACAAGTATGGCAAACAGGGATTCCGCCAACACAGGAACGAGATTGAAAGACAACCACCTATCCGTTTCATACTCTTCTGGTCGATAACTCTTGGCAATGATTGTATTGTGCGAGTTATGATAGCACTTGTAGGCGGAGTCGTCTATGATCAGCGTGTTGTGTTTGTTAAAGTCCTAGTATATTTCATAAACCCTGTCCAGGCTTTTCACCATAATAGGCTTTCCCTTTCACAAGGCCCCCAAAATTGAATCAATATGACTTTTTTATATTGGTTTATTAGTGAAAACCAAATCATTAAATCAGTACGAGTTTGTGGGCCAAAAAGTTTACAAACCATATCTAGTTGTGCAATGTGGTTCATGAATATAATTCTATAACGTGATAAATAAGTATTACTTTTTAACATATTACTAGAAGATGATAGTTGTAGTTGGTCTTTATAACAACTTAAAATATATGATATCTATTAATGCTTAGTATATCAAGTTTAATGGAATGATATTTGATCGCGTCTATCTTCCTTAGTATATGCACATGGTAATATTAAGTGCCTACATTAACATCTTAAAATATATGATAAGTACTATTGCTTAAGATCTCTAGTTTAGTGGAGTGATATTTGGATGGCATCTTATTTTATGATATTTGATAGTGATTAATTACTATAACACTACAATGTGGTAAAGTAGTTGGTTTCGATTTGACCTGTTTTTGTTTTTGCATGTGCACTTGGTAAGTCTACGACATAATATATAGATTTTACTATGATACCACGACGTGGTAAATGTTGTCGGTTTAGATTGGATTGATAGGGATCAATACACCGCAATGTGGTAAATGTTGCCTAAATAATTACAGTAACACCACAATGTGGTAATGTCATTGGTTTAGATTTGTTAATATTGCATATATCAAATAGTGGTTCATGTGCCAAGTTTGAGACTGCAATGCAATTGAACAATATGGGAATTGAACCCATAATTTTTACCATGTGTTTTTCAATGACTTCGATCAAACAAGTACTCAAATTGAGCAATTCAGAAGCAAAATTGTGTTATGAAGGAGCATATCTAGTGCACTGAAAACGGGAAGAGAAGAGCATTACTTACAACAATAACCTTGGAATAACACAGGTGCGGATCAGATATAAGATAAGCGAGAGAATGTATTAAGGGGAAAACAAGCACTAGGTGAAGAGCATAGCTGATCCGTACCACTGCATTAAGCACATGGCCATATGACAATCCAAGATCGGTATCAAAGTTGGACAATACATCATCCATGGTAGAGTCACCAAACAGAAGATATCCAAAGGAGGCTGTCACTATGTAAATTATAAGGCATAAAAATACTGATAATCGCCAAATCCTCGTCATGGAGGACGAATCTTTAAGCTCATTTGCTGTCGGATGGACTGCAAAGCAAGAAAACATACATTTGGCACACGAACAAGAATCTCAAAGATTGTAACAGAAAGCAGCTTACCGTTATGATGACAGATATATGCAGTGACAATGACTGGAACAGTGGTAAACAGCTTCCAAAACGATATCTGATCATGCACATCTGGAAGTAAACGTGGCATGTTCAATTCACCAGCAGCAAGTTGCGCAATGACAATCCACCCCATGATCACTACGAAAACCACTGCCAATGCAATTGATAAGGCTGAGGTGAACTGTAAAGAGTCTGAAAGTATACAGCATGTGAATGTTCGGGATGAATGCAAGCATAGAAAAAGTGAAGATGGCATCAATCAAAGGAATTACTTACCAAGACGTCGAAGGGAAATTAAAGGAACTAGAAACATGAGTGTTGTGAAAAGGAGTACCACCACTCGCCGCCCATTCCACCATGCTGCACCTCCAGCCCATTCTTCAAGGACCCCCGTATGATGCATGGCACCACTATCTTGCGTTCCCGATAGAATATCTCCTGAAAGGCGATGTCTGAATCAATAAAAAAGATGCTAAAAACCCAAAGAAATAGTAGCTCAGTGTGGGCACTGACCTTCTCTCAAAACAAAGGATCGATTTGTAAAAACCAAAGCCCTATTGTTAGCAAATAAAAAAATAAGAAAATGAATGTTCTCACCAGACTGGCAACAATGAGACCCCGGATATCAGCATGATGTGCACAACTAGGCCTGAAGAGGTAAAAGTCGGCCCTCCTGCCGTGGTAAAGATGTACCTTCTGAATGATTGCAACAAGCACATGGATTGGGACAAAATCCGGAAGGAAGAAAGGAATTTTTGTGTTCAATTAAACAAAAGATAAAAAGAACACTATTTCTTACCCTGCTTAGAATCCATATCCACAGCCGAAGATCCTCCCTGTGCGGATTTCAGATCCACAGTCAAAGATCCATCCAACGGAAGCGAACCAAGCAGAAAAAGGAAAAGAAAAACAGAAGAGGAGATCGAACCAATATAGAGCAGATCGCATCGAAAGGTGTAGCAAAACTTACTCAGAGATGCCATGGCATCCAATGAGAATGGGAAGAGCTCTCGGCTGCTCCACCGCCGCTTTAGGAAAATAGAGGGAAAACGAAATAATAGGGTTAGGGTTTGCTCTTTGGTTTTAAAACGTTTGCACACATGGTGCGATTCTCGAATACATGGCATTCGATTGCAATCTCAACATTCGTGGGGTTTGCTTCGAGTTGTAATAATCAAATTTCCAAAGCAAGCATCTAAACTTCCGAAGATCTACATGCATACCTAAAGAAAATGAAAGATGCTAGGCAACAAAGAGAATCGCATAGGTAGGTGCAATTTAACAATGATTTTGGTTTTTAGAACGATAAGAATTTCTTTATGGTTGAACAAACACATCCATTTAGAAAGGAGAAAGTAAACATTGTTTTGGCAAGTCGGTGAGGTAGGGGCTAGGCGTAATGGTCCATGTCAGTCAACATAGTGCATAAGAAGCAGAAAACCATTGCTTATGGGTTCTAGGGGAGGGTCACCAATAGTAATTCCTAACAAGTAATTGGGTGCCCATGATTCTAAAC
The DNA here is from genome assembly GCA_021234155.1 of Isoetes taiwanensis. Classification (NCBI taxonomy): domain Eukaryota; kingdom Viridiplantae; phylum Streptophyta; class Lycopodiopsida; order Isoetales; family Isoetaceae; genus Isoetes; species Isoetes taiwanensis. The sequence continues at coordinate 1,503,188 of JAJEKV010000036.1, read as the reverse complement.
ATTCTATCTTCATTACAATTAACATGATATATTCCCTAACAGTCCAAATATGAGGCCATTCATTGCCGTTTGAGGCAGTCATCTTTCAAAACACTCTTGCAATGTATTTTCTGACGCATTATTATTGTTTCAAAAATGTGTGTTAAGAAGTGATTTTGTTGGATATATAATGATGGAAGGATAAAGGATACATGCCCCTTTTTTTCAAAGCACACCAACGCTACCAAGACTACGCCTTTCCTAAAATTCTGACCTATCTACATAGCACCTCCACCTCATCCAAATTTTGGGTGGCATAGGCCTCTACTGCTAGATCTTCATTTTCACATATCGAGGATCAAGGAAATTAGAAAAGGAAAAAAAAAACGAGACACACAGGTTGGTTGGGGTGCTCAGCTATATTGGGGGCAAGCTCTCCTTTTTTATTAAGTATCAAGTGTCACATGGGGGTTGGCTAAGGTCTATGTGACCAAGAACACAAAAGAAAATAGAAGAAACACAAATGACAAAATGGTGATCTCTCGAGATGATGATAATGTGATACAAAAAAGAATATCGCTCAAGATAGAGATGGAAATTAGAGAATGTTAAAGCCTTTATATAACCTTTAAGTCTAAAACTTTTGATATATATAGTACAATGGCTTTAGGTCTATAATGGCCAAACTGTCATTTGGTGATAGCGGCTATATACTCCAAGATCTCTGCTAACATCTCAGGAATCTCCCTAACTGACAACTGTTGGCTCATCAAGGCCGTGATTCTTGTCGTGAAGGACTCACACTTTACACTCCATGGCAACTTCACACCTTGGGATCCCTTTGTCTCCTCTTAGGCGTGCCTTTGTAACACTCTTCCCTTTTCATAGAGGCTTAGGGTTCTTCCTGTGTGTCTTGCCTATGTATAGCAGGAACAGTCTTGTGTTTTTGGGCACATGACTAACGAAGTCCATAGATATGACCTCCCACTTTGCATTAAGAACGTGAAGGATTCACACTTTACACTCCCCTATTGGAGGTTCTAGTCGGCTAACTTAGGGTTGGGGCTAGAATTCTTAGATTGACCCTTCTGACTAGACTTGTCCCAGAAAGAGATGAATTAGAGCTCTTGCCCTATGGAACAGGTCCCCACATCTTTTCTGAATATCGAGAAAAAGATGATTCCAAACTTAACTTTCCCCAATTTGAAGAATCTCTATCATGTTTATCCCTCCTATTAAGCCAATGAGTCGTGACATATCTAATTAGTTTAAAAAATTAATAAAGTTCATCCAAATAATGTCGTAACTCTTCTTGACGAAGACCACATCGTTTTCGTCTTTCCAAATGATCCACAAAGCAATTTGAAGAACTATTCCGGTAATTGCAGAACTACAAGCACTAAAGAACTAAGCAGTGGTGGTGAAGGGTCTAGCATCTAGGATTTTATTCCTATTGCCATCTTGAGTAAGTCAATTTCAAAATTGTTGAATTACTGAGCAAGTAAAATTAACAATAATTGTTTCATCATGTACACAGCAAAGTGAGCAAAAAAAAACACTGGATGTTATGGACAATCAAAGTCATAGAATGCAGAACCTAGGAGTTGATGTATAGTAGGACTTCGTAAGGGTTTGCTAGATGATACATATTACAATGAAAATATAATGCCATAAACTCTAGTGCAGAAATGAACAAAGTTGGTGGCGGCTTCCTTTAGCATGCATGTTGGATTGGCATTATCAATCATAGTTACAACCATATCTCCCCATATTCACCACTTGGAACTATAATTCTGAAACACCTGAATTTGAAGCTTTGAACCAAAGTTTTCTTCTTTTCTTAGTGCAAACACTATTCAGTTTGATAAATATAGTGTGTAAATCCATAATTAATTTAATATAAACCGGAATACTAATTTTAATTATGCCTAGACTCTAAACAAATGTGCAGTCATACTTCGGAAACTCATAATCCTCAAACAAATATGTCCAAGTTTCCTGGCTCGAAATGGTCTTTGTTCAATGCACTCCCTAGTCTCTTGCACATCTATTTAAGACTTCCTTAATGTGGCACCTTAGTTTCTAGTATTATTCCTATGCTCCAGTACAATTAGGCAAGGATATGATTAATTTGGCCAAACTACATTGGTTAATCTAACCAAAACTATGGATAAACACGTTTGAATAAAAAGGGTGACTATTGAAGAGGAAGATGCAGAAAGCAATGTTTATCGAAGACCTGAGGCATGAGTCAAAGCATAGCAAAATCACAAATGAAGCATGGATCGCAAATGAGGCTGCCTCTTATTCATCCAGACATGGAGTTTTTTGGAAGCTACTCAAGTGTCCAATCTCAGAGGCGCCGCAGCCTTATTATTTGGAAATGATAGTGCGTTGGTGCTCGAGGGAAGAGCGCCGAGGTTCAATCTCCGGCATGCCACGTCTGGAGTCCAGCATTAGGCTCCCACCAGATTGTTTTTACCTTAGGATCAAAATATCGTGCATGGCCACATCTAAAACATTTATTTCTGCTTGCGTCCTACATCCCTGCTGCCAAAGCTAAAGCTTTCACCATAGCCACGTCCGAAGCCATAAGCAGCAGTTGACGATGAAGCCATAAGCAGCAGTTGACGATGAAGCCATAAGCAGCAGTTGACGATCGAGCCATGTCCACCTTCACAGCTAAGAGTAGCCATCATAGTTGGCGATGCTCTGCTATGATAAGCTCTGGCATCGTAAGCCCGATAGGGTAAAAGACCATTTCCCTTTTTTCAGTTGAATCCCCATCGTCGAATTAAGTCAATTAAATTCTGGCCGTCAAATTTAGGGCTGGGTCCAACACTTACACTAAAAATTTATAATATAGGATGGAATCAGCTTTGTGACCCAACAAAACTATGGTAAAAATTCACAAACCACATGAAAACAAGTCAATTATATAACATAAGTTTATAATTACAATTAAGAACCACATTCTAAAAGTAGTGCAAAATTAGATATAGTAGTTGGAGTTACCAATTAATGTAAAAAACTATGGTGAAAGTTAGTGGTGACTTTAAAGATTCAAATAAACATATAAAAAATGCAACCAAATAAGCCGACATATTAGACTACTAAAAAGCATGGTTAAGAAGCATGTGCCAAAAACCATATCACACTTGCAAAGCCAAACATGGTTTTTATACTAACACAAAAAAACTCGGGAGCATTAAAACTATGTCAAAAAGAATATATGATTAATGGCAAGTAGCATGTAAAATCATCTTAAATTATTATATTGACAATGCACACCTAAAAACCACCCTTTAAACTAGTAATAACTTTAAAAAACTAGTGAAAGATATAAAATTAGTATAAGAACTATGATCAAACTAGCAGTGATTTTATAAAACCATGGTTGACATACAATTTTCTTTGAGATTATAAGCTACCTGTACAAAAAACCATTCTTATGCTGGTTTTCATCGTGATTATGAATGCAAGTTAATTTTTGGGGGCCTTGTGTTTGTGATGGCTGGATCGAGGTCTGACACATGCTCGACCCTTTCATTTCCCCAAACAAATTTGAACTTCAAAACTGGAAGGCCGAGAACACCAAGGACATTGATAATATTTTTCTTTGCCATACAAGACCATATGGCCACTTCGAATCCCCGTTCCAGGCACCAATCAATAATCTCCTTTGCTTTAGGCCGAGGATACACGATTTTAGACCCCACTTTTGTCGGCATCTGCGAGGTGTTAAGCTCAGGGACGTCTTTATCGTGGTATACTGCAGTTAATACTCCATTGACGTCAAATATTACAAGCTTGGTGGGACCCGCTGGATCCCAGTTAGAGTTTGACTCTGACCAGATTTCCCCTTGATCGGGATCCATATGCGGGATCATTATTTTTTCATCTCCTTTCTTGCTGCCCGCACTGTCTTGCTCTTGACTGTCTTTTTTGGATGCAGTATCCTCCTCATGACCTGAACCGCCAGCAGATCCCTGTGATATTGTCAATGATCCGGATTGGTTGCGGTCGATGTCCCTGTAATGATGAAAGACGTCAGATAGGAAACAACTTTCTTGACTCACGAGTCGAGAAAGGAAAAAGTTAAAGACTCGGAGGGTTTCTCGACTCGCGAGTCGAGAAACACCCCGAGAGCAAAGTGAACTCACCTCAATCTTAGATTCTCCAGAATTTGTTCCGCAGCATCCTCGTCTAAACCTTGGACATTCTCGTCTCCGTCATCTTTCTCTCCCTGGCTGTCAGGTTTGTCTTCGTCATCATCGTCCTTACTGCTTCCATTTGTCTTCCTCCCTTTGAAATGCTCATGAAGCAGGTCCAGGTATGACCGAATGGTTTCAACCATGTCCTTATTTCCAACCACGGATATTGGTTTCATTCCATACAGCATAGCCCCCTGAGAGAACAGGCCATTCATGTACTACTCGCATACAATATGATCTTCCTCGACCAAGCTGGTTATGAAGTACTTGATAACTCTTGGCCGGATAGGAATTCTATATATTGGACCTGTCGCACCATCAGTGCTGATTTTGTCTATCAATGGCACATCCTCCATAAATCTGCCGCCCTTCTAGGGTTCCATCTGCTCTTGAGAAATCATGAACTTGTCGAGATAGTGGTGTTCGCGAGACCACCACTTGTCCAGGTCTGCAGCCGATCTTGAAACCAAAACCAAAACTATATTGGCAAAACTTGGTGCCTTCGGCAGGCCAAGTCTACACTCATGTTCCAGTTCGTATATGGAATACAAAATCTTGTTGGTGAAGTTAATATCAGCTGCCCATTGTGACACAGCAGTTGTCTGATTGCCCGGCATGCAAAAGATAAGGAAACTGAAAGTATCCAGCTCGGTCATGTCCAGACACGTCTTGTACCACTGCTCAATGTCAGTTTTTTCATAAAATAGGGTGGGGTCTTCGATCATATTCATGGCAAATAGTGCCACGGGCCCAGATGCCAGTTCCAGACCACCAAACCCCTTGTGTCCCAAGGTTACCAGGAATGGAGGGGAGCTATCATCGGTCTTAAATGGAACCACCCCGAATCCAAGCTTCCTCTTCAGAATTGCCATAGCACGTTCAGGGAAGGGGAGGGTTTTGACGTTACGCTTTAGCTTGGTGTTGATGTAGGGTTGACATAGATGGTTCAACTCATTCATGTTTTCCTCATCAAGCGCAGCCTTCTCCTTATAATAATCAAAATCATGGCATGCATTGGAGGCAACATTGCAGAACTCTGTGATGCCTTCTTCCAACGCACGCCGTCTCTTTAGGATTGTGGCGTAATCCTTTGCGTCCTGCATTTTTGAACTACTTTTCCTTAGCAGGATTGTTCCATCCAGGATTCTGCCCTGTAGATCAAGCGTTTCCTTGTCCGTCAGATCCTGTATCCTTTTCATGAATTGCTTGTCGAACAACTTTGGGTCCGGCCTGGTTGGCAATTCTCCATTGCTGTCCTTAAGCTTGCCTCTTGTCCATAGAGCCCATATCTCAGTCCATTTCTCCCAGATCGCATCAGTGCTAAGAATGAGGTCATATTGGTCTGATAGAGATTCCCTGCCCTTTCTTAGTTTCTCTTCTTCTTCTCGTCTCATTCCTCTCCCTCATCATCTTCCTGGCCTTCCAGAAGAACATATTTGCAGAGTTTCTCGAAGGTTTTCCACTTATCCGAGGGAACCCTGTTTCCTTTAGGACGCTGAGGACAACCCAATGCTTTCCACTATTGCCGAGAGTGTATGATCTGGTCAGGATACGGGCTGCATTCAGTAAATGTCACAATGTCAGAGCATGAAAGTATATCCTAAAACCCGAGGGAAACAAGGAATAGGAGGATGCAGGGACTTTCTCGACTCGCGAGTCGAGAATACCTACAGGAGAGGAGAAAATATAGAAGGAGAGTCAAGGCCAGAGCGAAAGCATCGCGCGTTCCCAAATCTTTGCTTTCACGCCTCTTCGAACGATGCAACTTAGGATATAAACTAAGTGACATTGCTCGAAGAGGCGGGGAAAGAAAGATTGGGAAGGCTCGATGCTTTCACTCTTCAACCATTAATCTCTAATGTTCTCTCTATTACCCTGGAGTTTCTCGACTCGCGAGTCGAGAAAGTCAGAGGAGCACAGGAAAAGAGAAGATTCAAGGGACTTTCTCGACTCGCGAGTCGAGAATACCCACAGGAGAGGACAGAACATAGAAGAAGAGTGAAGGCCAAAGTGAAAGCACCGCTCATTCCCAAATCCTTGCTTGCCCCGCCTCTTCGAACAATGCAACTTAGGATATAAACTAAGCGACATTGCACGAAGAGGCGGGGGAAGAAAGGATGGGAAGGCTCGATGCTTTCACTCATCAACCATCAATCTCTAATGTTCTCTCTATTGCCCTGGGGTATCTCGACTCGCGAGTCGAGAAAGTCAGAGGAGCATAGGAAAGGAGAAGATTGAAGGGACTTTCTCGACCCGCGAGTCGAGAAAGCCCCTTCATACTCTTCTTCCCGTTTTGTCTCTGGTTGAGTCGAGAAAGTCCCTTCAATCTTTACTTTTCTTTACTTCTCTGGAGTTTCTCGACTCGCGAGTCGAGAAAGCCCCGAATCAGAGACAGTAATTTACCTTATGTAGCTGGCACTTGCTGCTATTGTGTTATGACAGTGGCTAATGCTGGCGAGCTCCGTTGGTGGCGTGTCCGTTGAAAGAACTCTGCACTCTCGTTTGGAATATCTGTCCTTGATCCTTTGCGGCACTTCCTTTTCCGTCTGCAATACTTGTGCTGCCCTCACTGAATGCTGGCCGTCCACAACCCAAAACCTGACGTCTTTTCCCTTCAGGTCCCCGGTTGATCTGCTGAATGGTATGACATCTGCAGGCATTGGATCTGCAACAGGATGTCGCACCATGTTGAAGGTGTTCCTGGCAAAACCTTCAACCTCAGTGGTTTAGAACCTCCAGGTTGCTTAAGGCAACCACTCTGAGTGCAAAGATTCCAGAAAAAATGCACAAAAGTTCACTAGGAGTGTGTTTCCCTGAAGGCAAAAAAGTCTGCTTCACAAAATAACTTGCAGAATGTGATCTATGAAGCTATGGATGTGGGTATCTCTCCTCAAGATGCTCAACACTTGACACTAACAGACTGCAAAAACTCAGCGAGGTCAGAGTAGGCTAGATAGGCCAAGATCAAATCACTGACCCAGTCAATTTTTGGTCAATATCCCTAGCAGAAAGCTAAAATTTGGAACTCGATATTGGCGGAGTTACCAGCGCTATTCTTCTCAGATTTGTCTGCACACCAGGGGCCAACTTTTCTTCTTGACCAAAAAGGATTTAATTTTTGCTTTTGATAATTTTTAGCCTAAGACTATAAGAAGAGAATGGTCTTGAAAGAAAATATTTCCTAAAGGTGAACTGCATGCATATCTGGTATTGCCTAGTTTCACACATTTAGTTTGGCAGGATTGATACTCAAGCAATTGCTCTCCTATACTCCATGCTTGTTGTGCAATACCTCATGATCTGGAAATGCTGGCTTGTATTGGTATTGCAATTTTGTTTTGACAGGAATTTGGTTTTTGCACTCTCTAAAGATTGGCTACATAGGCAGACAACTACTAGACACCTAGCCTCTAACAATTATTTGCTTTTGGGAAAGAGTCACAATGCAACTCAAACAAATTGCTACAAAGGTCGGATTTTCAATTTAATCAGTCACTCAAAAGATACAATGTAATATCCCAAGCTCGGGGTCTTGGGCACAGGATCAAATAGGTACACATAAAAATCCAGAGAATTGAGTCAATAATCTGAATCAAAGGTAAACATAGAAGGTCAGAATCAAGCTCAAGATTGTCAAGCCAGTCCTTCTTCAAAGCCAAAAAGTCCTTCTTTGCCTCAAAGCCCTCGAGAAGCTTCTGTGGAGAAAAGCCCCTTTTGTAGAATGCTCTGTTCCGTTGAGATCTTCATTATTCCCTCCAATCTTCTGTCTTCTATCTCACACTAAGCATTTATGGCATTAAACATGATGATTCGGCCAGTTTAGGTGGTGATTTAATGGTTCGTTTGGCCGGATTGAACAGATCTTGGCGTTTTCCAGATTTAGGTTTTTTTGGTAGTTCGAAGCTCAATATCCCACAGGCCTGATCGAATTTGGGAGACAAGGTATATAAGGGTTAAAAAATCCATTCTTTCTGATTATTGCGTGCAATGTCCACGTGGGATCCGGTACCTCAACCGCCCCACACGCCCGGATGTTCCACGCGGCAGGGGGAGATTGGCTGGAAAGAGAAATTAGGCTGGGGGGGGGGGTAGATAGGAAAATTTTTGCACCCCCTAAGCTCTATGGCACGATTCCCTAGGAAACATCTATAATGCCTAAAATAAGGCCTTTTCTCAAAAATTTTTTTTCCTAGGGGAATCTTTTTTTGTACCCTATAATGTTCTGGGATCTCTTTTCACAATAGAGCTCTTTGGAATTTAGACAAAAAATGAGCTTAAGGAATGGATGAAGTGGCATTTGAAAGTGATGACAAGGCTAGGTGGTGTGACGTGGCCAATGGGAATGATGACGTGTTAGCCCACTTGAATTTGAAAATTCTCTCTAGTCAAAATTTTGAATGATGTGGAGATGATGTGTGTGAGTGATGGGGTGTCAAAGGTGATGTGGCAACAATGATGCTAGTTCAATGCTTTGATATGAATTTTGATTTGAATGAGAGAGTTTGACATGAAATGGCTAGAATGGTGATGGGTATGATGACTTGGCGTGTGAAGTGAGGTGTAGAATGACTTGGCACATCAATTGCTCATATAGGAGCCAAAAAATTTTATGGGGCAACTTTAAGGCCTCTCCTTGGGCACATTTGAATTTTGAGCATTTCCCTTAGGAATCTTTGCAACCTTCTTTTCACTTTGCTCAAGTTGAATGAGATGTTGACTTCATGAGCAAAATTATGACCAAGTCAAGTCGCTTTTGAACTAGTGGATGATGAAGCAAGTGGGTGTTTCATGAAGGTGTATTTTGACTAGAGAGAACTTTCAAGGTCAAGTTTGACTTTGGGAGGTATATGAGCAAGGAGTCAAGGTTCAATGGTATTTAGGATGGTGGAATAAATGGGAAGGGAATCAAAATGCCAAAGATGCCAAGATCACAAATAGTTACATACCATGGAATGCTCTTCTAGGGGTCTTCTTTCTCCTCTTCTCTTCACTTCCTTTGCTTGTTTGACCTCTTGTGTCTCTTGAGTGACTTGAGTCAATTGTCCTTCCTTTGCTCTTCAAACTTTGATGTATGCTAGTGAAGCATTTCCTTAATGTCTTGCAAACCGAATCAAAGCGAGAGGATTAGTGTAAATATGTACTTGGCTCTTCCATGCTTTGCCATGGCATGGCAAAACATTATGCCAAACTAAAAGAGAAGGCTGGTCTACCAGCCCCTTTGACTAAATTTGTTTGGTAATTCTTGACATAGCTCCACCCGGTTGCCAATGTGAGAATATGGTTGGCAACTCAATGACCTCGCATATGGATTTGAAAGTGATAGATTTGGCATTATGAATGTATATATGAATGATGTTTCTTTTCGATGATGAACTGCATGGAAAATAAATCTCTTTAGTTATGAGAAGCTGCGGGATGGTAGTATGACAATGACTTGGGAAATTTATGAAGATGTAGGGGGTTTTCAGATGTAATGAGGTCAACTCTTGATCAGATGACAAATGGATGTAAATATGAGGATGCACTGCATGTGAAGATAAAGCTTGTTAGCTTAAATGAGTTCTTTGATGCGCAGCAACTCAGATGATGAGGAATAATGTAATGTAGTGGAAGAGATGTGTGAATGACATGTTCAGATGCACCTGCATGGAACTATGATCAGTATTAATTCACTCCCTCAGTTGATCACAACCTGCACAGCCTTTTAGTACTTGCAACACTTAGAAACTCATAAGTACACGGATAATAACTTCAAAGCAGAACTAGACTTACTAAGACAGGCTTAATTGATTTTTGCTTTTACCCTACTGAAGCTTTTTTCTTATATTTTGCTTTTTTTTTTTTTTTTTTTATTTTTCTTTCAGCAATGCACTCACTAAACCTAGCTACATCTTACCATAAAGATTTCAGTTGAACAAAGCAAGGGCAACATGTTGTTGCCAATACCTTTTTAGGTGCACAATGTTGATGGGATTCATCAATTCTCTGCCATCAGTAATATCTTTCAGCCAATATGAATCTTTGCCAGCTGTCCCTATCACTTCAAATGGTCCCTCCCAAAGATTCTCAAATTTGGATGCTGTGTCTTCCCTTGCCTTGTTCCACTTCAACACTAACTCTCCTGTTTTCAAGACTTGCAATTTGTGTGCTGCTTTGAAGGCTGCAATATCTTTAGCCTTTTTTCTCATCACTGCATTCTCAGCCTCATATCTATGCTCCTCAAGCTGCATCAATCTCACAAATCTGTCTTTTAGAGCCTCATCCATTTCCAAATTAATCTGATAAGCCAGTCTGAGTGATGGAAGCTCTAATTCTATAGGCAGTACTGACTCTATCCCATATACCAAACTGAAAGGAGTGTGCTTTGTAGCCACTTTGATGGTAGTTCTGTATGCCCAAAGTGCATCATGGAGTTTTAGGTGCCAATCCTTTTTTGAAACACTGATGGTCTTTTTGAGGATGGATTTGAGAGTCTTGTTAGTTGATTCTGCTTGGCCATTTCCCTGAGGGTAATAGGATGAACTTTTGGTATGTTTGACTTTCAAGGTGGCTAGTAGTAATGCAATTGTATGGTTGATGAACTGGCTGCCTCTATCAGAAACTATTTTAAAAGGAATGCCAAATCTTGCACAAATATTTTCATGCAGAAATCTTGCAGTGGCTTGAGCATTGGCTTCTCTCAAAGGAATTGCCTCTGCCCATTTGGTAAAGTAATCAGTGGCAACTAATATAAACTGGTGTTGAGCTGAAGAAGGTGGATCTATGGGGCCCATAAAATCCAGCCCCACATTTGGAAAGGTCGAGGGAAGTATGGCGGTCAAGGCGGTGGGTCGCAAAGTCTTTTACCAAAGATCGACATTTATGGCGGCATTTTTATAGTCTCATAACAATCCTTAAAAGAGTGGGCCAAAAGTAAACGACCTTAGGATCTTTTTTTGCGCTTGTATCTGGCTGCAAAGTGTCCTCCACAAACTCCCTCGTGACATGCTTCCATTATCATTCTAGCCTCTTCTTCATCCACACATCTCAACAGGACTCCTTCCTTGTCAACTTTGCATAGGATCCCTTCAATTAGCCTGAACTTTTTGCACTTGTCCTTGAATCTTCTTTCTTGACTGCCACTCAAATTCTTGGGCAACTTATTGCTCTTAAGATAGTTTCTGATGTCAAATTGCCAGTCAATATTTTCTGCATCAAAAGAAATCAAGTTTGTTAGATTGTCATCACTACGTAAATCATCTTGATCTTCATGCTCAAACAACACATGTGGAAGATAGGAGCTGGGATTCTCGATCAATTTTACCACCTTTACAGTAATATCATAAGCTTGGATTTTACAGGCCCACCTGCACAATTTGGCCTTTGGTTGCTTTTTTGCAAAGAGGAGTGAGAAAGGATTTTGTCTCATGAATACTTGCACCTGATTGTTCTGGAGAAGATGTCCTTGTCTCTCTATCAAGAACATCAAGGCTGCTGCACTTTTCTCCAACCTGGGATATCTCAATTCAGTATCAGACCACATCTTGCTTGCAAAAGCAATTACATGGTCCTCTTGCAGCAGTGCCAAACCAATTGCCTTTTTTGTAACACTGATATAAGCTTTGAAGGGCTTCTCTAGATCAGGAGGTTTAAGTAGGATAGACTTGCAAATGGCATCAATGATCTTGTCAAAAGAGTCTTGGCATTGCTCATTCCAATCTACTAGGATATGTTTGCTTTCACTTCTGGAGAATTTCCCAACCTTTGTGAGGTTAGAAATTGGGCTCATAGTGTGGGAAAAATGAGGGACATACATTCTCAAGAAGCTGGTCATCCCCATGAAGCTTTTAACCTGCTTGAGAGTTTTTGGAGGTGCTAATTTCCTTAGAGCTTCAACCTTACTTTCAGATATTTGAATTCCTGCTGTAGACACTACATGCCCAAGTAATTCTCCCTTAGAGGATAAAAAAAATACACTTTTTGGGGTTCAAACTTACTCCTCCTTTTCTACACAAATCAAACAGCAAGGTTAGCATATCAAAATGTTTTTCCAGAGAAGTTCCCAAACAAAGGTCATCTAAAAATACACGAAAAGTATTTGCAGGCATTTCTCTAAAGATTGTATCCATGGCTCTTTGGAATGTTGCAGATGCATTCATCAATCCAAATGGCATTCTTTTCATGGCAAATGTTCCCCAAGGTGTGATAAATGAAGTTTTTGGCTGATCACTTTCCTTGATGCTTATTTGATTAAAACCTGAAAAGCCATCTAAGAATGAGTAAATTTCTTTCCCTGCCACAGCATGCAGCACTTCTTCCAAAAATGGCAATGGATAGCAATCTTTGATAGTGGCTTTGTTTAGATCTCTATAATCTATGCAAATTCTGATAGTCTTATTTTTCTTTTCAACAGGAACAATGCAAGATAGCCACTCAGGATTCACAATTTCTGCAATCACACCTGCATCTTTCATTTTGTATAACTCTTCCTTGATTAAACCTAGTAAAGAAGCATTAATTCTTCTTAGCTTTTGTATAACAGGTTTCATACCTTCCTTGATCTTGATTTCAAACTCACAAATCTTTTTGTCAACACCAACCAACTCATCATAATCCCAAGCAAAGATATCCTTCCAATCATCAAAGAATTTAGTAACAAAGGCATTGTCTTCTTCTTTAAACAAATCACCAACATACAATACCCTATCTAAACCCTTTTTGTTTACCTTGATTTCCTTTACCTGTTTGTCTTCACTTGCATTGATTACCAGGATAGGGTATGGCTGTTATTGATCCTTCTTCTCAAGGTCATCTTCTTGAATTGCTCCCCGCCTAAGTGTTCCAATAGCACACTTCTGCATGATAGCGAATCGCTTCACAATTTTGCTCCCTTGGCACATGGCAAAGCTCCCAGGTTTTAAAATTTCTAAGCTCCAGCATAGCTTGATCTCTAAGCTGCATCATGTCTTCACTCTTGGCCTGATATTCTCCTGATATTTGCCTGCATACAAGCTGAGAGTCTCCAAAGATGATAACATCACTGATGTTTAGATTTCTTGCTTCTTGAAGGCCTGCAATTAATGCCTTGTACTCTGCCATATTAGAAGTGACGTTTGGATAAATTCTTCCTACTTTAGCCAGCAACCTATTAGAGGCATCCTTAAGAATAGCAGCTGAAGATGCCACATTAAGTCTTTTGGAGACACCACCATCAAACCATAAGTAAGCAAAATTACCTATTTTAGCTGAAGCCAATTCTTTTGGAATTTTCATGTTAGACTCCAACTCTACTGCATTCAGCTCAAATTCTCCACAAGGATGTGATAACAGCATTTCTTCTTCAATGAAATTCATGTTTTCAAACTCTCCTAACTTATTGTACAATGTTACCTTTTTCTTGCCATTTGAAATAGTACATTCCCTTTTTGACCACACAGGCCTAGCATCAACTGTAGAAAGCCATTTTCTGCCCAAAAGTAGGTCATATATGTCTGACTTGTCCCCTATTCCTTCAAAAGCAACCACAACAAAGTTAGCTGCAACCATTATTCCTTCAACATCAATAGGCACGTTGCTAACTATTCCAACTGGATTGATTTTTGTATTAGAGAAAGATTTTAAGATCATTGGAGCTTTCTTGTCTATTTCTAGACCACACAGCCTCATAACATGATGTGGCATTACATTCAGGGGTGATCCTCCATCTAGCAGAACCTTGGTTAAGATTTTTCCTTCCATTTTGGCAACACAAGTGAAAGCTCCAGGATCATAATCATCCTGGATGAGCATGTGCTCCTCAATGTGGTTTGTTAGGGCAAACTCATCTTCCTTAGTCAGATTGAGAACCTTTTTTCTGTAAGAAGGGGCTATCTTGAGCAAGGTCAGCAAATCTACACAGATTTTTGAATTCTTCAGCAAATATTCAAAGTCCTCACACTCTTTTTCTTTCTTGACAAATTTCTGAGCAGGAGGAGGAGGCACAGCCACAGCTTGCTCAGCATCCCTATGTTTCAAGATGTCAGCTTCCTCATGTGTTGCTTCTTTTTCTTTGGCATTATTCATTCTTCTGGTGTGGACAGCCATTATCTCCTCTTGTTCCTCAATTTCCTGCACAAACCTTATAGATGCATTTGGCTCATTAACTTTAGACTTTTCTTGTCTGGCAAAATACTCTTTAACACTGCACCTATCCTCATAATGTCCTACAGCCTTGCAAAATTCACACACAGGACATTCTTTACCAAAATGACCTCTCTTTCCACACTTAGGGCATGGCCTATACCAGCAATAGTCAGAAGAATGAGTATCTCTAAAGCAATGCACACATGGAGGGTAAGTTTTCTTTTCAAACTTTGAGCTTTTCAGCTCTTGAAGTTGTTTGGTTACCTCAACCAGTGCCTCAGACACTTTGGTAATCTCTGCTCTTACATCTGCTGTAGGAGCATCATCATCTTCCATCTTAACCTTTTTCTTCTCTTTTTGGACAGCATAAACAGGTACAGGTTCTGCTCCCATATACTCTTGCTCATAATCTGGAAAAAAAGGATCACTTGGTGAGTGCACATCATCTGGCAAGTAAGATATCATATCTGCAATTTCAGTAGCCTTGATGAAAGCCTTGTGTATTGTATCAAATCCCTCTTGCTTTTGGATCTTCAAAAGCTTTCTGTGTATCCTCGGTCTGCTGCTTAATCCCCTGATAAAAGAAGCCACTAGATGTAGGGTATGGTTAGGAACATGATTGACTTGGCACTTGACAAGATAGTGATTGAATCTCTCAACATATTAATGCACACTCTCACCATGTTTGATGCGAAAAGTTTGCAACTCAAAGATTAAATCTTGGGGGTCCAAGACTCTTCCAAACCGCGCTAAAAACTTTTTAACCAGTTCTTCCCAAGAATTGGTGCCTAAACTTACAACATACTCTAACCAAGCTCTGACTTCATCATTCTTGAAACATTTTTTAAATTCAGAGAACTTATAGCCTTTTTTGTAACCATATTCTTGATAGTATTCTTCAAAAGTTTTGAGGAAATTGTTGGCATTTATGCTCGGATCAAAAACAGGGACTGGAATAGGCACATTTAGCTCAAAGTATTGATAAGGCATACCTGCATTTGCTTGTATAGTGACAGTTGGTGTTGCAATAGCCTCATGATTATCATGTGCTTCACTAGGCTCTGATGCCTCATTAGTTCTTCTGGGTGCCATGAGTTCAGATTCTAGGAAAATGATCTCGGTAGAACCTCCAAAATGTTGAAGGTGTTCCTGGCAAAACCTTCAACCTCAGTGGTTTAGAACCTCCAGGTTGCTTAAGGCAACCACTCTGAGTGCAAAGATTCCAGAAAAAATGCACAAAAGTTCACTAGGAGTGTGTTTCCCTGAAGGCAAAAAAGTCTGCTTCACAAAATAACTTGCAGAATGTGATCTATGAAGCTATGGGTGTGGGTATCTCTCCTCAAGATGCTCAACACTTGACACTAACAGACTGCAAAAACTTAGCGAGGTCAGAGTAGGCTAGATAGGCCAAGATCAGATCACTGACCCAGTCAATTTTTTGTCAATATCCCTAGCAGAAAGCTAAAATTTGGAACTCGATATTGGCAATGAATTTTCTGGAGTTACCAGCGCTATTCTTCTCAGATTTGTCTGCACACCAGGGGCCAACTTTTCTTCTTGACCAAAAAGGACCTAATTTTTGCTTTTGATAATTTTTAGCCTAAGACTATAAGAAGAGAATGGTCTTGAAAGAAAATATTTCCTAAAGGTGAACTGCATGCATATCTGGTATTGCCTAGTTTCACACATTTAGTTTGGCAGGATTGATACTCAAGCAATTGCTCTCCTATACTCCATGCTTGTTGTGCAATACCTCATGATCTGGAAATGCTGGCTTGTATTGGTATTGCAATTTTGTTTTGACAGGAATTTGGTTTTTGCACTCTCTAAAGATTGGCTACATAGGCAGACAACGCACAGCTGATAGTTTGTACAGGTACTAGACACCTAGCCTCTAACAATTATTTGCTTTTGGGAAAGAGTCACAATGCAACTCAAACAAATTGCTACAAAGGTCAGATTTTCAATTTAATCAGTCACTCAAAAGATACAATGTAATATCCCAAGCTCGGGGTCTTGGGCACAGGATCAAATAGGTACACATAAAAATCCAGAGAATTGATTCAATAATCTGAATCAAAGGTAAACATAGGAGGTCAGAATCAAGCTCAAGATTGTCAAGCCGGTCCTTCTTCAAAGCCAAAAAGTCCTTCTTTGCCTCAAAGCCCTCGAGAATCTTCTGTGGAGAAAAGCCCCTTTTGTAGAATGCTCTGTTCCGTTGAGATCTTCATTATTCCCTCCAATCTTCTGTCTTCTATCTCACACTAAGCATTTATGGCATTAAACATGATGATTCGGCCAGTTTAGGTGGTGATTTAATGGTTCATTTGGCGGATTGAGCAGATCTTGGCGTTTTTTCAGTTAGGTTTTTTTTGGTAGTTCAAGCTCAATATCCCACAGGCCTGATCGAATTTGGGAGACAAGGTATATAAGGGTTAAAAATCCATTCTTTTCTGATTATTGCGTGCAATATCCCGTGGGATCCGGTACCTCAACCGCCCCCCACACTTCCGGATGTTCCACGCTTGGGGGGAGATTGGCGGAAAGAGAAATTAGGCTAAGGGGGGGGGGGTTAGATAGGAAAATTTTTGCACCCCCTAAGCTCTATGGCACGATTCCCTAGGAAACATCTATAATGCCTAAAATAAGGCCTTTTCTCAAAAAAAAAATTTCCTAGGGGAATCTTTTTTTGTACCCTATAATATTCTGGGATCTCTTTTCACAATAGAGCTCTTTGGAATTTAGACAAAAAATGAGCTTAAGGAATGGATGAAGTGGCATTTGAAAGTGATGACAAGGCTAGGTGGTGTGACGTGGCCAATGGGAATGATGACGTGTTAGCCCACTTGAATTTGAAAATTCTCTCTAGTCAAAATTTTGAATGATGTGGAGATGATGTGTGTGAGTGATGGGGTGTCAAAGGTGATGTGGCAACAATGATGCTAGTTCAATGCTTTGATATGAATTTTGATTTGAATGAGAGAGTTTGACATGAAATGGCTAGAATGGTGATGGGTATGATGACTTGGCGTGTGAAGTGAGGTGTAGAATGACTTGGCACATCAATTGCTCATATAGGAGCCAAAAAATTTTATGGGGCAACTTTAAGGCCTCTCCTTGGGCACATTTGAATTTTG
Organism: Isoetes taiwanensis; assembly: GCA_021234155.1. Classification (NCBI taxonomy): domain Eukaryota; kingdom Viridiplantae; phylum Streptophyta; class Lycopodiopsida; order Isoetales; family Isoetaceae; genus Isoetes; species Isoetes taiwanensis. The sequence continues at coordinate 1,485,757 of JAJEKV010000036.1, read as the reverse complement.
AGCATTTCCCTTAGGAATCTTTGCAACCTTCTTTTCACTTTGCTCAAGTTGAATGAGATGTTGACTTCATGAGCAAAATTATGACCAAGTCAAGTCGCTTTTGAACTAGTGGATGATGAAGCAAGTGGGTGTTTCATGAAGGTGTATTTTGACTAGAGAGAACTTTCAAGGTCAAGTTTGACTTTGGGAGGTATATGAGCAAGGAGTCAAGGTTCAATGGTATTTAGGATGGTGGAATAAATGGGGAAGGGAATCAAAATGCCAAAGATGCCAAGATCACAAATAGTTACATACCATGGAATGCTCTTCTAGGGGTCTTCTTTCTCCTCTTCTCTTCACTTCCTTTGCTTGTTTGACCTCTTGTGTCTCTTGAGTGACTTGAGTCAATTGTCCTTCCTTTGCTCTTCAAACTTTGATGTATGCTAGTGAAGCATTTCCTTAATGTCTTGCAAACTGAATCAAACTGAGAGGATTAGTGTAAATATGTGCTTGGCTCTTCCATGCTGCCATGGCATGGCAACACACCATCAAGTTCCGAATCTCTAGCACGTGTGCTGGATTAAATTCCCTGTGGTTGAACAAGACGACATCTCCAGTGCAAACCTTCAGGCGTCTGATGTCCAGCAGCAACTTGTGTGATATCCCTAATGGATAATACTGAGCCAGTTGCTCCATCTTCTGGGCCCCTCTCTGTGATTTTTTAATCTGCTCATCTGGATCCAAGAATTGGGAATCGACCATATCTTCCTCTTCTTCAGCATCTGAATCCTCCCGTGTACTCTCATCTGCTTCATGACTTGTAGTCCTGTCCGGAGTTTTTTCTTTCCGAACTACATCCTTGGTAACTACCGAGTGCTTTAGAGTCTTTAGCACGCTGGACGTAAAGCTCCCGGTGTTGAACAGCTTCTCCCTCACCCTGGAAATCTCCATTCCAAGCTCCCTGGATGTCAGGATTGCGGCCTCCTTCATCCCTTCCAGATCCTTCCACCCAAGGTTCTGACAATTTAAAGGCGCCGGCCTTTTGTCGGTCCCCTTCGCCTTGCTCATTGAAGAGTTAGAGTAATTGGATACTGATAACTTCTTCGTGTGGTAGAACTTACCCTTCAGGCAGTCTTCCACATACAATGTTAGATGTTTCGAATCTGGCGCAGAGATGGAGAGCACAACACCGACCTTCTTGTACTTGTCGCCGGAGCTCTTCTTATCCCTTTGCCACAGGAACAGATCATTCTCCTTCCCACTTGTTGAAACTTCGACATACCACCAAGAATCTGCTGGTGTATCAAGTAGCTCTGTCTCCAATCCCTCGATAATAAAGAACGGAGTTCTGCCAGTGATCACTAGCGTCTCCGCAGTGAATGCTGCAAGACACAAGGATGAATCAGAAAAGGTATCCTGACCGAACACAAAATCAGAAAAGGTATCCTGACCTGGAGTCTTTGTCTTTCTTTTCTTGGTGCCGCTTGAACCAGCATCCGCTCCGGCGGCTCGCTTCTTCGATGGAGTCGTCATATCTATATGCCCCCGCATCCTCTTGCTTCTCGAATTCCCTTGTAAATTGGGCCTCTTCCGCGCCTTGGAGGTTTTAGGACTGCACGTAAAAAAGGTCGGGCGTGTTCTTAAATTTGAAATTAAGGACATACAATCATTCAAGGCAAAAAAGCGGGCTAAGGGTACAGCACTGCCAACTTTAGCCCGCCCAAACACCAATTCGAAATTCATTCATTTCCAGGGACTTAGTGAGCGCAGTGGAGATTTTCGGGCACTTAGTTTTACTGCGGCATTGGTGACTTTGGGGCGCACAGTGACCGGAGGCGGAGATCGATTGTGAGCGAGTTCACGGATGGCGCCACGATGCTGTAAGCTCCTATCAGCGATTTACTCTTTGTCTAGTTCTAACTGTGCATCTTTTTGCAAATAGTTGATTTGATCGATGTGCATGGGGCTAAGGTAGCAAGCGGAGATGAGCTGCAACACACGGGAACTCTTCACTGCAGCGCCATGGAAGAGGGATACACAAGAATCGCTTTGATACAAGTATTTGATGCGGATGCATTGTTGATGAGACCAACAGAAGAAGCGAAGACTCTCGGTGAGGCTGCGAGATCTGTGATACAATGGCCCAAGGAATTCTTGCGAGAAGAGGTGAGTTTCAGAGATGCATGTTTCATTATGTGTGTAGAACATGCCAGATGTGTTTAGAACATGGAACTGCCCGATTTATCATTTCCTTGTTGAGCATATTTCAGCGTCGAGATAATGTTTGGATTGAGAGATGCTCAGCAAGGGAACTATAAATTGGAGCAACTTGCGAACATGTTCATGTGTCTGTATTTTTTCTTGGAATGCCTTCCCTTCCGTTTAGAAGCAAAGGGCTCCATCCAGTCCGAGTATCTGTTAGGCATGATAGTTGTGTATAGATCATGCTAGGTCTAGGGCCTTAGAGATGCGGTTCAAATGCATCCCCCTCGTGGTTAGTCATAGAGAGGCCTCCACCCGGTCCGGGCCCTCCCCTTCGCAATATTCGAGGAAGATGGTTCAAGGAGAGTGGCTCGCATGTGCTCGAGGCACCTAGGACTAAAAAGAGGAGAATGCACTCAACCTTGGGCTGTTTGTGAGACTAGGGTCTTTCGACTCACGAGTCGAGAAAATGATCAGGTGCCTTTGCTGGCCTTAAGGGATGCATTTCCTCAGGTTAAGGCATTCTCGACTCGCGAGTCGAAAAATGCGCAAAGAAGCCAACCTATTGCTGTGGTTTCCCTCGGCGGTTGTTGCGAGGAGGCCCCACTTCCAGGAGCCCCCCCTTCGCAATATTCGAGGAAGATGGTTGAAGGAGAGTGGCTCGATTTGGTAGAGGCACCCCCGTAAGCGATTACCGTGGAGAATTGGTCGGCTAGGGGATTCTCAACTCTTGGTCGAGAATGCACGAGAAAACATGTCGAGAATTTTGTTCAAATAAATTCCCCCAATGGTTAGACGGAGGCCTGCATGACGGTCGGGGCCACTTCCCTTCGCAATATTCGAGCAAGATAGTTCAAGGAGAGTGGCTCGTGATCGTCCGGCAGCACTGGAGAGTGCAACCGCGACATTGCCGTGGTGTGAGACTAGCGGGTCTTCTCGACAGCCTAGAGGCACCTCGGACAAGACACAGAGCTTGGCTTGGTCAAGGGTAGATGTGATTTAAGGTCCTGGCATTGCTGTGTGTGAGACTAGCAAGTTTTCTCGACTCACGAGTCGAGAAAGCAGCCAGCACGTCTGTGGTTAGTCGCTGAGGCCTCCACCCAGTCGGAGCTAGTCCCCTTCGCAATATTCGACGAAGATGGTTCGAAGGAGAGTGGCTCGATCGGTGGAGGCACCTCGCCACGGACACTGTGGGCATTGGTTTTTGGTATGACATTCTCGACTCGTGAGTCGAGAATGCACAAAGGCTGCAGCAGGCTTTCTTTGACTAGAAAGACGTTGGGTAGTTGTCTGCATTCTCGACTCGCGATTCGAGAATTCCTCAACCAGCCAACAGTCCAGGGTGTACAATCCCTGTTCTCGCCTCGCGAGTCGAGAAATTCTCGACTCGTGAGTCGAGAAGAAGGCTTGTACTTCCTGGATTGTTGGCAAGCTGAGGCATTCTCGACTCGCAAGTCGAGAAAGCCGGGTTCCCTTCTGCACCTCTCCTGCAAGGGAGGATATGCTGTGAGTTAGAATTGCAATTTCTGTAAAGCAATTCCTGTTCTTAGTTCATAGTTAGAAATATTCATTCATACTTATGTTCTGTTATGAAACATTCATAGACAGTTTTGCAATTTCTGTTGTGAATCATTCATAGTAATGTTCTGTTACTGCTCTGCAATATTTTTCTTCCTATCACCTGTCTCTGAGGATTCCTAATTCAGTTGCTTGCCACTAGTCTTACCACTAGTCTCACTTATGCATGTACACGGTATTCAATTAAACAATGACTAAGAAAAAGAAAACAAAAACAGAAAACAAAACAAAAGCAAAACAGAAAACAGTGACAACATGTGAAACAGAGTGAAACAGTGGAGACAAAAGAGAACATATTAAAAAAACATACCTGGGAGATTTGTTGGATGAGGAGGAAGCTCCCGTGTTCGATTCCATATTTGAACAGGTGTTTGCAAAGCGAGAATAAGGATTTGTCGGACTGGAAATTGTATCAGGGGATAGTACAAGCCTCTAATAAAAGAATATAAGTAAGAGTGCAGTAAAGGACTTACAGAAAACTAAAAAGAAGCAATAAAAGAAGCTAAAAACTTACAGAGAAGAACCTCACTTTCTTCTTAGGCGGTAACGCCCGCTCGAACACTCAAACTGCGCGAAAACCTCGGCGTTGGATGCGTCGTGATCCGTCGACCGTGTGCCGGCCATAAGAAGACGCCTAATTGAGTGAATAGAAGGATCGCTGTGGGGGCTCAGAGATGGAATAGAAAACGTAACGTAGAAAGAATAGGGGAGGATGAATGGGTCGCGGGGAAGAGGAAGAGGGTGCGCTTATTTCGGCTGCACCCCGAACCTCGATAAAGTTGTTATTATGACACCCGCCACGCAGGGGCCATGCCATCCGTGACCTGGGTGTCTGGATTGCTGATGTGGCCATGTCAGCGGTCGCTGACGAAGCGCCACGTGGGCACAATAATGCTTTCAATGGTTCCAATATTTTAATGGTTTTAAATGTTTTTAATGGTTAATGGTTATATGATTATAATGGTTTTAATGGTTAATGGTTTTAATGGTTAATGGTTATAATGGTTTTAATGGTTAATGGTTTTAATAGTTAATGGTTATAATGTTTTTAATGGTTAATGGTTCCAATGGTTAATGGTTGTAATTATATGGTTATAATGTTTTAATATTTTTAATGGTTATATGGTTTTAATGTTTTTAATGGTTATATGGTTGTAATGTTTTTAATGGTTCTGTATGGTTTAAATAATTTTAGTGGTTTAAATGGATTTAATGGTTGTATATGTGTGCTCTTTCATTCAGGGAGCATGTGAGATGAGCAAAATGGATCCAAGGAAGCCCAGCACAGGACATTGCCCTAGGCTCCAATGCAGGAAGATGGCCTGCTTATTGTTGCACCCTTGCAACGAGACGGTATTTGCAGAGGGCATCATAACTGCAGTTGCTCCTTTTGATAGTGTGAATGATGAAAGGCTGGGAGATGATCATCTTGGAGTTGGCATTGTGAAGCTTCTTATCCAAGTTGATACAATCATGTCCCAGGGAAGCTCTAGTGATTGCATTGTATGCTCCGGGTTGTTGGAGTCCCAAGCACAGTTAAGATGGCCAATTAGATATATTACACACAAGAATGGTGAGAGTTTAGAAGGCCCTACTGAACTAGATACCCCAAGGCCCACCACAGGCCATGTGGAAGACTATATCAGCTAAAGTGTTTTAGATTCTTGCATTTGATTCTTTCTCCTTTTAAAAATATCGGATAATGGCTAAATGAAGCTTCCAGCTTACAGAGAGTAGCTAAGCGGCTATATCATTATTATTCTCCTCATTGCCTTTGGCGCCCAAATGTGGCCATTCTTTCTATCTTTCAGGATATTTGCATACCTACCCATCTGGAGCAGAGCTTTTGGTGAAGGTAAACTCCTTAATTTCTGTAGACACAGTGCTTTCTTTTTATTCATTTGCAAACAGCTTTTCTAAAACTGATGTTGCAGACGGCTATGGACTTTTTGCCCTTCTAGGATTCTTCTCATGCATAATCCGACTGGCTTTTCCACTGTAGGTGCGATCTGTCTCTATAATTATAGGCCAGTTCTACATCTGCAAAGAATATCGATACTAAGGTGCGGCCAGCTACAGTTTCAGCGATTTTTTTGAGGTTTAATTTTGTCACAAATTACTCATTGCATTTATTTTCATTTGCATGCCAATCACTTATTATTTGAGTTATAGCTGTGAAGAAAGAATTGAGCTAATGTTCACCCTAAATGCTCTGCTTATTGGGGCTGATAACAAGACGCAAAATTTCGTGTAAGATTTCTGGCCTTTGCTTAATGACTTTACCCACTTTTTGTCTTTGTTCGGGTTGCTCTACGATTTATTTCTCTAGCATTCTGGCAATTCATTTTCTCGGTTGAAGCCAGCTATTGTTCAAGCCAGTGGCAAAAAGTTCAGTTCCTAACTAAATCTGTTGATATAACATTATGGAGGTTAAAGAGCATATAATTTCAAAACTGACTTATTTTGCAGACCATGAATATACGAATTTACCCATCAGCATTGCATCAGTTTATAAGACCCATTTCTGCTTGGCACACAACAGATTGAGCTTTCACAAACAGACCCATTTCTTGGTGGAATAAAATACTTAAGGATCCACCTTTACTGGGTCTTTTTAGGTGCCTAATGTCTTGCCTGTTTTTGCAGCAGCACATAAAACAAGTCTGTTCAAGCTAAAAAATTGCTTGGAAGATTTGCAACAGGCCGTGAAAGATCTGCTTTAATCCAGGGATTCAGAAATTGGATAAGTTTAGGGTCTTTTGCTTAAGGTGAATTTAATTTGTTGCAATCAAACGTGTTGTATGTGGTTTAAGTCTATTTAGAATTTAATCCCATTTTGTAGAAAAACCAAAGTTTCTGAATATTGAATTCAGTATATCTTTCCTTCTCATAGGTACATATATGTTGCTGGTGCCCAATCTAAAAAAGGAAAATGTAAACTGATAAACATAGCATAAATAAGAGAATTTCACAGAATGTTATGGCCTGGATGCCATGCAATTAAGATTTTTATAACATGTCGTCTTACACAGAATTTTGCAATAGATTGTTGAAAGGACACCAGAAGTATGAAGGTTGTCTCATTAGAAGGCAATACATTCTTGCTCATTTGAAAAACACTGAGTTTTGTTAAGCAGAGATGGTGCATTCAACTCAAGCTCAAGTGAATGCAGATTAGGCAAGATGGTGAACTTTATTATGGGCAGTACATTGAGCATGGGAGTTTAATGCATCTAATTATTCTCCGCAAACTAACTTTTCCAATAGATCTACAATGAAAATTGAAGGTTTGTACTTTTATGTCGAACAATGCTTCTGAAAGTTTTAGGATATTATGTTGCATGTGATCCTCAATGGCGACTGAATCGGGCCTAGCATTTTGGCAGGATAAATTGTTCATAGATGAATTAGCATTTTCGTACATAAAACTGTTTTGTGTGTTTCAAAGAAATTTGGTTCAGTTTCAAGTTATTTTTGATCTCTAATTGTTATAGGAGCATGGACAGTCCAGGAAATGAGGTAAATGGATATATCTCAACTTATGTTGTAAGCTATTTATTATCATGTAGTAGTCAATACTAGATTGTCGATAAATGCTAGATAAATACAGTATCTCATGAGTTTATCATTACTATGGCAGATATTCCAAGTTTTGGATCAAATTTTAGACACATCCACAATGGTTAAGCTGCTACATTCTTAATGATAGCATGGACACAACCTTGAAGCAAATGGTTTCAAGATCCTAAAACTTGTCAATGAAAAGTAGCATCAAAATAATGGAATGCAATATGAGATCTACATGAAGTTACTACCTCAAGTTAAGTTATATCATGTTGGCATTTATAGATGGACAAATATTTCAAATTTAGATAAGAACCCTTATGTATACATTTGGAAACATGTATTGATAAGTCAATGGATATTAGAATATTTATTTGCTATTTCTTAAATATGAAGCTTGCATGGACAACTTGGGCTCCAGGTCACCACTTGATATTTTTCTCTTTGCAAATATATGTATAATTTTTCGCACGTTTGCACAAACGCAAGTGGACACTTTGAAGCAATTCTAGAGTGTCCACATTGCTGCCAGGTGCGACTTTTGTGCAGGTGGCTGCTGTTTCCGTCGTTCGATTTCATCCATGGCTATGGAAATTCAAGAAAATTCCAAGTGGGATGTCGGTTATGGAACGCTACTCCAATTCAGAGATGGGTTGCTTTTAGAAGCATTCAACCTCGGAGGTACTTTTCTTTGCATTTGGGATTCTTGCCCTTTTGGTTGGAGACGTGCAAATCCTACCTTTTCATTCTGTAACACAGCCTCTTTTTCTGGATCTCAGATTCGGTAAAGCCCCCCTTTGCTTAGATCTGCAGCAGAAACAGCGAAAAAGAAAGGTAAATCCTCCGATTATAGCATTTGATATCACAAAATTAGAGGAAAGAACCTCTGATTTGTATGAAATACTAGGAGTTCCAATGTCTATTTCTGCAAGAGGGCTAAATGCAGCATACAGAGATCTTGCCAGGCGTTATTACCCTGATGTAGTATGTGAGAATGAGAAAGAAGAAAGCACAAAAAGGTTTCTCAGAGTACATGCTGCTTATGCTACACTTTGTGAACCAGAAAGTAGGGCTAGATATGATGTGCAGATTTCGCTTCAAAAGTCTGGACCTAGGTTTTCATATAGGACTAGAGAATTTGACCATTCAGAAATGGCAAATTGCCACTCCTGGACTACTTCAAAGAACTGGGAAACAGACCAATGCTGGTGCTGATGAGAAATCTTTGTATTTGGTTTATGTTCTTCATCGGAGGAAGGTTCATGAGAGATTTTTTCTTTGTGGTATTACATAGAAAATCTTTTGGGATTGAGAAATGTTAGCTTCTGTACATATCGCCTCTGGAACCTTGGAGCAGCATCTCAGACATGGTAATATTGCATCTACACTCATCCAAATGAGATATTGATGAAGAGCAAGTTGACCACCCACCCCTCTACCATAAGGTCACATTGCCAAGTGTGTTTCTTGGGGTTCTGTTCAAATTTACAACCCTTGTATTTGCCTGTTTAAAATGGCTCTAAGCCCATGTAGGAGCAAGCTATTGTATATGGGTCTAACTTGCTGCGTCTCTAAAAGTTGGTTGTGTTGGAGAGGAATAGCATTGCAAATCCCTGCAGGTGCTGAACCTGAGCAGATAAACTGGAGAGAGATCATTTCAAAACTGTGCTCTATGCAGATGATATGGCCTTGATCTCCTCTTGTATAAACAGTTTGATTCACATATGCTAGTCTTTGTAAAATGGACCTATGTGCATTTTGTTTCTTTATGGCCTGCGGGCTGCCTCTGCCGGAATCTACACAAAGAGGTCGCTGGAGGTCGTTTGAATCTATACAGGAGAGGTTGCTTGCAATGGAGGAGTGCCTTTGCTTCTGGTATTCTTAACAGGTACTTATCTTAACCTCATGAACATTATCCTAGCATCAATACAAAACTGATTGTTCTAAGCAAATTCCTACACTAAGCTGCCATTGCTTGTGTTGCGATTGTTGCTCGGTTTAAAAACTCCAGTTTATGGATATCTATAATTTGGGTGTAAATATTTTATTTGGATGCACATACGAAATCTTCTGCTCAAGAAGGAGACACTGGCAGGACAAGATGAATATGTTTCCAGAATATCACTCATTCTTCAACCCAAGATATGAAGTGATTTAGTTCATTACTTCATGCCAGATTTAGTTCATTAATTCATATGTTATCTACGTGTTAACAATCTCACTGGTGTCTTGCAGGTCGTGCTACTTATAGCTAGATCTATATGGCATGATTTCCATCTTCTGTGACTTGCATCAGACATTATAGCATGTTTATTATCCTTGTGCAAAATTATTGCTTAGTTCTTTTGTCTACTTGCAGGATTATAATATGGGCTACTGTAAACCTAAGCATTAACATTTCCATGGCAATTGGAGTATAAGATAAGCATTTGCCTTTCCATTCTTGTTGTTGCTCTATGAATTAAAAGGTGATTGTCATTCTAGATGAGCGTGGAAAATACAGTTTTCAAAGAGGAAACATTATTTGCTACACTATTACTGCTAGAATGAAGTGGATTAGGGCTCATCACAATGCTCAGTTATGTAGAGAAACTGGTGCATTAGATACTACAGAATATATCCTTCCTGCTCAAGAACATAGATGATCATGCAGACCAAGATAAATTGTGCAGTCACAGGCATCTTGATGTTAGTACTTATGAAGCAGTCTTGAAAGCTATCCTCCTTTGCCGGGGCACCTTTCCAGCTGGGAACAGGAAAAGGCCGTAACTGATGTTCGATCTTTGTTGAGGATAGACAATGATATGCACATATTACGGATGAACATATGCCCATACTTGCTCCTATCCAGAATGCCAAGTTGTCCTAATCAATGGTAGAAATAATGTTTAAAAGATGTGCTCATCTCTTTCATGGTAAACTTGCTTTACACATTGTTGGCTTACCACGTTGAATACTAACGCTTGATCTAGGAGATATGATATATGTCACAATTTGATGCAGGAGTACCCCTGATAGTAATATCTAGCTCCAATTAACTTCTTGTTGTAGTTTGAAGCATTAAATTGTGCTCCAGTTTCACATAGAATTCCTTCCGTTTTGATGGCACTGGTCCTAATCCTGCATTCATAAAACTACTAGAACTCTCTGGCCATATTCCACTGTCCACTAATCCAATAATTGCCAAACACTGCCATAGTCAGAACCAATTTTCCCTTCTGTCTTCCCTTCCAAGATGGGATTCCTTCGGATTTCTCTCTTCAACATGTCTAGGTACTAAGATGAAGTTTCAGTAGGTTTTAGTAAAATTTAGTAGGTTGTTGTGAATTCTGATTGCATAATTGAATTCAGTATGTTCTAATTAGTCAAGAAAATTTTTAAAATTGTTAAAACTTTCTTCTTTTTTTTTTTCCAACAAAAAAAATAATATGTTATCATCCTGTGGTGCCGTTAAGCTAAGAAATAATTGCTTCAGATTTTTACACGTGAACTCTATTCCCCTGTTATTACTTAATGCAAAATATTACTTAATGTTTGTGGTATCAACTGGATTTGAGGAGTTTCAGAAGCATTCACTACGGTAAGATCTGGTATTTGTTAGGTTAGATTGCTTTGAAAAGAGCAAACAAGTAACGAGAATGTGTGTTTAGGTTGTTGAAGTTGTTAATAATGGGCAATTTGAATTCCGCAATGCAAGCAGGCAGATGGAGAGAAAGTACATGTTGGAATTAATGGTCGTCACTGACCAAATTGTGAAGATAAAGATTGAGAAGTTGATTATTTTTAAATCGAGAGGAACCTTTTTACTTGGACTGTATGTGGATGCGAGGAAATTCCTACATGGAACAATGAAAGAGGAAGAACTGGTTTTGAAGGACCTATTAGTCCCCATTGCCAATAGGGGTTTGCAACTCCTATGTCGTTGTAAGCAGAAAGATCCACTTTCCTCATTAGAATCAGTGGAAATAGTTACCTTGGGAATGGACATTATGCAAAATGGGGAGACTTCTAGTTTGCGCCCCGTCCCGGTGAAGACGACGACTTGCAGCAGGTGAATACGACAGAGTACAGAACAGCCCAAATAAGACAAAAAAAACTCACGGAAAGCAACAAAGCAATCAACCCCAGCAATCACCTGCTGCAGGCCATCGTCTTCACCGGGACCGGGGGGGGCACAAACTAGAAACTAGCCTGCAAAATGCTCTGGATTTGATCGACTCGTCCACTTTCATCTTTAGATCCTACTTCCAAACTAAGAAATTGCAAGATCAATTTATGAGCACCTCAAAGATGTTGCTAGAAAAGTACAAGAAAGAAGAAGAAGAAGAAGGAAAAGAGAGCAGTAGTTCCCCAACAAAGGACGAAAAAATGCTAAAATCTTACGTGGAGGAGCATTACGTTGGCAAAGACGGACAGCTTGAAAAGCAAGCTAAGCTTTTGCTTTCCATGCTCAACATTGAACATTTTAACGTTCCTCATGCAGACATCGAGGTAGAATGAAGCATTGCAAGTGGATCTTATGGGAAGTGGATCTTATGGGAAGGTGTATGAAGTGAAGCTCTATGGGAAAAAGTTTGCTTACAAGGACCTTAATATTGGGGAGAATGAGCCTATTAACAAGAAGGCAAATGCTGCATCTCAGGAACTGCCGAGGTCCAAAGAAGACTTGATACAGTTAGTCCTAACATAATCCGAGCAGTGTTGATGCATACAGTGCGGGCTTCGTCCTCGCGTCTTTCTCTGGCAGAAAAGGAGGGCATAGGCAGAAGGTAGGTTGCAACTCTTCAAGGTTGTATGACCTACCTATATCATAAATTGCATAAATACAGAAACTCTTGCATAAAGATGCAACATGGGACCTATCATTGTCATTTGTTGGTCTTCATGCAAAGTGGCAGCTAGCTTACATTTAATTATGTAGCTACATGTTAATGCGGCCTTACTATGAAGAGGGCAATATTATTCAAGCAATGGGACCAAGTTGATGTGGGCCAAAACTTGCCCGACAACACCAGGCACACATTTCTTAGTTCAATTTTATATTACAAAACACTGCCTACACCACATCTTATAATTTGCTATACAAAGTCATTAGAGGAAAAATGAGATCACATTTTGTCCCATTAAGGGATGCTTAAAATGCCATGTCAGCTTTTTAAACTGTCCAATAAGAGAAGAGCTTCAGTATATCTCATTCCAGTATTATGTGGCAGCCTGTAATTAATGCAGCTGCAACTAACTTCTGTAGTATCATTTTTTCATTATAACTTTTGATCCAGAACTCCGATTCAAAAACTTTTTGTAGCAATGGGTTCGTCTTCACAAGATCTATCTAGTGATAACCCATTCATACATCTTTTACGATATAAATATATAAGAAATAAGCAAAAAATCATATTTTTTTAAGGTTAACGCATATGACCATATTGAAATACATCATAACCATATATCATTGGAAAGATCTTTTCATTTCGCATCTAATGCAACAAACGCCGCAACATTTTGACAAGTGGATCAAAAGTTATGGGGGAAAAACAACAGCAATGAAGTTGTTGGTGCTGCATTAATTGCAATTAATAGTGGGTAGCCATTCCATTGGAGGATTCTTATGGGGATGAAATGAGATCTCAAATTTCCTCTAATGAATCAAACGTGCTTTTGACTAGTTTTTTCTTTGCAAATATATGTATCATCACCAAAAAGAATTTGTTTGCAAATATACATATTTATCTACAATTCATGTTGAGAATGTTGGCTTAAGCTACTGTCCCATTCTCTATATGTTGAGTCAACATGATTCTTTTTGTTTTTCAGTTTTGGAAGACAATTACCTACCATCCTACAAAACTAGATAGCCTAGACATTCATGCAATAAACATTTTATTACAGGTGCAATAGACATATATTTTATACCCACCCTCAACTCCATCTTCATGTATGCAAGTACACATATGCAAAAACATTCAGAATATTCACATACACATCATCCACTTCCCATTCTCCGCACACACTACTGCCACACTTCAATAACATCATCTTCGATTCACATCGTCTTCGACTCACATGTAATTAATATCCTAAACTCTATGCTCTCAATTGCATCTACCACTCCATTATGTATTCCATTCCATTCCTCTCCATGTACACATGCCATTTCTACCCATTTCGTTCGATCTACAAACAACATTGCATCTACCCATTCCATGCATCCGACTAATGCCCGGCATTGCCGGGCACACGTCCCTAGTAAATACTTATAATAATACATGTAAATGTCAAGGGTGATGACATATTACCACGGGGTGATAAAAAAACTTCGGTTTATCGTGCTTATCGTCTATATATCATGTTCTGATCATCATTGTTCAATTTATTTACAGTCGGCACCAATTCTTTAGGAATCGGCATCGAATCCAGACGTCGGTTTCGCTCCGTTCTATGTTTGAAATCAAACATGTCATTCGATCACTTGATTGCAATTATCCTTCTTTGTCACATAGTTTAAGGCGTATATAACATGTGAGTGAATGGTGTGGGTTTTTTTTACCCTAAACCGTATGTATACATACGGATAGGGGCTTGGCTATGGGGTTTTCTGGGGGGAAATCCAGTGTAATATGTATACGAGAAGGGGTGTTTAGAAGGTTGGACAAGGCATATACGGAAGGTTTTTTGGTGACCCCATTAACGCACGTGGCGTATCCCCTTTATAGTAGGTGAAACCCCCGGGCCATTGAACCATATAGGTTAACTTGAAATAATGTTAACCTTCAATATTTTTTTTACATAGGTTAACATTCAAACCATGTTGTTCTTCAATAACTTAACTTAAGGCCATACTATTCTTCAATAATTTGAGTGTTTCAGTAGTGAAAGAGTTTTACTCAATGCCCTATCCTTAAACTGTCCAAAAAAATGTTCTGCAGCAAATACTTGGACTGATAAATCCATCCAAGTATTTGCTGTGAATCCTATTATAATAGGAACATGAATACTTCATGCTGCTGCAAATCAAAGCCAGCCTCTGCTCTTTGCTCTGTCAACAAGAAACATAATACCATTCCTTTTGCATGTCGTGGCCTCATTATCTGCAAAAGCCTAGAGAAAGATGAAGCGACGCTGCATTCAGAGGAAGATTTTTAGAAGAACAGCATAAGCCGGACCTGCAAAGCCATTTCTCTGTCCGCCATAATCATCGTCACAAGTTGCTGCCGAGATTAAGAAAAGAAAAGGAAGCTTCTGCCTTATCTTTTGCTGCCGAAGCATGAAGAATCTACCATAGCCGCTATGCAAGAAAAATGAAGTCGCTGCTCCGTTCGCTATATCTTTTTGTCTGCCATGTTTCTTTCAGATTCTGTCATAGCCGCCAAGCATGCTACCGATCTGCAAAAGAAAGGAAGGAAATCAAGAAGCAAAACCGTGCTTGAAGATGAGCCGCCTGTTCCGGCCGTTTCTTGCCCATAATTTTTTTTTCCCTCTTTTACTAACCACGTTTTGACCATTTTTGTCCTTACCTTTTTTTTACCACGTTCTTCCTTTTCTTTACCTATCCATCCATTGCAAATGTTTTATCATTTTTCACCATGCTCTCATTATCACCACTTATCACGTTGCCTTTTTACCACTTATTATTTTTGGGTTGCCCCTAGAGGGGCAAACCCTTGTTGAGGTGGGTTTTTAGCATATTCCAAGATATGCTGGTATATACCTAGTATATTCGGAAAACTGCTCCAAACTTGCTATTGCCCTTAAACTGGTCATCCTCCTTAGTGGGGAGGCTCTTCTTTCACTGTATAAGCCGGTAGCCAGTTTAGGATATGGCAGCCCATCCCTTTGCAGCAAGACCGCAGCTCTTGCTTGATCCAAATTATCGAGGCCACGCATGATCCTCCAACGGATTTTCTCCTCCCGAAAAGAAAAAGGAAATGCACCTGTCTTGGAATTGCTTCTTGCCTGATGCAAATGCTGATATGAAAAATTTACAGATATTCCAGACTGCAGATCCCACCGTGGTATAAAAAACTCCAAGGTGCTTTTTTTTTACAACGGCTATTGCCAATGCACTATTCTAAGATTATTGATTACAGTTTTCCCTCCTCTTGAGTATGGAAACCAGTGATAGATTTCCCATTATCGCCATGCATCCTTTTCTTCTCCATGTTTTTGAAATTAGGGCTAGGGAAAACGATGCTTTGCAATTTTTTCCTTCTGTTCTTGAAGTGTTAGGTTTGGACGATTCTGTACGATACCTAGATGAGCTATTTCATGCTTCAATTTGAAGCTTTGAGATTGTATATATATATATACTAATAATAAGGATATTTGAGTAGTTGTCCCTTAAGAAACAAAATGCAAAATCTCGCGGGGAAACCGCATCTATTCTTCGTCACAGGTTCTCCGGTGAGTAAGCTTTCCTCCTTCGGTTCTTTTAATCTGCTGCCATGTTTGCTCATCATTTAGTATCCTTTTGATTAGGGCGTAGGAAAAACTACTCTTATCATTAAGGTGCTGCAGCATTTGAAGGACGCTCATCCCAATCTCAAAGCTCAAGGCTTTTATACAAGTAAACCGCTCACAAATTTGTTTTTATTTTTTCTGTCTATGTTTTTTCTTTCTTTAATGCTGGACTCATATTCTCACTTGACATTTAGGTGAAGTTAGGAAGGATGGAGAAAGAATAGGTTTTGAGATCGTCAGTGTAAATAGGAGTGCTTGCATCTAGCAGCCTTGCAAGGTAGCTATTATTCCTTCATAGAACACTCTTTTTTGTATGAATGCATCTAAAACAAACAAGCAAATTTAAATCAAGCATTGACCCCCGATACGTGAGAAGGTGGTAACACACAACGAATGGTTGGTAAATACAAGGTCGATGTGCCATCCCTGGAAGCTGTGGCATTGCCTGAATTGGAGGTGCTAGTGATGAATGACACAATCAGAACATGTCTTAGATGTTGATGCATCAAATTAAACAGTTTTTACACATCTCGGTGAAAGGGGATCAGAACCTGTTCATAATTGATGAAGTTGGTAAAATGGAGTTGTTCGGTTAGCGAGTTCTTTCCAAGCCAGTTTGGAATGTCTTGCATTCCCATGTTCCAAAGTTGTTAGGTTCGATTGCCAATTTCCAAGTTCTGGTGGCGACATTGAAGAAGGTACCATCTATTGCAATATAAGGAATAGCGGCATATCAACATGTAATATTGAGATTTATAGTTCCATCTGTAATTGTTTCTTATTATATATCTTGAGTTGGAAGGATCAAGAAACATCCACAATGTACTCTTTATAGACTTACCAAGCAAAACCGAGATGAAGTCGCAGAGAGATTTTTTGTGGAGTCTCAGAACAAGCCGATCGGGGAATAATTGTAAGCCTTAATCGACTAGGACACTAATTGTTTGTTTAGCCGGGGTCAGATCCGGATTGTATATCACAATGGTGTAAATATCTCATTGAGATCAGCAATAAGGGCATTTGATGTAACATTGCCAATGGGTCTCCCGTACTTATAAAATGTCCTGAAGCTAATTGCTGATTATGCATCATGCAGCAAAGTCTTTGAATGTTTGCCAAAGTGGTTTGATGTTCTGATTAGATTGAGGAAGGTATGTGAACGAAGAGGAAGAACAGACTGGCCATGGTGACACTTTCAAACAGCATATAGACATATTGAACTACTTTAAATTCAAAGGAAATTTATCACAGCCATGTTAATCAAGTGATAACAAACAAAGATGAGATTGAGGTAAGCCATAGAGCCTGATTTTAAGCATCAAATGAAGAGTATGGTTATAGTGTATTGCAGATAATGGCGATGTGTAAGCGAACATCTGCTATTGTACAGTGGAATTGTGGCCTGGCTACTTTTGGCTTCACATGCCCTCACATAGTGGAACTATCAGACACCCTGGATTAACATTCAAGAACAATTTGGCCTCTGAACCTTCAATCTCATGTATATGCTTGTGCCTTGTGTAACATAACAGCTTTCTTTCTTTTCCCAAACAACAATATCAATTTAGTGTAGATGATGCTGGAGATATTCTCAAGGGTTTAAGCCATTGTTTAGCATTATCCAAAGGGAAGAGCTTTCATCATGTTCTAAAGCAAAGTTTGGTTGTTCAATTCTATCAATGTCAGTCTGGGATCTGGGCCTGCAAACTGTGTTTTCTAGCGTTAGTTTTCTGCGTTTCCTGCAAACTGGCATATGCAGCTTTATATATTTGTATTTGAAATAAAAGAATGGGCAGTGAGTAATGCAACAAGGAATCAACAGAACCAACAAACAGAAGTATTTCATTTCTTGATTGTGCAGATGCATCTTCACTTTAGGTTCCATTGCTGGAGTTGATGCAGTGCTTACTTGTAAGATATAGCTTATTGTTTCGTACTCTTTTTGGATATTTTGTAGTTATACTTGCTGATAGTCAAGATCCTACAATGAAGTCCTATGGTCAGATTTCCTGGTGGTTTTCCCCAGCTTTCCTCCAATGCATTTGAGTATGGAGTTGGCTTCTCATATTCACAAACATTGTTGAACTTAGCTTCCTTGTCTTGTATGACATCTTAAATCAAGGCATCAATTGTCTCTGGAATGCCTACATTATATCCATTCTTTTTAAGGTCCCGGAGGACACTGAAAACGGAGGAAAACACAATTAAATAGGCTACAGTTCGCACATTACCCTTGTCAGACAGGAACTAAACAATTAAACACTGTAATTGCCTCACTATACTCACAAAGCATCAAACAAATGGAAAACTAATGATGACACGGATCATAGAGAAGGGTTGTAATCATAATTATGGAAAAGAGGACACTGGAAAAGGTCAACCCCAAGGTGTACACAGTCAGATATGGTCATATGATGTACTTACATTTCTATATTAGCATACTATAAGCTATTCTCACCTTGCAGAATGTTATGACCTAACATTTTTTCAAACGAAGTGGCTGCTACATGGCTTCAATTAACCTGGCCATTGTCTACAGTGGAGTTCACTTTAGTCTCCATAATGCAATGGTTCTCTTCTTATATAGAAGAGAACCATCATTCTAGGGATAGGGATGCCAGTTTTGGCGCCAGCTCTGCTTTT
Source organism: Isoetes taiwanensis (assembly GCA_021234155.1). NCBI lineage: Eukaryota > Viridiplantae > Streptophyta > Lycopodiopsida > Isoetales > Isoetaceae > Isoetes > Isoetes taiwanensis. The sequence continues at coordinate 1,467,334 of JAJEKV010000036.1, read as the reverse complement.
GGATCCAAGCTTTCTTTGGCACAAGCCTGCTATAGCGCAGGCTTTCTTTGGCACAAGCCTGCTATAGCGCATGCTTTCTTTGGCCTTTTCTCCCATAAAAGCCTTGTGTCTTCCTGCATTCCTCATCGGCGTTTCCTCTGAGTTGAATCTTGTTGTTGTACGGAGTTTTTGTTTCAATCATCTCTATTCAAAGTTTTTACTTATTTTGGTCTATTAGATTTCGTAGCCTTTGCTTTCAGGCGATTTGGGTTTTTGCTTTTCAACTTTTGATTTGTTGAGGAAGCGATTCTGCTTTTGATTCGTTGAGGAAGCGATTCTCCAGTCTGACTCTAGCTTTCTGGCTTTTGGCGATGTCTCGACTTGCTACTGGCCCAAGTGCTGGCCATTTTCATTTCAACCAAGTCTGGACAATCTAGGGTAAGTATCAGCAAGGTAACTATTCGTTGTTCTTCTTTTTTCTTTTTCTTTTTGGATATATTACAATAGTGGCATAGATCCGCTTCTCCTAAATCTGGCAGCCCATCTCGTGATTTTTTGGGTGGTTTTAATCTAAGTTTATATTCTTTTTTTAGCAGCGAGAGCACTGGACATGCGGGTTATCACAGGAAAGGCCAGATATGTTATTCGTGTTTTTGTAGTGTATGTTTGCCTTTTGTTTCTGGCTTCTTTAGAATGTCTTTGTCGGTGGATGAATGGATGAATAGCATGAGCTTCAGCTAAAGGCTTTCTATTTCTGTTCACCCCTTATAATTCTGTCTGGATCACAGGATTTTAATCGATTTTCAAATCTCATTTGGACTTGTAATCCATACTTACAACTCCATTCTGTTGTATATTGATTTGAATTGGGATTCTGGACACTCTATGCTTGGTTAAGTTGCAGATTCATCCTTTAAATTATACCCATATCTGAGACAGTGCGTTGCTTGGTTTCTGCTGTAATGTCTGGTTTGAGTTTCAGTGAAGGTAAGCAGATCAATCCGCGGTATTTGTCTGCCGATTCCGGCCCTGTCTTCCGCTGTGCCATCCTCTTGATTACGACATGCATCAGGACAATTTGTTGGTTGCTAATAAAGTTGATTCAGTTATGAAATCATAAAACCTTTTCAATATCATTGTGTTGGCTCATTGGTATATGCTTCTGCTTGTTGTCGTGGAGACCAGGGTTCAAATCTCGATTTGCATAGGTATGTTTCATATTTTTTGTATTTCATTTGTAGACGAAGTATATTGTATTTGAAAAGATGGTTCAAGATGCACCAAGGTTCAAATCCCGACTTGCACAGGTATGTTTCAAATGTAATGTACTTGTAAACATGGTTCGAGATTTGTTACTGTGTGGTTCGAATTTTTGTTATTGTATTTATTTTGATATTGAAGAAGGTTTTCATTTCTCTTCGAATTTGCCTTAGTGAACATTGATCTCATGTGAGGATGCCTCATTGGATTGTCCCTTAAATCTAGTTTCTTATGTTCTTGCCTCATTATGATGAGTCTACTTGCTTCTTATATACATGTTTGTGTTTTCTCATCATGTGTAAGTTGGAAACTCATGGTTACCATTCATTCTTCGTCCTGGTTTGCATGGACCATTATAGGTTACACAAGATTGAGACCTTAGGCTTGTAGGCCCCTTTTTTAAACATTTTTGTCATCTCTTAACGAAAAAATTGAATTTTCATAGGCTTTATATGATTGTCATCATGATTTGGCTCGTCAATTTTAAAGTCTTTGAACCATTGTCGTTGTAATGGGTTATACTAAGCATTTTTTGCGTGACGCGTCATGGTTTCTGGATTATCATTATCTCAAATTGTTTCATTATTCCATTAGCATAGTTTATATAGGTGACATCATGTGGTGGGGCTTGCCTCATGTGGTTTTGCATGAATCGTGATATCGGTTGTGGTTTCTCATGGTCTCGATGTAATTTTACTAGTTTGCAAGTGGTTTACACATATTCACCAGTTGTTTGCCACATTGGGCCTTTTCTATATGAAGGTTTCATGACTATGTCATCTTTCTACACTTTCTGCTACTTCCATATAGTCAGACCCTTTCTTTCATTTTATTTCCTTATTTGTTTGCTTGGGGTTCTCGCATTTTAGCACCCATTCGTCTTTGTTGACCCAGGTAGCATGATTGGGTATGGTATTTTAACATATGGCTGGTAATGTCTTCGTCCCATAGTAGTTTGAGTTGTCCGTCCTTCCCTAGTTTTTTATGTCCGATGATGTATTGTGGATACAAGTGCTATGTGCTTGGTGCGAATGGTTGAATTGATTTGCATGTTATGACTTGATTATTGTGTCCTAAGGGTTTCAGTCTAAGGGATAGTTCGTGTTTTGTTATTGCATTGCATATGTCTCTTCTCCTCTTGCATGGTTGTCATGGTTGCATTGGTGTTATTTGTGGTCTAGAGCTGTCAGTAGTTGGCTAGTCGCACATGTTTGTTGGATGTTCCTGATATGGCGTAAGTTCCCTTGCTAAGTTTTCATTATTTCCATCCGCCCCATTTTTGCACCATCAACAGAAGTTCCTTTGTTCCCACTGCTTCTTTGATTCCGTTTTTCTTCAAGTATATGATACTTTAAGATTGTATATGATACTTCAAGTATATGATACTTTAAGATTGTTTTTCTTCAAGTATATGATACTTTAAGCTTTGAGATTGTATATGATATTTGAGTAGTTGTCCCTTAAGAAACGAAATGCAAAACCTCGCGGGGAAACCGCGTCTATTCTTCGTCACAGGTTCTCCGGTGAGTAAGCTTTCCTCCTTCGGTTCTTTTAATCTGCTGCCATGTTTGCTCATCATTTAGTATCCTTTTGATTAGGGCGTAGGAAAAACTACTCTTATCATTAAGGTGCTGCAGCATTTGAAGGACGCTCATCCCAATCTCAAAGCTCAAGGCTTTTATACAAGTAAACCGCTCACAAATTTGTTTTTATTTTTTCTGTCTATGTTTTTTCTTTCTTTAATGCTGGACTCATATTCTCACTTGACATTTAGGTGAAGTTAGGAAGGATGGAGAAATAATAGGTTTTGAGATCATCAGTGTAATGGTCCAAAAGGAGTGCTTGCATCTAGCAGCCTTGCAAGGTAGCTATTATTCCTCCATAGAACACTCTTTTTTGTATGAATGCATCTAAAACAACGCAAATTTAAATCTGAAGCATTGACCCCTGATACACAGAGAAGGTGGTAGCACACAGCGAATGGTTGGTAAATACAAGGTCGATGTGCCATTCCTGGAAGTTGTGGCATTGCTTGAATTGGAGGTGCTAGTGATGAATGACACAATCAGAACATGTCTTAGATGTTGATGCATCAAATTAAACAGTTTTTACACATCTCAGGTGAAAGGGGACTGTAAACTGTTCATAATTGATGAAGTTGGTAAAATGGAGTTGTTCAGTTAGCAGTTCTTTCCAGCAGTTTGGAATGTCTTGCATTCCCATGTTCCAGTGTTAGGTTCAGTGCTCTCATTATCACCACTTATCACGTTGCCTTTTTACCACTTATTATTTTTGGGTTGCCCCTAGAGGGGCAAACCCTTGTTGAGGTGGGTTTTTAGCATATTCCAAGATATGCTGGTATATACCTAGTATATTCGGAAAACTGCTCCAAACTTGCTATTGCCCTTAAACTGGTCATCCTCCTTAGTGGGGAGGCTCTTCTTTCACTGTATAAGCCGGTAGCCAGTTTAGGATATGGCAGCCCATCCCTTTGCAGCAAGACCGCAGCTCTTGCTTGATCCAAATTATCGAGGCCACGCATGATCCTCCAACGGATTTTCTCCTCCCGAAAAGAAAAAGGAAATGCACCCGTCTTGGAAACCCTAGCTTCCTGTTCAAAGTATTTACAGAGGTAAGAAATAAGATCTTCCATTGCTGAAGAAGCATGCATCAATAGTTCATTATCATGAGCTAGATCCTCCGTTTTGACTTATTTATTGGTTAGCTATTAATGCATCAACAAACAGATACAGTTATCAGGTGCATTCTTTCTCTTGAAGCCTTAAAATCAATTATTGCATCATCATCATCAAAAGCTGCATCGTATGTATAAGCAAACCAAATCATCTCATTGCATTTTCTTTTATACATTCATGCTTTCTTATTCAAAGATGCATTTTTGGAATCTAATCTAGGGGACAAAGGAAGAGGATATTTAGAGCCTTCATTGGGTGACTGGATAGTAACTAATTTGGATCATGTTATTTGTGATTATTTATTTTCCCTAAAGGTTTGCTCCTTTGCGTCTACAGGTTGCGATTGACTCTGGTTGTGCTACATTTGCTGAGGTAAAGATTTCTGTAATGAATTTGAGCTATACTTATCGGATTTGCTTGTTGGGATAGTTATGGATGTTGCACTAGTCGGCATGCTGGCACCTTTTGTAAAACTTGGTGCATATTCTCCTACAATAGGCAGAGTAGCCAAGATCCTTCAGACTTTTCCAGCAGGTTGAAATATTTTCGTTATGTAGAGTTCATTGTGCATTTTTGCATCTGGCAACAACATGCAGGCTGAATAAACATCGATAAACAAGATTTGGATACAGTGAACCTAATGTCACCTTTAGCTAATTTTAAGAGTATTCATGTCCCAAATTATTGGAGAAACTTTCAGACATAAGTGTCTCGCATCTGTTGACATAGGTCCAGATAAGTAGTGGTTTTGCATTAAATCTAAGTTGAATCCTAAGTCAGAATCGCTTGGTTATTTTCTGCTTTTTTTGCAGGATATTTGAAGATGTGGGTAACAGCTACAAATCTCAAGTCTTTAACGTAGGATCAAAGGCATATTGGCAACATACCAATGTTAATTAATATTTCTCATAGTCTAGCCTTTTGTCATGCCAAGAAGGCTTTCTGTACCTGCTCGAGGTCATTCTAGGCGTTGAGGGATATCACCGGACCCCACACTTCTGCCCCAATACAAGAGGACCGGCTCGACCAAGGCCCGAAACAAGTGTGACTGGTGGCCCCAGGCATATAACTCTACCTTGTGGCTGTTGTTCTGCATGGCATATAGTGCTTTCCAACCCGCCGTGACCCGCAACCTGATGGCAGCATCCCAGTGGTGGTAGTAGAGAATGAATGATAACAATTTATATCCTTTCTAGAGTTACGACAATCAATCTTTAGATGACCGTACTTATTACAATTAAAGCAAGGTCCTACCCTTCCTTCTTGATGTGCCTCATGCTTCCCTTTATAGGCATTTTCACCCTTTCTCTTCACAAATAGGACCTTAGTGGCATGCTCATTTCCAAGCACTTTATTTTGCTCAAGTTCTGTTTTCAGCATTCTCTCAGCATCTATCTTTGTTCTGGCAATGGTTCTCACGAATATGGCAATGTTTCCAAGACTTGAATAGGTTTGAGACATTGCTAAAACTTGTTGATGTTGGGCGTACACTACACCTGCACCTTCTGAATCTGCAATAACATTGTCAAAGTTCTGCAAGAACTCATTTGTATCATCATTCTAATGAAACTTGAGTCTTCTCAATTCATTTTCCAACACAACAATCGGTGACGATGTCTTTTCCTCGTAAACCATCATTCTGAGGAAAGGGACGTCTGTTTTAGCGTCACGCTATTTTGGACGTAGAATCCATCTTTAGCCTGAGCTTTCTTTGGCACATGATTTCTTTAGCTCTGTCTGCTATATATCCCTGTAGCTTCCAAGCAATTCTCATCGGCGTTTCCTTTGAGCTGAATTCTCCTTGTTCCAGTGTTTCCCTCCCTCCCTCCTCTATGGCTAGTCGCATGGTTTGGTTCATTTTGGCTTCTGGTTGGTATCTGTTCATCCCGCCTCGTGAGGGCTGGTTTAACTCTTCTTTTCTGTCTCGTTGAGGGCAAGTGGTGTCGACGGTTTCCCAGCGTAGCACTTGTCGCTTCTGGAGGGCACCTCGGGGATGACCCCCGGGGTCGGGCCTAGTCTATCTTACTCTTTCTCTCTCTCAACGTAGCTATGGGCTTCTGAGTGAATCAATGTCTCTCGAATCCATTCGTCTTTTTGTTCTTTTTTACATAAACATTTGTTGATGCTTGGCCTGTCAGGCTTCTAACCCATGATCTTGCTTTAACTTTCCATGAGGTCTGTTTATGGATGACATGTTTGATTTCAAACATAGAATGGAGCGAAACCGACATCTCGATTCGGTGCCGATTCCTAAAGAATTGGTGCCGATTGTAAATAAATTGAACAAGGATGATCGGAACATGGTATACAGGAAGGTTTTGATCGGATTCATTTTGAAGAATGAATGCCTGGGCATTGAAGAAAATTATCATTGTATTTGGTGAAAGTTCACTTTGCATAGTCTTTTATTTGAATATTATCTTATTTGCATTGAGTAGATATCTGAAGAGTTGTTGAAATGAATATAAGAAGATTATTAAGTGGCTAGATATTATTAAGTGGCTAGACATTTAGTTCAAATAATCCTAACACAGCAAACATCATAGCAGAACACAAAACTGGCACGATTCTGATAGGATTGGAGGGCCAGCCTTGTTGGCTCTCCCATAAAAGATCCAAGAAAAATTAATATTTTGATTCTGCACCATCTTCAGCAACACCTTTTTATTTTCTTTTTTCTCTCCTTCCCTGTTCATCTCTTGCTTGCAGATCTTGGTAGTAGCAATCAGAGGCGGCTTCAACCTTCTGTTATTTGTTCGGCAAATCCGGTAGTTTCTTAGGCAAAGCCAACGGAAAGATGACAAAGCCTTCTGTTATTTGCCAACAAATCCATCAGCAAGGGTAGAATGAGATGGAGACTGGCTTTTTGCTGGCTCTCCCAAAAATATTCAAGAAGTATTTCTATTTGCAACATCTTCAAGCAGGAAGCAATGAACATAGAAGAGCGGCAGATGGCAAAGCATTGAAAAAATAAGAGATGACAGAGTAAGAGAAAGAAAAAAAAAAAGAAAAAACTCTAGATATGGCAAACAATGGATAATGGAAAAATTACAGCAGCACCAAAGCATGACCCCAGGAAAGATTTGAATCTCTGCGTAGAATCTCCAAGATTATGAAGGATTTCCGCACACCCTCATCATCTAGCCTCAAAGGCATGGATGGGATCAATCAAGTGTTGCTGCAATGGAAATCAATCAGGTACTGCTGCAATGGAAAAAATCGTGGAGGAACAATGGTAAAAAAAATAGAAAACAATAAGAAAAATATGGAGAATAGGAAAACATGAGAATGAATGAATAGGAAATTGTGGAAAATAGAAAGCATAGAAATTTGGAGAAATAAAAAAATGTGGAAGATAAAAATGGGGTGCACCACTTTATTCAAGAAAATAAGATAATACAAAGCTTCAAGACATCTTGCATGGGGGAAGAGATCTCTGACACCATCTTCCCAGGGCTGCCACTACCCTTGCTCCACGTGAGATTCTAGAGCCCAAGAGGAAAAGAACAAGTCCCCTCAAGATATTTATAATTTTTTGAACAAATCTTGGCCATCCATGTGTCATCATCTTGGCATTCCTTTTTTACACCTCATCAATCCTTTGTTTTTTGTTTTCTTCTTCTCCTTAACCAATTTTACTTTTTTGCTTAACAACTAACACAACTTAATATGGGGTGCACCACTTTATTCAAGAAAATAAGATAATACAAGCTTCAGGCCATCTTGCATGGGGAAAGAGGTCTCTGACACCATCTTCCCAGGGCTGCCACTACTCTTGCTCCATGTGAGATTCTAGAGCCCAAGAGGAGGAGAACAAGTCCCCTCAAAATATTTATAATTTTTTTCACAAATCTTGGCCATCCATGTATCATTGTCACAACCAATTTTATTTTTTCGGCAACAACTAACACAACTTAATATTGGCCATTTTGGATTCTAACTTGCGTACTTCACTTGGCTCAATCCATAGGCATTCCACATGCTCATGCTCAAGGCCCCAATTCCCTAACCGTTTCTTTTTTGTGATAATTGCCTTGCCACTCGATCCAAATAGGCTACAAAACCCAGAATCCCTTGCTTCTTTAACCTGCGCACTTTTTTTCCTTACTTCTAATTGCATTGGTGTTAGATCTAAATCTAGCCAAATCTTGTCCCTTCAATGCAATTCTATTTTTGAAGGACCCTATCTCTCGGCCTCTTTTTGATCGAAAACCCCGACAAGAATTGGATTAGCATAGTATCAGAGAATTGCAGCATAATATCCAAATTGCAGCAGCACTTGATTGATCCCGAATGTGGGGAAATCCATCATTAGTAATTGGACGTTTCTTCTCTGATATTATGCATTTACATGAACCTCAATTCATATAAAGGAAGAGATTCTTTGATATTATACTAATCCAATTCTTGTCAGGTTTCGATCAAAAGAGGCCAGAGATAGGGTCCTTCAAAATAGAATTGCATTGAAGGGACAAAAGATTTGGCTAGATTTAGATCTAACACCAATGCAATTAGAAGTAAGGAAAAAAGAGTGGGCAAAAGTTAAAGAAGCAAGGGATTCTTGTTTTGTAGCCTATTTGGATCAGAGTGGCAAGGCAATTGTCACAAAAAAGAAACAAAGTTAGGGAATTGGGGCCTTGAGCATGAGCATGTGGAATGCTCATGGATTGAGCCAAGTGAAAGTATGTGCAAGTTAGAATCCAATGGCCAATATTATAAGATGATGATACATGGATGGCCAAGATTTGTGAAAAAAAATATAAATATTTTGAGGGGACTTGTTATCCTCCTTTTGGGCTCTAGAATCTCACATGGAGCAAGAGTAGTGGCGGCCCTGAGAAGATGGTGTCAGAGACCTCTTTCCCCATGCAAGATGTCTTGAAGCTTTGTATTATCTTATTTCCTTGAATAAAGTGGTGCACCCCATATTAAGTTGTGTTAGTTGTTAAGCAAAAAAATAAATTTGGTTAAGGAGAAGAAGAAAACAAAAAACAAATGATTGATGAGGTGTAAAAAGGGAATGCCAAGATGATGACACATGGATGGCCAAGATTTGTTCAAAAAATTATAAATATCTTGAGGGGACTTGTTCTCCTCCTCTTGGGCTCTAGAATCTCACGTGGAGCAAGGGTAGTGGCAGCCTTGGGAAGATGGTGTCAGAGACCTCTTCCCCCATGCAAGATGTCTTGAAGCTTTGTATTATCTTATTTTCTTGAATAAAGTGATGCACCCCATTTTTATCTTCCACATTTTTTCTTTTGTCCATATTTCTACACTTTCTATTTTCCACAATTTCCTATTTATACATTCTAATGTTTTCCTATTCTCCATATTTTTCTTATTGTTTTCTATTTTTTTTACCATTGTTCCTCCACGCTTTTTTCCATTGCAGCGGCACCTGATTGATTTCCATTGCAGCAGCACTTGATTGATTCCATCCATGCCGTTGAGGCCAGATGATGAAGGTGTGGGAAAATCCGTCATCACTTTGGAGGTCCTATCGAGATCCAAATCTTCCCCGGGATCATGCTTTGGTGTTGCTGTAATTTTTCCATTATCCATTGTTTGCCATATCTCAAGTTTTTTCTTTTTCTCTTTCTCTTACTCTATCATCTCTTATTTTTTCAATGGTTTGCCATCTGTTGCTCTTCTGTATTCACTGCTTGCTGCTTGAAGATGCTGCAGAAAGAAATACTTCTTGAATATTTTTGGGAGAGCCAGCAAAAAGCCAGCCCCTCCATCTCATTCTACCCTTGCTGATGGATTTGTTGACAAATAACAGAAGGCTTTGTCATCTCTGTTGCCTTTGCCTCAGAAGCTACCGGATTTGCTGAACAAATAATAGAAGGTTGAAGCTGCTTCTGATTGTTGCTGCCAAGATCTGCAAATGAACAGGGAAGGAGAGGAGAAAGAAAATAAAAAGTTGCTGCTGAAGATGGTGCAGAATCAAAATATTAATTCTTCTTGGATCTTTTATGGGAGAGCCAGCAAGGCTGGCCCTCCAATCCTATCAGAATCATGTCAGTCTTGTGCCCTACCATGATGTTTATTGCTATAAATCTAAGCCAGCCTGTGTGACAACCATACGGGTATTCGTATCATACGAGCATTATACTCATATATGGTCGTCATATATGGTCGTCACACGAATGCAAGAGTGCAGTTACACAAAGCAGGGTTTGAACTTGCAACCTTCAAGTTGAGAGTCAAGCACCTTTGCCAAGTGCGCTACCAATACTTATTGAAGACATTCCCTCATGTCTTTCTCATATGCGGGACGGCTTCCAGGAGGTTCTAGAATATGCTAGAATTTACATACATGCGTGGCACTTGCCATGATCTCATCCATTGAAGTGGCGCGATCCTGACCGTTGACCTAGATATATGAGGAGGCACCTCCTTCTTGTCAAACCATTTCGGTTCAATGCCAGTCTTGAGCCTTCTAGGCATTTGTCTCGTGTTCCTGCTTGCCCTCGGGCCATTGTACTATTGATTCATGTTCATATATCAGATTCTTTTCCGATCTTGACGTATATTTCTTGCATATTTTCTATGTATTTTCCTTGTTCTCGCGTAGGTTCATGACAGTTTGAACCGAAATCACTTATCGGTTCTTGCCTGCTCTGATCCTAAGGATTTCTTTACCCATATTGGGTGATTCCTGTCTCCATGGAGGAGGTTTCATCCTTATTACACCAGGTCCAGCAACTTGTTCAAGTATGCCAGCAGTTGCAGTTGGATAATAAGGAGCTCCAGGAACGGGTAGCTTCTCATGAATTAGCCTCTAGCTCCGGGAGGAGGTCATCGGAACCTAAGATAAGCCTGCCAGAAAAATTTGATGGCACTAGATCCAAGCTCTGAGGTTTTTTGAATCAGATTCTGCTTGTTATTCGGCTCCACCCTCACAGGTATCCTACAGATTGTGAACAGGTCAGACTAGTTGGCCCTCTGCTAGAGAAAGGAGCTCCCGAGTTGCAAAATTTTGCTTTATTTACTACTGAACTTGAGGCATGTTTTGGAGATATTGATCGGCAATGCACAGCAGTAACCAAGCGTGGCAACCTCAGGCAAGGTTCTCATCCGGCTTCAGTTTATGCTTCTGAGTTCCGACAGATTGCCATAGACACAGCCTGGGAAGATGCGGCTCTTCAGGACTGTTTTCGAAAATCTTGGCCACCCATGTGTCATCATCTTGGCACTCCTTTTTTACACCGCGTCAATCCTTTATTTTTTGTCTTCTTCTTCTTCTTAACTAATTTTGTTTTTTTGCTTAACAACTAACACAACTTAATATTGGCCCTTGGATTCTAACAAGTACAAATTAATCTAGGCCCTTGATCTTCACCTCCCCTTTAGACCTTGGTAGTGTTCTTCTACGTTGGCCCCGATTTGTCAAAAATCGGGTCAACAATTACCTCTTGAACATTTTCGCTTTCTTCCTCCACCAGACCATATATCTTTAGGTTCTTAGCTCGAGATTCCATATCTGCTAGCTCTGCTGTAATGTGCTCTTGGTGAAGCAACATTTGCTCCTTAGTTGTTTCAGAAATTAAGGATGCAAGATTTGCTTCTAAGGCTTTCATCTGTGTTGTATAGTCAATCACTGGATGCTTGTTTAATTCTTCATTTTGGCTTTTCATAGCTAAATTCTGTTGCACCACATCATCCAAGATCTTTCGGAGTGAAAAAACCTCATCCCTCAAGCCGAGGACTTCTGTTTTTAGTTCTTGAATCAGTACTATCAAATGAGCGGAATACCCTTCATATTCTATCAGATCACATGATCCTGATCCTGCTTTCTTTCCCTTGGGAGGCATACCTAACTATAAGTGCCCTTCAAAGCACCTAAGTATGATGAGCCTAATTAGAAGCACAAAAGTTTGCTCTCAAGATGGAAGACAAGCTGGAATACATTCATGAAGTTGCTGCTCTAGAGCATAAACAAACAAAAGATATTGCAGCAAAAGTTTCTAAGCTTACAATAGGGGAGAAATCAAGGGAGGTTCAGTTTATTACTTGTGAGTATTGTGGGATCTATTGGACGCTACATGTAGGTTGCAGAAATTTTGTTCAAGATGTCAAATCAAGGGCCATAATGATCAAGAATGTAGGGAGAAGTGATTCTTTGAGAGGGCTAATCTGGTATTTGCTGTTATGCAACAAGCACCACCTATTTCCATTCAACCAATGCAAGCATCAACTCTCATACCACAAGTTCCAATGATGCCACAAGCTCCAATAGTCCAACAACCTCCAATGTGTTTTACACAAATGGTGCAGCCAAAACAGGAATGGTACCAAGTAAGACTCATTTATATTGCAAGTTATATGATAAATTCAAGCATGATGAGAGTACTCGATGGAAAATTTATTGGAAATCAGAATGGGTGACCATAAATATCCATTAAGGCAGCAAGTGTTTGAGTCAGTACCTCTTCCTAATAATGATATTCGCATTCAAGATGCGAAGTATATTGAAAATCCTCAGGTTAAGGCTCTTATTGAGGAATGTAAGAAGCAAGAGAAGGCAAAATCAGTAGTAAATTATGGATTTGTTGAGGTGGAGGATGACACATTTTAACAAGAAGAAGAGATTGGAGAAGTAAATGCAGTTATAAGATCAAAATAGGGAGTTCAAGAACCAAGAGTAGTGCCGATCACAACAACCCCAATACTGGGGCTACATGTTGTTTTTCAGTGTGGTTTTTGCCAAAAAACAATATCAAAAAACTACGTGGTGATTTTTGTCCGACTTTGCTAGAAACTATGTGTAGTTTTTTGCTAAATTTTTATACATGTAGCTTTTTTTTGCAAAAAATCTACACGTAGAAATTTTGTCAAAAAGATCTACACATATGAATTAATATGCGTTCTACATGTTGTGTTTTAAAAGTAGCTGTAGTTTTCAAGTGTTGCTTTTCTAAAAAATAGATATATGGTTCTTAATAAAACTTAAAAGTCCACATGTTATTTTTAATTGTTCTTTTACAAAAAAACAACATTAAAAACTATGTAGACTTTTGTCCGACTTTACGTTTTTTTTTTTTTTTTTTCCGACTGTTGGTTTTCTCAGAAAATAAGTGTGTGGGTTTTTAAAAAAAAATATGGTTTCTCATAAATAGCTGTTGTTTTTCAGTGTCGTTTTACATAAAATCCACATGTGGTTTTATGAGGATAAATACTTGGGAAATTTCTAAAATTGCCCCTATATTTCCTAGAAATTATGAATATACCCTTGTATTTATTTTAATTAGAATGCCCCTATGTCACACATAAACTAAATACGACACAGGATTTTGCACATCATTCTTTGTCTCCGGATCTCCGAAGCATGGGATTACTTTGCCACGATTACAAATTGACTACCAGGTGAAGGTGATACATTCTTCTGGCACAACTTTTATCATGCTTAAAGCATAGTAAAAGAACCTCCGCAATGCAATCACATGAATGAGGACAGAAAGAAACAATAAAGCTAAGCCAATCGCCATCTCAACATCCCCAAACTGGGTCCATTTTGACCTTGCCAAAGAAGCTGTTGCATTCAAGAAATCCAGGTTTCCTGTTATTTGCCTTCTTAAGTCTAACATAATCAAATCGATATCATCACTTGAGATCTGGGCTATATCTCTCATACTATTCTGAGATTTGTCAAGCAAATGATTAAGATGCAAGATATCTGCTTTGGGAAAGCCACTTATGGCAGTTGACGTGTACTTCTCGACATATCTCTTAACCTGCACAGAAATGCATTAACTATGGAAAGCAAAGCATGAGAAAACCAATGCAACACGTGACAGCAACCAAAACCATAATACTAACATGTGTTTCAGAATTGCGAGAGATCTTTTGTTGATCTTAACTCACAAGTAATGCATCTGCTTCATGACTGCAAATGGTTAGACCAACGAGGATGCAATAATCAAAACCTGGCAAGGCAGAACAAAATGATGATGATGCTTGAGCTGCAGCTCCTTTGAGGGAACTATTAAATGTCATAATGAAATATGAACTAAACACATTGCATATGCAATTTTTCAAGAATCAGCATAACAGTGATCCATGTCCTCAAATCTAGGTGGCATAAAAACTTAAATCTATTCCCTGCAGCATCATAAGAGTGGAAGCAGGGGTATAAATGCAATACAATTGTAAGTGTGATTGAAACATTTCATATCAAGAAATGAATATAAATTAAAAAATACATGTCAATCTGTTCCTGCAACTCTTCCGGTTATGACGTCCGTATTGCCCACACCTTAAGCATCTGTAAGGAGGAATTTTTTTGAAGCGATCCTGCGTATGGATTTGTCTTTGTTTTGGACGTCCTGGCAGGAGGTTTCAGATTTATCTCTTCTTCCTCTAAAACATCTTTAAATGGAAATATTGCGCCTACATATGCATCACACCATGCCTTTAATGAATATCCTGGATGAGCATACTCTTGTGGTCCTCTTTTCAACCAGAGGATTGCTCCTACTGCATGAGCACAAGGAATTCCTCTATGCTGCCAAGCACAACAACTGCATGTATAACGTTCAAGATCCACAATCTGCCTATGCTCCAGTCCGGTTTGATAAGTTCAAATACAATGCCATTTGAAGGTAAAATTCTGTACTGCCTAGCCCAAGTAAGTGATTCTATGATGCGCTTTTCCTCCTCAGGCACTAATGTGTAAGCTGCACTTTGCCCTGCAGATACCAATGCTCGTCTAGCTTCATTACCTCGTTTAAGAAACCTCTCCATCAATGATTGTCTAATATCCACTATCAACTACAAACACGTCACAATCTGTTTTAGTTTTTGAGTCATAACTAGAAAGAATTGTGCTGCACTTTACCTCTTCCTCCAGATCCTTGTCTGTTTCATATTCTTGGGTCAAATTTACTCCTGATTTTCTTCCATATCCTCGTCCTCTAGAAGGTGTACTCCCTCATCTACCTTTCCCCCTACCTCGACCTCTTCCTTTGGGTGTTGGACATTTTGCTGCCATATGTCCTCTCCCACCACAAGTAAAGCAATTACTGTCTCTATTTGCTAATTTAGGACAACTCCTATTTAAAGGACCCATCTCGTGACAATAATAGCAGGATCCAATCTCTGTTTGACTCTTTTGGCTGCCTTGGCCAAGTCTAACTTGGGTAGAGCTACTCTTCCCCTTTCCTGCATACAAAACTTCTGCATCTTTTTCGTCATTATTGTTAACCTTCTGCTGCTCCAATTCCGTCCTGACCATTCTCTCAGCGTGATCCTTATCTCTTGCTACATTTCTGATTAATACAGCCAAGTTTTCATACCTTGAGACTGCCCTTGCAATAGCATTTATTTGCGCTTGTTCATTCATAGCAGCCCCTGCAGCTTCTAAATCCGCAAAGATCACATCCATCTTTCCAAAAAACTCACCTATGTCTTGTCCTTCAAACTTCATTTGTCGCAGCTCCTTCTCCAGCACATCTAATTGTGAAGATGACTTCACCTCAAACCTGTCAACTAAATAATCCCACATTTGTTTCTGACTGAGCTTTCTTAATTTTAATAAAATACTAGGTCCAACTTTACTAGTAATGATGCCCTTTGCACGAATGGATTTGGTGTCAATTGATTCAGAAACATCAGAGGTACCTTTACTAGATGAGCTTGTGTCTAGTTTTTCCCCTTCAATCTTCACTTTTGGAGTTTGTATCCCTGTGCTCACAAGTTCCCATAGACCTTCTTCCTGCAAAATATTTTAGATCTTCTCCTTCCAAATTTGGAAGCCAGATCCTCCTTTAAACACTTCAACTCCGTTGAGTAAGGAGGCTCCAAATCTAGTTGACATAATGCCTGAGATTGGATTTGCTCTGATACCACTTGTTAATAAAAACTTCCAACAACAATATCTTTATTCCTGGCTATTTCTAGCTTTGCTTTATTTTCCAATCACAATAACTGATATACAGCAAAACGATGAATACCAAGGTTTTATCAAAGGACTTTTATACCAAACTTTTATCAATTGTCCTGCTGTGCACCATGGCGACCACCCTAGATGCTTACCTTATAGCCGAGAGCCCAAGCAGTTCACAAACGAATCAGTTCCTACCTGCAACAGATCACCTGCATATGACTTCTGCTAATCCGACTTGCTCTACTGTCACCTTTTTTGAATATTTCATAGTTTATGTGTCCACCGAGAATTGAAACTTAGGATCTCGGTGCTTTCCTTATTTACCACTTGTTTTTCCAATTTTTGCATTGTCTTCCCATATACGACTCAATATGCAACCTTTGAACTTCCATTTAATTTCTGCTCCAATGCTATATTTGCCATGACCGTTAAATTCTAACATGTATAACGTTCAAGATCCACAATCTGCCTATGCTCCGGTTTGATAACTTCAAATACAATGCCATTTGAAGGTAAAATTCTGTACTGCCTAGCCCGAGTAAGTGATTCTATGATGCGCTTTTCCTCCTCAGGCACTAATGTGTAAGCTGCACTTTGCCCTGCAGATACCAATGCTCATCTAGCTTCATTACCTCATTTAAGAAACCTCTCCATCAATGATTGTCTAATATCCATAAGCATGGCAATAATTGGTTTCTTCCTGGCCTCAAGCAATAGAGAATTCAAAGACTCTGATAAATTTGAAGTAAGGTGACCAAAGCGTTGTCCCTGGAAATAAGCTGTAGCCCAGCATTCAGGTGGTGCAGTTTCTAACAACCAATCTGTTGCTACAGTATTCACTTTTCTCATATTAGCAATTTGTTCATCGTATTCAACGATTGTATTTGCTCGTGCCGCTTCCCAAAAGAAATGCGGAAACTCAATATTATTGCATTTCTTCTTGAGGTTTGCCTCAAGATGTCTCATGCAATATGCATTTGGGCAGCCATAGAAAATAGCATACAAAACCTCCTGCAAACCCTTGTCTCTGTCTGATACAAATGTAAGCCCTGAATCTACATGTAAACTACTGTGCAGATGCTGTAAAAACCAAATCCAATTCTCTACATTTTCGTTATCAATTATTCCAAATGCCACAAGATAAAGTCCTCCCGTGGCATCTAAATCTGTAGCACAAATCAAATGGCCAAGATATTTACCTGTTAAAAAGGTGCTATCCAATCCCAAGAAAGGCCTTCAACTCGTAAATCCAGTAAGACAAGCTCCAAGAGCAAAGAATACCCTGTAAAAACGTCCTCCACATTCTTCAATGGCAATATAACTTCTTGGATTGCTCTCTAATAGTTTCTGGCAAAATGCATGTAACTTTCTGTACCCTCCTTGAATATCTAGCATTATAACAGAGGTTTTTTTTTGTGATTTTATACGCTTTTTGGGATGGTTTTTATATGATTTCATGGGCGTATTGCACGAGGCATACTAATCAGTATATCTAGAGTGCACACTGGATTCATATATTTGAATGGCATTTTATCTATGGTTTTGCAATGGTTTTGCCTTGCATGTTTTTGTTCCTTAAAAACATAATTAATTTAATTTTATGAAGTCCATGCAAGCAATGAGGCATTGAACTTTAGGGTTCAACTTTAGGGTTCGTGGAGTGAAGGGGATTTAGAGGAGAGATACACGTTGAAGGGGATTTAGGGGATTTCTGGCAGTTTTCTCCTCGCTATGGCTTCCAAAGTTCTCTGATGGCTAGATTAGTAGCCTGATCCATCCCTGCAGCTGAAAAGGTGTCAAATGCAACAGCTTTATCAGCCTACTTGGGGGAGCACAATCCTCAGATGTTGCTAGGCCATGCAGGTTTTGCTCCATGGAATCGTCCAAATCCGCTATTTTGTTTACCATAGCTTTGTTTCTGGCTATGGCAAAGGGATCAGCAAGCCAAGACCTTTCCATTTGTTCATATCAAGGTGTTACACTCCACCATGGTCTGTTCCGGTGAATAATGATGCACAGGGCGGATAATCCTTCCAGAGCAGAGGTTTTGTGGACTGCTAATGCAGACCGGCCTGTCTTAGCACAGGGGGTTTTACATTTTAAATCTGATGGAGATTTAGCCCTTCTAGACCAAGGATCAGTAATCTGGTCTACAAATTCTGCAAATAAGGATGTGCAGGAGATCCGATTGACTCACAGAGGCCCTTAGTCCTGCTAAGCAATGTTTCTGGTGGATATCCGGCCATAGTATGGAGCTCTTTTGACCATCCTACTGATACACTTCTTTTGTATCAGACTATTACTGCCAGTACTGTTCTCACAAGCAAATCTTCTTCTTCAAATTGGACGAAAGGGCATTACATGATGATTATGCAAAATGAAGGTCTTATGATATATTTAACAAAATTTAGACTTATTCAAATCTAATAAATGTACTTCAAGGATGCCATGATAATATTATATGTATTTTTAGCTCTTATTGATTTTAATAATTTGTTCTGTTTATCTTTAGATAAAAAATATGGTACTTACAAAAGTTTAAAGTTGCTTTCTAAACTAATTCTCGGTTTCATCTATTTACAATTAATTTTTCGTCTAAGACAACTCTGTATAATTAAAATACTACTAGTTATGGTGCCCGGCGTTGCCGGGCTTTGCTACAATATTGCACGGGTGGTTGTTTGATTGTTGGCTAGAATAAAGAATATGGCAATTTTTGTGAATATGAGTGTATGAGGGGCATTATTGTGTGTTTTGTGTTGTTTTGTTATGTAATGTAAATGCCAGAGAATTCACCTCTAGCTACATAGTGAAATGGATCATGGTATGAAATGAATAGAAGTGTCGTACAAAAAATATGTCAATGTGTGAAGCAACTTAAAACTTGCATACCAGTATGCAGAATATATGGAGCAAATTTTTTAGCATGATTTGAAACATGTTCTGGAACAATGATACATCTTTGCTAGAGAGAAGTGGATTTTAGAGATATGATAAGAATATGCCTGGCATTGTCGGGCTATAATAACTGCTTTAGATAGCACTTGGAGGTTTTTTGATTTGGGATTTTTTGGTTTGGTGGAAAAAAAATTTGGTTTTCCTTTCAGGGTGATTCCCTAATATTGTTGGTGGTTTAATGATTCCCATTTGCCATGCGACTTCCAGTGTCTGTTGTTGGCATAGATTTTAGCTTTTATCTTGAATGACGTGCTGCTTAGGACTTGAGGATTGTAGTGCTGGTTAAATTCTGCTGTATTATGGCATCTTAGTAAGCGAGCAGAAGATTAATCCTATGCCAAGAGGGCAAGCGTCAGAGGAGGCCTAGCTAATTGAAAATTTTTAATGTCCCATGTACCTTATATGTTGTGTTGTTTATTCTCGTTCAACAATTACACTATAAGCAATTGTAACATCATACTTTTAATATATTGATGACACAGTTCTTCAAAAAAAAATTTTTGTAACATCATACAACAATTTAAAAAGAATGGAGCAAGCATAAAATTGGTTTGGCAAGTAAGCACAACACGTGTTATACAGGATGAGTGTTCACACTAAATAGAATAAAGTGTAATGTCTACCTACGCCGCCATTATGTGCGCTAACCGATTGTGCCACCTAACCTAACATGTCTACCTATGCCAACATGTAAATGCTAATAGATTGTGCCACCTAAACTAACATCTAAATGCTAATGATTTTTGCCATGTAATTGATCCGAACTTAGTATTGCAGTCACATATGGCTTACACTTCAAGTTCCTCTTTTAGGCTATATTTGGATATAGAAATATACAGTTGCGAAGACATTCCATGAGACGTCAACATGACATTCTACTCTTTCCTTGCCTGTCCAGATACACAGTTATGCACAGGCAGCATAAAGGACCATCTATATACACTTTGCAGCAACAAAAGAACATTCGATGACCACAAAAAACACCTCTAATAAGATTCTGCGTAATGGGTGTTGGATTGAAGTTAATTACAACTATTTCTCCTTTAATTTGTACAACATGGCTCTTATGCATAATAATTTCTCCTTTAATTTGTACAACATGGCTCTTATGCATAATTGAGATAGGAGACAATAATGGAAATTAACACACATCTATTGTCAAATGTTTAACTTGTGAATAAGCTAAATTGGCGAGTCAAGCCAGGTTAACTACCACACTACTAACAAAACTCAATTCATTCTCCTCAAATATGGATGTGTCCGTGACCAATGAGAGATACAATAAGCACCAATGTGTACTAAAGGATCCTCATTTCCCAAAACCAAACCACCTCCAAGGGAAAGGGCAGAGTACTTCAATGTGCCAATTCATTCGTTAGATCTTTCAAAGAGATAATGGAATTGAGTTTGGGTGACCCAAGCTCTTGAGCGCTAGTATGTCTGACCATGGTACGGCAGGAGCAAACCTCGCCACTATTTAAAGTTGAATTTATGTACACAATGAAATCCCATGAATTATAAAAGCTTGAAGCCACAAACTTCTATAAAGTGTTCTAGAATTCAATATTTACTGCAAATGTTGATAGATCTGTAACTATCTATTTCCCCAATCGTGCAAGAATTTTGAGCTCCAAAGATATTATTGGCTTGCTTCTATCATGCTTCATACTTACGTAGCCCATGCATTCCAGCAATACCGTAAAGTACAAAATAGATGTGGACGCATTTGAAGCTAGGATGGCAGTTATGTCAATCTACAACCACCAAAAATAAGAAGTTAAATGCAATAGAAGTCAAAGAAGAGCCTAATAATACAACTTTTTTAGTGTCAAAAATGTGTTGGCAGAAAAAGGGCCTCTTAATGCTTATATATTTACATACAAAACAACAACTTACATGAAGTCTCAAGTGCTTGTGCCCTGCATGATTGGCATGAAGTGGCAGTAGTTGATAAATAGACGCAAGTACTGGATCTGAAATTAATAGCACTGAAACTATAACAGCAATATGGGAACATCTTGTCTGATGCGCTTTAAAACCTCCTTTCGCAATTTGAGAAGATCAAACCATTTAATACGAATGCAAGGTCAAAATGTTCAACACAATATAGTTTCCAAATTTCTGACCGTCTTGGCCATACAATCTCGCCAATTTGAGCACATATTCTAGGAAGATATGGAAATACTTCTGTGAAAAATAAACATTCAGAGAGTCGAAGCAAGGCTTGCATACTTTTCAGAACATATAGTAACATATCTCACGTTCGCTACCAATTATGCAAATCGCTACCAATTATGCATCTGTTACCAATTATGCAAACCTCAAACCTCATCCACAAATCTCCATGTCTTTCCAAGCATTTTGTTGACTTCCTTTTCTAATTTAATTATTCATTCACAGACCTGTTATTACAATTCATCTAGTTACAGGACCAAAGTTTCTGTTTGGTCGACAGGATCATGTACAATTTGTATGGTAGGGTAAAACACGATTTGCATTCATGTACCAAACACTAACCTACATCCTTTGGTGGATGTGGATGTGGACGAATCTTTCTGCAATAGTCTTGAGAAGTCTCGAGTGGTGGGTACCTACATAAAGACACATTAGTTATAATAGACAGAACTGAATATTGATCACCATTTAAAAAGGTGGCATTTGACATGCACAACACAGGAAAGTTTGACCCAAGAACACAGATAAAGACATATTCAAATGCATGGGGTAGGAATTTGAAATACATCGATGGATATAATTACAAAGGCAGCAGAAAGAATCTCAAACTCCACATTGTGTTTGATTGCTTCGAAAATTAGTAGCCCAAGAAGAATTCAACCATTACGCAAAAAACATTGCCTGCATCTTTGCAAGAACATGCAATGCAAAATATGGAAACTTCTGCAAGACAAAGGATCCATAAAAAGTATTAGATTCCTTCTTTCAGCATCATTCACTATGTAGAGGTTGCAAAGAGGATCCCTTGTAGGAAGAAAGAGCAAGTTCTAGTAAAAAATTCAGAAACCTGATCATCGCCAAATTGATCTTTGTGTATGGGACGTACCCTTGCAACTTCAGCACCAAGAGCCTTCAAACATTTGTCCCTGCATAGAAGTTTATTTGATTATAAGTGCAATTCTTTACAGAGAACGACAAGAAAAATAATTAAGATAACTTACCTTCTCTATGGTTGCATCGTCTAGAATGAACATGGAACTTACACTCATATGGAAAAGCCAGAAGTAAAGAAAAGGAAATAACACTATCGTCCTCGTGTCCAAGATGCCACACTTATGCTTTGCTAAAATTTATTGAGTATCAACAATCAAGCTGGAAGTATATTAGTATATTTACATAATGAGAAAGGGCTAGAAAAGCCAGAAGTAGAGAAAAGACTGCAGCCCCTTCCATGGTAATCCCGTGGTAGAGGCAAACTAAGCATTTGGATGATTGTTCAACCCTCATACTAAAATACCAGAGGTTTCATGCATGCATATCATGTATATTGCTCTGCTGTCAGAAAAGTTTTACATCCAAGTATAATTTATAATCCAGTGAAAAGCACCAGCCATTCTAATAGAAGAAATCAAAACAGATAGAAATTTGCAACAAATTGATGACCTGTTAGCAGGAAAATATTGCTGTACTACATCGTTAATCCTAATTGCATATTGATGCAGTACAAAAGATGGAGCACAAATCACCTTTCTGATTCCTTCTAGTTAGCACATAATATCATGCAAAAGTATAGCAAGACAAATATGGAGCTTCAAAGAAGAGCTCTGACGAAAACCTAAAGGCAAAGAAAGCTTATGCTCACATCATATGGCAGAATCCGTTGGACCATTCGCGACGAAATCAAACTGCAGCACCAATCAAACCTGGGCACCCTTGCCGCACTGGAAAATCCCTCTAAATATATCTTCCTCGATGCCACCAAAATGCATGCCGATTGTGTGGCATCGATATGCCCTCTCGACCGGATTAAGGGGAAATCTCAGAAAACATTTCTCCAAAACAAAAAATTGTACGATTTTTGGAACATCGGAAAACGTTTTCGACGTCCAGAAACCCCAAAAATCTTAGGAAATCGAATTAAAACAAAATCCAAAAACATTTTCTGCCAGGCCGGATAATCCCAAATTAACAAAGTAGATTCTTTTCAAAATATTTAAAGAAAGTTTTAGATTGAAATTAATTAAATGATTACGTTTATGTATAATAAAAAATAAATATATATATATTAATATTAATATTTATTTATTAATATAAATATATAGCATAATAACAATCAACGCATCATTACAATCAACATTAATTAACACAAACCATTACATCCAACACATTTAAATTAACATCCCCCTAAACCCCCTTTGGTTTGGGTGCATATTCACACGGGGGTTACTCCGGGCATCGAGAGCTGTCGGATAGGCATATTTTCCCTTTATTCCTTGATCTGGACCGTACATAGCGATCCTCGTTTGTGGGGTATGCCAGTACAAGTTTTTGTATACTGTATATTGAGGTTTGCAAAATACTATAAGGTTTGAGGGAATGTACTTAATGGTGTTAATTTTATACATGTATTGTAAGTTTTTAGGGGCTCTCGCTGCCCTACGTAACCCCCCGTGTGAATATGCACCCAAAACCAAAGGGGGTTTTAGGGGGATGCTAATTTAAATGTGTTGGATGTAATGGTTTGTGTTAATTAATGTTGATTGTAATGATGTGTTGGTTGTTATTATGCTATATATTTATATTAATAAAAAAAATTTGGGCCCTTCGGGCCCTAATAAAGGCCTTCGGGCACTAAGGATGGCATAACTTCACGTTTTTACAAACACTTATGCATGTAATAACATGAGAAACACTTGTGCATGTAATCTAATTACAAGATAGAAGCCTAGACGGCAAAATTCAAACTTTACGAAGCCATCATATAACTAGGTGCAGTGGCCAAGCTGTCAGCAATGAAAGCGCCCAAAAATCATTACAATAAAGTGAAAGCAAAAAGAAAAGGGAGGTAGATAATTGTTTGAAAAATAGAAGATATTCTTCTCTATTGCAAGCATAACATAAAATGGTTTCTCATATTAATCCACAAGAAATGATCAATTTTACTATATTTAAGTTTGTTGTCAAAATAACCCTGTTGCTGCTTATATAATTAGTGCCGATTGTATATGATGCTAATGTAGTGTACATTAGTAAAACGCTGCAGGACATCTTTTGAAAAAGTTTGATGAGATCATACTTAATGTGCCAGTTAAATACAACAACATGTGAAAGAATCACTCTTGCTTAATTTTTTTAGCCTATCACAGTCTCAATTCACTTATACTAACTTTTGTCTGAGATGAGGAAGAGGCCATTTCCAACAAGAACTTAACACAGGTAGTAAATCGTTTGGCGTTGAAACTACAGCAGGAAGAACAAGCCTTGCCCCCCATAATGTAAATACTGTTGGGCTGTAAAAACAAAAGAAATGATCTTAGCAGTAAGAATAATCAAGGATAGCTACATCCTATTTAATAGCATCAAATCACCAATGCAATGTTTAGTTACCATACAATGATTGCGACAAATTAGTATAAGTTTTAGGGTAACTCACATTTGGGCCTTCGCTTACTTTTGAAGACTTACAATTGCCAATTACATGAGCTTTGATACGCCAATATTAACTGCGTCAATATTTTAGCAAGTGCAATGATCTAGAAAGGCTTACGATTTATTGCTAGGAGCCTCCCCAATACAGACTGCATCATCTACAAGCTGCACATGCAAGGCCCATCTGTCTATCGTTGAATAAACTGCTACACAAGGAATACCTAATTCATGGACCGCTCTCATAATGCGGATCTATTTGCAATCAGAATCTTTTCATATGCACATACAATTCTTAATCCTTCTCGCTTTTGAAATTTAGAGCTCTGGTTGCTTGATGATGTTCTTGAAGCTTGTTCATCGAAGCCCAACATGGCAGTTCCCATGAAGCTAGAACTACCATTGCCTAAAGCAGTAGTGCATGCATGGTTTAGAGCCAAATTTATGCAGGTTTCCATATCCCATGTCTTAGCCAAAGCCATAGCCTGTGAAAGCAAGAGCCGACTGTAAAAGGATGTCATAGCACGAATTTCTTGTTGAAAAGAACTTTGGATGCCTGCTATGGATGTGAGGCTGGCCCTTACAGCATCCAGAAGTATCTCGATGCCTATTTCCAGATCACAAATGAAGTTAAGGTCATGGTGTTTCTACTAGCGTTTAAATTTCGGCTGGCATTTCTTTAATAAACATCAACCAAAACACATGTCTGCAGGAAGATAGTCCAAACACAGTCTTTACCTTGTAACGAGCAGAGCACCCAACCGTTGTTAATGTGAAAAAGAGACGAACATACCAGTGAGATGGAGCAAGATATTATGCAAGATTTATTGAATTCAGACAGATGATATGCCATCAATCTGAGCTATGAAGGTACCTATTGCAGGGGTTAACTGTTGCTTGAACAAGGGCGGCAAACTCAGAAGGGACTGGCATAAAAGAGAATAGAACTTCGTTGATCTTTGGCAGTGACAACTCTGTTTGAGTAAACAACTCAAATATTCTGCGTGGATCTTGAACACAGATTCTAAAACGGCAGTGTTCTTGTAACCAGCAGTCTTTTTCCACCATGAGCTAACAGAAGGCATTTTCTCATCGGCTGAGTTGAAAGAAGTAAGGAAATCCTTGACTACGGCTCTTTGTGCAGGGGTGAAGGATCCATACCAGATGAGATAAACATTAAGAGGCCTTTTTCTAGCCAAAAGAGGACCTTTGTGGTAGTTGAACTAGAAGGTTCTTTGAACAAGTTCAGAAAGATGGCGATGACAAGAGAGTCTAGCGTCGGAGGCAAACACAGAGCATAGATTAGAGCTACGAAAAACAGATCGGAAGGCCATTTTGCAACCAAAAGCTTGAGAAAAATGAATGCAGGATGAAACAAGTATGTATAGCGAGTTACCTTGATAGAAATGGAGCTCCATTTTATAGTAGGATCTTCACTGAGCTTTTGCACCAGGTCATCCGCCAGCTCATCTATGCGGACGATGTTGGCCCTGGCCGCCCACACCCCGAAGCTATCGCGGTCTCACCCGGATGCCCTAGACACATTTTGTCGGGACTCTGGACATGCTTGGCGTCAATAACGGCCAAGACCGTGGTGGTTCTCATATCCTCTTCCGTCACCCCATGCCTCCTGCAGACTCACATATCGGGGGACATGACTGTGGGCGCCACGCCCACCTACAAGTACCTAGGGGTGGAGTTCCCCTCGCCGCTCTGGCTGGGAAGTCTATCCGCTTGCGGGTGACAGTGTGCTGGAAGCGCTTTATGCCATGCAGAACAACAGGTCACCAGGCGAGCTATATGATTGGGGCCATCGGTCACATCGCATTCGGGCTGCCCAGCCCGTCATGCATCACCGGGTCGGGGTTTGGGGCTGGCTGTCTCTTTGGCGACTGAATGACTTGGGAGGTGAAGGCATTTTGGTGCGGGCACTTGGGTGAAACCCCAGTCCCTATCGGATACGCTGCGAGGCGGATTCTTGCGCCGGTGGCAGCCCTTGATAGACACATCGCCTATTTTGGAAAGTGGTTACTATGGGTGATGCTCGGCTCCCCGCGACGGGCTTACACTGCGGGCCATGAGTCCGCCGGCGGCTTGGGGCCTTTGTTGGAGGGTAAGAGAGATGGAGTTCGGCCAGATGGAGCGCAGCGGTGATATCGGATGTCGCATAAAATAGCGCCAATGACCCGTCGTGGCGACAATCAAGGGAGTACCTAGATGCTTGTTTCCTTGGCAAGCTCGGGACCCCATTGCTCTAGAGCAGGTCAAAATGGCCCATTACAAGAGCACATCAACCCCGTGTTAGCGGGGCCACGGCTCTACTGCGTTCCCGGTACGCCCAAAAAAGCGCGGGACTCATTGCCTCCATTCGCCACAAAGTGCCCACCATCTTCGCATCGAGGCGGGGCGGTGGATTGGGAGCCCGCCGGGGATGGGCTCTGTCGGTCTTTGTCAAGCGGGTGCCATTGAGGATGAGTCTCACACTTTCGAGTTGCCCGGCGTTCGGTCGGATCCGGGCCAGATCGCTCCCTTAGTGCGGCCGGACGTGCCCTTGCATTTGCCGATGAACACACCGTCCGATGCGTGCCACGGGTCATACATCCGGGAGGTCTTTGGACCGCGAGAGTCACCTTTGCCCCCTTTGTTTGTCCGTGACTAGGCACTCAGGGGGATGGTGCATGACTGTATATATTGGGATGTTTCGCATTTTATATGATTAGCACGGTTTGTCGGCGGTGATTCGCCCTGTTTTTCCTCGAAAACCCTTGGGGAGGGGTTTTTAATCCGGCAAAGAATCCGCTTGCTGCGTTTTTGTATTGGGTCCCATAGACCGATTGGTCTCCGTGGACGATAAAAGTACCTTCCTTCCTTCCTTCCTTCCTTCCTCCATCGGAGAAGAAACGCTTGCCCTAAAGATATATAGTCGCAATGCACCGGGATGGAAAAGCATGGTTATGTGGAATATCTCAAACACCCCTATTTCCTTGCTCCTTGCAGAAGCTCTGCACCAACTAGCAACGAAAGGGCAAATCGAGGTTCAAAAGAAAGCTGGTTTGTTTGCTCACCTCCTTGGCACAGATCCAGGCCGTGTACCATAGAACCCTAAACAGAGGCACAGATGCAAAGAACCCTAAAATACATTACTCGACCCTTGCATGCTTAAATTTGGAATAATATTGAATATTCATAGGTGACCATTGAAAAGTGCCACAAAAATCAAGGATCCAGAAAGGGCGCACTCTAGAAATACTATTTAGTATACCTTATCAAATACAACACCGAAATCATAGAAAAACCTTAGTAAAAATTGTACAAAAATATAAAAAAAAAAACCCTGTTATTATGCTAGATATTTTATTTCATCAACAAAAATTATTCGATAGTTATTATTAAACCAATAACTTTATATTATTTAATTAATTTCGTTTTCTTAAACTATTTTTAAAACTGTAAAAGTTTGTAAATTATGAAATTCTAATAATAGTTTTAAGTCAATCGCTTATCAGACCATCAGATTTCATTTAATTATCATGATTGCTAAATTTTAAATTTGTTAATCACTACAAATTGAAACTTTTATATTCTTGAAATGTCTAAGACGACCTACCAGCTACCCTTGACAATTGTTTATTTGATATTGATGTATTAGCTGAGAACGGGCCTTTTGATAATAATGAAGTTGAAGAACCTGAATTGTATGATGCTGATGATGAAAGTAAGATAAGGAAAGTACTGGATGAATACAGTCTCAAGGAACTCAACTTCTTTAATTGTGGGGCATTCCCTATTATGTCAAGCAGAAACGTTGAAATTCATGGTGAGCAATTTGGACAGACTCTCTGGTCCAGCAAGAACTTAGGAATTATTGCCCCTATCAGTAAGGAGTCATGGGTCCTACTTGCACGGCTTAAAAAGGAGGAAGCGTTAAAAGCTGAAGCTGATGCTATTGCTTTTACAAAGCATATCAGGAAGATTGACATTAGGTTGCCCTTTGATCTTGAATTACTGAATAAGACCTGTCAGATTGACACTGCTCTTTATATCGGTCAAAAAGGCCATATGGCTAAAATCGAGGAAAAAAGAAACAATTTTTTACCTCATGAGGATCTTTAGGACTTACTGTCCCTTCTTCAAGTGTGACTGCGACAAGGTATGTGATGAGAAATGTTCTGA
Source organism: Isoetes taiwanensis (assembly GCA_021234155.1). Lineage (NCBI taxonomy): Eukaryota > Viridiplantae > Streptophyta > Lycopodiopsida > Isoetales > Isoetaceae > Isoetes > Isoetes taiwanensis. The sequence goes on along the minus strand of JAJEKV010000036.1, from coordinate 1,438,780 downwards.
TAATATTATCTGGTTTGACCATTTAAGGTGGTTTATGGTCAACAATCTAGAGAAAATGATAGAAATAAGTGTACTAAAACTACCTCATATTGTTTGGCGATAAACTCCAAAGGTTCGTCTAAGCCAAATCCGTATAATTAAAATACTATTCTTTTCAAAATATTTAAAAAAAAATTAGATTGAATTTAATTAAATGATTACGTTTATGTATAATAAACAATAAATAGTTTATTATTGATTAAATGTCAATATATTTTATTTTCATCAATAATAAATTATTCAATAGTTATTATTAAACCAATAATTTTATATCATTTAATTAATTTCGACCTAAAACTTTTCTTGAACTATTTTTAAAAGTGTAAAAGTTTGTAAATTATTAAATTCTAATAATAGTTTTAAGTCAATCGCTTATCAAACCATCAGATTTCATTTAATTATCATGATTGCTGAATTTCAAATCTGTTAAATCACTACAAATTGAAACTTTTGTATTCTTGAAATGTCTAATTCTAAATAGATTCAAATGAAAATTCGTTTTGAAATCAAGTTTATTCTTTAATAACAATTATAACTTTAATTGAAAAATAAATTTATATAATTAAAATTTATAAAAATTATAACAATCAAGAAGAATCAAACAGTACATATATTCTTGAAATGGTGTTCTTGAAGTACTATCTATTAAATCTGGATACGTCCAAATTTTGTTAAATATATCATCCTTGTTCTTTCCGCAGATATGTCAGGTATTTCTTTTTTTTCACAACCTTATTGGATATAGAGCTATTCAGGCATGGGTGATACAGCTTCTGTAGCAAAAAACATATCATCTGGTAGTATATTTTTTGCACGGAGTTGTTTTCCTCCTATTTGGTCTTCTCATCTCACACATTTGTTTAGGGCAATAGAAATTGAAGCAAAGAAAATAAGTTTGCCTCCGGCGTCTCTGCCCCTTGATGCTCCAAGAAAACGGCAAACAATGTTGTTGCATTAGTTGATTCCCCTTGCCTAGCGTTGCCCCTTGTCACTCCAGCATCATTAACCACTCCTTCAGAAGACAATACCTTTTAGCAGAGATGTGGGAGCTAGTGTTTTGGTGCAGGTTCGATGTGGATTGATTATGTTTTTATAAGGCATCAATTAGATGGGCCCTGCGCTCTGGCGTTTTACAATCTCCCACTGCCACAGAGCTGGTTAGTATGTTTCTAGAGCAAGCTCTTGCTAATCATAAGCTTGTGTCGATTGGCACTGTCAAGGTGAGTCCTCCCTTTTTTTCTATCTGCATTATTGTTGTTTGGTTCCCATGCCGGATAGTATTCCTTTATTCCAGGATCTTTTTGTTTTAATCCAGGTTTATTCTCCGCGTACTAATATTTTTTTGCACGTGAAGATTCAGTGATCGCTAAGCTTGATAAGTCAAACGGATTAAATGGACTTGGTGCTCATGCTCCTTGATGCCAAGCAGAAGGTTACATAATCTTTGCAGAATCTATTCAAAGATATAGTTGTCTTTTGGTGCCAGAACCAGCATGATTTTAATGAAGGCATTATACTCTATACTACTTTGAGTGATCTTATTAAAGAGGGAGCCATTAAATCACGTGGAGGCAGAATTACATGGATACCTTTGGCGAGAATAATGCTGACATAGTTTACTCTTTGGTTCCAGGTATTTGCACATTCTCAATAGACAAGCATGGATGGCTTCTGTCTTAGGTCAAAGAGGAATTGTTATGAAAATAAGGATTATTTTGTTTCACTGATATGCATCGTTATCAGGCCAATTCCAAAGATGGCCTTGCACTGGAGACAGTTTTTGCACATTCTTCTTCCATTTGGCTTAATAGACACAGCTGGTAGTGGCTAATTAAAGCATTTCCTCCTACAATTCTTACACTTTTAATATCGAAGTTTGTTGCAGCTAATGTTGTACCATCTTCATTTGGGATATTTAATGTTAAAATATTGCTATCATTGTGCCCTTCCATGCAACTGCAAGGTGCCTTGAAGGTAAGTTTAAATAGCAGAACATTCTTTGGAAACTAAACTACATTGAATCTAAACTGATTATTGCGCTTTCTTTTCTTTTAGCTTCAATGAGGCTATCCAGTACTAGCATACCTGGTTAAATCAGTTTGCGAAAGGGTTTGCATCACAGTTTCACCAATGAGATCAACAATGGAAGCCAAAAGGGTTATGTGGAATGGATGTTGAGCTCTATGTATCTGGTCACAAAACATCATGCTAAAATCGTTCAAGATTATGTCCGAAGATTGGATGTCGAGCTCTATCTATCCGGTCAGGAAATGGAAACGACCATGCTAAAACAGTCTTGCAGAGCAATATATTACATCTTATCTTAATTATTGTTATGGTAATTTGGGAGATTCGAATCAGCCTTCATACAATCCGTCCTCTTAGTGATCATCCAGCTTTTTAGCAAAGCTGCATAATAGTTGTTTGCATAATAGGTTGCTTCAGAAGGAAGCGGCATCCTTTCAATGCAAGAATAAGAATTTCTTTATGGAGACATGGCTGTATATAATGTGCACATAATAGAATATGTGAATGCACAATTACTTGAAAAGAAGCAGCAAATGAACCTGGCTACATATCATATGCCAACGTTCGTCATTATAATGCATGTAAACATTGACACTAGATATATCAAAATATTCAATAAAACTTACCAAAACTTACCTAAGAAGAAATGCCCATCTCTTCTTATCTAACAAGCAACGTCCATATCTTTTGAAATATCTAGCATTATAACAGGGGGCTTTTTTTGTGATTTTATACGCTTTTTGGCATGGTTTTCATATGATTTCATGAGCGTATTGCACGAGGCATACTAATCAGTATATCTAGAGTGCACCAAGTTTTTGCATGCAATTTGTGCAATTTTTGTTTCATGCTCCTCAATGGTTAAGATCAGAGGGCTTACAAAGAAAGCCCTCTTTTAATCCAAAAAGATCCAAGGGCTTATAATGGAAGCCCTTTTCTCATGAAATTCACAGCTGAGGGCACGGTTAGGGTTTGTGGAATCCATGATGCCAGCTGCTTACTTGGAGACATGCAGCTATGGAAAGGGAAAGAAATGGAAACATGTTTGGACTAGGATCAAGAAAGAAAGGTCGTACTGTTCTTCCAACACGTGAATCCCTCCCTCCAGAAAGATATGTGGAGGGTTACTGTCTGGCAAAGGCAGTCGGCACGATTTTTGTAGTTGTCAAATTTGGCGATACTGCTGCAACATGTGGAGCCAGGGTCGCCGGAGCTGCTCTGGGCTGCCTGGAAGCAGTTTGCAAGCATTACGTAGTTGGTGCATGACTGCCCCGAAGATTGGGCAGATGCTGAAACCAGCATTACTGTCATAGCCAATACCAAAATCAAATCCGCTCTGCTCGCCATTTCCTTTTGGGGTTTGCAGCAATGCTTTCAGTTTTTTTCCTTATATCCTCCTTGCTCATCTTTTGGGCATTTAAGACCCGTCTTTTGGTACCTTGTTGTGTCCTCGTCATGCCATCGCCATCTCCTCGCCTACTCCACATATCTTTGTTACGGATCTAATTTTTCTTTTCTTGTTAGCATGGGCAACCTCTGAATATGTGTTCTGAATATGTGTTACGGATTGAGACAGGTAGATGGGAGCGGCCGCAATTGCTGCGAGAAGCGAGACTATGTGCCTGTTGCCAGTTACAGGTTATTGAAGATGAAAGCCATACTCTTCTGAGTTGCCCTGCTTTTGAGATAGTCCGGAATCATTTTTCGACCTTAGCATTCCATTCCACGCTTCCACAACTTCTCAGCGCACCATCTGTGCATGACTTGGCATTATACATACTTGAGGTTCTAGATAAACGTCTGCAATTACTGAGCCCTCAGTAGTCATTATCTAAGCTTGTCTAGTATCATCATTACTGCAAAGGTTTTTCCCTTGAAAACCTTTCGAGGCAGGGGTTTTTTAATCCTAGTAGTAATGATTGTACTAGCCCATTGTATGGGTCCCATGACCTATTGGTCTTCGTGGACGTTAAAAAAACTATTCTATTCTATTCTATTCCTCCCAGCTTATATACTGTTGCTGCATATCAAGATTGGTAATGCCAATTGCAGAAATGGTTGTAATTGAGTGCCTTTCATCCTGTACATATGTTATTAGTTCTTCCTTTTTTTTTTATTCTTCTATGATATCTGCCATACAAAGGGTAAGTCTATCCTCAAGCTCTGCTTGGACGAGAGACTTTTTCCAGTTCATATTGCTTAATGAATCTTATACATACAAGCTGGATTCTTGCTATGGAGAAAAGGATGAATTGACTCAAATTTTTGCAGGGGAGCTGGAGCATATATTGCCCATGTTGTTCGAGGGCTATAGTGCCACAATTTTTGCTTATGGTGCCACCGGAAGTGGCAAAACGCACACAATGCAGGTAAAACTCTAAATTTATTCTTGCAAGAAAGATGCAAATATCTCCTGTTTATCTTCGATATCGAGGATTTTTCGGGGCGGGATGGGAACCTGGACTTATGACCTTGGCCCTTAAAGCCATTCTTGCCATAGCTCAAAATACACGAGAGCGAGAATAGAGGTTTCATATTATGAATTATACATGGACCGTTGATTCCAAATCAAATGATATTTCTGTTTTAGAAGATGGGCTTGGATGCATTCAACTTCGAGGCTTGACTCATGTTAGTATTTACCAAAGAGAAGATGTCTCGATTAAGGGAGATGTTTTTCTAAAATTATGTGTTGACACACGGTAGAAGTGAAGAGCATCCATCAATTTCATGAGTTATTTGCTAAGGCATGCTTGTTAGAGAAAAATTGGCCAACCTGGCCTAAATGACGTTTTCAATGAGAAGTCATGGAGCTCGATGATTCTGATTCATCGGGAATAACTCGGTATAGTGACAAAAGATAAGGACAAAGTTCTATTATTATTTTATGTATGAGAATTTATGTTTGTGAATCTTCCTTCATGCATCATCTAGCATTAAGATGATGTGGTGTATTGACCAAAAAAGGGTTGCGTGCTTTGGTAAATGCATTGTCGGGTCATATTTCAAATATGGAATACTAGTATCTTCGCAAGCTAAATATCAATTCACATGGTATTTCCTATTGCAAGAACATATGTTGGCAAAGATATGACTGCAATGATTTCAATGATATGATTGGGTTTGAGTCCCACCCATGCCATAAGTATGCAATTGTTCTACTATTACATGCATAAAATGCATCTTTTAGCATTCTAGTTTAGAGGATTTAGAATTCCATTCTCATAGATCATCGTAGTACTTGCTTTTATTTCTAATTTTTTCTTCTAATGGAATCATTAAAAATCCCAATGGTTCTCCATCCATTATCATACGCCATGTGTTATCGATATCATTGTTTTAATGTTGTGAATCCTTTTTGGCCCCGAAGGGGCCCGAAATTTTTTTAATATAACACGACCATATAACAATACATAACACTAAACCATTATGTCCAACACTTAAAAATTAAATCCCCCTTCAAACCCCCTTTGGTTTGGGTGCATATTCACAGGGGGGTGACGTAGGGCAGCGAGAGCCCCTAAAATTATGTTTCGCATGTAAAAATCAACACCATGTAGTATATTACCACAAATCTTATAGTATTTTGCAAAACTTATTATACAGTATAGCAAATTTTGTACTTGCATACCCCACAAACGAGGAACTTTACGTACGGTGTAGATTAAGGAATAAAGGGTGAATATGCTTATCCAACAGCTCTCGATGCCCGGAGTCACCCCCCGTGTGAATATGCACCCAAACCAAAGGGGGTTTGAAGGGGGATTTAATTTTTAAGTGTTGGACATAATGGTTTAGTGTTATGTATTGTTATATGGTCGTGTTATATTAAAAAAATTTCGGGCCCCTTCGGGGCCAAAAAGGATTCACAACATTAAAACAATGATATCGATAACACATGGCGTATGATAATGGATGGATGGATGGATGGAGTACCTTGAAATCACATAGAAAACTTCAAATGCATATCGTCAATGACAAGTAATAATATATCCACAAAGCCACTATATCCACAAAAGCGTTTTTTTTCTTTTTTTTTTCGTTTTTTATGATGATTGTTATTTATTTAGAAAGCTTGCAATATTTTCAAATGCACAACAATGTAGAATGCAGATCTCAAATGATTTACATGAAAGCAAGATTTGCTCATAAGATATTTCAAGAAAATGCAGGAGAATTGGGTAGCATTCCAATCCAACGATATGAGCAGAAGTTGATGCCATCTCTTGCAAACTCCATACCAGATGAATTAATAACTGAAGGTAAGTAGTATTCCAATTGTTATGAGTTGCATATGCATAAATTAGACTTTAATAATGGGTCTAAATTAGACAAGTTTGGAACCAAAGAAATGTTCGCGGCGAGCCGCGATAAATTCCTTGTTTTAGATAGCAATAGGACTGGAAACTATAATTTAGAATCTAATATCTTAACTGGAGGACTCCGTGATATTGGAAGGCTACCTTCTTATCCTCTGCTTAATGTATATGCCATTATTCACAGCATCCTGTCCCATCACATCTGCTAGGTATGATTCTAATATGCATTCTCATAGTTTGTACTTTGAAATTAAAGTTTATATTTTAAATTCTGTTTGTACTGATACTGTAGAGACTGCAAGGTAGCAGAATAATGGAAAGTCGTATTTAATTAAAGTGGGTCTCATTCCATTCCCACTTTTTTTCGGAACCCTGTTATTTTACACAAAAAGGAGAACTCCGACTCGAATACTGTCCATAATTCGAATATTTGTCTCTTAGTGTGGGTTCGAGCTTTCTCCCAGTTTTCTCGGATAGCGAGTCGAGAACAAGAACAATACAACTCAAACAAAGGAAATTCATTAAAGATTGAAACCAAATTTCTAGTTGAAAAAGAATTTTTATTAATAAATTGAATAGGTACAATGTATTTTACATCGGACGCAGAGACCATGGCGGTCTTGCTGTCACTACAGTTACATCATCATGGTAGGTGGTCCACCTTAGGGGATTAACTTGCGGGGCTTCTTCATGCCATCTGTAAGCCTTGGGGGCAACCTGAAGAGTGTGGAATGCCTCACGAAGAGGTGCCTCGGGAGCCACCGGCTGACCTGTCCACCTGACTTCTCCACTCTCCTCCCGCAGCTTTTCATCGAATATGCTCCTTTCCCAACCTCCGTGGATGTTATGCAATGCTTGAAAGATGCTTTGAGCTTTCTGGACTGTCTCAAATTTCTTCCCCTCTTCTTTATCCCGAGCGTGTGCATAGCGCCTCGTGATTCACGCAGCAACCTTATCCCAAAGGCCGGGTAAGAGTGTGTAAGCGTGAGCGGGATTACGTGCGAGAATCGGTATCTCGCCGCCTTTGAGCGGGATCGTGTCGCCGAGCGATCTTCGTGATGCCCGAAGCGGGATCGTGGCCGGTGCGGGATCGCGGCCTGAACCACCTGGAGCAAGGAGAGTCTATGATTAACAATTACGGTGCCATTAGTCAAAACGAAGAAAAGAATGGTGAATTCAAAATACAATGGAGAACATTCATTCCATATAACTGCATCCAATCACGACAGAAGTAGTGCCTTTTCGACTTCGCCGAGAAAGGCGGAAAAAGTCAAAGTACAACCATTCTCATTAGAATATGGCTGCATCCAATCACACACGGAAGCATACAAATGGTCTCCTCAACGAGACAAACAGTGCCTTTCTCGACTCGCGAGTCGAGAAAGGCCCAGGAAACCCAATGTACAACCATTATCATTATAGAATATGGCTGCATCCAATCACACAAACAAACATACAAATGGTTTCATCAATAGGACAAGCATGCCTTTCTCGACTCGCGAGTCGAGAAAGCCAGCGAAAACTCAATGTACAAGTATATTCATCACAAAATATAATATAGTACATTTCTTCATGTTTCTTTACAAGATTTACACAACTCGACTATCTGAAAGCAGAGGTCACTCTCCTTGATCACCATAATATTTGTCGTCCATAGCTTTCATGATCGCGCTGCTCTCTGGATCGACCTCCTTGAGGTTCGGATAGTTCCTAATCACATCGGCCACAAGTATGGCAAACAGGGATTCCGCAAACACAGGAACAAGATTGAGAGACAACCACCTATCCGTTTCATACTCTTCTGGTCGATAACTCTTGGCAATGATTGTATTGTGCGAGTTATGATAGCACTTGTAGGCGGAGTCGTCTATGATCAGCGTGTTGTGTTTGTTAAAGTCCTAGTATGTTTCATAAACCCTGTCCAGGCTTTTCACCATAATAGGCTTTCCCTTTGTGATGGCTGGATCGAGGTCTGACACATGCTCGACCCTTTCGTTTCCCCAAACAAATTTGAACTTCAAAACTGGAAGGCCGAGAACACCAAGGACATTGATAATATTTTTCTTTGCCATACAAGACCATATGGCCACTTCAATCCCCTCGCCTGTGCACCAATCAATAATCTCCTTTGCTTTAGGCCGAGGATACACGATTTTAGACCCCACTTTTGTCGGCATCTGCGAGGTGTTAAGCTCAGGGACGTCTTTATCGTGGTATACTGCAGTTAATACTCCATTGACGTCAAATATTACAAACTTGGTGGGACCCGCTGGATCCCAGTTAGAGTTTGACTCTGACCAGATTTCCCCTTGATCGGGATCCATATGCGGGATCATTATTTTTTCATCTCCTTTCTTGCCGCCGCGCCTTTGTGCTTTGCTCTTTGACCGCCTTTTTGGGATGCGGTATCCTCCTCATGACCTGAACCGCCAGCAGATCCCTGTGATATTGTCAATGATCCGGATTGGTTGCGGTCGATGTCCCTGTAATGATGAAAGACGTCAGATAGGAAACAACTTTCTTGACTCACGAGTCGAGAAAGGAAAAAGTTAAAGACTCGGAGGGTTTCTCGACTCGCGAGTCGAGAAACACCCCGAGAGCAAAGTGAACTCACCTCAATCTTAGATTCTCCAGAATTTGTTCCGCAGCATCCTCGTCTAAACCTTGGACATTCTCGTCTCTGTCATCTTTCTCTCCCTGGCTGTCAGGTTTGTCTTCGTCATCATCGTCCTTACTGCTTCCATTTGTCTTCCTCCCTTTGAAATGCTCATGAAGCAGGTCCAGGTATGACCGAATGGTTTCAACCATGTCCATATTTCCAACCACAGATATTGGTTTCATTCCATACAGCATAGCCCCCTGAGAGAACAGGCCATTCATGTGCCACTCGTATACAATATGATCTTCCTCGACCAAGCTGGTTATGAAGTACTTGATAACTCTTGGCTGGATAGGAATTCTATATATTGGACCTGTCGCACCATCAGTGCTGATTTTGTCCATCAATGGCACATCCTCCATAAATCTGCCGCCCTTCTAGGGTTCCATCTGCTCTTGAGAAATCATGAACTTGTCGAGATAGTGGCGTTCGCTAGACCACCACTTGTCCTGGTCTGCAGCCGATCTTGAAACCAAAACCAAAACTATATTGGCAAAACTTGGTGCCTTCGGCAGGCCAAGTCTACACTCATGTTCCAGTTCGTATATGGAATACAAAATCTTGTTGGTGAAGTTAATATCAGCTGCCCATTGTGACACAGCAGTTGTCTGATTGCCCGGCATGCAAAAGATAAGGAAACTGAAAGTATCCAGCTCGGTCATGTCCAGACACGTCTTGTACCACTGCTCAATGTCAGTTTTTTCATAAAATAGGGTGGGGTCTTCGATCATATTCATGGCAAATAGTGCCACGGGCCCAGATGCCAGTTCCAGACCACCAAACCCCTTGTGTCCCAAGGTTACCAGGAATGGAGGGGAGCTATCATCGGTCTTAAATGGAACCACCCCGAATCCAAGCTTCCTCTTCAGAATTGCCATAGCACGTTCAGGGAAGGGGAGGGTTTTGACGTTACGCTTTAGCTTGGTGTTGATGTAGGGTTGACATAGATGGTTCAACTCCTTCATATCTTCCTCATCAAGCGCAGCCTTCTCCTTATAATAATCAAAATCATGGCATGCATTGGAGGCAACATTGCAGAACTCTGTGATGCCTTCTTCCAACGCACGCCGTCTCTTTAGGATTGTGGCGTAATCCTTTGCGTCCTGCATTTTTGAACTTCTACTTTTCCTTAGCAGGATTGTTCCATCCAGGATTCTGCCCTGTAGATCAAGCGTTTCCTTGTCCGTCAGATCCTGTATCCTTTTCATGAATTGCTTGTCGAATAACTTTGGGTCCGGCCTGGTTGGCAATTCTCCATTGCTGTCCTTAAGCTTGCCTCTTGTCCATAGAACCCATATCTCAGTCCATTTCTCCCAGATCGCATCAGTGCTAAGAATGAGGTCATATTGGTCTGATAGAGATTCCCTGCCCTTTCTTAGTTTCTCTTCTTCTTCTCGTCTCATTCCTCTCCCTCATCATCTTCCTGGCCTTCCAGAAGAACATATCTGCAGAGTTTCTCGAAGGTTTTCCACTTATCCGAGGGAACCCTGTTTCCTTTAGGACGCTGAGGACAACCCAATGCTTTCCACTGTTGCCGAGAGTGTATGATCTGGTCAGGATACGGGCTGCATTCAGTAAATGTCACAATGTCAGAGCATGAAAGTATATCCTAAAACCCGAGGGAAACAAGGAATAGGAGGATGCAGGCACTTTCTCGACTCTCGAGTCGAGAATACCTACAAGAGAGGAGAAAACATAGAAGGAGAGTCAAGGCCAGAGCGAAAGCATCGCGCGTTCCCAAATCTTTGCTTTCATGCCTCTTCGAACGATGCAACTTAGGATATAAACTAAGCGACATTGCTCGAAGAGGCGGGGAAAGAAAGATTGGGAAGGCTCGATGCTTTCACTCTTCAACCATTAATCTCTAATGTTCTCTCTATTACCCTGGAGTTTCTCGACTCGCGAGTCGAGAAAGTCAGAGGAGCACAGGAAAAGAGAAGATTCAAGGGACTTTTTCGACTTCATGAAGTCGAGAATACCCCATGTGAGAGGAGAATATAGAAGAAGAGTGACGGCCAGAGTGAAAGCACCGCTCATTCCCAAATCCTTGCTTGCCCCGCCTCTTCGAACAATGCAACTTAGGATATAAACTAAGCGACATTGCCCGAAGAGGCGGGGGAAGAAAGGATGGGAAGGCTCATCAACCATTAATCTCTAATGTTCTCTCTATTGCCCTGGGGTATCTCGACTCACGAGTCGAGAAAGTCAGAGGAGCATAGGAAAGGAGAAGATTGAAGGGACTTTCTCGACCCGCGAGTCGAGAAAGCCCCTTCATACTCTTCTTCCCGTTTTTGTCTCTGGTTGAGTCGAGAAAGTCCCTTCAATCTTTACTTTTCTTTACTTCTCTGGAGTTTCTCGACTCGCGAGTCGAGAAAGCCCCGAATCAGAGACAGTAATTTACCTTATGTAGCTGGCACTTGCTGCTATTGTGTTATGACAGTGGCTAATGCTGGCGAGCTCCGTTGGTGGCGTGTCCGCTGAAAGAACTCTGCACTCTCGTTTGGAATATCTGTCCTTGATCCTTTGCGGCACTTCCTTTTCCGTCTGCAATACTTGTGCTGTCCTCACTGAATGCTGGCCGTCCACAACCCAAAACCTGACGTCTTTTCCCTTCAGGTCCCCGGTTGATCTGCTGAATGGTATGACATCTGCAGGCATTGGATCTGCAACAGGATGTCGCACCATCAAGTTCCGAATCTCCAGCATGTGTGCTGGATTAAATTCCCTGTGGTTGAACAAGACGGCATCTCCAGTGCAAACCTTCAGGCGTCTGATGTCCAGCAGCAACTTGTGTGATATCCCTAATGGATAATACTGAGCCAGTTGCTCCATCTTCTGGGCCCCTCTCTGTGATTTTCTAATCTGCTCATCTTGATCCAAGAATTGGGAATCGACCATATCTTCCTCTTCTTCAACATCTGAATCCTCCCGTGTACTCTCATCTATTTCATGACTTGTAGTCCTGTCCGGAGTTTTTTCTTTCCGAACTACATCCTTGGTAACTGCCGAGTGCTTTAGAGTCTTTAGCACGCTGGACGTAAAGCTCCCGGTGTTGAACAGCTTCTCCCTCACCCTGGAAATCTCCATTCCAAGCTCCCTGGATGTCAGGATTCCGACCTCCTTCATCCCTTCCAGATCCTTCCACCCAAGGTTCTGACAATTTAAAGGCGCCGGCCTTTTGTCGGTCCCCTTCGCCTTGCTCATTGAAGAGTTAGAGTAATTGGATACTGATAACTTCTTCGTGTGGTAGAACTTACCCTTCAGGCAGTCTTCCACATACAATGTTAGATGTTTCGAATCTGGCGCAGAGACGGAGAGCACAACACCGACCTTCTTGTACTTGTCGCCGGAGCTCTTCTTATCCCTTTGCCACAGGAACAGATCATTCTCCTTCCCACTTGTTGAAACTTCGACATACCACCAAGAATCTGCTGGTGTATCAAGTAGGTCTGTCTCCAATCCCTCGATAATAAAGAACGGAGTTCTGCCAATGATCACTAGCGTCTCCGCAGTGAATGCTGCAAGACACAAGGATGAATCAGAAAAGGTATCCTGACCGAACACAAAATCAGAAAAGGTATCCTGACCTGGAGTCTCTGTCTTTCTTTTCTTGGTGCCACTTGAACCAGCATCCGCTCCGGCGGCTCGCTTCTTAGATGGAGTCGTCATATCTATATGCCCCCGCATCCTCTTGCTTCTCGAATTCCCTTGTAAATTGAGCCTCTTCCGTGCCTTGGAGGTTTTAGGACTGCACGTAAAAAAGGTCGGGCGTGTTCTTAAATTTGAAATTAAGGACATACAATCATTCAAGGCAAAAAAGCGGGCTAAGGGTACAGCACGGCCATCTTTAGCCCGCCCAAACACCAATTCGAAATTCATTCATTTCCAAGGACTTAGTGAGCGCAGTGGAGATTTTCGGGCACTTAGTTTTACTGCGGCATTGGTGACTTTGGGGCACACAGTGACCGGAGGCGGAGATCGATTGTGAGCGAGTTCACGGATGGCGCCACGACGTTGTAAGCTCCTAGCAGCGATTTACTCTTTGTCTAGTTCTAACTGTGCATCTTTTTGCAAATAGTTGATTTGATCGATGTGCATGGGGCTAAGGTAGCAAGCGGAGATGAGCTGCAACATACGGGAACTCTTCACTGCAGTGCCATGGAAGAGGGATACACAAGAATCGCTTTATGCGGATGCATTGTTGATGAGGCCAACAGAAGAAGCGAAGACTCTCGGTGAGGCTGCGAGATGTGTGATACAATGGCCCAAGGAATTCTTGCGAGAAGAGGTGAGTTTCAGAGATGCATGTTTCATTATGTGTGTAGAACATGCCAGATGTGTTTAGAACATGGAACTGCCCGATTTATCATTTCCTTGTTGAGCATATTTCAGCGTCGAGATAATGTTTGGATTGAGAGATGCTCAGCAAGGGAACTATAAATTGGAGCAACTTGCGAACATGTTCATGTGTCTGTATTTTTTCTTGGAATGCCTTCCCTTCCGTTTAGAAGCAAAGGGCTCCATCCAGTCCGAGTATCTGTTAGGCATGATAGTTGTGTATAGATCATGCTAGGTCTAGGGCCTTAGAGATGCGGTTCAAATGCATCCCCCTGTGGTTAGTCGCGGAGGCCTCCACCCAGTCCGGGCCACTCCCCTTCGCAATATTCGAGGAAGATGGTTCGAAGGAGAGTGGCTCAGACAGGCTAGAGGCACCTAGGACTAAAAACAGGAGAATGCACTCAACCTTGGGCTGTTTGTGAGACTAGCGGGTCTTCTCGACTCACGAGTCGAGAAAACAGCCAGAGCGCCTTTGCTGGCCTTAAGGGATGCATTTCCCTGTGGTTAAGGCATTCTCGACTCGCGAGTCGAAAATGCAGACAGCAAGCCAACCTATTGCCTGTGGTTTCCCTGTGGTTAGTTGCAGAGGCCCCCACCCAGTCCGAGCCCCTCCCCTTCGCAATATTCGAGGAAGATGGTTCGAAGGAGAGTGGCTCTGACTGGGTAGAGGCACCTGCGACCAGACACAGGAGAATTGGATGGCTAGGGGATTCTCAACTTGCGAGTCGAGAATGCACGAGAAAACATGTCGAGGCTGTTCAAATAAATTCCCCTGTGGTTAGACCCAGAGGCCTGCAGACAGTCAGGGCCACTTCCCTTCGCAATATTCGAGCAAGATAGTTCGAAGGAGAGTGGCTCAGACTGTCTGCAGGCACCTGGAGAATGCACAGAAGCTGGCATTGCTGTGTGTGAGACTAGCGGGTCTTCTCGACAGCCTAGAGACACCTCGGACAAGACACAGAGCTTGGCTTGGACAAGGGTAGATGTGATTTAAGGTCCTGGCATTGCTGTGTGTGAGACTAGCAAGTTTCCTCGACTCACGAAAAGTCGAAAGCGCCCAAGAGATCTGTGGTTGAAAGTCGGCCGAGGCCTCCACCCAGTCGGAGCTAGTCCCCTTCGCAATATTCGACGAAGATGGTTCGAAGGAGAGTGGCTCGGACTGGGTGGAGGCACCTGCGACCGGACACAGGGGCATTGGCTGGGTATGACATTCTCGACTCGTGAGTCGAGAATGCACAAAGGCTGCAGCAGGCTTTCTTTGACTAGAAAGACGTTGGGTAGTTGTCTGCATTCTCGACTCGTGATTCGAGAATTCCTCAACCAGCCAACAGTCCAGGGTGTACAATCCCTGTTTTCGCCTCGCGAGTCGAGAAATTCTCGACTCGCGAGTCGAGAAGAAGGCTTGTACTTCCTGGATTGTTGTCAAGCTGAGGCATTCTCGACTCGCAAGTCGAGAAAGCCGGGTTCCCTTCTGCACCTCTCCTGCAAGGGAGGATATGCTGTGAGTTAGAATTGCAATTTCTGTAAAGCAATTCCTGTTCTTAGTTCATAGTTAGAAATATTCATTCATACTTATGTTCTGTTATGAAACATTCATAGACAGTTTTGCAATTTCTGTTGTGAATCATTCATAGTAATGTTCTGTTACTGCTCTGCAATATTTTTCTTCCTATCACCTGTCTCTGAGGATTCCTAATTCAGTTGCTTGCCACTAGTCTTACCACTAGTCTCACTTATGCATGTACACGGTATTTAATTAAACAATAACTAAGAAAAAGAAAACAAAAACAGAAAACAAAACAAAAGCAAAACAGAAAACAGTGACAACATGTGAAACAGAATGAAACAGCGGAGACAAAAGAGAACATATTAAAAAAACATACCTGGGAGATTTGTTGGATGAGGAGGAAGCTCCCGTGTTCGATTCCATGTTTGAACAGGCGTTTGCAAAGCGAGAATAAGGATTTGTCGGACTGGAAATTGTATCAGGGGATAGTAAAAGCCTCTAATAAAAGAATATAAGTAAGAGTGCAGTAAAGGACTTACATAAAACTAAAAAGAAGCAATAAAAGAAGCTAAAAACTTACAGAGAAGAACCTCACTTTCTTCTTAGGCAGTAACGCCCGCTCGAACACTCAAACTGCGCGAAAACCTCGGCGTTGGATGCGTCGTGATCCGTAGACCAGGCTGCTGTCATAAGAAGACGTCGGAATTGAGTGAATAGAAGGATCGCCAAGGGGGCTCCAGAGGTGGAATAGAAAAACAGAACAGAGAAAGAATAGGGGAGGATGAATGGGTCGCAGGGGAAGAGGAAGAGGGTGCAGTTATTTCTGGCTGCACCCTCGAACCTCGATAAAGTTGCCATTATGACACCCTGTCACGTGTGGGCCATGCCATCCGTGACCTGGGTGTCCGGATTGCTGATGTGGCCATGTCAGCGGTCGCTGACGAAGCGCCACGTGGGCACAATAATGCTTTCAATGGTTCCAATATTTTAATGGTTTTAAATGTTTTTAATGGTTAATGGTTATATGATTATAATGGTTTTAATGGTTAATGGTTTTAATGGTTAATGGTTATAATGTTTTTAATGGTTCCAATGGTTAATGGTTCCAATGGTTAATGGTTGTAATAATTATATGGTTATAATGTTTTAATGTTCTTTAATGGTTATATGGTTTTAATGTTTTTAATGGTTATATGGTTGTAATGTTTTTAATGGTTCTGTATGGTTTAAATGGTTTTAGTGGTTTAAATGGATTTAATGGTTGTATATGTGTGCTCTTTCATTCAGGGAGCATGTGAGATGAGCAAAATGGATCCAAGGAAGCCCAGCACAGGACATTGCCCTAGGCTCCAATGGAGGAAGATGGCCTGCTTATTGTTGCACCCGTGCAACGAGACGGTATTTGCAGAGGGCATCATAACTGCAGTTGCTCCTTTTGATAGTGTGAATGATGAAAGGCTGGGAGATGATCATCTTGGAGTTGGCATTGTGAAGCTTCTTATCCAAGTTGATACAATCATGTCCCAGGGAAGCTCTAGTGATTGCATTGTGTGCTCCGGGTTGTTGGAGTCCCAAGCACAGTTAAGATGGCCAATTAGATATATTACACACAAGAATGGTGAGAGTTTGGAAGGCCCTATTGAACTAGATACCCCAAGGCCCATATCAGCTAAAATGTTTTAGATTCTTGCATTTGATTCTTTCTCCTTTTAAAAATATCGGATAATGGCTAAATGAAGCTTCCAGCTTACAGAGAGTAGCTAAGCGGCTATATCATTATTATTCTCCTCATTGCCTTTGGCGCCCAAATGTGGCCATTCTTTCTATCTTTCGGGATATTTGCATACCTACCCATCCTGGAGGCGAGCTTTTTGGTGAAGGTAAACTCCTTAATTTTTGTAGACACGATTTTGCTTTCTTTTTATTCATTTGCAAACGGCTTTTCTAAAACTGATGTTGCGAGACTGACTATGGACTTTTGCCCTTCTAGGATTCTTCTCATGCATAATCCCGACCGGCTTTTTCCTGTCAGAGGGTGCGATCTGTCTCTATAATTATAGGCCAGTTCTACATCTGCAAAGAATATCGATACTAAGGTGCGGCCAGCTACAGTTTCAGCGATTTTTTTGAGGTTTAATTTTGTCACAAATTAATCATTGCATTTATTTTCATTTGCATGCCAATCGCTTATTATTTGAGTTATAGCGTGAAGAAAGAATTGAGCTAATGTTCACCCTAAATGCTCTACGCTTATTGGGGCCGATAACAAGACATAAAATTTCATGTAAGATTTCGGCCTTTGCTTAATGACTTTACACACTTTTTGTCTTTGTTGGGTTGCTTCACGATTTATTTCTCTAGCATTACGGCAATTCATTTCCTCGGTTGAAGCCGCCTATTGTTCAAGCCGTGGCAAAAAGTCGAGTTCCTAACTAAATCTGTTGATATAACATTATGGAGGTTAAAGAGCATATAATCTCAAACCGACTTATTTTTGCGGACCATGAATATCTGAATTTACCCATCAAGCATTGCATCGGGCTTTATAAGACCCATTTCGCTTGGCACACAACAGATTGAGCTTTCACAAACGCAGACCCATTTCTTGGTGGAATAAAATACTTAAGGATCCACCTTTATGGGTCTTTTTAGGTGCCTAATGTCTTGCCTGTTTTTGCAAAGAAGACATAAAACAAGTCCATTCAAGCTAAAAATTGCTTGGAAGATTTGCAACAGTCGTGAAAGATCCGCTTTTAATCCGGGGATTCAGAAATTGGACAAGTTTAGGGTCTTTTTGCTTAAGGTGAATTTAATTTGTTGCATCAAATGTGTTGTATGTGGTTTAAGTCTATTTAGAATTTAATCCCATTTTGTAGAAAAACCAAAGTTCTTTGAATATTGAATTCAAGATATCTTTCCTTCTCATAGGTACATATATGTTTGGTGCCCAATCTAAAAAGGAAAATGTAAAACCGATAAACATAGCATAAATAAGAGAATTTCCACAGAATGTTATGGCCGGATGCCATGCAATTAAGATTTTTATAACATGTCGCCTTACACAGAATTTTGCAATAGATTGTTGAAAGGACACCTTTAAGTATGAAGGTTGTCTCATTAGAAGGCAATACATTCTTGCTCATTTGAAAACACCGAAGTTTTGTTAAGTTAGAGATGGTGCATTCAACTCAAGCTCAAGTGAATGCAGATTAGGCAAGATGGTTGAACTTTATTATGGGCAGTACATTGAGCATGGGAGTTTAATGCATCTAATTATTCTCCGCAAACTAACTTTTCCAATAGATCTACAATGAAAATTGAAGGTTTGTACTTTTATGTCGAACAATGCTTCTGAAAGTTTTAGGATATTATGTTGCATGCATGTGCATATACCTCAGTGATCCTCAATGGCGACTGAATCGGACCTAGCATTTTGGCAGGATAAATTGTTCATAGATGAATCAGCATTTTCGTACATAAAACCATGGACAGTCCAGGAAATGAGGTAAATGGATATATCTCAACTTATGTTGTAAGCTATTTATTATCATGTAGTAGTCAATACTAGATTGTCAATACTAGATAAATACAGTATCTCATGAGTTTATCATTACTATGGCAGATATTCCAAGTTTTGGATCAAATTTTAGACACATCCACAATGGTTAAGCTGCTACATTCTTAATGATAGCATGGACACAACCTTGAAGCAAATGGTTTCAAGATCCTAAAACTTGTCAATGAAAAGTAGCATCAAAATAATGGAATGCAATATGAGATCTACATGAAGTTACTACCTCAAGTTAAGTTATATCATGTTGGCATTTATAGATGAAGGACAAATATTTCAAATTTAGATAAGAACCCTTATGTATACATTTGGAAACATGTATTGATAAGTCAATGGATATTAGAATATTTATTTGCTATTTCTTAAATATGAAGCTTGCATGGACAACTTGGGCTCCAGGTCACCACTTGATATTTTTCTCTTTGCAAATATATGTATAATTTTTCGCACGTTTGCACAAACGCAAGTGGACACTTTGAAGCAATTCTAGAGTGTCCACGTTGTCGCCAGTCGCGACTTTTTTGTGGTGTGTGGTCTTTGCTTCCGGCTGCTCGATTTCATCCATGGCTATGGAAATTCAAGAAAATTCCAAGTGGGATGTCGGTTATGGAACGCTACTCCAATTCGAGAGATGGGTTGCTTTTAGAAGCATTCAACCTGAGGTACTTTTCTTTGCATTTGGGATTCTTGCCCTTTTGGTTGGAGACGTGCAAATCCTACCTTTTCATTCTGTAACACAGCCTCTTTTTCTGGATCTCAGATTCGGTAAAGCCCCCCTTTGCTTAGATCTGCAGCGTAAAAAAAAAAAAAAGAAAGGTAAATCCTCCGATTATAGCATTTGATATCACAAAATTAGAGGAAAGAACCTCCTGATTTGTATGAAATACTAGGAGTTCCAATGTCTATTTCTCGCAAGAGGGCTAAAAGGCAAAGATCTGAGAGATCTTGCCAGGCGTTTATTACCCGATGTAGTATGTGAGAATGAGAAAGAAGAAAGCACAAAAAGGTTTCTCGTGAGTACATGTTGCTTATGCTACACTTTGTGAACCGAGAAAGTAGGGCTAGATATGATGAATGCGATTTCGCTTCAAAAGTCCGGACCTAGGTTTTCATATAGGACTAGAGAATTTGACCATTGAAATGGCAAATTGCCACTCTGGACTACTTCAAAGGCGGGAAACAGACCAATGCCTGGTGCTGATGAGAAATCTTTGTATTTGGTTTATGTTCTTCATCGGAGGAAGGTTCATGAGAGATTTTTCTTTGTGGTATTACATAGAAAATCTCTTGGGATTGAGAAATGTTAGCCACGTACATATAGCCTCACGGAACCTTGGAGCAGCATCTAGGACATGGTAATATTGCATCTACACTCATCCAAATGAGATATTGATGAAGAGCAAGTTGACCACCCACCCCTCTACCATAAGGTCACATTGCCAAGTGTGTTTCTTGGGGTTCTTGTTCAAATTTACAACCCTTGTATTTGCACGTTTTAAAATGGCTCTAATCCCATGTAGGAGCAAGCTATTGTATATGGGTCTAACTTAGCTGCGTCTCTAAAAGTTGGTTGTGTTGGAGAGGAATAGCATTGCAAATCCCCGGGTGTTGAACCTCGAAAGCAGATAAACCTGGAGAGATCATTTCAAAATTGTGCTCTATGCATGATATGGCCTTGATCTCCTCTTGTATAAACAGTTTGATTCACATATGCTAGTCTTTGTAAAATGGACCTATGTGCATTTTGTTTCTTTATGGCTCTTGGGTACGCCTCTAGGAATCTACACAAAGAGGTCACCGGAGGTCGTTTGAATCTATCTGGGAGAGGTTGCTTGCAATGGAGGAGTGCCTTTGCTTCTGGTATTCTTAACAGGTACTTATCTTAACCTCATGAACATTATCCTAGCATCAATACAAAACTGATTGTTCTAAGCAAATTCCTACACTAAGCTGCCATTGCTTGTGTTGCGATTGTTGCTCGGTTTAAAAACTCCAGTTTATGGATATCTATAATTTGGGTGTAAATATTTTATTTGGATGCACATACGAAATCTTCTGCTCAAGAAGGAGACACTGACAGGACAAGATGAACATGTTTCCAGAATATCACTCATTCTTCAACCCAAGATATGAAGTGATTTAGTTCATTACTTCATGCCAGATTTAGTTCATTAATTCATATGTTATCTACGTGTTAACAATCTCTTCGGTGTCTTGCGGGTCGTGCTACTTATAGCTAGATCTATATGGCATGATTTCCATCTTCGTGACTTGCATCGGACATTATAGCATGTTTATTATCCTTGTGCAAAATTATTGCTTAGTTCTTTTGTCTACTTGCGGGGATTATAATATGGGCTACTCGTAAACCTAAGCATTAACATTTCCATGGCAATTGGAGTATAAGATAAGCATTTGCCTTTCCATTCTTGTTGTTGCTCTATGAATTAAAAGGTGATTGTCATTCTAGAAGAGCGTGCAAAATACAGTTTTCAAAGAGGAAACATTATTTGCTACACTATTACTGCTAGAATGAAGTGGATTAGGGCTCATCACAATGCTCAGTTATGTAGAGAAACTGGTGCATTAGATACTACAGAATATATCCTTCCTGCTCAAGAACATAGATGATCATGCAGACCAAGATAAATTGTGCAGTCACAGGCATCTTGATGTTAGTACTTATGAAGCGGTCTTGAAAGCTATCCTCCTTTGCTTGGGCACCTTTCCAGCTGGGAACAGGAAAAGGCCGTAACTGATGTTCGATCTTTGTTGAGGATAGACAATGATATGCACATATTACGGATGAACATATGCCCATACTTGCTCCTATCGAGAATGCCAAGTTGTCCTAATCAATGGTAGAAATAATGTTTAAAAGATGTGCTCATCTCTTTCATGGTAAACTTGCTTTACACATTGTTGGCTTACCACGTTGAATACTAACGCTTGATCTAGGAGATATGATATATGTCACAATTTGATGCAGGAGTACCCCTGATAGTAATATCTAGCTCCAATTAACTTCTTGTTGTAGTTTGAAGCATTAAATTGTGCTCCAGTTTCACATAGAATTCCTTCCATTTTGATGGCACTGGTCCTAATCCTGCATTCATAAAACTACTAGAACTCTCTGGCCATATTCCACTGTCCACTAATCCAATAATTGCCAAACACTGCCATAGTCAGAACCAATTTTCCCTTCTGTCTTCCCTTCCAAGATGGGATTCCTTCGGATTTCTCTCTTCAACATGTCTAGGTACTAAGATGAAGTTTCAGTAGGTTTTAGTAAAATTTAGTAGGTTGTTGTGAATTTGATTGCATAATTGAATTCAAGATGTTCTAATTAGTCAAGAAAATTTTTAAAATTGTTAAAACTTTCTTTTTTTTTTTCCAAAAAAAAATAATATGTTATCATCATCAGGTGCCGTTAAGCTAAGAAATAATTGCTTCAGATTTTTACACGTGAACTCTATTCCTGTTATTATTAATGCAAAATATTACGAATGTTTGTGGTATCAACCTGGATTTGAGGAGTTTGAAGCATTCACTACGGTAAGATCTGGTATTTGTTAGGTTAGATTGCTTTGAAAAGAGCAAACAAGTAACGAGAATGTGTGTTTAGGTTGTTGAAGTTGTTAATAATGGGCAATTTGAATTCCGCAATGCAAGTAGGTGATGGAGAGAAAGTACATGTTGGAATTAATGGTCGTCACCGACCAAATTGTGAAGATAAAGATTGAGAAGTTGATTATTTTTAAATTGAGAGGAACCTTTTACTTGGGTATGTATGTGGATGTGAGGAAATTCCTACATGGAACAATGAAAGAGGAAGAACTGGTTTTGAAGGACCTATTAGTCCGCATCGCCAATAGGGGTTTGCAACTCCTATGTCGCTGTGCGTAGCAAAAGATCCACTTTCCTCATTAGAATCGGTGGAAATAGTTACCTTGGGAATGGACATTATGCAAAATGGGGAGACTTCTAGTTTTGCCCCGTCCCTGTCGAAGAAGGCGGCGACTTTGCGGCGAGGTGAATCTGACGAGTCTGAGAACAGCCCAAATAAGACAAAAAACTCACGAAAAGCAACAAAGCAATCAACCCCAGCAATCACCTTTGCGGGCCATCGTCTTCACAGGGACCGGGGGCACAAACTAGAAACTAGCCACGCAAAATGCTCTCGGATTTGATCGACTCGGCGTCCACTTTCATCTTTAGATCCTACTTCCAAACTAAGAAGAAATTGCGAGATCAATTTATGAGCACCTCAAAGATGTTGCTAGAAAAGTACAAGAAAGAAGAAGAAGAAGGAAAAGAGAGCGATGGTTCCCCAACAAAGGACTAAAAAATGCTAAAATCTTACGTGGAGGAGCATTACGTTGGCAAAGGCGGACTGACTTGAAAAAGCAAGCTAAGCTTTTGCTTTCCATGCTCAACATTGAACATTTTAACGTTCCTCATGCAGACATCGAGGTAGAATGAAGCATTGCAAGTGGATCTTATGGGAAGTGGATCTTATGGGAAGGTGTATGAAGTGAAGCTCTATGGGAAAAAGTTTGCTTACAAGGACCTTAATATTGGGGAGAATGAGCCTATTAACAAGAAGGCAAATGCTGCATCTTAGGAACTGCCGAGGTCCAAAGAAGCCTTGATACATTTAGTCCTAACATAATCCGAAAGCAAAGGTTGTTGATGCATACGGACGGAGGGCTTAGCCCTCGCGTCTTTCTCGGCGAGAAAAAGGAGGGCATAGGCAGAAGGTAGGTTGCAACTCTTCAAGGTTGTATGACCTACCTATATCATAAATTGCATAAATACAGAAACTCTTGCATAAAGATGCAACATGGGACCTATCATTGTCATTTGTTGGTCTTCATGCAAAGTGGCAGCTAGCTTACATTTAATTATGTAGCTACATGTTAATGCGGCCTTACTATGAAGAGGAAGGAAGGAAGGAAGAAAGTTTATTTTAACGTCCACGGAGGCCAAAGGCCTATGAGACGGTACATGCAGAGAACAGGCAAAAAAGCCAAAAACCCCAACACCAAAAACAAACAATGTAACTGTACAGTAGAACCCTACTACCGGGATGAAAAAACCCCCACTTGGGAGGAAAAACCCTAGCAGTAGGCTCTCAAATACCATGCCCCAGAAGAGCAAGTCTGACGGCCGAAATCTGCAGGATGTAAGCTCCCAGCCGCGCTACCATAGGTGATGCAAGTAACTGATGCAGCGGTGTGTCAGAGCATCTAAGATCAGTGTGCACTGCTCGGACATGGGCATATGCTGGGCATCGCTGGAGGGCATGGTGCTCATCCTCTATCACGTGCATCTCACAACACTGACATATCCTTTCCTCCCTGGGGATCCCGTGCCCGCCATTCAACCCCCAGCGACCTGTTTCAATTCTGAGGTAATGGGAACCCGTCCTTATGGCAGCAATAGCTCTCCGTTTCTTCACTGAGATGTGTGCTTTCAAGTACCGATGGGGTCCATGCTCAAGGCCGGGATTCGGCGTGGCGTGATAGTGCTCGTCCTTGGGCTTTGCAAGAGTAGAGGCATCGAGGGGTGGTGGCAGCATAGCCCGTGATCCAATTGCCCATTCTGGCATCGAGAATGACCGCGATTGCCACCATCTATTGGTAATCCATAGACCACCTCCTAAACCATCCCTTACGGTGCTCGTGCCATACCCTCTTCACGGGGGCCCTCGGATTAACAACACACAATGTGGGGGCAAGCGATGCTCATCCATCCCATCCACCTTATGGAAGCAAGTAAGATGCTGCGCAAGATAGCGAATCGTCAGTAAAGGCCGAGAACCCCGCCTCATACAACAAAATCCGTCACGATGCGGTGTCCTTCACTCCCAAGCTATATGTCACTTAAAGCTTTCGCACCCTTTCCAACCTATCCCATGTATTTTTTTTGCTAGCTGCTTGGGCCCCAAACCTCCACCCCATATAGCAGCACCGGCCGACCAAAGCTCTAAGCGGGTGTGCTCTCCTCGCCCGATCCATGAGAGATCTATCAGGCAACACGCGCGTTTGTAATTTGATATAAAGCCTTCCAGCTGCATTGGCTCTCCTCTCCACACACTCATCCCACGGCATGTTAGTAGTGAAATCAATTCCCGTGATACTTGAAGCTCCACACCATCTCCACTTCTCGCCCCCCCGTAATATAACTCCAGGGATAGGGTGTTGCGAGGACGGGATCGCGAGAAGCTTAGTTTTGTGCAAGTTCCTT
Source organism: Isoetes taiwanensis (assembly GCA_021234155.1). NCBI lineage: Eukaryota > Viridiplantae > Streptophyta > Lycopodiopsida > Isoetales > Isoetaceae > Isoetes > Isoetes taiwanensis. The sequence goes on along the minus strand of JAJEKV010000036.1, from coordinate 1,414,070 downwards.
TGTCATTCCCGTTGCCCCACGTAACCCACCGAGGGCATCCAAATGCTGCCTGATACCGCTGGCCGCGTGTGGGCTAGCAAAGCTACATCATCCGCATATAGTAACCGCCCACGAGGTCGTGATCGGATAATTGCACCCCGGCTCCCCCCATGGTGCTGCATCCACGCCTCCAAGCTATCAATGTACAACCCAAAAGCGTTGGAGACAACGGGCAGCCCCGCTTAACTCCCATAGTGCTAGCTACCCCCCGATCTTCCTAAGGCGTAAGCAAAGATAAATCCCATCATAAAGCTGGTGCACCACATTGCGCAACTCCCGTGGAACTCGCAATTCTTGCAACCCTCGCCACAAAGATGTCTCGGGGACGGTATCATATGCGATCTTAAAATCTACAAAGCAGCAATACAAGTCCTGTCGCGCATTGCGGCTTGCCTCCATCAACACTCTCAAAGTGAAGATATGGTCGGTCGTGGAGTGAGCTGGGCGAAAGCCCGCCTCGGCCAATTGCTCCCCGCCTCCGGCCTCGCCCACTTAGTAAGTTTCTTCTCCACCACCCCTCGCCAGAGCTTTGCAAACGGCCGAAGCTTACCATAATCATCCGGTAATTCACGGCTCATCCAGATACCAGCTTTATGAGCGGGAACAACCTTACTAACCACCATCCACTCGGGAGGCCCTCTTTCGAGTCGGTTAATGATCACCGCCGGGGCCCTACCATAGATGGGCCACCCCACTTCAACAGCTTCGACTGCGCGCCCCCTGTAAATCCTTTGCCTTGCCATTCGCCGGATGCCCGAGACCCTGGCTGGACATCCTCCCGCGTGAGCTGCAAAGCACCTCTCCTACCTGATCTGGGACCCTGGCATTAGCTCCTGGGGGGTCATATAACTCCTGCAAGCGGTGCATCCATTGCTCCACACTTACATTACCAGCCACCTGGCGCTTCTTGTATAACACCTTACGCCAAAAGCTTTTGGCTCGCCATAAGCATGTCAAACAGCGGCCCTGGGTTTTCGCCATGTATCTCCCCTTCTTGGCTTTTTAGGAAGATCTTATAGTCTTGCGGGGCCTCGTGGGCCGCTAACCGTGGATCTATGACCAAGTTTAACCGGCTCTTTAGAGCCTTGCAATCAACATCAAACCACGGGTTCTCGGGAAAATGTGCGGTGTCCCTCCCTGAGGGCCCTTCACCGCAAAGGAAGCCTCGGCAATGCAGCAAGCGCCCTCACCGACCATGCACACCTGTCTTTGCGGTGTGTAGAAGCTATCAAACCCATGTAACTCCCGCGACCAACACGATTCATCTGCCCCTCGCGCTCGATAGCGTGGGATGTACGGTAACCCTCCATGCCCCTTTGCGGTGTCTCCACTATTGAGTGCTCCCAATTCAGCGTGACATAAAGCGGTAATGACCGACAAAGCCTCCTCATCCCCCCGCGGCTTGTGCCAATGGAGAAGTGTGTAACCATGTCAAGTCTTTTCTGAGGCGAAGGTAATCCAACACACTAGCTCCCCATCCCGCTTTATCACTCGCAAGTAACACCCCCGAGTGTGGCCATCGCCGCATACCATTACAAATTACCATGTCAAAAACCTGGCGAGCTGGACCAACTGCACGCCAAATGGTCTAGCCACCATATCCACGGGAGTGCCGTGTATCTTTGAATAGCTACCGTCTCAAGCCAAAGCGGATCAACATTATCGTCACCTTGGAAGGTCACCGATCGCAATCTGCGGCCAGTATGAGCATTGAAATCTCCAAGCAAAAACACCTGCCCCCGCCGCCTATAGCGGTCTATGTCATCATACTGTATCCCTATACGACAAGACGGACATCTCGGTAATCTGCATCATGTACTGGTAGAACTTAGAGCCCGTGATGGGGAATGTAGCGACTAGCAAGAAACAATGGGACATGACCGGGCTCTAATACCATTACCCACATGTAGCGATTAAATGCATCGGACTTCAAGTGTGATCTTGCATGCTAAGGCATCCCTAAAGTAGCAAGCCACTCCACCGCACCGCGGCGTCGCCATGGCGCCATTAGCAAGTGAGAAATGCCGATATCCTCAATATCGGCAATCGATGCCCTTCATACTCCCATGTCTCCGCGGGAAGACGATGTCCATGTCCGTCGCGATCCCATTCAAGCCCACGCCTCTTACGCCACGGGAAGCCCCTACAATTCCGGAAAGAATGCGAAGACACTTTCCCTATGCCGACCGCGGCCGTGGACCCATCGAAAGTGCCCGAGGGACGCTGGCGTGGTTGGAATAACTCGGCAGCTCGCTCACGGACCCCGATGGATGTCTTTGCAGGTGGTGGAAGGCCTCAATCCGCCCCCCCGGCGGCCCGCCGGCCCGATGCCCCTGGATCGCTTCTCGCCTGCGGCGACGCAATTTGTTCGTGGGAATGCCGCCTCCCGCAAGAATGCCCTGACGAGGAGGCACATATACCTTCATCTTGCCATTAACCAAACCAGCAGCCCCTCCAGCTTTGTCAATCTCTTATCTTGACCAACTCTTGGCTTCTTTCCCCGTTGTTGCGGTGGTGTGAGATCCAGATCCGTGTATATGGACGCATACCTTTCAAGCGGCGGTGCGTTGCAACAACAAAGATTTTGCCTCCCAATCCAAGAGGCGCAAACTTAACTAGCCGAGGTCTCATGCTCGGTCCTCCGGAGCCACGATTGGACTCTTGATAACCAAAATATCAGAATTGAGCTTTGCAAGTACCGTGGTGGTAAGCTTACCTCGGCAAATCCTCGCTTTGCTCCTCAGGCAATCCCCGCACAATAAGGTTGAGGCGTGCACGGATGTCTTGCTCCTCACGGCACCGCCGATTCCCCGAGCCACCTCGGCCTCGGTATGGGGGTGCGGTGCAGACGCTTGTGGTGTACTCCGGGTTCGTTGCACCTCCATTCGAGGTCCTGCATCTCTTGCCGCAAGTGGGCCATATGGTTCTCTATATGTGAGCATCTTTCGACATCTCTCGCAATGTCGCCTTTGCTTCATCAAGGAATTGGAGCCCGCCCCGCACCGCTTCCACATCCTTTTCCTTAGCATCTATCCGACCAGCCATGCTTGTGACTTGTACAACCTGGCTGGAGCAACCCCTTCATGTCGGCCCGTTTTGCTTTTATGTCTTCCATCCATTGCTGGTGGACCTTATCCAAGCGGTGCCCCATCTCCGCGGACTAGCCGCGCGTTGTTGCTTGTATCTCCTCTCTTATCCCGGTCATCGCCTTTTGGGCTCCCCGCAATCATAATCCCCAAGCCGAACTTCCACAAGGGAAATTCGCTCCTTCGTTGGAGAAGCCGCTTCTTGAGCGCAGCCCCGCAAATTGTCCCGCGGATGCCTCCAAGCTTGCCGCCTTAGCCGGAGGGAACCGGCGCTGCCCTCGCATAACCCTAATTGCCTCGACTGTGATACCCGCCTTCGATGGGGACGAGGTATCCAAATTGCGGGCTCTTTTCTTCAACGCATGCATGCTGTCAGGGGCGGCCATAGAGGGCCGGGACTGTCAGGTGGATTCCGTCGACTAAAACAGGGGAAACACCGTACAAATCATACACCGACGGAAAGCTCGTTCGATAAGCTTTCCAACGAGCCCAAGAAGGCAATATTATTCAAGCAATGGGACCAAGTTGATGTGGGCCAAAACTTGCCCGACAACACCAGGCACACATTTCTTAGTTCAATTTTATATTACAAAACACTGCCTACACCACATCTTATAATTTGCTATACAAAGTAATCAAACGTGCTTTTGACTAGTTTTTTCTTTGCAAATATATGTATCATCACCAAAAAGAATTTGTTTGCAAATATACATATTTATCTACAATTCATGTTGAGAATGTTGGCTTAAGCTACTATCCCATTCTCTATATGTTGAGTCAACATGATTCTTTTTGTTTTTCAGTTTTGGAAGACAATTACCTACCATCCTACAAAACTAGATAGCCTAGACATTCATGCAATAAACATTTTATTACAGGTGCAATAGACATATATTTTATACCCACCCTCAACTCCATCTTCATGTATGCAAGTACACATATGCAAAAACATTCAGAATATTCACATACACATCATCCACTTCCCATTCTCCGCACACACTACTGCCACACTTCAATAACATCATCTTCGATTCACATCGTCTTCGACTCACATGTAATTAATATCCTAAACTCTATGCTCTCAATTGCATCTACCACTCCATTACGTATTCCATTCCATTCCTCTCCATGTACACATGCCATTTCTACCCATTTCGTTCGATCTACAAACAACATTGCATCTACCCATTCCATGCATCCGACTAATGCCCGGCATTGCCGGGCACACGTCCCTAGTAAATACTTATAATAATACATGTAAATGTCAAGGGTGATGACATATTACCACGGGGTGATAAAAAAACTTCGGTTTATCGTGCTTATCGTCTATATATCATGTTCTGATCATCGTTGTTCAATTTATTTACAGTCGGCACCAATTCTTTAGGAATCGGCATCGAATCCAGACGTCGGTTTCGCTCCGTTCTATGTTTGAAATCAAACATGTCATTCGATCACTTGATTGCAATTATCCTTCTTTGTCACATAGTTTAAGGCGTATATAACATGTGAGTGAATGGTGTGGGTTTTTTTTACCCTAAACCGTATGTATACATACGGATAGGGGCTTGGCTATGGGGTTTTCTGGGGGGAAATCCAGTGTAATATGTATACGAGAAGGGGAACAAGGTTTAAAATGAAACGCACTTATTTAAGAAGTGCGTTTGAAAGATTCCTTTATAAAAATTGAAAACTTAAAAAAAACACACAAAATAGGGAGCAAAATATATTGTTGAGCAATTAGCATTCGGGATACCCCCAAAAAAGCAACATTTTTAAAGCTTTTTCATTTTAAAAGAAGGGCAAAAAAAAAAAATGCTTGTTTTAAGGAGAGAGACATTAACTTTGATAACTCAGTAAGTATTTATTGTTAAAAACAGAAGAAAATATAGATTGTTTTTTTGCAAGCTTAATAGACGTACTAAAAAAGTCAAACATTGGAAAGACAAAGAGTGTGAAATCTCGGAGCAAGAAAGAGTTGTTTCAATTAAGCATTGTTAGAGAGACAAAGCTTTTCAGGTTTAAAAAATCTTCATCAAAATAAATTATAATATTACTTAGCACATAGTTTACAATGAAAGTGGTTAAGAACTCGTCAGTATAAATTTATAATGAGAGGTGGCTCTTCCCAAATTCCACGGGACTCTCGCACCCTTTGGGATCCGGCTCTTGCGAAGCACAACAAAGAAGGACGCCTCCTTCCGATTCCAAACCTATTGGCACAAGCGGTTTCTTCCGCTCGGGCACCACAGCTCCAAGTCAACAAACTCCACCTCCTCATCTCTTCTTCCCCGTAAGTGGAGGTCGTATTTACGTGTAAGTGCCCTTAGCATCGCCGGGCACCGTTCTTTGCTCCCAGTTCCTTCGTTTTCATCGGGAAAGGATTCGCAAGAGCTTATCCCGGTCCCCGATGAAGCTTACTTTATCCGGGTCTATGTCGACGGAGACAACATTGCGCCCGCTTAAGGGCGAACCGCCGTGGTGCCCGATCGAGGAAAAGGCATCTAGGATCCGATCGTGCCGGTAGAAAACCATCATCAAATTATTAATAAGCCATTGCGTGGCTTCGATAATGGGACACCACGCCTGCCGGGGCCGTGGGTCTCTTAATTTCGCGAAAACATTTTGGGAACTGAAATGCATTGCGGGGAGGAGTCTTTTCATTCTGCAGATTAAAATGAACCATGGTTTTTTGCGTCCGCTGCTGTAAAAACCTATATGAAAATGCTCGAAAACACTCACTAAGCGGACCACCACCATGACCCTTGACGCTTGTTTTAAGCCTGCCAAGCAATATAGAAATTAGAAATTAGTAAAAAGAAAACAAGGAAAATAAGTTAGCCCAGTAGTGTGGCGGTATAAACTTATACCACGGTTGCCTTGCTGTATAAATTTATACCACGGCGGCAAGCCGTATAAATTTATACAGACATTGCCTTGCTGTATAAATTTATACTACGGTTGTTCCAGCCTTTAAAATTTAAACCTTAAGACAGATGTGGTATAAATTTATACCGTGGAGTTACCGTAAAACAAAAAACGTTAATTGTGAAGCTTACCAAACGCTAGCTGGCCGGCAAGCATGCATCAGCTCCCATAGGTTTAAGCACCGACATCGTCTGAAGGTCAGAATGAAAAATGATGACCCTCCCCGGGGGGTTCACTTATAGTAAGGGGGGTATGCCATGTGCGTGCGTAGGGTGATCAAAAACACCCCCGTATACGATTTCTTGAAAGGCAAATTCGACCCCTTCCGTACAAAGTTTACCCCAAGTAGTGGCAAAAAACCCCCCTACCTCTTACGCGATAACATTATGGAAATGGGTCGAAAAAACCCCCTACAAGTCACTCGGGCACATTGTATGGCACTTACAGTGAATCCCCCTTGTGACCCTCCAGTTTTCAGATGTCGTGACTTCTTTGAGGCCATCCAGGAAAGACCGGACTTGCACGTGAGTGAAAGCCTCCTCATCAAACGCGCTATCCTTTATTTTAAATCCATAAGGAATATCTCGCAATGCATAATGTAAAATGTTGCTTGTCTAAAAGAGTCCCCAACCTTGTACAATCACCCTCAACAACCCCTCGTATTGGACGCCCCGACCAAATGTGGTAAATCTCTCATATGTACATCAAACCGGAAGTGGCGACCTCTCTACCCCTGTTCAATTGCCTTTAACCTTTGCCTCTCTTCCTTGGCCCTACTTAACCAGGTTCAAAAATCCATTGGGTAGCCCCTTCTTCTTGTTTCGTAAGAGTAATGTGAGACAAAGGCACAAACACATAACATTTTTTTGCAAAACTTACCCTACAATCGGGTTAACTGCGTGCTCTCGATGATACCATGCGTGGTACAACTTGGGTACAAAGTTTGCACTCCTCCGATCTTCTAGGTTGAGCCGCTTCATTAACTCGGCCGGCAAGTGACAATGTCTTTCCGATTTTGCAAAGGGAAAAATATTATAAGACAAAAAAGGTAGAAAAAAAACATGGCATAGCAAGTGAGGCTTACGTTTTAGCTTCCTTGGCCATCTCGCCTAATGTGAATTCTTTGGCAACTACTTTTTCCAACAGGCGAACAAATATTTTTTTTTTTTAAGACCTCAGAATCGCCCGTGGTACAATGCTCATATTTTTTGTTTTGATTCACCACCTTTCTTTGGTTTCTTTCCCCCTGCGTCTTTAGCTTGTTCTTTGAGCTCCCCATCTTCGAAACATACAAAAAATTCTTTCTTGAAGATCCCACACTGTAAAGCGGTCAAACGAAGTTTAGTCTTGAATGGCGTAAGAGGATGGGCACGCGGCGACTCAACACGCGGTATAAATTTATACCGTGCCGGCGGCGGTATAAATTTATATCGTGCCTGTTCGCGGTATAAATTTATATCATGACCAGCACAGGTATAAATTTTATCAAGGATCAGCACTGAGATAAATTTATACCATGCGACCGTGCACCGGTATAAATTTATACTGGCGCGGCAGTGCACGGTATAAATTTATACCGCTGCCGTGCACGTATGAATTTATACCGTCAAGAGGCTACTACAAGATTCTAACCACGCTTAAACATACTACAAAAGATTGAATTGAATCTTTTACTTACTTGACCATCTCCGAAAAGCGAAATGAAAGTAGTTATCGTATTGTTTGACAGCCATAATGGGCTTCTTATCAGAATCATAGCTCAGGCAACACTCGTCACAATGGGCTTCTCGAAGCTCTTGAAGCTTATTCTTCGCTTTTTTGAAGTCCTCTCCATGCATTTGTTTGAACTCCACGTACTCGATGCATGAATCGGATCTTATCTATTAGGCTCATTTTTAACCGAAAGTCATTGTCAAGATTGTGACTCACGGCAATGACTTTTGCCTCTTCGCCCTCTGTGATACCCACGTAAATATGGGCTTCCACGCTTTTCCACACCTCGTTACGGGTTTCCTCCTTTGAGAGTTTTTTCTAGCCTTGTAGGCGTGTGTGCCTCCAAGGACGTAGTAGGTGTAATCTTCGAAGTCTGCTTTTTTGTAATCCCGCAATCGATTGCATTGACTTCTATCAACCATAACAACTAGAGGCAACACATGCGCATGAGGATTTCTTCTCATTCTTTGCTTAAGAATGGCCACATGTGCCGCGCACAACTTTTCGACCTGCACTTTCGACCCCATCTTCATTTTTGGTGGCCTCTTGATAGTGCTTAGTGTCAAAGAAATGGTTTGTTTGAGCAGTTTGGTTTCATTAACCCGCTTGAGAATAGCACTTGACTTATCTGCCCGGGCTTCACAACGATAATCCGCTCCATGAGCCTTCCGAAGAGCTTCGCTGACTCCTCTATAGTCAAGGGCTTTGTTTTTCTAGATTTTTCTTGGTAGGAGGTCGTGTATCTAGTACCGTGGAATGCTTCCTACCCTTTCCCCTTTGTGTTGATTGGTTCCTCCTCTTCCTCTTCCTCTTCCTCTACCTCTTCCTCTACTACTTCCTCTTCGATACTACGGGGGTACCATAGACCCTTGACCAACACTTTTTCGTCGCACAGCACTATTGACATCAGAATTTCTACTACGTCCTGTAATGCAGGGTTATGTTAAGAGACGGCGATTTGGTATAAATTTATACCGAAAAGCAACTAAGAATAACTTACAAAGCCGTTCTTGTAATTGTCCGAGATGTAATCGCACGCCTTTTAGGCTTGCACATGCTTATTCTAAACATTCTAGTATTCAGAACATAGTAGACGGGGCCCTTGTCATGGTTGCACTGCATTAGAACTTCATCATCGTTCTCTGTAGCAACAAGTTTCATAATTTCGCCAGCAGGGTAATAATCATCAGACTTGAACTTGCCCTTCCCTGATTTATTGCACAAGTAAAGGTACGTATCAGTGGGTTTGCTCTCTCTTGCGCCCCTGTGGACGTACCAAGTCTGATCCTTTAGTTCATAAGTCTGTGGCTCTGGTGGTGCAGCCTTTGATGATGACCCGCCGAGCACAAACTTGATCTTAGGGCTGGAAAACGCGCAAAAAAAACCATTTTTACACAAGAATATTAACCTTTTTCGAGTTTTTGAAACACAAAAACAGTAGAAAAAGAGGATGAAAGGGCATAAAATCCACACTAAATTAACACTTTATTTGTGTCATTTAAGCTGGAAACACAACAATATTACGAAAATATTAAGGTTCGGGACCATTCGTTGAGCACTGGACATCAAAAATCTGAAATAATTCTGAAACGGTATAAATTTATACGGCTCGAGCACGAGCGGTATAAATTTATACCGCTCCAGAGCACAGTCGGTATAAATTTATACCGCTCGTGCTCGAGCCGTATAAATTTATACGCCTTGTGCTCGAGCGGTATAAATTTTATCTTGCTCGAGCACTTTATGTGATAAATTTATACCGCATGAAGTGCTACGGGCGGTATAAATTTATACCGCCGTGCTTTCGGCGTGATAAATTTATACCGTTCCAGAGTCATCTCGGTATAAATTTATACCGTGGGGCTTACACTCTAACAGATTAAAACAAAAGAGAAACTAAAACAGTACGGAAAGTAGACTTACGTGGCCATGACCGTATGGACTAGCGTATAGAGGTTCCGGAGAGCAAATAAGAGGGGGTATATAAGGCGGACCCTTGGCGCCTTCGACCGATGTGCGTGATATGGAAAATAGGTGGCCGGGCACGCTTAAGTACCCGCTAAGTGCCAAGCCAGATAGCCTTTCTCTATAAAGTTTCTAATACAAGTGTCTGTGAGTTTTCGTATAAATTTATACGGTTTTTGTTCTATGTTGCCCTGCTCTGTATAAATTTATACCATCTTCGTATAAATTCATACTGTCTCTTGCCAAGAGTTTCCCTTCCTTGTATAAATTTATACCATCTCTGTATAAATTTATACCGTTTGTTCTTCTGTCGTATAAATTTATACAGTGTGACGCTAGCTTCCTGAGTATGGCTCGAGAGAAAAGAACTGCAGAGCCTCCAACTCCTGTTCGCAGGCTCCCTCCTGCAATGAGCTTCACACCTCCACAACAGACACCAGGAAGTAGTCATGAATATTCTAGCTCCGACATTCCAACACCCAGCTCTGTTGAGCTCACTCCAGCACGACCACCTCGGCTTCCACCACCAGTTCAATTTACTCCACCACACCCCCCTGCCTCGAACGCCGTTTGCCCCCACCAATGCGTTTTACTCCACCACGACCTAGAGAGGTCGGGATCGCCTCCTCCAGTTCATTTTAGTACGTCGCCCTTAGTCCACCAGAGGCTAAATCCCCGGAGGCAAATCACGCCAACTCCATCAATTTCGCTAAATGGTACTACAACAAGTGGGAGCAGTCAGCGACATGCAACTCCTGTTTTCTACGACACTTCAGGAGCTGGTCAACTACGTCACCAACCTCGATTACTTTTTCCTAGGGAGAGGGAAAGCACCTCCCCTCAGGACTTGCACACACCAAACCTATCAGCATCTACAAGTACACCTCAAGTTGATCTCTTAGGCTAAGAAACACCTCATGTTGATGTCTCGGGCGAGGACCTACCAAAGCCACAAGACTCTATGTTCAATTCAAAGCCCCTGCAAGTAAGAATCTTAAGCGTAACTTACACAAGAAAGCATGTACAACTGTTAGAAGAAAGAAACTCATGGACGAGGCTCACTTGCGGGCAACACATACAAAGCACTGTTGTTCTCAACGTTGTTTGCTTAAGATTGGACTAAAGGAATTGAGGTTGATTCGTGATAGTTACAGTTCAATGACTCGCTAGACCAAAGGGGCTACTTAGCCTTCAATATTAGGCCGATGATGGTGAGAAGTTTACTTACACAGCCTGGTGGCCACAACCGCTCGGTCAAACGGCCTTCAAATTGATTCATGCTTTAGGGCAGCAGACGATTTGACCGCCTAAAGAAAAAGGCTTGACAAGAATCCGTGCATTAATGACTACCGCCATTCAGAGGCATAACCGTAATTCATGCCCTTCAATGTGTCTCCCCGGATGGAAGGTTTCTTTAAGGAGTCTTGTGAGAAACTCCCTAATAGCCCTATGTACCACTTGAGTGACAATTTCACCTAAACAAGAAGTCTACGATAATTATAAGGAGATGTGTGTTGAGGTGGGAGAACGCTTTGTCCGCTACTCTTACTTTATCGTGCTTTTCGAAAAAGAGTTTTCTCGCGTGGCCATTCCTAGAAAGCATAGGATGTCCATGTTTGTGCTACATGCTCTGAATTAAAAGCTCAGAGACAAAATGCAAGGACACTTCACACTAAAAGTAAGCTTCCAGGACGTGTTCTTGCCTTTTTCCTAAACATATTTTCATTTCAGATGCATTGAAGGAGAAACTGAACAACAAAAGAGAACAACAATCTTTGGAAAGGAGAAAATTGACAAAACATAGGAAGAAAGCATCGAACAACCACTCAACTACATATCGCTTGTTATTGATGGAATGGACGGAAGAAGACCACCCTACCACATTTTGTCAATGTGCCTAAGGATGCCGGGCCAAGAAGATTTCATACATCTGCATGTTGTTGGTGCTATGGTATTTAATGGAAAACTATCTTGCAAGGCATTTTTGAATTATCCAAACATTCATGTTGATCCAAATCTCACTATCACAATATTGAATAAGCTTCTTTCCAATCTAGAACATATACCACCGGTTCTGTATCTTCAGCTAGACAACACGACAAAGGGAAAATAAGAATCAGGCATTGTTTGCTTACTGTGCTATGCTAGTAGAGAAACAAATCTTCAAGAAGGTGAAGATTGGTTTCCTGCTTGTTGGTCATACACACGACCAAATTGATCGATGTTCAAGAGGGTTCTCTAAACGCCTTGCAAAAAAAAGCTCAAAATTACCTAAAGCAATGATTGAGGTTATCCAAGATTCCTACAATCCTCGCCCGGACATCGAAGTTGTTGGAAGAAACTTATGATTTCAAAGAATGGATTTTTGAAGAGATCAACTGGGTCCTTTGTGCTATTGAGCCCTTGAGAAATATTACATTTCAAGATCGATCAAAATTTCACTTGTAGATGGCGGGGCCATCTTACAAGGAAAGAAATATGCCACATCTTTGCAAAGGCAGCCAGCAGTTGTGTATTCAATTCATTCGCACCATCCCCAATACTAGTTCCATGCTCTCTGCAGAGCAAATGCCTCTAAAAAGCTTGAAAGAAATCACAAAGAGTAAAAAGGAGGGAAGAGCATTTGACTCAAGCAAATCATTGGATTTTATTGAGACAAGTATTCACCGTGTTCTAACCACTTTGGAGAGGCAGATGCTTTTATGGTGGCCTCGCTTTTTTCAACAACGTGATATTTTGCAAGCTTCATTACAAGGTCGAAGACCAGTTACATTCAACTGGCCATCTAGGCAAACTCTCCCCGTGCAAGTTGATAATCAAGAGGAACATGTAGAGATATTGGCTAGCTCAGATGAAGATGACAGAGTCATGTACACTGGCCCCAGACGCACAGCACAACAAGTTGCTCGAGTATCTGGTTCAGTCTCAGAGATTCAGAAAGGAATGCTCATAGCTGTCCCCACCGATAATGATGAGTCCGGGAAGCCGCTCGGCTAGCTAAAGTAATGGAGGTAACAAGAGAGGATGGAATTCCCACTCAACTAAAAGTGCACCGGATGAGAACAAATGCCTGCCAGTGCTTTCAGTGGGAGTTATACTTTGGAGATGGTAAAACAGGAGTGGGAAAGAGAGCAAAGTCCAAAGCAAGTACTGCTGTCATAGATCTATCTGAAGTGAAGGTTCTTGCATATGACTTTGTTCTCATTTGCCGCTAATAAGTTACGTATGGTCACTCAAACTTTAATAAGGTCAGCATGTGGATTAGACAAACAACCTAGAAAGGTGGCCAAAAAAGATGATGATGAGGACTCACTTGTAGACAAAGTGAGGAAGAAGATCGCTCGAGTACATCCAGTTTGAGAGTGAAGCCGAGGATGAAGGCTCAAGTGATCAGGGGATTAAATGAGTGGGAGGATGAGATGCATCCCCGATCTTTGTCGCAAAATGTAAGTTTGTCCGATGACTCAAACATGTAAAAACGAAAAGAGCGTGTGATGACCTGTCTCTGTCAAAATGTTCTATATTTTTGACAATTTTGTTCATAATTTTGTACAATTTTCACAACCATGAATATATCACTTCTTTGTCACTCTATTACCCTTGCTATTTTTTTAATTGCCCCTTTTTTGCTACACTTTATAAAAGTAATTATTTTTTGTTCTAGTTTAGGAGGATGAAAATTGCTATTTGAAATTTTTGTATGAAAGTTATGTTCAATCAACCCCTCAAAAATGGTACCTAAATTACTTAAATTGTCACACCTGTCACAAAAAAATCTTAAAAATGGACTTTTTTAAGGGAATTTTAGGGAATCTTTCAAAGATTCCTTTTGAAGTGCGTTTCCAGCAAATAAGTGCGTTTCATTTTAAACTTTGTTGGGGTGTTTAGAAGGTTGGACAAGGCATATACGGAAGGTTTTTTGCTGACCCTATTAACGCACGTGGCAGGACAAGATGAACATGTTTCCAGAATATCACTCATTCTTCAACCCAAGATATGAAGTGATTTAGTTCATTACTTCATGCCAGATTTAGTTCATTAATTCATATGTTATCTACGTGTTAACAATCTCACTGGTGTCTTGCAGGTCGTGCTACTTATAGCTAGATCTATATGGCATGATTTCCATCTTCTGTGACTTGCATCAGACATTATAGCATGTTTATTATCCTTGTGCAAAATTATTGCTTAGTTCTTTTGTCTACTTGCAGGATTATAATATGGGCTACTGTAAACCTAAGCATTAACATTTCCATGGCAATTGGAGTATAAGATAAGCATTTGCCTTTCCATTCTTGTTGTTGCTCTATGAATTAAAAGGTGATTGTCATTCTAGATGAGCGTGGAAAATACAGTTTTCAAAGAGGAAACATTATTTGCTACACTATTACTGCTAGAATGAAGTGGATTAGGGCTCATCACAATGCTCAGTTATGTAGAGAAACTGGTGCATTAGATACTACAGAATATATCCTTCCCCGCCAAGAACATAGATGATCATGCAGACCAAGATAAATTGTGCGATCCACCATTGCATCTTGATGTTAGTACTTATGAAGCAGTCTTGAAAGCTATCCTCCTTTGCGGGGCACCTTTCCAAACCGGGAACAGAAAAGGTCAGAATCGATGTTCGATCTTTGTTGAGGATAGACAATGATATGCACATATTACGGATGAACATATGCCCATACTTGCTCCTATCCGTAATGCCAAGTTGTCCTAATCAATGGTAGAAATAATGTTTAAAAGATGTGCTCATCTCTTTCATGGTAAACTTGCTTTACACATTGTTGGCTTACCACGTTGAATACTAACGCTTGATCTAGGAGATATGATATATGTCACAATTTGATGCAGGAGTACCCCTGATAGTAATATCTAGCTCCAATTAACTTCTTGTTGTAGTTTGAAGCATTAAATTGTGCTCCAGTTTCACATAGAATTCCTTCCGTTTTGATGGCACTGGTCCTAATCCTGCATTCATAAAACTACTAGAACTCTCTGGCCATATTCCACTGTCCACTAATCCAATAATTGCCAAACACTGCCATAGTCAGAACCAATTTTCCCTTCTGTCTTCCCTTCCAAGATGGGATTCCTTCGGATTTCTCTCTTCAACATGTCTAGGTACTAAGATGAAGTTTCAGTAGGTTTTAGTAAAATTTAGTAGGTTGTTGTGAATTCTGATTGCATAATTGAATTCAGTATGTTCTAATTAGTCAAGAAAATTTTTAAAATTGTTAAAACTTTCTTTTTTTTTTTCCAACAAAAAAAATAATATGTTATCATCTGTGTGCCGTTAAGCTAAGAAATAATTGCTTCAGATTTTACACGTGAACTCTATTCCTGTTATTACGAATGCAAAATATTACGAATGTTTGTGGTATCAACTGGATTTGAGGAGTTTCAGAAGCATTCACTACGGTAAGATCTGGTATTTGTTAGGTTAGATTGCTTTGAAAAGAGCAAACAAGTAACGAGAATGTGTGTTTAGGTTGTTGAAGTTGTTAATAATGGGCAATTTGAATTCCGCAATGCAAGCAGGCAGATGGAGAGAAAGTACATGTTGGAATTAATGGTCGTCACTGACCAAATTGTGAAGATAAAGATTGAGAAGTTGATTATTTTTAAATCGAGAGGAACCTTTTTACTTGGACTGTATGTGGATGTGAGGAAATTCCTACATGGAACAATGAAAGAGGAAGAACTGGTTTTGAAGGACCTATTAGTCCGCATCGCCAATAGGGGTTTGCAACTCCTATGTCGTTGTAAGCAGAAAGATCCACTTTCCTCATTAGAATCAGTGGAAATAGTTACCTTGGGAATGGACATTATGCAAAATGGGGAGACTTCTAGTTTGCGCCCCCCCCCAAGTGAAGACGACGACTTGCAGCAGTGAATCTGATGAGTACGTAACAGCCCAAATAAGACAAAAAACTCACGGAAAGCAACAAAGCAATCAACCCCAAAGAATTACCGCCGCAGCCATCGCCTTCACCGGACCTGGGACAAACTAGAAACTAGCCTGCAAAATGCTCTGGATTTGATCGACTCGTCCACTTTCATCTTTAGATCCTACTTCCAAACTAAGAAATTGTGAGATCAATTTATGAGCACCTCAAAGATGTTGCTAGAAAAGTACAAGAAAGAAGAAGAAGAAGGAAAAGAGAGCAGTAGTTCCCCAACAAAGGACGAAAAAATGCTAAAATCTTACGTGGAGGAGCATTACGTTGGCAAAGACGGACAGCTTGAAAAGCAAGCTAAGCTTTTGCTTTCCATGCTCAACATTGAACATTTTAACGTTCCTCATGCAGACATCGAGGTAGAATGAAGCATTGCAAGTGGATCTTATGGGAAGTGGATCTTATGGGAAGGTGTATGAAGTGAAGCTCTATGGGAAAAAGTTTGCTTACAAGGACCTTAATATTGGGGAGAATGAGCCTATTAACAAGAAGGCAAATGCTGCATCTCAGGAACTGCCGAGGTCCAAAGAAGCCTTGATACAGTTAGTCCTAACATAATCCGAGCAGTGTTGATGCATACAGTGCGGGCTTCGTCCTTGCGTCTTTCTCTGGCAGAAAAGGAGGGCATAGGCAGAAGGTAGGTTGCAACTCTTCAAGGTTGTATGACCTACCTATATCATAAATTGCATAAATACAGAAACTCTTGCATAAAGATGCAACATGGGACATATCATTGTCATTTGTTGGTCTTCATGCAAAGTGGCAGCTAGCTTACATTTAATTATGTAGCTACATGTTAATGCGGCCTTACTATGAAGAGGGCAATATTATTCAAGCAATGGGACCAAATTGATGTGGGCCAAAACTTGCCCGACAACACCAGGCACACATTTCTTAGTTCAATTTTATATTACAAAACACTGCCTACACCACATCTTATAATTTGCTATACAAAGTAATCAAACGTGCTTTTGACTAGTTTTTTCTTTGCAAATATATGTATCATCACCAAAAAGAATTTGTTTGCAAATATACATATTTATCTACAATTCATGTTGAGAATGTTGGCTTAAGCTACTATCCCATTCTCTATATGTTGAGTCAACATGATTCTTTTTGTTTTTCAGTTTTGGAAGACAATTACCTACCATCCTACAAAACTAGATAGCCTAGACATTCATGCAATAAACATTTTATTACAGGTGCAATAGACATATATTTTACTTTTCTTTACCTATCCATCCATTGCAAATGTTTTATCATTTTTCACCATGCTCTCACGTTGCCTTTTTACCACTTATTATTTTTGGGTTGCCCCTAGAGGGGCAAACCCTTGTTGAGGTGGGTTTTTAGCATATTCCAAGATATGCTGGTATATACCTAGTATATTCGGAAAACTGCTCCAAACTTGCTATTGCCCTTAAACTGGTCATCCTCCTTAGTGGGGAGGCTCTTCTTTCACTGTATAAGCCGGTAGCCAGTTTAGGATATGGCAGCCCATCCCTTTGCAGCAAGACCGCAGCTCTTGCTTGATCCAAATTATCGAGGCCACGCATGATCCTCCAACGGATTTTCTCCTCCCGAAAAGAAAAAGGAAATGCACCTGTCTTGGAATTGCTTCTTGCCTGATGCAAATGCTGATATGAAAAATTTACAGATATTCCAGACTGCAGATCCCACCGTGGTATAAAAAACTCCAAGGTGCTTTTTTTTTACAACGGCTATTGCCAATGCACTATTCTAAGATTATTGATTACAGTTTTCCCTCCTCTTGAGTATGGAAACCAGTGATAGATTTCCCATTATCGCCATGCATCCTTTTCTTCTCCATGTTTTTGAAATTAGGGCTAGGGAAAACGATGCTTTGCAATTTTTTCCTTCTGTTCTTGAAGTGTTAGGTTTGGACGATTCTGTACGATACCTAGACGAGCTATTTCATGCTTCAATTTGAAGCTTTGAGATTGTATATATCTAAACTATATAATTGCTATAGGCAAGATTCTTAGAGAATATGCTCAAAGCATACTTGTTTGTTTTGTGGACACGTAGCCTTATCCGTTTGTAACACTTTTAAAGCCATTTTTTGACACGTGTCCAAAGGCTTATTTATTTATTTTGGATAATATAATTTAGATAACGTTTTTAACACTTTTAAGGCTTTTTTTTTACACATGTCCTAAGGCATATTTAGTATTAATGACTTCTTTCTAAAAATTGACACGTCAACATTTTGTTATCCAACATTCTATTCAAAAATCTTGAGATGTGTGCGAACTTTTTGAGTAGGTTAAGGAAGGTGCCAAGAAGTGGCACTATAATTAATCGAGGAAAGGGTGAGTTTAATCAGAGTAGCATTCTAGAAATCTCCCTTTTATGGCTCGCTTTAAACAACCATATCCCACAATGGTTGAGTCGGATCAAGGAGGCCCCATGCCATTAGATTCCTCCTCGCCGAGAACTTTCCAACAACCGGTAATTTGCCATTGTTTCAATGCCATCATATCCAATGTAATCGAAATGGAGAATCTTCATGGAATCTTAGAGAACCTATGTGAAATATTCTTAGAATCTGAGGGAATCTAAAAGAATCTTGAGAGAATCTTTAGGAATCTAGACAAATCATAGGAGAATCTAAAAGAATTCTTATAGAATCTTACAGATTCTTAGAGAAGCTTCATAGAATCTTTGAGAATCTAGGGGAACTTTTATATAGTACTGAGGAATCTTCATGGTATTTAAGAAAATCTAGAGGAAAGTTAGAGCATCTAGGAGGATCTTGATGGCATATTAGAGAATCTAGGGGAAGTTTCATAGAATATCAGAAAATGCATCAGAATCTTAAGAGAATTTGGGGTAATCTTTATAGAATCTTCGGTAACCTAACAAAATCATAAGAGAATCTTCCAGAACCTAGAGGAATCATACGAGAACCATGAAGAATCCCTATGGAACCTAAGGGAATCTTCATAGAATCTAGGGCAGCCAGTAGAGAGAAGTCATTTCCCTAATACATGAAAATTGATAGAGAGAAATGTTCGCGGCGGTTGATAGAGAGAAATGTTCGCGGCGGTCAAGGCCGCCGCGATAAATTTCTTGTATATACTAATAATAAGGATATTTGAGTAGTTGTCCCTTAAGAAACAAAATGCAAAACCTCGCGGGGAAACCGCGTCTATTCTTCGTCACAGGTTCTCCGGTGAGTAAGCTTTCCTCCTTCGGTTCTTTTAATCTGCTGCCATGTTTGCTCATCATTTAGTATCCTTTTGATTAGGGCGTAGGAAAAACTACTCTTATCATTAAGGTGCTGCAGCATTTGAAGGACGCTCATCCCAATCTCAAAGCTCAAGGCTTTTATACAAGTGAACCGCTCACAAATTTGTTTTTATTTTTTCTGTCTATGTTTTTTTCTTTCTTTAATGCTGGACTCATATTCTCACTTGACATTTAGGTGAAGTTAGGAAGGATGGAGAAAGAATAGGTTTTGAGATCATCAGTGTAAATGGTCCAAAAGGAGTGCTTGCATCTAGCAGCCTTGCAAGGTAGCTATTATTCCTTCATAGAACACTCTTTTTTGTATGAATACATCTAAAACAACGCAAATTTAAATCTGAAGCATTGACCCCTGATATACAGAGAAGGTGGTAGCACACAGTGAATGGTTGGTAAATACAAGGTCGATGTGCCATCCCTGGAAGTTGTGGCATTGCCTGAATTGGAGGTGCTAGTGATGAATGACACAATCAGAACATGTCTTAGATGTTGATGCATCGAATTAAACAGTTTTTACATATCTCAGGTGAAAGGGGACTGTAAACTGTTCATAATTGATGAAGTTGGTAAAATGGAGTTGTTCAGTTAGCAGTTCTTTCCAGCAGTTTGGAATGTCTTGCATTCCCATGTTCCAGTGTTAGGTTCAGTGCCAATTGCCAAGTTCGGTCGCGACATTGAAGAAGGTACCATCTATTGCAATATAAGGAATAGCGGCATATCAACATGTAATATTGAGATTTATAGTTCCATCTGTAATTGTTTCTTATTATATATCAGTTGGAAGGATCAAGAAACATCCACAATGTACTCTTTATAGACTTACCAAGCAAAACCGAGATGAAGTCGCAGAGAGATTTTTGTGGAGCTCAACAAGCTGATCGGGGAATAATTGTAAGCCTTACTGACTAGGACACTAATTGCAGCTGTTTAGCCGGGGCTGTATCTGGATTGTATATCACAATGGTGTAAATAGCTCATTGAGATCAGCAATAAGGGCATTTGATGTAACATTGCCAATGGGTCTCCCGTACTTATAAAATGTCCTGAAGCTAATTGCTGATTATGCATCATGCAGCAAAGTCTTTGAATGTTTGCCAAAGTGGTTTGATGTTCTGATTAGATTGAGGAAGGTATGTGAACGAAGAGGAAGAACAGACTGGCCATGGTGACACTTTCAAACAGCATATAGACATATTGAACTACTTTAAATTCAAAGGAAATTTATCACAGCCATGTTAATCAAGTGATAACAAACAAAGATGAGATTGAGGTAAGCCATAGAGCCTGATTTTAAGCATCAAATGAAGAGTATGGTTATAGTGTATTGCAGATAATGGCGATGTGTAAGCGAACATCTGCTATTGTACAGTGGAATTGTGGCCTGGCTACTTTTGGCTTCACATGCCCTCACATAGTGGAACTATCAGACACCCTGGATTAACATTCAAGAACAATTTGGCCTCTGAACCTTCAATCTCATGTATATGCTTGTGCCTTGTGTAACGTAACAGCTTTCTTTCTTTTCCCAAACAACAATGTCAATTTAAGTGTAGATGATGCTGGAGATATTCTCAAGGGTTTAAGCCATTGTTTAGCATTATTCAAAGGGAAGAGCTTTCATCATGTTCTAAAGCAAAGTTTGGTTGTTCAATTCTATCAATGTCAGTCTGGGATCTGGGCCTGCAAACTGTGTTTTCTAGCGTTAGTTTTCTGCGTTTCCTGCAAATTGGCATATGCAGCTTTATATATTTGTATTTGAAATAAAAGAATGGGCAGTGAGTAATGCAACAAGGAATCAACAGAACCAACAAACAGAAGTATTTCATTTCTTGATTGTGCAGATGCATCTTCACTTTAGGTTCCATTGCTGGAGTTGATGCAGTGCTTACTTGTAAGATATAGCTTATTGTTTCGTACTCTTTTTGGATATTTTGTAGTTATGTTTGCTGATAGTCAAGATCCTACAATGAAGTCCTATGGTCAGATTTCCTGGTGGTTTTCCCCAGCTTTCCTCCAATGCATTTGAGTATGGAGTTGGCTTCTCATATTCACAAACATTGTTGAAGTTAGCTTCCTTGTCTTGTATGACATCTTAAATCAAGGCATCAATTGTCTCTGGAATGCCTACATTATATCCATTCTTTTTAAGGTCCCGGAGGACACTGAAAACGGAGGAAAACACAATTAAATAGGATACAGTTTGCACATTACCCTTGTCAGACAGGAACTAAACAATTAAACAATGTAATTGCCTCACTATACTCACAAAGCATCAAACAAATGGAAAACTAATGATGATACGGATCATAGAGAAGGGTTGTAATCATAATTATGGAAAAGAGGACACTGGAAAAGGTCAACCTTAAGGTGTACACAGTCAGATATGGTCATATGATGTACTTACATTTCTATATTAGCATACTATAAGGTATTCTCACCTTGCAGAATGTTATGACCTAACATTTTTTCAAACGAAGTGGCTGCTACATGGCTTCAATTAACCTGGCCATTGTCTACAATGGAGTTCACTTTAGTCTCCATAATACTCAGCTTTAATAAATTGTTTATTCAAGTTGTTAGACCTATTTATTAACCTGGCCATTGTCTGCAGTGGAGTTCACTTTACTCTCCATAATACTTGGCTTTAATAAGTTGTTTATTCAAGTTGTTAGACCTATTTATTACCTTATTATGTTGAGCTAAATAACTTCTTATAATTCACTTTACTTGATAAAATCCAGCTTTAGTAAATTGTTTATTCAAGTTGTTACACCTGTTAATGTTACAGTTCTTAATTACTTCTGTTAGTTAAGCTAGATGGCTTTTCACATACATGTGGGGCTAACTCGCCTTGAGAAGAAAATTGGTTCTAACCCTTCAGCTAGCTTAGGTAAAGCCACCTGAAGAGCACCTGTATAGGATGTGATCCCAAAGTACTTCCAAGCCATTCGTCAATTGTGTTATAAGTAGAACTACGAAGAATGCACACTTGCAATATCATCATGCATGACTTTAAAAAATGATTTAAGCCACTTCACCCTCCGTCCATGGAGGGCAACCCTCCGTGCGCAGCACCTTGTTTACCAGTTCTTGTTATGCCTTGGCCATACCTTGCACACATTATTGCCATCTTTTGCACCTTCACATATCTTATCTTCACTTCTTTATTTTGAAAAAAATTATCATTTGCCTTGCTACACACCTTGTTGGATACTTTAGTAACGCGACATATTTTTGTTTGTGCGACTCTATCTCACCATCCCCCAATATCTTTATTACATAAGCCCCTTTGCATTTTTAAGCCCTACCCCAAGGCCAAATACCACCATCAATTTTTCAAAATCTTTCCCATGGCATATAAGTTACATTTTGGATTTGGATTACACCTTAAAAACTCCAAAATATTATCTTCTTCAAATAGGTTTGGAGGGTCCGTTAAAACCCCGATTTTCTTAGTAAGTTTGGTGGGATCCGTAGAACCCCCAGTTAGCTCATCTTTGTGCCAAAGAAGACTAACTTAGGACCATTTCCCACTCGCCATTAAGTTAAGTTAACTTAACCAGTTGGTTATCTTCTAACTTAACTAAAAAGAGATTATGCTTTCCCATTAGGGTTGTTAAGTTAAGACTAACTTCACGGATTACGAGGATATACATTCCCACTAGACTTGTTAGGGATCACTTAGGTTAGATTCATAAAATCAACTTAACCTAACATTTACAATGAGTTGGTGCTTCGCACTAGTAGTTAAGAGGCTTTGCTAGGTTAGAGATAACTACGTCCATTTCTCACTTTAGTTAAGATATGCCATTAAGTTAAAGATATCATTTCTTAGTTGTTGAAACCAACAATCCATGAAGAGATACATGTATTTTCTATCTCTTCACTTTCTATATTTTTGATATTCTTTCTTTGTCTCGATTTCTCTGTCTGTTTTTCTCTCCTTTTGAATATCAATTGGATGTCTCATTCTTTTTAGTGGGTGTCGCATTTTTCTTGACATTGGGAAAGAGAACACTGTAAGTACACGTTCCCTGAAAAAAATCTAAAAAATGTTTCTACTACCGAAAAAAGAATCATAGAGTCTAGTTGTTAGATGTTCAGAGATGCCCAAAACATGTTCCAAGGTGCCAAAACTAACCCTCAATTCAATTCGATTCCAATGAATTGTCCCTTGAGGGGGCAATTCAAAAATTTTTGAACCTCAAGCTTCTCTAGATGTTCAAAGAAGCAACAAGGAATACGCCATTTTCATATAAAAAATAAATAACCTAACTAGATTGTTACCCCTTTCTCACTTACAGTTAGGTAAAGTTAGTTCTTAACTGAGTTAAGTGTACCTCTCCTAGGTCACTTAATTTCTAGTTTAAAATAGGGGTCCAGTTAAATTTTTAGCTTAACTTAACGTAACTATTATCAGTATGAAAGCGGTCTGGTTAAGTTAACCATAATTAAAATTTAACCAAATCCTAACTTAACTAGTAGTAACATAAGTGCTAGTATGAACGCAAGTTTCCATTATTTGCCCTATTTAACCTAACCTAAATGCCAGTGGGAATTGACCCTTATTGTACTTAAATGTGAAAAGTGTTGAAGTCAGTGGCCGAGGAACCGGCCACATCTTTTTGTTTGGGCGTGATGTTGACCCGATTTCTGACAAATTGGGGTCAACATAGAAGGACACTACCAAGGTCTAAAGGGGAGGTGAAGATCAAGGGCCTAGATTAATTTGTGCTTGTTGTTAGAATCCAAGGGCAAATATTAAGTTGTGTTAGTTGTTAAACAAAAAAAAACAAAATTGGTTAAGGAGAAGAAGAAGAAGACAAAAAACAAAGGATTGATGAGGTGTAAAAAAGGAGTGCCAAGATGATGACACATGGATGGCCAATATTTGTTCAAAAAATTATAAATATCTTAAGGGGGCTTGTTCTTCTCCTCTTGGACTCTAGAATCTCACATAGAGCAAGGGTAGTGGCAGCCCTGGGAAGATGGTGTCAGAGATCTCTTCCCCCATGCAATGTTATACGGCAAAAAATTTCCTTAAGAACAATCTCTGCCCACGTGTTAACACCGACTAGCTACCACCCGCACCTTGGATCCCGGATCCCCCACGCTAGTCTTAATCGGCTTACTGCTATGTGAACTTTCACACAGAGCCCGCGTTGTCACGCCGGTCAATACCGCCCACACCGTGGATCCCTGATTCCCCACCTGACCTTTTGTTTGCTGCTCTCACAGTAATCCGGATTCTTCCAGAGAATCCTCCCTGGGAGATTATCCACTGGCTAACAAGCCTAATCCAACCCTGGCAGCACAATCTGCCCTATGGCCTTAATCCCAGCCTTAGGCTGATATTCTGTCTCTAAGAGCCAAATCCCTGATACAAACGAGCAGTACAGAATTGGCCTATCAAGCCCTCTGATCCCTATTCATTCATGGGCAGTAGCAATCTGCCCTGGGACTCTTACTACAGCCCCTGGCTGCAATTTCGATCTCAAGGCCCAAGCCTTGGTCTGGCACTGCTCCATGATCATTTACACAGCCTTGGGCTGCAAACTGACCTTATGGGTCTAGTGTTGGTCTGGCTTCTGGCAGAATCAGGCTGCCCTTAAAGCCACACTATCAGATTCGGAATCCAATTCCGAAACTAGGGCCTGACCTATGAATCCTACAGCAAATGGTTTAGGCAGAATCGGCTTCCAATCTCAAGAACCCGGTTCATCTGTATGCTCGAATTCCATCTCTAGACTTTATAGAACTCCTCTTTGAGTTCACAGGCAGTCTTGCATGCCTAAAACCGGCCAGATCAGGTCCTTATTTGATCCGGATTCATGCACTGGAGCTCTTGTTAGAGATCTGGCAGCCCGGGCTTTGTTACACGATTCTGTTTCTGATATATAACAGATTTATAAGACCCATCGAACCATTTGAAGCCACGTGTCCGTTTTTAATACCATTAAAAACCATAGCTAACTTTCTAACTTACATTTAAATAACATTTGCTCCTAGGGCCTTACATTAACATTAATAGCTAATGTTAACCATGTAAGTTTATGGGTCTTCTGCCCTGATCAATCCCTGCTATCTCTTGCCGCACTAATATTAATAATATTAGCGCCCCCTAGCGGACCATTACCCCCCGCTAGCCTTTATTTCATTTTACCCCGCATCTCATCACCGTAGACTGATTACAGTCAACACGGCCCATTAAATCACAACTGCCCTGCAATCGCGACCAACAGTACCCCCGTGCTCATGGACGTCCGTCAAGGGCCCGATTCCGGCTATGCCCTTGGGAGCACCTATAACATTCCTCCCCCTCCTTTTGGACCTTGCCCTCAAGGTTGATCCTTTAGATGAGGGAACTGCTGCACAAATTCCTCCGTCTCCCAGGTGGCATCCTCAGGAGACTGGTCCTGCCACTAAACCAGATGGCGCAGCTGCCGAACTCTTTTATCTAAAAGACGTTCTGGCGTTACAGATGAGTTTAAGACGATCGGTACACTCTGCGGACTAACCATGTTAGCGATATCTAGTATAGCCCTCTTCAGCTGACTTACATGAAACACAGGATGGATCCCTACTTCCTGTGGTAAGTTCAACTCGTACGCTGTTTCCTCGATCCTTTTAGTAATCCTAAAAGGCCCAGCATACCGCGGAGTAAGTTTAGGCACCCGACCCTTGGTTAAAGGCCGCAATGTGTTCATTCTTAATGCCGAAGGATAAACAACCCCTAAGAAAACGTAATCACCTTCCGCATAAGAAATATCTCTTCGATGCTGATTAGCAGACGCTTGTGCCCTATTTTAAGCTTTTCGCAATGCTTGCTTGCACTGCCGCAGGATTGCATCCATATCATGCAGCATGTGTACTGCAACTTCGGTTCTAAGGTACTTATGCATACCAGAATAAGCCCTTGGGTTCCGGCCCATCATAGCCACAAAGGGAGTCATCCGAATTCCCGTGTGATGGCTATTATTATAAGCGAATTCTAGATAGGGTAAATAATCTTCCCACCTAGACTGCTTCTCGTGGACAAAACTTCGCAACATGTCCTCCAAGATCATGTTTATACGCTCAGTTTGCCCATCCATTTGTGGATGATTTCCACTACTCATATATAATCGGATCCTTTCATGATCCCTCCAGAAGTGACCCGTGAACTTAGTATCTCGATCACTCACAATGGACAAGGGAATAGACAACTGCTACATCATGCCCCGCAGCCTCCCTTTTTCTAATGCTATAAACTTAACATACTTGGTTAACCAATCCACTATTACCAAAATCTGAGTATGTTACCTAGCAGTTCTAGGTAATACGACTTATAAAGCCCATATTCCCAGCGTTTATTTGGTATAGGGAGAGGTTATAACAATCCTGGAGTTTTCCCATGATCCGCCTTCACCGCTTGACACACCAAGCAGTGACTTATCAAGTCCTTGACTTGATCTTGCAACTTTGGCGAGTCGTAGAACCTTTTTCCCAACTCATACATCTTCCATTCACCTCCATGTCCAGCTTATGGAGTGTCATGATGCTCACGTAGAATTGATTCCCTAAGGTCCCCACTTGAAGGAACATAAATCCTTCCCTTATAGAAATGCAACCCTCTTGCTCAGTCCACAGCTCCCCAAGCTTGCCCATCGTCGGATCTTACTGATCCTCAGGATATGCATCCTCGATCTCTTGTATAAGATCACTTGCCAAAGTCGTCAAGGTATTTATATGCTTAACCCTTGATAATGCATCGGCAACTGGATTATTTTTGCCCGGCATATGCTCAATGGAAAAATCGAACTCATGGAGGAATTCTAGCCACCTAGCCTGTCTCGGCTAATTTCGGCTTGACTTTGCAAGAATCCCAGGTTTATGGTCAGTATCGATGATAAACTTGCGCGGATCTTGGCTCGTCCCACTACGTAAGTAGTGCCTCCACGACCTTAAAGCATGTACAATGGCTAGCAACTCTTGCTCTTAAGTTGCATAATTCCTTTCCGCGGGACTTAGTTTTCGACTTTTATAAGCCACTACATGACCCTACTGCCTTAGTACTGCTCCTAACGCTTGGCCACAAACGTTAATATATACCTCAAATGCCTGATTCAAATCCGGCACTTTTAGCACAGGACTGCTCATTAGCAAAATTCTTAACGCGCCGAAATGCCTCTTATTGCTCTCTCCCCCACACAAAATCGTGATCTTTTCCCAAAAGATCGGTGAGAAGAGCAATAACTTTTAGAGAATCTAGGTACAAATTTACGGTAGTACGTGGCTAACCCCAGAAAACTGCGTAACTCTGACACGTTTTCCGGTGGGAGCCATTGCTATACCATTTGTACCTTGGCAGAATCTGATGATATCCATTACAGAGGTCGAACTTGGTAAACCTTTGCTTAACAATTCCCTCACTTGCTTTTTAACCTCTTCAAGTTTTAGAGGACTAAGATATGGAGCACGCACCATTGGCTTAACCCCTGGTTCAAGCACAATTTTATGCTCAACCCCCGAGAAGGTGGTGGCCTTTGCGGCAACTCTCGTCTGGGAACACGTCTTTAAATCTTTCCAAAAGATTTCGTAATTCTTGATTTACATCGGAACGTAGTTCAATGTTTACATCCCTACCCAACCATGTCATTATCCGGCATGGTATCCATTAAGAAAGAACTATATTCTTACATGCAATTCCCAATTGCATTGTTTTCTAAACACGGACTTGTAAAAGTCCTAAGAATATATAACCCAAGTGCTCTTAAATTGCCCGAGGCACTTGCATGGCTTAAACCATGACTTGGAATTATCTAATTCCTCATAAGAATTTGGTCCACTAAATCGACCCTGTCGCTTAGCCAAAATTCCTATGATTCTAATCCTTTTTCATATAACCTTAACTAGGTGCGTACTAGGATCAATTATAAGATGTCAAGATATTCCAATATCCTTCCCATCTTGTAAGTTTTGTATATTGCCAAATAAACTTACGCAAATTATAATCGCACTTATTGCATTATAACCTAAAATTCGAGATATATAAAAAAATAAAACATACCTTACTAATTCTGATACTTACATCCAACAGTTTTTCCAACTGTCCATCACTTGTGCCTACAAGTAAAAAAAATTTATCTAAATAACAAAGTCAATTTTGCTATTAGTTTTCGAGAACTTTACTATAGTTCCCAATCAAGCCCCTAAGGTAACTTGATTAAATATTAAGACAATTCCATACATCATGTCCTCTTTTCCCACAACCCAGACAAGGTTTATCCGTATTAAACCCGTTAATACCATCCTGTTCCTTAGAACCACCCAGAACTTCCCGTCTTGGTTAAGAACTGGAATTGTGCCCATGACAACTACTCGAACAACCCGGTTGTTCTTCATCTTTTAGGCTAGACCTTCTGCTTGGTTGACTGCATATGCAAGCATAGAATACGGCTGTATCTAAATCCCTCGGATGCAGCTTCTTAAGCTTCATTTTAAGTGCAGTGTCATTTATGCCACGCATAAAATAGAAAACCTGACTTTCATCATCCAGAGGCTGAACAATTGCAAGCTGTGACGTTCCAGGGGAATATACGCTATAAATACGTATATTCCTGGACCCGTCACCATACAAGTCTACCTAGGTAGCCTTGTATGCCTTAGAAAGTGGCAAGGGGTGCACATCTAAGTTAATTGTTTAACTTAGATAACCTTAGGATAAGGCCCATTTCCACATGGCCTTATCCTATTGGGCAACCGCCACACGGCCTCGTCCTAGTGGTGCCACGTGGCATCCCATGTGGACCCACACCTATATGGGCTCTAACCCTAACCCTAGACCCTTTCCCCCTGACCTAGCACCTGAACTCTCATCTACGTGCCCGAAACCCCGTTTCGAGCATCGTTCGTCATAGCCTAGCCTGGAGCAGCAGCCCCTGGAAGGTGTGCATAATCGTTGAGGGAGCAAGCCTAGGAGCATGGAGACGCCAGGGATGGGAGGAAGCGCTTCTGGAGGAGGTAGGTTGAGTAGAGTTCATGTTAGTACATCTGGAGGTTAGCACTCCAGAGGGGTTAGTATTTCGTGTCTAGAGTAGAGCCACCCTAGAACCTTTGTTGAACATCTTGAACCCTAATCAAGGAACCCTAACTGTTAGTTAGATATGTATGATTAGGTTAAGATGTTCTTATTATGATTATCATGATATGATGTTATGGGATGGTTGATCATGTTTGCTCCTCTTGTATTGGGAAGGGGGGTAGAGACCTAGGGCCATATGTAGTATGCTCCTAGTGTAGATCCCTTAGTTCCTATTAGTTGCGGCCTGTGCATAAGAGCCCACCGGGTGGAAGCTATGATGTGACTCAGCACTACACAACGGGGCTAGAGGCAAGATGGAGGGTGGATCCCTGCCGAGTGGGGGCTTCGAGGGATCCCATAGTGGGCTAGGCTTATGGTGGGTCACTTCCGTGGGTCGGAGCATGGGTCCGACACCTCCCGGGCAATGGTGTCGCCTCTCTCAAGAGTTGCAAGTGTCGCCTTGGCTCTTGTTTTGGGGGGGTTCACGGGTACAAATCGGTGTCGCCACGATTCTCTAGCCGCCCCGTGGAGCCTCTAGACCCCGGGAAGGGGAGATGCAACCCTTCCTACCTCGCCGGACCGGGGAGATGCAACACGAGTAGTCCCGATGGGTGATGCCATGGGATTGCGTGATCCGGAAGGTTAGAGTTATGCCACGCCTTGATCTAGCCCATCCGCAAAGTATGCGGGGAGGGGCGGATGGAGTGGTCAACCCTAGCCATTGTCTTATGCCAGCCCCGCCATTGTTATGACTCGGTCCGCTTCTATCTTGAGGCCTAGCTTGGCCACCATCCTCCTTACGAGTCTGAGCCTGGGTAGGAGATCATGTTTTACGGTTTATGATTATCATCTTTGCAGTGGTATATGTGTGATGGACTACCCTTCGAGGTAGTATTTATATGTTTGATGCTAGTTCTGACATATTTATCGCTTCCGCTGATATAGGAGCCCATAGGGGAAGGGCGCGCAAGACATCTTCGTGTCCCCTCCCCGCACTAGGGTCACCTCAGAGTGCGGGGTAGACGAAGGGCCTGTGCAGTTGTTGAGCCGGACGGGGGATTTCCTGCCAAGTGTACGGCCGGGCCTCTATGTTTAGCAGGGAGCGTCACAATGGTATCAGAGCGATGTTCTTGGTTGACCAGGAACTAGCACTGGCCATAACCATGAAAGTAGTCTAACAGCTAGGCCTATAGGGGTGTGAAATAAAAAAATTTCCCACCATCGAACCTCGAAAATAGGGGAAAATTTTTTCTCCTAGGTAGTGGGTCCGAAAATAGGTTAAGTGTTAGACGAAGAAATGGATGAGTCAAATTCACCTTCTAGTAAATTTGAAGTGAAAATTATGCATCTGCATCAAATTTCACCTAAAATGGGTCGAAGAATCATGCCAATTAGTCATGTTAGCATCTCCAAATTCCCCAAAACGCTCATTCAAACCCAAAATTGACCCAAATCGGGTCACACCGCGCAGAAACCGCCTGCGTTCGCGACGCAGAGGCCATTTGCGCGCTCTGACCCGATTTTGCCATTTCTTGCCAAATTTGACCAATTTTCACCCAACAAACGGCCATGTAGAGTTTCTTACCTTGTTTAGCTTAGGATTGCACTTCATGGTAGCTTATTTGGATACCCATACCCTTAGAACAAAAGTTTTTCCCATCAAGAACCCTTGTGCACGGAACCCGAGGCAACCCTAGTCTATAAAAGGGGGCCTCATTTGTCATTTTCTCCCCATCAAAACTGCTCTCAGC
The DNA here is from genome assembly GCA_021234155.1 of Isoetes taiwanensis. Taxonomy (NCBI): domain Eukaryota; kingdom Viridiplantae; phylum Streptophyta; class Lycopodiopsida; order Isoetales; family Isoetaceae; genus Isoetes; species Isoetes taiwanensis. The sequence goes on along the minus strand of JAJEKV010000036.1, from coordinate 1,383,292 downwards.
ACTTCAGGCGATCTTCCAGCTCCCTACTCGTCTTCGCAAGCCATTTTTCATAGTCAGCCATCAAGCTTTGTCAGATGGTACAATGAGACCAACCACATCCGTGACTTCCCTGCCGAGCAAGCCTTCCATGTCTTCGATCACCTCTTTGATCTCCATGCCACATTGACCAGAACTCCCTACTACACCGACATCATTTGCCAGTATGAGGAGCAGATCCTACCCTGGGAAGTTAGCTTGCCACCTAGGGGAGGGAAATGGGTTTCCCTAGACTCTCTTACCCAAGCTATAGGTGGAGGATCCAGGGGCAAGAGTAGGTTGTGGGATAGAACCAGAAACATGCCAGATTACATGACTTGCAAGCACCATAGGCATAGATACCTCTCAGCCCAAGCAGCCCTAGCTTTGTTCATGCAGTACAACGCAGTCAACCAACCAGGGGAACCGTCAATTCAACCTTTGGATTTGGCACCTCTCGACACTCGGAGGCAGCAGATAGATATCCACGAGATCGAGACTGCGGAGTACGAATACTACGGCTCCACATCGGGAACACCTATGTTGCAGATTGAGCAGGATTACGAAGAGCAAGGGGAGGAGAACCCAAGTTGGGAAATGAGGGAGGCAAGAAGGATTAAGAGGCATATAGCCCGACAACAGGAAGTATTAAGGCGAGATTTCGAACCGTCTGTTGGTATCACGGCCCTGACCCCAGTCATCATCGAAGGCGAGGAGTACATACTCGCCACCGACATCCTCAACCTTCCCCATTGCCAAGAAGAAGGTCTCAGGATCGATGAGCTCCTAGGCCTAATTGCACAGGAACAGGGCAGTGACTTCATCGACTACTCCTATCAAGAAATCCCAAGGGAAGTAGCCGAGCGACACTCCTACGCCGGGGAAACCATGTCAGACATTCAAGCGTACTAGCAGATAAGGCAGATGTATCAGCATCAAGAACCCATCATTCCAGAAGAAGAATTCCAACAGATCCAAAGCAGGCTGTATAAGCCGGGAAGAGGCCCAAGCTCCAGCCGACAAGTGCGCTCCAGGAGTATGCGCGAAGCTTCTAGCAGCATCAACTTGGAGAATCCAACTACGATGTGGAGAGACCACGAAGACCTTACCGCATTAGATGTGCTCGACGAAGCAGCTGAGAGGAGAGGTACGGGAGCCGGGGGCGGAATTAAGGGCAAATCACTCAGGTACTATCTTCCAGCCCTTAGCCAAGGACAGATGATAGTTTTCCATAAGGAGTTTAGCCCAAGGGGTTAGGAGTCCGTGGCGCTCCTTATAGCACTTTCAGGCTTCGGGCAGCATGCAAGAATAGACTACAAAGCAGATCATGTTATCCTCTTCAAGAGAGCCGTAGTTCTCCATTCTCTCGACTTCGCCAGAGGCCACCTCAGGGATGCACACTTGTCAGTAGTGGCGGCAACTGCACCAGAACTTCCGGCACCACAGATGGCAAGAGCATTAGAAGGAGGATCGGCGGCAAGAATTCTGCAGAACGTCGGCAAGGGGCTACGATTGAAGAATGTCAAGAACTTCTTCAAGTCTATGAGGGGGCATCGATGATGGAAAAGTTGCTTTCTAGATTAATTAAATTGTATTGGAAATCCTCTCTTCAGTTATTATCATGTAATTCATGAAATGTATTTCTATATACTAATTAATGTCTTACCATGATCTTGACTTGTAAGTGGAATTTTCACATAATTCTTTTGTACCTAACAACAATTCAATTGTAAGCAAGAATGATTAGTGTGTAACTTAAATAACAAGCATTGATGATTAATCCTTGCAGCAAGGAACACCGGCTCAGGTTCTCAAGGCTAGGGCCGACATCACCAGTGGGTACCCAGAAACCTATTCGGACGTGACCAAGATGACAATAACGAGGAAATGACGGTGGAATCAATCAACGCAAGGCTCGTCCAGATGAGGAATCAGATGCATCAGCTGATCCACTGGGCCACCCCATTGATGAATGCCCAAGAATATGCACCTGCACCACCTCCACCACTACCTCAGCAAGGCATCGAGGAAGGTCCACAACCGGAAAGGCAAGACAATCAAGGAAATGTCGGAGACAGGAAGAGGAAAAGGAGAAACAGAAGGACTCCAACACCACCTAGCTCCAGTTCATTAGACACTTCAGACAGCCAAGACAGTTCTAGCTCAGAAAGTGAGTCCGATACTTCATAGGTAAGAGCCAGGGCAAGGATGGCAGATGACTATCAAAAGAAAGTTAACAGCTATGAGCAATGTGTGGAAGACTAGGAAGTTGGGTCAGTTCTCAGGGAAGGACAGGTCAGGTATGGAGGCAGAAGCCTGGCTTGACGAGATGGAGGAATTTGGCAACTCTTATGGCATGAAGGACAAGGATATAGGGAAGGTTGCTACAGCAAACTTGATAGGAGCCGCTAGAATCTGGTGGAAAGGCTACGCAAAGTCCAACAAGCTCAAAAGGAACAGTTGCAGATTCAAGACCTTCAGCAAGGCCTTTCGCAGACATTATGTGCCTAGATCACATACTAGCAGGCAGATCCAGCAATTCTACAGATTGAACCAGGGTACCTTATCAGTAGCAAAGTACACAGAGGAATTCATGCGACTCAGGCTCCATGTCCCCGGGGTTTCGGAAAGGCAAGCGGTTGAAACTTACATTGAGGGATTGAACAGTAATATCAAAAGGCTAGTCCGAGCAATCAACCCAAAATCAGTGGCAGAAGCCGAGGATAAAGCCATAAGTTTAGAAGAAGCTCCAGCAACGCCAGGGGAGAAACAATCGGCCTTCAAAGGAAAGTCAACAGGGCAGTACCAAGGGCAGTACCAGAGTAAGCAATCAGCAGCTACGCCATCAGGAGACCAGCAGCAAGGAAGAGCTCAGGGTAAGAACTTTGGGGATCGTAAGCCGCAGAATGCATCAGGGGGTAGTGCCCTAAAGCGTCTTTTAGACAGTCTACCGAAGGAGAAGAGACAAGAGTGTATCGAGAAGAAGCTATGTTTCAGGTGCTTCCCGCCAGGGCACCGAACACATAATTGCCCATTCGTCATGCAGGCAGCTTTGGCAGAGCTTGGGGATTGGGATTCACCAACAGAAGCAGATGAAGACGACGACCAGCATGAGGCCCAGGACTTCATAGATGGTGAGTGCCATATCTGTGCAAATATTGAGTCAGGTGATATTGAAAATCAGTCGACAGTCATTGCGGCTGATGGAATCATAGATAGCAACCCATATGTAGTCCTCATAGACACAGGTAGCTCTCACAACTTTGCCTCTCCTGGGCTGGCTGCCCTAATGAAGAACAAGGTATTGAAGTCTAAGCCAAGGCCAGTTGCTATGGCAAACGGCGCCATTCGGCACACTAAGGGGAGGAGGATCACATTCGACATAGACCTTAGTGGAAGTAAGTGGCCGATGGGGGCAGAGGTCATGGAAATTGGAAGATATGACCTTATAGTAAGAATGGAGTTCCTAAAACCAGCAAAAGCCATGATCGATTGCGACCATAATGAGATCGCCATGACAGCACCGGACGGCACCAAATTCATAGTGAAAGGTAAGAAGGCAGCTTCTTCTATGCAGTGTATTTCCTTGAAGCAGCTAAGGAAAAGTATAGAAAGAAATAAGGTGGATTACATTTTGATGTTAGAGGCAATTGAGCCCAATAAGCAGGATGGAAGCGACCAAAAGGGGAATCAGTTGCCCAAGCCAGTAGCAAGGCTCATTTCGGAATTCAAGAATGTATTCTCGGATGAAATCCGGCAGCTACCACCTTATAGGGGTGTGGAGTGTGAGATCACACTAGCCCCAGATGCTAAGCCTACCAGCAAGGCGCCTTATAGGATGAGCACCCCGGAGTTGATTGAGCTCAAGAAGCAGCTCCAGGAATTGCTTGAGCTTGGTTTTATTAGAGCAAGTGTGTCTCCTTTTGGAGCACCTGTACTCTTCGTGAAGAAGAAAGATGGGAGCTTAAGAATGTGCATAGACTATCGCCAGCTCAACAAGAAGACGATAAAGAATAAGTATGCATTGCCAAGGGCAGATGATTTTATGGACCAGCTCCAAAACGCGGTATGGTCACTTTGAGTTTACAGTAATGCCCTTTGGGTTGTCGAATGCTCCAGCAACTTTCATGCGCCTCATGAACGACGTCTTCAGGGAATTCCTAGATGAGTTTGTCATTGTCTTCTTCGACGACATTCTAGTCTACAGCAAGTCCATTGAAGATCATGGTCAGCATTTGAGAAGGGTGTTGGAAAAGTTAAGGCGGCATCGCTTGTATGGAAAGCTCTCCAAATGCCACTTTGCTACCGAAAGAGTGGAGTACTTGGGCCATGTCATATCGGCGGAAGGGATCTCCACCGACCCCGCAAAGATTGAAGCAGTAGTGGATTGGCCAGCACCAAAGAATGTGGCGGAGGTAAGAAGCTTTCTAGGTCTGGCAGGTTATTACAGGAAGTTCGTGAAGGACTTCGCTAAGTGGGCGTCCCCTTTGACGGACCTCACTAAGAGTGTTAAGGTGAAAGATTGGAGAACACATTGGCTAGAAAATGTTCAAGCTTCATTTGAAAAGCTTAAGGAAGCCTTAACAACAGCACCAGTGCTAGTTCTGCCAGATCTAGACAAGGACAAGATAGTAGCAACAGACGCAAGCAAGATAGCAACAGGTGGAGTCCTTATGCAAGAAGGAAGAGTAGTGGCCTATGATTCCAAGAAGTTGAACGACACCAAGCAGCGCTATCCAACCCATGATCAGGAACTTCTAGCTATTGTAAGAGCTCTTCGTATTTGGAGGCATTATTTGCTTGGGAGGAAGTTTCAGTTAGATACTGATCACCAGAGCCTCCAATACATCTTTACCCAACCGCTCCTCAATCTAAGGCAAAGGAGGTGGATGGAATTCCTAGAAGAGTATGATTTTGAGATTGCTTATAAGCCAGGTAAGTTGAATGTGGTTGCTGATGCTCTTTCTAGAAGACCCCTTGAGACAAAAACGCATTGTAATGCGATTTCCACTCTTTTGAATGAATTTGGCAAGAAAATTGAGGAGACCTTGCCATCGGATGAAGAATTCAAGGAAGTATGGGAAAGCCTCTCGAGGGAAGCTAGAACAGATAAAGAACGGGAAGCCTTCAAGCATTATAAGAAGGAAGGCAACCTGTTGTATCATAAACATAAGTTGTGTGTGCCCGAATCATCAGGGGTAAGGAAGCTAATTCTTCATGACACACATAACAGCCCAATAGCAGGGCATGCAGGGTTCATGAAGACCTATTTCAAGATTCAAAGTAGTTATTTCTAGCCAGGAATGAAGAGGCAGATAGCTAGATATATTCGGGATTGCCAGTTGTGTCAGCAGACCAAAGCAGAGCAGCTTCGGATTCCAGGTGCCTTAGAGCCATTGGGAGTGCCAAATGCTAAGTGGGAGGTCATAAGTATGGATTTTATCACAGGACTCCCTAGAACTCTTCGAGGCAAGGATGCATTGATGGTTGTCGTAGACAAGTTATCTAAGATGGCACATTTTGTGCCTTGCAAGACTACGGACACTGCATTAGATACTGCCAAGCTATTTGTGAAGGAGATTTTTAGGCTCCATGGCATGCCTCGGGAGATAATATCTGACAGAGATTCTAAGTTTATGAGTGCTTTTTGGCAGGACCTCTTTAGCACCATTCAGACGAAGCTCTCCATGAGCACGGCATATCATCCCCAAACAGATGGTCAGACGGAGAGGATGAATCGAATCATTGAAGACATGCTTCGAAGCTATGTGTGGAATAAGCAGTCCAAGTGGGATGAGTACATCCACTTGGTGGAATTCGCCTACAACAGTGCCAAGCAGGAGTCATCTCAGATGTCTCCTTTCATGGTAAATTACGGGTACCAGTGCCTAACCCCGGACACCTGGCACAATCCTGTGTCAAAGGTTGAAGTATCCCAGCAGATGCTAGGTGATATGCAGCAGCTGGTGGAAGAAGTAAGGGGATACCTTCTAGCAGCAAGAAGTCGGCAGAAGAGTGTGGCCGATCGGCACAGGACCGTAAGGGAGTTCAAGGTAGGCGATAGCGTGTGGTTGAAGATCAAGGTAAAGCAAGCTAAGCTTCGGATTGGGAGTTGCAAGAAGCTTGCCCCTCGATGGGCTGGTCCGTTCAAGATTTTGGAGAGAGTGGGCTCCCAAGCCTACAAGTTGGATCTTCCGGCCCATCTCAAAGTTCACAAGGTCTTCCATGCAAGTTTATTGAAAAAGCACAATCCTAACCCTGAGGAGGTCTTGGATACTCAAACTTTGTTGGAAATGATGGAGGAGCAAGTCGAAATTGTGCCTGAGTTACTTCTTGATAAGTCATTCAAGAAGACTAGGAGGTCTCAGTTCCTCCAGTATTTGGTCAAGTGGAAGCACTTGCCCGTGGAAGACGCGACATGGGTATTGAAGCAGGATTTGGAGAAGCAATACCCAGAGTTTATGAAGGAGTTTGATGGGCGAGTCGTCTCCGACTTGGTCGACCCCGACTTGCCAGGAGGTTAGCTTAGTATGTTTCTTAGTTAGCCTCTAGCTCTGGCAGATGTATTCTAGCTAGTGGAATACATATGCCAGAATCTTGGAACATGTGGGCGATGATGAGATAAGCCTTTAAGGCGTTCTCTAGGCCAACATGCACCAAGAGGTGCGCATGACCAATAGGGTCATGCGAGAGAGAGAGAAGTAAGGCATAGTGCGCGATGATGGGACATCGGTCGGATGCTCCCTATGCCACGATGCGGGGTTCGCACACCTGGCCATAGGGGGTCATGGTGAAGGTCAAAGTGATCATGTGCGATGATGGGATCGTGAGACGTTCCCCCGGGGGGTTCACCTCTATATAAGGGGCATATGGCATGTGCGTGCATCAAGTCAGGAGAAACCCCTCTGTATACAGCTGACCCTCCATAGAAACCCCTATGTATACGGTCCCATACTGTCGAAGAATCATACCCGATTCCATACTTTTACACCCAGTCTAAGCACTTCTTGCCCTACCCTCAACCTTATTTTTACGTCCATTTTTCATTCATGTATCCTACCCTCTACCGTATTTTTACATCCAGTCCGCAAATGTTGCATTGAACATAAAAGGTAAACCAGCCAATCTGTATCTCAGATAAATATTTTGATATCAACAAGAATTGTTGGAACAGATATTACAAGACTAGAAAGCCATGTGCATGACATTTGTTTTAAATGCCCACCAAAATTCGTGTGATTTCCCTGCATCCACAAATTGAGCAACATATCTTCTTCAACAGGTGGCTGTCCACTCTTTGTGAGCTGAGATTATCCTACAAAATGTGCTCAGGAAGGAGCAACATATCTTCTTCAACAGGTGGCTGTCCACTCTTGGCAACTTTTTCTCGAACTTTGGAAATATTTTTCTTCACTAGGGCATCCATCATTTTACAGGTCTCATCTTTTATCAGTTGTACCTGGCCAAACACAGACACAATCAGACAATTGAATTCAAAATATGAGAGGGCAGGATAGATTTTCGAGGAACTGACCTGTTTTGGACGTGGTGCTCCAAAGGTGACAAAACCAAAGTTTCCAGGAGAGAATGTCGCTCTGCCCGGAAGGGAGTTCCCATTCCCAACGACCAGCGTATACAAGAGCTCCATATTCATCAATTGGTATCACTTCGGGCTGAAACCATGCAAAGACCAGATAAATACATCATCTACCATGCAAAAAATTGTAACACCATTTACCTGTGGAATCCTTGGTGCTTTGTTAAAGATATCCCAAATCTCGTCGTTGTATATCTCTTTCTTCTCTAGGAGACGATCTATTCCCAAAATTCAACAAAAAGAATAAAAATTTTGCATGCTTCCGCTTATGGTCCAATGATATTATATACTGATGAATATCAAACCTGCAATAGTTTCCACAGCAGAATGATATTCCCTGATGAGCATTTTTGAATGGCATATCGCATGTATTCATCTCGTAGTGCCTGTACCTTGGGATGCATCTGTACAAATGCCAATAATAAAGTAACCGAGGCCGTAATAGTGCATTCTAATTTAACAAGTACCAGATGAACACTCACGTTATAGACAAGATCACGATCAGTATCATAAGATATCTTCCCTAGTGCAGTCATCCCCGTTTAAAGGATAAGAAACTCGGCAAGTGTACCAGCTTCTCCAAGATAACTTCCAGACAACCATGACACGTTGTCCTTTCCAAACACCTGCTCCTCAACAAGCCTGGCTGTTATAGAAAGTAGGGAAAAACATGAACAATACATCTACGCAGGAATTAAACATGCATAATGATAATAGCTTTTATCAAGCTCAAGATATCTCTAATGTGGCTCTAGCAAATGATATGCTTTTTCAGAGGCAAAAGATTTTCTGAATTTATAACAGGCATATTTATAGCTGTTGATAATCCTGAACTTTATCTTTCATATGATATCTTTAAAAGATACATTCAAGCCAATAACAAAGAAGTATTGTGCATTGAATGCAAGACACTCACGGGCACATCTTCTAGCAACTGCAGCTTCTCGATAAGCTAGTCTTACGCAAGCTTCTCTAGTTACACCTAGCACATCTTCTTGACCGGTGGTAAAGACCCCTCGTTGCTGTGGGTACACAACAGGGTAAAAGCATTACACTTCACATGTTTAAACATGCATGCAATATTCAAGATGTAAGACCCAAGAATCAGAGAAATTATTAACAATGATCCCCTCATGGATGCACATCTTTGTGGGGAATAACAGGATGATATGCAGTATAGGAGAAGGATCGAAAAGGTTGTGTGCCTGATAGATGTAGACTTAAATCATGCAGATCGGGCTAGTTAGAGTCATTGATGACAAGTGGTTACCCTATCCCGGGCCTCCATGGCCCGACCTTTCTATAACGCCCTTGTCTTCACGTTTGGTTAGAATTTTGCCCGTTCTACAACAAATAAATATATAGCATGTTAAGATCTCTTCGACTTATAGCGTGCTTACTCTTTTGCGAGAAAAACTCACATGATATTTGCGGATCTGCAAAGACTATATCCTTTAGAAGGTCCATCTCACATAATGCATCAAGCTTGAGAAATCGATCAACAACCTAACATATTAATCGCAATGGAACATATAAATTAGGATACTTATGCTAGTCAACGCCATATTAGCGTCCCATCAAATGAAAATTACAAGCCACAATCGAGCTTGAACTTGTGCATGTACTACTGACTTCTCAAATACTACTTTACACGGTAAACATATGAAACATTGCTTTTTTATATATAAATAATTCCCTTTAGCATACATAGATCAGGTGAATTAATGTCCCCACAAACAAGGCTAAAACATGATGAACAACATTTAAAGCCAAAACAAGTACCTCCAATAACCGAATATTGGAGTCGTGGTATACCTTAACAACAACAATTTTTTTTCAGTGCATGTGGGGCTTTTTTGCCCTTTGAAATTGGCCCTGCATATCTCCAAGTATGATATTCCATGCATTAAAGAGGGACAAGTTCCCATTTCACATAGCTCCATATGTGTACGAGATTTACCTTCAACAAATCCGTCCATAGCCTAATATGATATTCGAACTATGACATGGAGCACGGAATAACGTATGCCATCGCCAGATCCGGCCTCTGCTTGGTACAAAAATCTAGAATGCCATTTTCATACTTTTAGCTGCAAGATATACTTATAATAACGAGAATCTATTCAAGCATAGCCTCCAGATGCAGTGAGGCATGCGTCCTCAAATAAATATATAGATGTCATCCATACGACTCGGTGGGCCAGATAAACATCAAAACGGCAACCACGATCAAAGAAATGGTTTCAAGCCATCAAAACGGCAACCACGATCATGACTAAAACTCTGTGCTAGATTTTTATGTGGCAGGACGAAAAAACTTCAAAACATTACCTCCGAAACACCAACTCCGAAACACCAAATCCTAAAACGTTTTTCTGGCAGCAAGCTTCAGATTCAAAGCTCTAAAACGTACTCTTACGCCTTAGCAGCTCCAAGAAATCCATCCCGGATGTGGAAAATGCATACATCCGGAAGCCAAAACGTATGAGCGCGCATGTATATGCATACTATTTTTTTCAAAAAAACCCCTCTCCCGTCCACGCACATGTATTCTACGGAATACATACGTGAACCCCCCGGGGACATTCCCTAGCTTAAAACCCTTGGGGCATGATGCACTAGGGGTACTCGGCACCGGGTAACCGAGTACAAGGTAGCACTTGATCATGGGCGATGATGGGATCATCTTAAATGATCCTTAAGCTCAAATCCGAAAGGGCCATGATCGAGTGCAAGGTATTGGTAAGGGGGGTGGTCCCCTAGAACCACAAACTTATTAATTAAACTAACGTAATGTGCTCCTTGTGCAGGAAAGTGAGAAGTGAGCATCGAGGTGGGGCGCATTACAAGAAGATGGGGGAACCATAATTTAGATTATGAACCCTAATAACTCTTATAATAATATTTTGAATTATTGTAAGAAGTAACCTTGTTAAGGCTATATAATTTTGTATAAGTACAAATATAGCCTAAATTTTGACATTTAACTCTTTAATAGGAAGTTGATCGTTTAAATTGGAGTGTATGTTCTTCTGTGGTTTTGCAGGATAGAGTAGGCTCGTCACCTTAGCGCAACGCTGAGGACAGCATTGTCCTAAGGGGGGGAGAATGTGACGTTCCAGGGGAATATACGCTATAAATATGTATATTCCTGGACCTGTCACCATACAAGTCTACCTAGGTAGCCTTGTATGCCTTAGAAAGTGGCAAGGGGTGCACATCTAAGTTAATTGTTTAACTTAGATAACCTTAGGATAAGGCCCATTTCCACATGGCCTTATCCTATTGGGCAACCGCCACACGGCCTCGTCCTAGTGGTGCCACGTGGCATCCCATGTGGACCCACACCTATATGGGCTCTAACCCTAACCCTAGACCCTTTCCCCCTGACCTAGCACCTGAACTCTCATCTACGTGCCCGAAACCCCGTTTCGAGCATCGTTCGTCATAGCCTAGCCTGGAGCAGCAGCCCCTGGAAGGTGTGCATGATCGTTGAGGGAGCAAGCCTTCGACCCACGTCAAGGAGCATGGAGACGCCAGGGATGGGAGGAAGCGCTTCTGGAGGAGGTAGGTTGAGTAGAGTTCATGTTAGTACATCTGGAGGTTAGCACTCCAGAGGGGTTAGTATTTCGTGTCTAGAGTAGAGCCACCCTAGAACATTTGTTGAACATCTTGAACCCTAATCAAGGAACCCTAACTGTTAGTTAGATATGTATGATTAGGTTAAGATGTTCTTATTATGATTATCATGATATGATGTTATGGGATGTTGGTTGATCATGTTTGCTCCTCTTGTATTGGGAAGGGGGGTAGAGACCTAGGGCCATATGTAGTATGCTCCTAGTGTAGATCCCTTAGTTCCTATTAGTTGCGGCCTGTGCATAAGAGCCCACCGGGCTATGGAAGCTATGATGTGACTCAGCACTACACAACGGGGCTAGAGGCAAGATGGATGCCGAGTGGGGGCTTCGGGGGATCCCATAGTGGGCTAGGCTTATGGTCAGTCACTTCGTGTGGGCCGAGCATGGGTCCGACACCTCCTGGGGCAATGGTGTCGCCCTGCCTCTCAAGAGTTGCAAGTGTCAGCTTGGCTCTTGTTTTGGGGGGTTCAGTCGGGTACGAATCGTGTGTCGTCACGATTCTCTAGCCACCCGTGGAGCCTCTAGACCCCGGGAAGGGGAGATGCAACCCTTCCTACCTCGTCGGACCAGGGAGATGCAACCTGGAGTAGTCCCGATGGGTGATGCCATGGGATTGCGTATCCGGAAGGTTAGAGTTATGCCACAGCTTGATCTAGCCCATCTGCAAAGTATGCACAGGAGGGGCGGATGGAGTGGTCAACCCTAGCCATTGTATTATGCCAGCCCCGCCATTGTTATGACTCTGCTCTATCTTGAGGCCTAGCCGGTCAATCATCCTCCTTACGAGTCTGAGCCTGGGTAGGAGCTATCATGTTTTACGGTTTATGATTATCATCTTTGCAGTGGTATATGTGTGATGGACTACTCTTCGAGGTAGTATTTATATGTTTGATGCTCGTTCTGACATGTTTATCGCTTCCGCTGATATAGGAGCCCATAGGGGAAGGGCGCGCAAGACACCTTCCTGTCCCCTCCCCGCACTAGGGTCACCTCAGAGTGCGGGGTAGACGAAGGGCCTGTGCGGTTGTTGAGCCGGACGGGGGATTTCCTGCCAAGTGTACGGCCGGGCGCCGTATGTTTAGCAGGGAGCGTCACACAAGCAGCTTCCGAAGCTCCTGCTCATAGGTTCTTAATTCCCCAGTTTGTTGCAAGCTATGCAACTGACGATAAGCCATAAGTTCATTCAAGCAGTCAAAATTTCCCTGGAAAGGGACTTGTGAAGAAATACCCTTGGTATCCTCTTCCAGTACTTCAGCAATTAATCCACATTGCTTAGTAACTAATTTATTGACTTCTTGTTCAATGGACGCCATCTTCCCTTGAAGACATGTTAGGTTCTCAGCCAGCTCCTGGACTGAAACGTTCCCAAATTCACGCTTCTCGACTTCCCAAGTGGTCTGGAAGACGGAACTTTTCTCGTCCATTTCCGCCATCAAGTCTAGATTTTTCCAGAAAACTAGATTCACGGCCCTGTGTGTAGATTTTTTCTAAAATATCTCTTAAAATTAAGAGATGCCCAACGATCTGCAATTTTAGAACTCTCAGAGTTCTTGCACAATCTCTGGGCTCTGATACCACTGTTACACGACAAAAATTTTCCTTAAGAACAATCTCTGCCCACGTGTTAACGCCGACTAGCTACCACCCGCACCTTGGATCCCGGATCCCCCGCGCTAGTCTTATCGGCTTACTGCTATGTGAACTTTCACACAGAGCCCGCATTGTCACGCCGGTCAGTACCGCCCACACCGTGGATCCCTGATTCCCCACCTGACCTTTTGTTTGCTGCTCTCACAGCAATCCGGATTCTTCTAGAGAATCCTCCCTGGGAGATTATCCACTGGCTAACTGATACGCTTTAAGGGAAAAGTTTATAGACGTAACTACTTGAAACAACAATTGTATAGACAAATCAAGAAGGAACAATCTTTAGATAAGAACAAACAGCTTTGGTTTCCACAACCAATGGATTTGGGCATCCAGTCTCCACCCAACCGGATCCAGATAAGAACTAAGGCAATTTCCAAGGGATGAATGAAAGGAATTGATCATAGCTTATTTCCCCTTCCGCTTATGATCAAACCAATCTTACAATCACAATGGGTTCAGATAGGCTCAGTCCAACCACCAAGGAATAGAACTCGACTCAATCTCAAGTTTATCAAGGAAGCCAGATATCACTGCAGACCCAGAAACCAGTGAACAGAGCAGACCCAAAGCCCTGCTGTGAGATCGTCGGTTCAATCAGAGATAAACAGGTCGGAATTGAGCATAGCACCCGAAAATCAAGCTGCTACTGCCGAAATCAGGAACAGGTATATCAGAGTGCCAGTTTAGCTTGCAGAAGCCGGGAACAAGGCTGAGATTCCGCTCTCCTCCTAAGCTGGCCGTTAACTGCTGATATAGCTCAACCGTACCTTTTGTTGGCTAAAAGGTCGCTGCCATGCTATTTTGACCATCTCCTGATCCGCCCTTTTTGTTACAGGAATAGCAACCCGAAGTTTGCATGAAGCCTATTTGATTTTTGCCCTTTTCTTTGAAGTAGGACGTTTCCCTTTTCTTTGAAAATATCATTCCCAATAAAATATCTCCCTTATCTTTAGCTTTAATGGTTGCTTAGGATAATATCTTGCCCCTTTGTTCCCATGATATCTTGTAACCATTTACCCCATTGCCTTAACCATTGTTTTCCAAATACCCCATTGCCTTAATTCATTTCTTCTGGACCACTCCCCCTAGCATGCCCCCATATCAATCCATCCCTTCTTAAAGAAGATCGTCCGCGATCTTCTAGAGACGCTCCAGTGGGCCCCATCCCTTCTCAAGGCGATTGCCCCATACGTCTGAAGGTTCTGCAAATTCAAGAAATAGTTACGGATATGCGCGTACTTCCACAGTACGATATATCCTTGTACCTCCGCGGCACATCGCTATCGTTTGTACCTCCGCGGTACTATTTGATAGTATCTCCACGATACTAAACTATTGTATCTCCACGATACGTTAGTATTTTTCGTACCTCCACGGTACTACTTAATTTCGTACCTCCGCGGTACTGATGTAATTTTTGAGTTAGGCCTATTGTGCTATGCAACAATTACCACCTTCCGAAAAATTACATCTAATGCACCATGCTTATTCCATATAAAAAATCGACATACTAATCAAAATGAAAACCATCAAATTGATATTCCTCAAGCCACCAACGCAGATTGGAAAAGTAGAAATCTTTGAACTTCCCAGTTACCATAGCTGAATAAACGACTATCTCAAAGTCGATGGTATCCTCTATCTCCATAGTAGGCATGCTCGGCATGCTCCATTACAGCCATTAACGGTACGGTATCTATAAACTCAATAGATGTTGAGACTCTGGGCTCCCTTGAACTCATGCCCACATGTGCACCATTCACACACGTTGGATGATAGAAGAAGTTTCATGCAGCACAGACATCTCATGTTACATCTCCTTATCTGCCAGCAAAAGACAAAGCTTTTGTCCCCTACAATTCCTAGCTACTCCACGTAGCTCTTGAACAATCTGATAATCCACTTATCAGATAAGAGACTCCTCCATCTACATATCCACCCTTTTTATCAGGGGTCTAGGAAAAGAGTTAGGATGTCATTCCAAACCAGCAAACTTAGATAACTCGTCCGGAATCTCTGCTCCTCACAGACTTTCAGATTCATGGGAGCCGAAACTGGCTCTGCCAAGTACAGAACGGTGAAGGCTCTTTGTCTCAGATTCACAGCGGCCTTAGGAATCATCCACAACTCCAAAAGCTTCAGCTCGATTATCGATTGCAGAGGCAACCGATGCCACTGCCGATCCTTCTCCAATGGCCCATCTGTACCACTGTTCCGTCCAAGAATCCCTGTTCACAACCCGAGTTCACTGCTCAGGACCCAGAAATACTGCTTCCGATCGCCACCTGTGTATCCCTTGTACAGGTCGATGACTTTTTATGCTTTTCTCCGCTCTTTTGCTCCCAGCACTTCTTTGACACAGTTAAATTCATCTATACTTGCAGCACAGGCTTGCAAGATTCTTGGTGATTTTTGCAGCCTTGATGTTCCCATAGCCCATAGATTCCAAAAGAATCATAACCTCCGCTATGATACCACTTGATACGCTTTAAGGGAAAAGCTTATAGACGTAACTACTTGAAACAACAATTGTATAGACAAATCAAGAAGGAACAATCTTTAGATAAGAACAAACAGCTTTGGTTTCCACAACCAATGGATTTGGGCATCCAGTCTCCACCCAACCGGATCCAGATAAGAACTAAGGCAATTTCCAAGGGATGAATGAAAGGAATTGATCATAGCTTATTTCCCCTTCCGCTTATGATCAAACCAATCTTACAATCACAATGGGTTCAGATAGGCTCAGTCCAACCACCAAGGAATAGAACTCGACTCAATCTCAAGTTTATCAAGGAAGCCAGATATCACTGCAGACCCAGAAACCAGTGAACAGAGCAGACCCAAAGCCCTGCTGTGAGATCGTCGGTTCAATCAGAGATAAACAGGTCGGAATTGAGCATAGCACCCGAAAATCAAGCTGCTACTGCCGAAATCAGGAACAGGTATATCAGAGTGCCAGTTTAGCTTGCAGAAGCCGGGAACAAGGCTGAGATTCCGCTCTCCTCCTAAGCTGGCCGTTAACTGCTGATATAGCTCAACCGTACCTTTTGTTGGCTAAAAGGTCGCTGCCATGCTATTTTGACCATCTCCTGATCCGCCCTTTTTGTTACAGGAATAGCAACCCGAAGTTTGCATGAAGCCTATTTGATTTTTGCCCTTTTCTTTGAAGTAGGACGTTTCCCTTTTCTTTGAAAATATCATTCCCAATAAAATATCTCCCTTATCTTTAGCTTTAATGGTTGCTTAGGATAATATCTTGCCCCTTTGTTCCCATGATATCTTGTAACCATTTACCCCATTGTCTTAACCATTGTTTTCCAAATACCCCATTGCCTTAATTCATTTCTTCTGGACCACTCCCCCTAGCATGCCCCCATATCACTAACAAGCCTAATCCAGCCCTGGCAGCACAATCTGCCCTATGGCCTTAATCCCAGCCTTAGGCTGATATTCCGTCTCTGGGAGCCAAATCCCTGACACAAACGAACAGTACAGAATCAGCCTATCAGGCCCTCTGATCCCTATTCATTCATGGGCAGTAGCAGTCTGCCCTGGGACTCTTACTACAGCCCCTGGCTGCAATTTCGACCTCAAGGCCTAAGCCTTGATCTGGCTCTTGGTATCAATCCGAATTCCTTCAAGGAATCCCTCTGAGGTTGGCACCTACCGGTTACTTCCCTCTGACCGATCTTTGGCAGTATCAAACTGCTCCGTGATCATTTACACAGCCTTGGGCTACAAACCGACCTTATGGGTCTAGTGTTGGTCCGGCTTCTGGCAGAATCAGACTGCCCTTAAAGCCACACTATCAGATTCAGAATCCAATTCCGAACCCAGGGCCTGACCTATAAATCCTACAGCAAATGGTTTAGGCAGAATCGGCTTCCAATTTTAAGAACCCGGTTTATCTGTATGCTCAAATTCCATCTCTAGACTTTATAGAACTCTCTTTGAGTTCACAGGCAGTCTTGCATGCCTAAAACCGGCTAGATCAGGCCCTTATTTGATCCAGATACATGCACTGGAGCTCCTGTTAGAGATCTGGCAGCCCGGGCTTTGTTCCACGATTCTGTTTCTGATATATAACAGGTTTATAAGACCCATCGAACCATTTGAAGCCACGTGTCCGTTTTTAATACCATTAAAAACCATAGCTAACTTTCTAACTTACATTTAAATAACATTTGCCCCTAGGGCCTTACATTAACATTAATAATACTAATGTTAACCATGTAAGTTTATGGGTCTTCTGCCCCGATCAATCCCTGCTAGCTCTTGCCGCGCTAATATTAATAATATTAGCGCCCCCTAGCGGACCATTACCCGCCGCTAGCCTTTATTTCATTTTACCCCGCATCTCGTCACCATAGACTGATTACAGTCAACATGGCCCATTACATTAAATCACAACTGCCCGGCAATTGCGACCAACAATACCCCCGTGCTCATGGACGTCTGTCAAGGGCCCGATTCCGGCTATGCCCTTGGGAGCACCTGTAACATGCAAGATGTCTTGAAGCTTTGTATTATCTTATTTTCTTGAATAAAGTGGTGCATCTTATTTTTATCTTCCACATTTTTTCATTTTTCCATATTTCTACACTTTCTATTTTCCACAATTTCCTATTTATTCATTCTCATGTTTTCTTATTCTCTATATTTTTCTTATTGTGTTACCTCTACGATTTTTTCCATTACAGCAGCACTTGATTGATCCCATCCATGCCTTTGAGGCCAGATGATGAGGATGTGGGAAAATCCATCATTAGTAATTGGGCATTTCTTCTCTGATATTATGCATTTACATGAACCTCAATTCGTATAAAGGAAGAGAAAGGGAAAACCCGGTTTCCATGCTCATCCAATTCTTGTCAGGTTTCGATCAAAAGAGGCCAGAGATAGGGCCCTTCAAAATAGAATTGTATTGAAGGGACAGAAGATTTGGCTAACCAATGCAATTAGAAGAAAGGAAAAAAGAGTGGGCAAAGGTTAAAGAAGCAAGGGATTCTGGTTTTGTAGCCTATTTGGATCAAAGTGGCAAGGCAATTGTCACAAAAAAGAAACGCAGTTAGGGAATTGGAGCCTTGAGCATGAGCATCTGGAATGCTCATGGATTGATCCAAGTGAAAGTACGTGCAAGAATTGAGACATGGAAACAAGATATCTTGTTTTTTGTTGAGACATGGGAGCATCAATCTCGTCCTTTGCCAGACATATCAGGACATATTTTGATTGATCATTTGTGCAATGAGAAAAGGGAAGGACCTGGGCGTGGATATGAGGTATAGCTATTTATTGTAAAATGAAAGTTGAGCATGCTTTCCAGATAATGAAAGAAGATAAGAATAAGCAATACGTGTGGCTTAAAATCAAGACCACAAATGTGGATCTTTTTGTAGCAGTTAGTTATTTTGCTCCACTCAATGCAAGCCTGTACAAAAACAAAAAACTTGACATAGATGACCCTCTTGGTAGTTTATGTGCAGATACTCTGAAATACAGTGTGCATAGGAAAGTATTCATCATGGGTGATTTCAATGCTCGTACGGGCTGCCAACAAGCGAGAACATGCATGTAGAGTTCAAATCAGCCACACATCCCCATTTGAAGCACGCTCCCTTTCATCCAAAATTGAGAATCAATTATAAGCAATGCTTGCCATACAAAAAACTCGCTGAGGATCTAATTGCTTCTACTACTTGGACAGGAAATATAGTTGAGGATGCCGAGAAATTTATCAATTTGATCTTCTATGTTGCAAAAGAGACTTTTGGTCTCACCAAAAAGCCATTGCAAGGGCGGCCCTGCAATTCATGGTGGGATGCTGAGTGTAGAGAAGCAAGAGTTAGACTGCCACAAAATTGCATGAGGAAACCCAGTTGGTATAAGAGACTTGTGAGAAGCAAAAAGCGTTTTTAAGAGCAAGGCAATCTGATTTGAAGGAACAAATAAAGCAAGATCCGAAAATATTTTGGAACAAATTAACCAAAAGCTCAGGGCAGCCAGTTTTAGAGGTAGGCGCTTTGCTAAAGTTGGTGCAAGATGTTTATGAGGTGGCCAATCCAGAAGGCATGCCAATCTTGGCCATTGATGAAGATCTTTTCACTGAAATAGAGGTAAGAGATACGCTAGCAGGGATGGGAACTAATAAAGCACATGATCTAGATGGTCTATATATTGAGCTTTTTAAATGGGGAGGAGACAAAATGCTTTCTATTCTTACAGATTTTCTAAATAAGAGTATTAGACAAGGCCTACCATATAGTTGGAAGTTAAATAGAGTACTTCCAATCCATAAATCAGGGGACAAGAATGTAGTACAGAATAACAAAACCATCCTGATAGGTTGCACTTTTGCCAAAACTTTGCGAAGTTTGTTGGAATACAAGTTGTGCACCTGGGCAGAAGAGAATGGCAAGTGCTCCAATTTTCAAGCGGGCTTTTGGAAAGATTTTAATACGTTAGATCATGCATTAACACTTCGTGTGTTAGTAGAGAAAGCAAAGGCACCATTTGCAACACTCTATATTGCATTTATAGATTTTGCAAAAGCATTTGACATAGTGCAAAGGAAGGAGTTAGGCGATAGAATGGAGCAGCTCGGTGTTCCATAAAACATAAGAGGTGTTGTCTCACAATTGTATGCAGAATCATGTGATAAGGATCACTATAGGGGTTCGCCAAGGATGTCCTTTATCTCCTACATTATTCGGCCTCTTTATCGACGAGCTTGAAGAATGACTACATGCACGCTCTTTGGCAGGGACTTAGCTTGGAGCTTACATAGTACAGTTATTACTATATGCTGACAATGTGGTGCTATTGGCATCCAAGAAACATGTGCTACAAGAGCATTTGCATAATTTAGCGACTTTTTGTGCAGCAAGGCAAATGAAAGTAAATGTTGCAAAATCCAAAGTTATGGTGTTCGGGATAAGGGAGAGACCAAGGTTCATGTATCTAGAGCAGGAAATTGAAACAGTGGAGAGTTTTAAGTACTTGGGAATAGATTTCTCCTCAAGATACAACTGGAAGGACTGTGTCAAAAGGAGATCCACAGGCAGGAAAGTGGCGCCCAATGGTATGCTTTCTAAATGTTCTAAAATTTCTCTGCATGATTGGGGGCCTAGAAAGCTTTTGTTTAAGACATTGGTTCAACCCGTGCTATTGTATGGGGTTCCTATATGGGGACCTAGCATCTCTGCCAAGTTATGGAATCAAATAGAAACAATAGAAGCTATTTTTGAGAAATGTGCTTGGCATAAAAGTTCGGATAACACATGCAATTATGCTTGCAGAGGCAGGTATGTTTCCATTAGAATTGGAAGCATACATTCAAACTGTAAATTTTATTAATGGGAATAGAGATCAATCACTAGAACGCTTATCCCATTAAGTAATGATGGTTTCAGAGCAGCAAGGTTGGATGCATGATTTCAAAACCTGGGCAGGAAAATGGGGTCTGAATGATGAAAATTGGCCTGAATGTAAGACAGATTCAAGAGCATTATTAGAAAGACTTGTAATTGAACGCTTATGGCAACACCAAGGTAGTAGAATGCTCCATTACAGAACTCAGATAAATCACATGGGTGAGTATAAGAGCCAAGAGTATTTGTGGTCAGAAATGTCGACACATCTAAAGCATGTCATAGCTCATTATAGAACGATCGCATAAATTGGGAGTTGAGACAGGCAGATGGTCAAATACTCCACTTGAAGACAGAGTATGCAGAGCTTGTGATTCTTATAGTGTAGAAGATGAGGCACATGTACTCCTGCATTGCACGACTTATAACGAGATCAGGGAACAGTTTGAAATCCAAGTGTCAGATCTTCATTTCTATCTCTTGTTATGAGTTAGGATTATATTTGAAGGCAGTAGATAGCCGTCGTACTTTGATATTAAAAATATGGTGTACTTTGCTGATTTTTTAGTGATCCATGACCTCTCAAAGGCCCTAAGTTAGCAAGGTCAAATAAATAAAAAACTAAATAAATAATGTTGTAGGCTGTTTGGCCTTTACCTCATGAGAAATAGCTTGTTTTAGCCCTTTTACATACCACTGGATATTCATTTCATCACTCCTTGCAATCTTCCAATGAACTACGGCTTTGAGAACTGTAATATAGCGCTGATTATACTCCCTTATTGATTCATTTTCCTTTTGTGTAAAATTGGTCAACCTTTCCATAGTCTTATCCTACAATATATCTTACTTTCTTGCTTTCCAGAAACAGATGCTAGTGTTTGATTGCAAGGGGCAACGCAAGTTCAGTAACTTGTCAAAGCCATTGTTTGAGCTCCCTGCATTCAGCATCAAACTACTAGTTACAGGAGAAGGTTGTAGTCTCTGATGTTCTTCGTGGACGGCTTCTGCCAAAGCATCTCTCACAAGCAGTCACAGGGATTTTAATCAATTGATCCGTCTGTTGCTGCAGTGTGGGAATTGAGTCGCAAAAAAAGAAGTTATTGTATCTCTAACAACTATAATAAGCTCCCCTCTAAAGTTTGGTTCATGATATCTAGACTTGATATGGAAGCATCTTCTTGGACGCAATCAAATCCCCAGCTTGGCATTGTAAATAATTTGGCATTCTGTTTTAGAACTGTTGAATTGTGATCAAGAACTTACTCTGGCTCTTTTTAAGAATAGAATAGAATAAAATATGATTTTATCGTCCACGGAGACCAACTGGCCTATAGGACCCAAGTACAAAGAGAGAGCAGCAGGCGTATTAATACCAGGATTAAAAAACCCCCGCCCCGAAGGGTTTTCGGGGGAAAAACCTTAATAGCAATAAGGATGCTGACATACTGCACAGTTATATACATAATCACAAGTACAGCTGAGGTTAATGTCGGACAGGGGGGCATAACTGAGTCCGCGTATCCATTACCTCCCGGAGGTACGATCCCAACAAGTCTACAGAGGCCGTGCTCAGTAGCTCATGCAGGGTCTGATGGGGCACAACTAACCGAGCATACCGAGCCCGGATATGCTCGTATGCCGGACAGGCCTGGAGGGCGTGACTTTCATCCTCAACGGCGCCTGGGCGGACAAAGACCGACAGAGCTCGTTGTCCTCACGCGCCCCGAATCCATCTCCCCGCGTCTCAATGCGGAGGTGGTTTGCACTGTCGCGAATGGAAGCAATCACCCTGGCGCTTTTTCATGGGTAGATGGGTGCACATGTAGTGGTGTGGGCCCCTCGTGAGCATGGGATTAACCTCTTTGTCGATAATTTGCCACCTTGACATGTGACCGGGGCCTCGTCCCAAAGCTTGGCCATGAAGCAAGCATCCAAGTCTCGCTTCAAGGCAACAGCGTTCCTTCGGTGTATGCACCGGTCCACATCGTGTGCCGCACATTCCATCGCGAGAACCACCGGGCTTGCTTGTCTTTCCGGCCCGGGCTTTGAGTCGCCGCAGACCCATCGCCATCGCCAAAGAGGGGTTGGGCAGCCGGGCTTCATCCATAGCCACCACCTTACGGAAGTAAATAATGTGACGCTCCAGCAAGCAGTCCTCCAGTAATGGAAGGAAGCCTGTCTCCGAAGCAAGATCGATATGGGATCGTGGATTTCACTCCGAGTGCGGGGCCAAGAAGGCCTTACGTACTGCTCTAGATCGTTCCAAGTGGTGAGGGATATCACCGCCCCCACACTACGCCCCATAGAGGAGGACCCGATTCAACCAAGGCCCCGAACAAGTGTGCTTGGTGACCCCATGCATCTGACTACGCCTTGTGAGTGTTGTTTTGCATTGCATCTGGGGCTTTCCCACCTGCGGTGACCCCGTAACGATGGATGCATCCCGTGTGTGTGGTGGTAGAAAACTCAATGCCCAAATACTTATAAGTGAGCCACCTCCACTACACCTTACGGTAAGTGAATGAGGTAAGGCGTGGGTGCCGGATGATGGGACCAACAAAGCACCCTCGTCTTAGCCAAGTTAACTCTCATGCCGGTGAATTGGCGGAAAGTGTCCAAAGCATCCGGTGGCGTTGCATGTCCTCAGGGGTATATGCGGCGGTCAACATCATCAGCATATATGAGTTGCCGGATTATGTGGTGCATCAACTGAGCGCCTCCCCCCCCCCGTGCTCAGCTAGCCATTCTTCTAGCTGGTCAATGTACAAGCCGAAGAGCGTCGGGGATAGAGGGCAGCCCTGGCGCACCCCAATGCTACTAACAACGGGCTCCCCCGACAGTGTGAGACGACCGGAGCAAGCCTCGTATAGTCTGTATATAGCATTCTGCAAGTCGACGGGGGTCCCCAGCTGTCTCAATCTGTCCCACAACTTATCCCGAGGCACTGTGTCAAAAGCCTTTGCGAAATCCACAAAGCAACAGTACAGGTTCTGGCGTTGATTCCGGCTATCCTCTATGAGTGTTCGCAGAGTGAAGATATGGTCAATAGTAGAATGTCGGGGGCGGAAGCCTGCCTGCGTGAGAGCCCGCACTTCTCCATCCTCTGCCCAAAGTGTCAGTCGCTGCTCAAGAATCCCGGCAAGCAACTTGGCAAAGACAGAACTGACCATAATGGTACGATAGTTAGTTGGTCGGGTGTGGGGTCCCCTGCTTTGTATATGGGCACAACTCTACTGGTAGTCCAGTGCGGGGGGAAGCCTTCTTGCAATGCCCTGTTGAAGAGTGCTGTGAGAACCGGCACCATTGGGGGCCCGGCCCACTTGAGAAGCTCTGCCTGCATACCATCCAAATCTGTTGCCTTCCCGTTAGCGAGGCGTTGCAGGCCCATTATGACATCCCCTTCAGTAATGACCAGTGCTAGGCCTGTCTGCGGAGGTACTGCTGCCCGGCTTCCCATTGGGTCATACAGCTGCTGCAAGTATCTCACCCATTGTTCCGGGGTAATATTTCCTGTGGGTTGTGCAGGCTTACTCAAGACCTTTCTCCAGAAGGCCCTAGGGTGGCGGTCTAGTAGACCAAACATCTCAGATTTGAGTGCTCGCAAGGTACGGCTTTCTTGGTCTTGAGGAAGGAGCGGTATTGACGGACGACCTGCAGCGAATGGGTGGGGTCCAAAGACTTGGCGAGCCATCGTTTCAACTCCCGACATTAGGCCATCGGACCCAGTGATTGCGGGGGAAGGTGGTTGCAGCCCCACGGTGGATCATCGAGCGGCCTCTTCCAAAGCATCGGTCCCCTACGCTCGGAAGGAGCTGGTTCAAGTTGGGACGCTCGGCTGTTGAAGTGTGGGGGCTGCGGCACTCCCGCAGCTCATGCTCAAGCATCCTCGCATAGACCGCCGCATGATCATAGTCCAGACACAACCGTGGTACATGGGGTGTTGGGGCAATGGGTGCTCGGTTGGCCTGCCAATCTATCTGCAAGAACAGGGGCTGATGGTCGGAGTCTACTTCCTCGTCCGACCACCGTGTCGAATTAATCTGGCAGTGATCAAGTGTAGGCATTGCTCATCTACTAGCACGTAATCCACCACACGGTGCCCCCACGGTTCTCCTCCTGTCTACAAGTGAAGTGGTCGGAGGATGGCCACTGTGCTAGCCCATTGCAAATGACCAGGTCAAAGATCTTTGCTTGAAGAACGGCGGTACCGCCGCCATACTGCGTGTCACCCGGGTCGTCATCGGACGCCCTTGGCCAAACCATCTCTCTCTGGAGTCCATTTGCAACACATCCTCGGCTAGAGGTGCGAATTTTGGGATCCTTTCACGCCCTTGTCGGCGCGCATTGAAATCTCCAAGCAATATGACCTTGCCCAATTGTTTGTACTGCTGTATGTCATCATATAGATCGACATAGGGCTCCTGCCTGTCCACATCCAAGTGCATGTGGTAAAAGTTGCTCTCGGCATGTGGGAAGTAGCAAGCCGCCACAAAGAGAAGGTCGCCATCGCCGTTTCGCACTTTTCGTACCCGGGTATCTGTTGTGCCCCTGTCGCCTTTTGGGGAGACCGATTGGGCCAAGGTCCATGCGGTAGTAACACGCAATTCCCCCGTGTCCTCGTTTCCGGTGCACTCATTGAAGGCGGAGTAGCGCTGGTATCTGGCAAATCGGGTAGCCTTGTGAAAGCATGTTCCCATGTTTCCATGAGGAAGATAAGGTCCATGTCCATGGCGACGGAATTGAGACTGTCCCCCTTCTGCCATGGGAAGCCACAGCAATTCCAGGATACCACGCTGAGGCACGATCCCTATTTAGTGGCAGGCATCTCCACTTCAGGTCCGGTGGTAGTGATGGTCCCAGGGGGAGCGGAAGATGTGGATGCATGTAATGCTGGGCCCCCTCGAGAGGGACTCGAGGGGGCGAGTGCCCCGCATCCCCTGTTTGGTGCACGAATTCCCGCATCCTTCCCCGGACCAGCCCCTGCCCCTTCATGTCTGCGGCGGCCCACGACTTTGGCCAGCTCATGCCCGCGGGTCTCTTTCTTTGTCTTTGGGTCAAGTCTCGGTCAACGTCTGAGCCGTCCCCTTCAACTTCGCCCTCGACGGGGATGGCCACCCGCCTCTGCACGCCTCTCAAGCTGTGAAGATGACCACCCGGGTCCGGTATTTGAACTCCATGACGACTTCGCCTTTACAATGGTCACAGTCTTTGGGAACATCATCCGGTCCAAGATGCATTATGCCGAGCGGGAAGTGAGATGTTCTCCGACTCCTCAGGCCGGGCCCTCGCACTACCACATTCGCGGCTCCTGCGTCTCGTTCTGGAGTTGGCCGGGGGCGCACCGTGTGTTGGTTGAGGTGGGTGAGGCATAGGTAGCGTGGCCGGGGGGGTGGTGGTGGCGGCCCCGGCGTGATCCTGATGTGTCCCATGGCGGGTGTTCCGGTTGGCGCCACAGTAGGTTGGTGGGTTAGCGGGGTTGGTGTGTTCTTTCTTTGTGGTTTTGTTCTCGGTCCGGAGCTCGGCTTCTTGCCATCTCCGCATGCAATGGCGGAGTTGCTCATGTGCCTCGGCATGGAGGCCCTTGCCTTGCCGGGCAACGGGCCCGGCAGCTCTTGTAGCTCGATCTCGTGCTAAATCCTTACTCCGAGCTTCGGTTCTGCCTGGCTAGCTTCCAAAGCGGCTGGACTCCTTTGTC
Organism: Isoetes taiwanensis; assembly: GCA_021234155.1. Classification (NCBI taxonomy): domain Eukaryota; kingdom Viridiplantae; phylum Streptophyta; class Lycopodiopsida; order Isoetales; family Isoetaceae; genus Isoetes; species Isoetes taiwanensis. The sequence continues at coordinate 1,357,318 of JAJEKV010000036.1, read as the reverse complement.
TCATAGTGGCGGCCTCCCAACCTCGGCGGGGAGGGCGGCTGTGCTCCTCATGCCGTGGCCTTAGCCTCCTCAACCCGGCACGGATCCGGAGCGAGGGTTCACAGTGTCTCCCTGCTCTACCCGGCTCACGTCTGCGTCGCGGCTTCCATAGCTGCCAACCACGGTGTCTACGCCCCCTCATATCCGCAAGCTCTGCCGGTATGCTTTGTCTTTCAAATTGTAGCAAGCGGATGGTATCATCGCGTCGTAAAATGCCAGCGATCCTCCAATTACGTGATTCGCCGTTTTCCGCACCAATTGCACTGCGCAACATCCAGAGATGTTATGTTCTCCACCTCGTCGGGAGGCACGCAAAGGCGTGCAATTGGCCTCAACCCTTGCCCGGATGTGGCTCCAAGGTTCATTTGGCGGATTACGCGGTGGGCCCTTTGCCGGGTCGACCGGGCCTTGGCTCGGGCCTCCCTCTTCATGGAAGGCGTCTCTCCCTCCGCCCGAGGCCCTCTTCCTTGGTGGCCCCGCTTCATGGTCTTCCCGGAGGGGGTCGGCTGCGTGGGGTCAACCCGGTGGTTGGTGTGTTTGGGCCTTCCGGGATGGGTTGCTATGGTCCGAGGTAGCTCACCAACCAAGTGTGGGTCCCACACGGGATCAGTGTCTGTGGCCATGGCTTGGGTATGACTTGGGCCATGGCAGGTCAAAAGGGTTTAGGTAGGCTATGGCGGGGGGGCTATCGGTCTGGCGAGGGTGGGTGGCGGGCGGTGGGCCCGGCCTAGGCAAGGCCAAGAGGCAGTTAGTTGGGCTATGTCAATGTCAGGTAGATGTTGGAGCCTAGCTCAACATTAATTTGTATGCTCTGACTGCCCAAATTAGGGTTGGGAGCAAAGGGGCTGAAAGGGGGCAAAAAGGAAAGTGGCTAATAGACTCCTGGATATCTAGTGTGTACCGGCTACTACCAAAACCCTAGCACACAGCCCGGAAAAGTGCAGATTTGAGCACTGAAACAAAGACAAGCATGCAGGTATCATACACCGTTGGAAAGCTCTCTGAACCAGCTTTCCAACAAGCCCAAGCACATGAAAATCTGACACCGGATGTGAGAGATACTGATCCGTCGAAATGTCTACGGTTGCCACGTAAAACCCTAGCACACAGCCCGGAAAAGTGCAGATTTGAGCACTGAAACAAAGACAAGCATGCAGCTATCATACACCCTTGGAAAGCTCTCTGAAGCAGCTTTCCAACAAGCCCAAGCACATGAAAATCTGACACCGGATGTGAGAGATATGACCGATCAAAATTCTGCTGCAAAAACCCTACGCCCTAAGCATGAACCCGATACATGTAGTCCCCTCCATTCAAGATGGAGCCGACCCAGTACCTTGATCAAGCAAAGGGGAGTGCCCACAAGAAAACATCCCTAAATTGTTCTGCTAGCAAGAAAGAGCAAGAGGAGGAGGAAAAATTCCATCTAATCAGAAAATCTAACTAGAAAGATTGCCCATAAAACAAAGATCCAAATTGCTTTCTTTTTAATTCCTTATTCACTTCTGCTCCACCTTATAGACTCTATGCCCTTTTGGTGTTATTTATTATAGCAAAATCATCATCCATGTTGAAAAGATTGAGAGCAAAAGGCAACGTTAGTGGCTTATCAACTCGAATCAAAAAACTGCCTTGAAGCTGCTTCAAAATCAAAGTCTGTTGTACAAGCTATTTCAAAGCTTTCTTGTGTTCCCGGGATTAGTAGAGCGGAAGTTTGCCATTTGGTGGGACTTCTTGGGTGTTGTAGATGGTGATGGTCGGTTTGTACAGCAGTAGAGTTGCAGTTTTTCTGTGAGTTTGTTGTGGAGTGTCGAGGTATCGTTGTCTCTTTGGGGCAGTTCTCCTTCCTCCTCACTTGCTTTGTAACATTACCATTCTTTTAATATATTGATGACACAGTTCTTAAAAAAAAAAAAATCGAAGTCTGCAAAATCTTTAAAGAAAGAATCTCCTAGATCACTGACAAACCCCGCTAGCATCTTATCATGATTTCGAATCTACAAAAATGGCTATAGCAGTGCCAGATAGAGAGAGAGGAGGGTGGCCTCCTCTCTATATTGGCGCCCTAACCGCAGGCATAGGCACAAAAGGAGCGCCAAGGAGCCATTTTGGTCTTTTGGAGCACATTACAATTATATACATGCCATTTTGTAATGGCTAAAATTATGTGCATCCAAGCTTATCCTTGTTGTCATTGCATTTCCTTTCAAATCGAACTTTGCACTTGGAATCCATTCTTTCTCATCGAATATTCTCCCCTTTAATTGAACCTTCACGGGGCTATATTCATAATGTAAGTGAAGCTATTCGAATTTAAAAATAAAGGTAACTTCCTTAAGAACATATAAATTCCCACAAAAATTTGATTCATAGTTGTAACTTGCTTCAAGGATGTGGAACAGTTTTCACGTAGACAATAGTAGGTTATATCTTTCTCGACCACACGTCTTGAGTGAATGTTTAGAATACATCTCAATGTCAAAGACTTTCCATTTTCATTGAAAAGATTGTTTGATACACAAGCCAATTGGCGAATGGTGGTAAAAAGGTTTTTTAATGCATATTGACTTCCTTATATTGTTATTTGTAAGTGGACCATAAATGGTTAAATAAAATGTTGGTCTCTGGCAATTATAAGGAATTCCCAACTTAGGCAAGTTATAGCACATAATATCCCCTGCGATTTAGAAAGCGTTTTCAAATCTACTTTTTTTTCCCCTTGGAAGGAAGGGGGGAGCAAGGGAGAAGAAGACGTGGGTGATGTGAGTCGTGGAAGGGTGGGACAATCAGGTTGTAGGACAACGAGGCACACAACTATGTTTTTCCTTCAAATACCCCAACTCATTGCTAACAAATGTGTATAACAAATATGAGGAGATGGATAGCTTTTGCCATAGTTGTGCTCTTAGTTGCATCAAGTGTTTCTTCCGTAGATTGCAAGAAGAAGAAACGCACGCACCATAAGCCCCCCTCCTCCTCCTCCTCCTGCCAAAAATTCAACTCGACCCTCTCCCAAACAGCCATATGCAATTCCTCCTCCTCCCAAAAATTCAACTTCCCCGCCCGCTCCTCCTCCCAAAAATTCAACTTCCCCTCCCAAACAACCATATGCATCTCCTCCTCCTCCCACAAATTCAACACCCCCATCTTTACCCTCCCAGGATAAGCCCCCACCCAATGGCCTCTCTTTCTACAAGAATTACTACTTCAACTGGGGCAGCTCTGATCATTGTGGAGTTTCTAACCAGAACAAGCTTATCAGTCTCAAACTGGATAATTCTTCAGGTTTGTATTTCAACCTCCAATGTTCATCCTTACACATTGATTTATGTATTGACTATGGCGTTTTGCATTGTTCAGGATCTGCATTTCAATCCATAAAGGGATATATCTATGGATATTTCAGCATGAATATCAAGCTTGTTCCTGGAGAGTCTGCTGGTGTTGTCGCTACTTTCTATGTAAGCCATCCCATTTTTTTTATGAATTGAATTGAAGTAAACTGAATTGAATTGCTGCATTTTTCATGGTTGGAAGTGATAAGGTACTAAGTTTAATTTTTTATGCAGCTCTCATCTGAGACTAAAAACAGGGATGAAGTCGATTTTGAGTTTCTAGGAAACAGATCTGGTGAGCCTTGGGTTCTTCATACCAATATCTTCACTAATGGAACAGGAGGAAGAGAACAAAGAACCTTTTTATGGTTTGATCCCACTGCAGACTTCCATACCTACTCACTTTTATGGAACCCCTACCAAATAGTGTATGTCTATCTCCTTTCATGCCTTGTTATCTTCTATCTCTTATTTTTGTAACTTCTTATTTCTAGTATTAATAATACTCATTTTTTTCCTTTTCATCTTATGATCATATCTTCTTTTGTTGCAGGTGGTATGTCGACTCCATCCCATTTCGTGTGTATCGTAACACTGGGCCAGCTAATGCCACGTTTCCCCACCTTCAAAAGATGGGCATACATTGTAGTTTGTGGAATGGTGATGCTTGGGCTACTCGGGGTGGACTTGAGAAGATCAATTGGGCGGCTGCTCCATTTATAGCAAAATATAGTGGCTTTTGGATTGATACTTGCGCTGGCAAGTCTTCTCAGCCGCTATGTTCCTTGCAACAACTTGATCCTTCTGATCAAAGCAAGTATACCTCAAAGCTAGGTTACAGAATTTACGACTATTGCCTTGATAAATGGCGATACCCTATTCCTATGCCTGAATGCTCCACTCCTCCATGGGATTGAGTTAAGCCCATTCAGCTGTACTGTTGATGCATTCTTTATATGTACAATTTGTTTGTTTTAGGCTATATTATTCCATTATTCCATTAGGGGGTTCTACTTTCAAGAAGGAACTCAAGGGAGTTAGAAAGACATAAAATTTAACTTAGACACGAATCAATAGATAAATATTACAACATGGAAGTTGGGTCACCACTTGTTTCTTTTAAGGTTAATCTCCTCGTACCATGTGGTTTGGTATGATCTTTTCGGAATGGACGTTTTCAACATTTGGTTAAAACATTTTTTACAGGTAATATATTCATTCCCTTTGTCTTTGCCCTTTGACAACATTTATTACGAGTATCATAGGTCATTCCCTCACCACATAACCACTGGCTCGATGGATTGGTGCAAAAAAATCCCCTGTTTGCACTAAAATAAATACCAGTAGCTGAAATTAAATATTTGTACTCCTGTAACGCTTAGCACACAGCCCTGTCTTACTATACCAAGCTCCCTGCAGGTATCCAAGATGGAAGCCCGTTTGTTTTTGCCTTGAAAAAATCTCTTGGACCTGTTCTGTTTTTTGCTAAATACGTCTGAAACGGCGGAGTTGAATCTACCTTCTACCTTCGACTCGTTTCTCATGGCATTTCTTAAATCTCCAACTAATTCACTTTCGTCCAGAGGCTCTTTTTGGAGTAAACAAAAAAAAAAAAGCTCCCTAATATACGGAAGCTTCCGAAAATGAGCGCTTCCTGGCATCATATCCGAGATACAGAAGAGAAGATAAAAAAATGACCAAAAAAAACGTAGACCTAAATGGTATCCGAGATCCAAAAGAGAATAAAAACATGACAAAAAAAAAAAAAGCAGACCTAAATAGTACCCATTCCAGAGTAAAAGCAACCCACATTACAGAAGGTGAAGCTGCAGGTCTAAAATTTTCTTACAGTGGCACCTAGTTCATGCTTTTTAAATCCAACAACAATAATGCTCTAGACATCTGTAACGGATGATCAAAACTCTTGCATTTGATAAAACCAGCAACAACAAGTACATCTTGCCCACGAATATCTAAATGTCCCATTTTCAGACGCTCTCATTCTTTTAGCTCTAATGATTAACAAACCATACTATACCGTATCTAAGCAGACAGAAAAGAATCATACAATGCCTAAAAAGCATAGCATAAAGAAGTAGCTCAAAGAACTCAAAAAAACCAATGGCATAGGTGGTGTTAAATAAACACCATACAAGAAAAGACCTGATTTTTTAGCCTCCAAAGCCATACAGAGTTCTGCCCTGCCTCTTGAGAGAGTAGACAACATCCATGGCAGTGACAGTCTTACGGCGAGCATGCTCTGTGTAAGTTACGGCATCACGGATTACATTCTCAAGGAAGATCTTGAGGACGCCACGGGTTTCTTCATAGATCAAACCACTGATTCTTTTGACACCGCCCCTTCTAGCAAGGCGCCGGATTGCGGGCTTGGTGATACCTTGGATATTATCACGGAGGACTTTGCGATGGCGCTTGGCGCCCCCTTTACCCAGACCCTTGCCTCCCTTTCCTCGCCCTGACATTCTTGCTTGCTTGCTTGATCGCCGGAATTAGAAACACAAGACAATGGAAAGCTCTGTTCTGAAAAGAGGGAAATTTGAGAGGTATTTATCCTCTTTGAAACCCGCATTCGTGGCCGTTCATCTGACATTCTACGGTTCTCTATCCCCGGATCATGCACCCCGTCGATTTGCTTTCAACGGTTGGATTTGATTTTGCGAACCCGGATCGACCATGTTCTGGTTCTGAGCATTTAATTAAAATTGTGTTAATTTTGTACACCCTCTTAGCAAGAGTTGCATAAATCCTAGCTTGCTTTTGTTTTCTATTTTCTGAAAATGGGTACATATGAAATGGATTTTTAAGCCATTGATTTTGAATAAGAAATGCAATCTTGTGGATGTGCTCTCTCAAATTTTGGAGCCATGGAGATGTCCATTTAGGGTTTCAAATTATTTTTGGATTTTATGCTAGATATTCATGGCCCAATTCTTAAAAAAAAAAAATTATTGGGTCGAACTCTGCAAGGTTCCAGCTATGTCGACATAGCATGTCGGCCCTGTATAGAGCTCTACTTTCGTGATGGATCTATGTGACCATCTACAAATTTGTAGTCCTTTGCATGATAAAGGCAAGCGAGGATATTAAGTAGACCTATTATGTAGATTGTAAGGTAAATCTGATAGAGCAGACGAAATGAAAAGTAGATGTACTCTTCAGGCCAGGCTTCAATTGGCTTACAAGCAAGATGCAGCTAGTCTACTAAAATCCATAACTCTACTGCAGAAGAAAGCCGATGAGCTAGTTATTCATTTTGAGTCTGGAAAGGATACTAGGAAAGGTGATGAACAGGAAAATTCAGGGAAATGTAAACTTCGTGGGAGCAATGGCTTGTCTCCCAGATGGAAGTCATGAGACTACTGCCATCATAGCCAAATTCGTCAAGTTTTCATTCTCCCTGAGTGAATACAGAGTAAAGGTTTGCAAGAATGAACATAACAGACTTTATAAAATATGGTGTGGCAAGGCTTGTTGGCAGAGCTATTGAAAGAGATAACGGGTTTCCAAGGCTCTCCAATTTTGCATGAGTTGTGCACAAATGCACAATACATCTACTACCGAATCTACGAACAGCCCACTTAATTTTTTTTATGTTCGCTACACTGCAACTCTAGCTTTTCTGTTGGGATATAAATATGCTGACTAAGCATAATGTATTGAAACACTAGTGGTTCAGCACTTTGCACAAGAGTGTTGAGAAGGTGCTGAAATGTACAGAAGGCAGCACTTTACCAACACTGAGCACTGACCCTAAATCAGTGTCGTAATTAGTGGGCAGCGGCCGCCGCGAACATTTCTCTAGTTCCAAACTTGTCAGGTTAGACCCACTGTTAACATGCAATCCCACAAATTTATGCCACTCTTTCCCATGCTGTGCACAATAAAAATAAAAGCATAGGAATTTTATCATATTTACATAACCTCTTTAAATATGAAGGTGTAACCTATGCCGGTTAAATCATCTCTCAACCTACCATGGTGCATTAGATGCATTCATGACATGGTGTGTTAAAGACATTCATCAAATGTATGATGGTTCTTAGATCCTTTAGTAGTTTCTAAAGCATATGCAAATCTCATTAAAAGGCTATCATTTGCAGCTACCACGTGATGCAAAAAATTAGTGGATTATAGCTTTTTCACATTTGTTTACATTTGTATGCATGCTTTTTAAATCACTACTTTGCATTGAATCTTGATTTAGCCATTGGATTCATCTTATTTTTATTTTCAACAATATGTTGATGTGCCCAAAAAATCTGGACAACTATTGACCACTAACAATAGACGAATAGAAAATCAATGTTGACAACAAAAAATTTCAAAGTTCACATCAGAAAACCAATTAGCTTGACGTGTCAATGTCGACAATTTGCACTTTTCAGTGTGAGGATTCATATTCAAATATGATAAAATCCAACAGCAAAATCCAAAAAAAGAAACTAGAATCCAATTTAAAGCAGGAGACATTTACAGTCCGCATGCCAAAAGTAGACATGCCAAAGACAAAGAACATTATTTTTTTTCATTGCAATAAATGCGAACTTCATGCCTACCCTATAAAAATCATCTCCTCAATAGATACATTCTTTGCCTCAACCAGGAGAAAGTAGATAAACAAAGACATGATGACCACCAGACCAAGAAAAAAATATGAAGACGTCATGTTTCATTGCACATAGCAAGTTTACTGAAATAGTGATCCCAGGTGATACCTGGGATCACACCTATTTCACTAGTCCCTACCATCCTAGAGGTCCCCATGACCTACCATAGGCAATAAGGAAGAGATATATCAAGACAACCAAAAATAGAATAGATCTTTCTCACCACCAAATTTCAGTCATATGCAGCAATAAAGAGACATATTAAAACTACCACAGAAATAGAATAGCTCTTGAATAGCTCTTTCTCAACACAAAATTGCAGTCAAAAAACAATGCTAATGTTTATTTGTTATATAATGCAATCTAAGTAGAAAAAAAAGCTCTTCTATATTCCATCAACTGTGGCAATTAAAACTAAAGCAATTAAAACTAAAGCAGCCAGTGTTATAGTGACTCATGTCATGACTGCAGAGTAAAGTAGAGCATTGTCACTGAATCCTAGAATCTGGAACAGAATAGAAGCATAGAACAAAATTGTGTTCATCTCTATCAATTGTTAAAATGAGGGGTGAAGAGGCACGACTAGTTGGGACAATCCCTTGAAATTATTGTGAAACGATCCTTGTCTTGCAATAGTAATGTCGATTGCTTCAGCTATGTCATCTACACATTCTAGCAGCCACAGAGTATTCTAGTGCAAGTATCCAACCAAAACATCAAAATCTAGGGATAAAAGTGGCAAAATCAATGAGAAGACCTAGCCTATTGTTGTGATGATGGGCCTGCAAGGAGATGTCATTGAATTATACTATGTAACATTAACACTGGGACATGAACTATCATTTTTAGCAAGGAAATATTATATTGTGAAGTGATCCTTGTCTTGCAATAGTAATGTCGATTGCTTCAGCTATATCATCTACACATTCTGGCAGCCACAAAGTATTCTAGTGCAAGTGGCCAACCAAAACCTCAAAATCTAGGGATAAAAGTGGCAAAATCGATGAGAAGACCCAGCCTATAGTTGTGATGATGGGCCTACTGGCTGCAAGGAGATGTCATTGAATTATGCTATGAGAACAAAACATTAACACTGGTACATGAACTATCATTTGTAGCAAGGAAATATTATGGCATTTTGAGCAAGAAGGATAACAACTAACGCATGCATATTTGCTGCAAAGCTATTCTTGATCATAAGAGCTGCAAGTGTTCAGTGCTTTAAATCCAGCATTAAGCATCTATATTGGTTCAGATTGTTCAAAAAAGAGTGTTGTACACTGATTGAATAAAAGATAAACTTGAATCTGATATTATAGCTGTTGGAAAGCCAACAGGTTCAAATTCCATGAGTAATAATTTGTTAACCTTTGTGGCCTGGGGATTTTTGACATGTAACTTAATGGTGAGTGTGGAAGCATACCATTTCCAAGCCACGTCCATGAAGTGTGAAGGCAAATAGAAAAGCTTTGCTGATGCATTTGTCAAACTCTTGCTTTGGCTTAGCAAATGTTGTCACATTGGAACAGGTACAACTTGTGTAAGATGCAACATGAGATGGAAAGTGTTTGGTAACAAAGATATTAGATCTAGATCGCGTTAAACAAATACATGCATAGAATGTGAGAATGTGAAAGCATTGCAATTAGAAATTAAAGAAACAATTCACCTTATCATGCTGCCACATATGCTAACAAAAAGCTATCCGTAATGCAATATATCGTAATCAGTTGACCGTATACCTTAGCACCTTCCTTTAAGCTATGTTGATACAGTTCAGGTAGCATCCTCCTCCACTGAATTAAGCCGAGACTTGACTGGATTGTATGTTTGTTTTCGTACACCCAATCTGTCATATCATGTAATTTGTTCAAGCTGTCCTTCCATAAGTTGATGGAACATCCACTCGTCCTCCATGCCGTTCGTCGTGGCGTATATGCATGCCAGATTGGAAGAGTCGAAATCAGGCAAATTTGAAACCCGAAATCAAGGTTAAGAAAATTTTTCCGATTTTTTGCAAATCGGAATTATTTTCCGGCTGCTAAAACCCTGGAAACCTTAGGAAATCCAATTAAGGGAAAATTCCAAAAAGTTTTTGGAACCCCGGAAAAACCAAATTTAAACAATAGGATACCATTATCTATTCTTAATGTATACTTGTTATGTTTTTCACGATATATTTGAAGGAAGGCAAAAAATCACTTGCCATTTAGATGCATGTACATGAATTCTTCATCAAACAATGGAGAACTATTGTTTCAAATGATGTTTCATAGAATCTCTCGAATTAATAATTAATATTTAGGCCTTTAAAGCTTACCTATATTTGCTTTTGTTAGGGCCCGAAGGGCCCAAATGTTTTTTAATATAACAACCAACGCATAACTACATTCTGTGGCAAGGTCCTAGATAGCATATATAGTGAAGTGGTGTTCTCATTGAGCTTTTGTAAAATCACTGAGTACAAAAATGATTCCTCCACCTGGGATAAAAAAGTTTGAAAATATTGATAAACACGCTCCGAAACTAGACAATCATCGAGAGCATGATAGAAATGACGAAAACAAGATAAAGTATGATCCATCCATTGCCTAAACAAGATAAAGGTGAGAAAAAAAGGGGGGGTGTCCAGGGGCGAGCACGGGCCCAAAAAACCAACTTCTCATCGACATGAAAAACCCCGTCCTTGCGGGTTTTTGAGGAAAACCCCAATGAGAAATGGTCATCAACGCTCTCGAGGAATGCATCAGCTAAGAAACGCTATGAAACAAACACGATGGCGAGACCTCTACAAAGAGAAGCTCGGGCCCGCACCCTTCCACAACCACAAAATCTTCAGAAAGTAACCTGCAGTGGAAAATCTGAGAAGGAGCAAGGCCCGTTAGAAAGTCAGGAAGGAGCTTCAAGCAAAGGCGCATGCCAAAATGCAAAAATATAGAGAATAATAAAGTTTGGAGACTCTAGGGCCATTACCTTATTCTCTCGAGAAAGAAACAACAAAATTAGACCAATCAAGAACCTTCCGGTGGAAAACACCATTGTTGGTGGTGATGCGTGTTCGGGTTGGAAAAAAAAAACATCCTATTAGTGCTTATCACTAGGTTTTTCCCGAAAACCGAGGCTACAATGCCACTCATCTATTAGCATTGTATTTTTGGGGTCCAAATGATATAATTGGAGAAAATATGAATAATAAATATTGTCTCGGAGGCTACAGTGCCACGCCGAGAAAGAATGAAAAATAAATATGCTTTGGAGGCTACAACGGCGCGCCAAGAAAAATTGAAGAATAAGCAAATATGCACTTTAAAAAACATAGGAAAGGAAACCATAGAGGATACTAGAGGTTGGAGGGCGACCCGAGAAAAAAATATACAAATAGATAAAGATTAGCGAAGGAGCAACTTCATGAAAGAAAGTAATAATGAGAAACGAAAAAATGGACATGATCAAAAGCAGACAATCCATCAAGGGAGGGAGGGTGAGGGAATGTGGTAGGACAAACAGGAAGAAGAAAACTAGCCCAAGAGAAGGCCAATGAGGAAGAAGCAGAAGAGACATGTATATAACGGAAAACTGGGCCTAAAATAGCAGCTGACGTCCCTTGCCAAAGAATGGCGGTTCTATTGCTTCACAATAGTACCTTGACATTCTGTAGCAAGGTCCTAGATAGCATATATGTCGGCCGATAGAAGAGGAACAAATCTCAAAATACTCAGCATAGAGGATGAAAAAACAAAGAAGCTAGATCGAAAAATAAGTGAAAGGAGATAATGGAACCAAGGCAAAAAACCAGGTACAAGAAACAAGTCGTGGAAAAGATAAAGGGATGGAACCAATGGAACATAAGAAGAAACTAAAGAGATACCAGGAACTGATGGAACATAAGAAGCACACAGATCAACAAACTCAAGACCAACCTCCTTATAGATTAATGGTACAACTTGAGTTGGTCATAGTATTTCCTGGAATTATACGCAGCAAAATTCAGTTCAAATCTTAGAATGTAGAGTTTATTCTAGTAATCCAACCATAGAATATTCAATTAAGACCTCAGCAAAAATGGATATATGCAAGGCTGACTTGCGCAATAACTTGTCTCTGGTTCTTTAGTGCCAATATCATTCTCTAGATTATATAAAACAACTTTGGTGTAGTTTAAGCAATTGCAGCATCAGATATTCAATCAATGCAATAGCTAACAAGGTAAGATTGTACCTTCAATAAACAGACAAACTTCGTCCTTATCTAAGGGCTTCTCTCTTATCTTATCTTATCTTATCTTATCTTATGACACCTTCATGGAACAAGTTCGTGGCCCAAAACATTTTATCTCTTGTGTACAAAGAGGACCCATGAAAAAACTTGACCTGATCTGTTGTGATTAAGACCGTTGTCTCCTCACCAAATGGGGTATCTAGCACCTTGAGCCTTTGCAAAATACAACTAGCCTGTTTTAAAAAGGGTTCACTCGCATTAAGATACCATATGCCCCAAGAAAATGCCCTTTCCTTCATATTCTGTTTGTTATGCATTAAGATGCCACACAAAGACGGGATCATCTAACAATATTAAGAGGCTTCAATTTGAAAGAAACAACAATCAAGTGAAATGCTTTTAATAATACACACAGCTCAAATTTGTATTGGATCAGATATATGGCCAACTTCTGCCAGAAGGCCATCTAGTAATATCCGTCACAATGACTGTATAAGAATAAAAAAAAAAACAAATCCATTAAATTGATTAAAAGCTCCCTTGAGACATTAAAACGGAATAACAAATGCTAATCCTAATTGATGATCAAAACTAAAATAATGAAAACGACTAATTTTAAGCATGAAGCTAAGACTGGCAAATATTGCCCCTTGTTTGTAGTATGCAGTAGACCATAAAGCCAGGCCATCAAGCCTTAGCACCAAGACTCATTGTTGGAACCATCCAAAGGCACAAGACCCGGATCATAAAAAATAGAAGAGCTTATATAAAAGAGCATAATTAGTGGAAATGCACCAGCAAACCTGGAATACCTTGTCTGTTTTTATATAAGGAGCAGTCTTCTGGCATTCAACACATGAACAAACGTCCCTTTTTAAAGAGGATGGCACTAGAAATGTACCTTCGAACTCCTGGATTGGTAACACGTAGCTGTCTGTATGCCTGGCAATGTTACTCATTATTCTCTAAGGCCAATAGAGGTAAGGCATTTGCCACATGTGACATTAGACTCGTGCATGGAAAGAATACCACGACTAGAAGAAGCAATTGTTTTCTGCAATTACTGGCACATGTCCAACATACCAAAAACTTCCTATCATACTCAACGATAAAATATGAGGCTTTTTCAACCTTTCCAACTAAATTTGTCCCAACATCTGCTGCTTTTGTATAGACCCCTCCACTAACATGACCCAATAAAGCCACAAGCGAACTAACAAATAACCAACTATGATCTCATAAACACTAGGCTAATCTCGTTCAAAATAGAACTTAACAAAATAATGGTTACAAAGAGCACCAAAACGCAACCAAAGAACTTCCAGATTGAATCAAGCAAAGAGATGCGTAAAGTGTTACGAACCAAAGTTTAGCCCGTAATCAGAAAAATCAAACATCTAGTAAACCAACACTAAAATATTAAAGACTCTCAAAACCAGGCCACTAAGCTAGCAATATCAGGCTGGAATAAAAAGACAGTAAGGCATATCTGACAATCAGTTTCCTCTTATAGCTTCTTTCTCGAGCTAGCAGTCCTCAATATGATACACCAAGAGTAAGGTTCTAGGATAGTAACAGGATATTAAGCAAGAACAGCAAAAGCTCTAGGAAAAAGGTAATGGCTTTCTAGGAATCAACTTCAAGAGTGAATGAATAGAGTAGTCTTTCTTAACCCCCTATCACTCTTCCGGTTAAAACTCTTTTAATTCAGACGAGTTATGGAAAGTGCTACCTCAATTCAAAAACTACACTCCGAGATTGTTCCAGTAAAGTAAATATTGTCTCAATCGGAGCTCTGGTTGCGGAGATATTGCCAATTGAAATTCAGGTTCTATTTATAGAAGTTTCTGCAGCTTGAGCCTTCTTTGGTCTGCCTTTTGCCTTTGCCTTTGCCTTTTGTTCCCAACCATGATATATACTAACTCTATATGATTTCGCCCAATGCTTAATCATATTGGCCACTCCCCCTAGCTCATTATTAGATATTAACCTTAAATCGTATCAATTCCTCCCCTTCTCGGGATTGATCGTCTTCGATCAAGAAATTATATGGAAAATTAGCATAACCAAATCCATGGCTACAATCTGCACAATCAGAAATAGTCAAGTCCAGCCCTTTCTGCTAAAATTTTTCCAAGTCCAGCCCTTTAGGCTAAAAATTTTCAAGTCCATCCCTTTAGGCTAAAAATGTTTTCCAAGTCCAGCCCTTTAGGCTAAAAATATTTTCCAAGTCCAGCCCTTTAGGCTAAAATTTTTTAAGTCCAACCCTTTAGGCTAAAAAGTTTCAAGTCCAACTATTATGCTGCAAACATATTAGTTGTCTCAAGATTTACTATACACTACACAAAGAAAAGAACATCTTATACTTCCACCTTGGAATTCCCCTAAGGCAAATGTAACTCAAATATCCGTTTACCTTATAGCCGCAAACGCCTAAAACTTAGGTTGCTCATGTGCCAAATAAGAAGGTAAGAATATCTCCCAAAATAATTCCCTGCATGACAGTTTCTATGTCCTGCGAAAAGTCAATCTTGACATTAGAACCTGCAAACCAACCAAATGGTATGGTTCTTTACTAACATAGCCTTAAATGAGTTTTCTTTCAACATATCCAAACAAATATTATAGAGAGTTCTAAGGCTTGAAACCGTTTATTCCAAAGTAATGGTTCAAATAAAAATACGGATACTTATACAAATTTAATCAATCACAATCTAGGGAGAGACCATGGCACGATCCTTTTTCAAAAATAATAGTTTTAAATACATTCTAAAGAATAGAATAGAATAGAATAGTTTTTTTAACGTCCACGGAGACCAATAGGTCATGGGACCCATACAATGGGCTAGTACAATCATTACTACTAGGATTAAAAAACCCCTGCCTGGAAAGATTTTCAAGGGAAAAACCTTTGCAGTAATGATGATACTAGACAAGCAGAGATAATGACTACTGAGGGCTCAGTAATTGCAGACGTTTATCTAGAACCTCAAGTATATATAATGCCAAGTCATGCACAGATGGTGCTCTGAGAAGTTGTGGAAGCGTGGAATGGAATGCTAAGGTCAAAAAATGATTCTGGACTATCTCAAAAGCAGGGCAACTCAGAAGAGTATGGCTTTCATCTTCAATAACCTGTAACTGGCAACAGGCACATAGTCTCGCTTCTCGTGGCAATTGCGGCCGCTCCCATCTACCTGTCTCAATCCGTAGCCTGTGGGACCCCGTGCGAATTGATGCAATAGCTACAAGCTTGTTCCTGGACAATGAAGCTTGGTGCATCATGAATTTCTTCAGAAATACCCTAAAGGCATCGAATTTCTTAAAACTGTAAGGGCAGCATTAGGGTTTTAAAGACGAAGGATTCTACAGCAAAAGCCTGGCTAAGGTTTCAGAATTTCGTAGCTGGGCTATGGCATCGAATCATCCATTTCCAAATCCGGCCAACGTCTAGTATTTTAGATTCGATTTGTGAAATAAAATTGGGTTATGGCGAGCCTGAGGGGAATCCAAATTAGCTTTTCATTTTTTATTTTATTTTTTAAATACCTAATTCTTTAGGCTTCTCATAGAGGTGACTTGAAAGCTCAGATGTGGCAGCTGAGAGCTGAGAACTGCAAAATAAGGTCTACAGATTCGGCCGAATGGAAGACCTTATTTTGCAAATTTTGGCAAGTTTAGGGCTTCAGAGATATAATGCCTTTTTCTGAGGCTTATTCTTGATTCTTTAGAATTAAACTTCTTAACTTTGATTATAGAAATACTAAACTACTTCTAATAGAACAGTTAAACTAATTTTAGTCAAATAAAAAAGCACACATGCTCCAAGAGAAATCGGAATTGTGCTCTGATACCACTTGTTACGAACCAAAGTTTAGCCAGCAATCAAAATATCAAACTGTAAGGGCAGCATTAGGATTTCAAAGACAAAGGATTCTACAGCAAAAGCCTGGCTAAGGTTTCAGAATTTCGTAGCTGGGCTATGGCATCGAATCATCCATTTCCAAATCCGGCCAACGTCTAGTATTTTAGATTCGATTTGTGAAATAAAATTGGGTTATGGCGAGTCTGAGGGGAATCCAAATTAGCTTTTCATTTTTTTTTTTAAATACCTAATTCTTTAAGCTTCTCATAGAGGTGGCTTGAAAGCTCAGATGTGGCAGCTGAGAGCTGAGAACTGCAAAATAAGATCTACAGATTCGGCCGAATGGAAGACCTTATTTTGCAAATTTTGGCAAGTTTAGGGCTTCAAACATATAATGCCTTTTCTGAGGCTTATTCTTGATTCTTTAAAATTAAACTTCTTAACTTTGATTATAGAAATACTAAACTACTTCTAATAGAACAGTTAAACTAATTTTAGTCAAATAAAAAAACACACAGGCTCCAAGAGAAATCAGAATTGTGCTCTGATACCACTTGTTACGAACTAAAGTTTAGCCAGCAATCAAAAGATCAAACATCTAGTAAACCAGCACTAAAACATTAAAGATTCTCAAAAACAAGCCTTTAGCCCAAAGCTCTCCACCCAACTGGACCACTCAGCTAGCAATATCAGGCTGGAATAAAAAGACAGTAAGGCATATCTGACAATCAGTTTCCTCTTATAGCTCCTTTCTCGAGCTAGCAGTCCTCAATATAATACACCAAGAGTAAGGTTCTAGGATAGTAACAAGATATTAAACAAGAACAGTAAAAGCTCTAGGAAAAAGGTAATGGCTTTCTAGAAATCAACTTGAAGTGTGAATGAGTAGAGCAATCTTTCTTAACTCCCTATCACTCTTCTGGTTAAAACTCTCTTATTCGGAGGAGTCTCAATTCAAAAACTAGACTCCGAGACGGTTCTAGTGAAGTAAGTATTGTCTCAATCAGAGCTCTGGTTGCGGAGATATCACCAATTGAAATTCAGGTTCTATTTATAGAAGTCTCTGCGACTTTAGCCCTCTTTGGCCTCTCTTTTGCCTTTGCCTTTGCCTTTTGTTCCCAACCATGATATATACTAACTCTATATGATTTCGCCCAATGCTTAACCATATTGGCCACTCCCCCGAGCTCATTATTAGATATTAACCTTAAATCATATTATAAAGAAGTAATTTTGATGGCATAAATGAAGACTGCCATTCTAGAAGTGGCGATAAGTAATTTCTGTAGCTTTTCTAATTTCCTCCATCGTAGGTGGATAAATTCTTAGATCTAATGGCCAAAATTCTTTTGAATTGAGGTGGCTTGCTAGGTGGATAGCTTAGGAAGCCATGAAATGTTGTAAGGGAGGTTAGGCAAGCCTGCTAATAATAAAAGCTTGAGACATTTTTTGTTACAGAATGAGCACAACATTATAATATTCTGGTCCATGATAATGTTAAAATTGCACAGAATGTTGCTAAGAATAATGGTGCAAATCTCAAGTACATGGGATAGGTTACAATACAATAAGTTGATTATTTGTTAACTTCTACAATATTCAAAAGTTGCCAGATACAATAATCTTTTTTGTTTTGATGCGTTATGGGAGATGTTTATTTGGTTTGGAAAAGAAATAAAAATTTAAAACACATTGGCAAGTTCATGAATAACATATAAACCATCAAATATAGTACAAATTCCATAACACGCCAAAACAGAAAGTTCCAATTTTTTTTCCCGATACAAAATGCGGCCACGATAACATCATTTCTTCAATATTTTCATAAAAGCTTACTGCATTACAATGATGCAGGACAAAGGACACGACCAGAATGATCATCTACGCAGAGAGTATGATTTGCTGTTGTGCAAATCATGTTTTGATTAACTAGTGGGGTGTGAAACCCAACTAAATCTGCCCGAAAATTTGTTGTTTTGACCAAGAAAATTTAACCAAACATGGTTATATCATAAATCATCAGAAAGACCCGGAGAGAGCTTTCCAACACAATAAAAATCACTCAAAATAGAGTCTGAATTCAAAAGTTATGATAAAATCCTTATTACCATCAAATCTGCATAACACGCACTTTGCAAAAAGGTATCCAAATAGAAAAGTACAAAAAACAGGTATTTATCTTGATAGATCTGGTCAAATCATATGCCAATGAAAAGCTCTCTGCATAAGCTTTCCAATGAGCCCAAGATCATCTGAATCTGACCTCTGTAGTTCAAGTTATGCGCGCAGGAACAATTGACACTCTCTCTAGTGCTCCTCTTCTTTATATATTTTTAGCGACTTATATATTACCTACAATGGGTTGGTAAGAAAAAACATCTCAAAAAAAATTATTTTTGATTAAAACCTTTTTTTTTTCAATCAAAGTTTTGTAGAAAGCATTTGCAAACGTAATGGCAGATCTATAATAGAATCCAAACACAATGAGAATGTAAAGTGCAAATTTTTTCAAATGCTCATTAGAGCGTGTTTTGAAACCATAGTTCCTTGGCATTTAGGGTAAAAAGTCAAGACATTTTCTAGAGCATTCTTAGAAGGCATGGTTGCTTGATGAGAATGATAGATTAGCCATATGAGAATCTGATTTCCAAAATGCTAAACTTTGTGGCAATATCTAGCATTATAACAGGGGGTTAACTTTCGATATTTTATACGCTTTTCTATATGGTTTTTCTATGATTTTGTTGCTGTATTCGGGTGTGCATAGTAAATAGTATTTCTAGAGTGCATCAATTTTTAACCGTTGATTTGCGAGGCTGTGGTTTCTCTTTTGATTTTCACCCTTAAAAAAAATCTAAAGCTACAAAAACTTTAGGGCTACAAAAACTTTAGGGCTACAAAAACTTTAAGGCTTTAGGGTTTGTTTAGGGCTTTAGAGCTTTAGGGATCTAGCAAAAGATAGCAACTGGCGATAGAGGGGCTATCTGGCTTCAAATCTGGAGCTATTTCGGCAGCCGAGCTTTGGGCTTCCATGGCTATGGCGGATTTTTGGTACCCAAATCGGCAAATCTCTAAGATGTGGCTATGGCGGATCTGCGACTTCTGGGCGATCAAAACGTGCTGGGAAGAATACTTCTGAAGCCCCGACACTGCAAATAATGGATGGGTTTGATTGTGGAATTCAATCTGCTGCTCGTGATGATTTCGCCGCTATTGCAGGCTGAACAACGCAGAAGAATATGGATTTGGCAAACGTGCTCCTATGGCCGCAACAGGTTTTTACACAGATCTCACTCTTGTATTTGAAGGCTCAAACATATTTCTTCATTTTCGGAAAGGAATCTGCTCGAAAATTTTGTTATCTCATCTTCTAAACAGACTTAGGCTGGCAGATCCTTCTCTATCGTTTATGCTCAGATTTGTACAGATAAATTATGGGTTTTTCAGGGTGAAGCTGAGGAACTGTCTGAGGGGACCATTCTGCATTCGTTTCAGAGGGGTGCAATCTGCATTTGTTTCAGAGTTGTGTGACAGATCTGGACCAAAAGCTTGATCTCGGTACTGGGTGAAAACCTACAGACTAGGTCCTTCTAACGCCCATATACAAAGAATTGCTTATGCCAGACTGACAGATGAAGTAAATGGTATGGAATCGTCAAAATGATCTACCTGCACTTGAATTTATTAGCTATAGAAGAAATGAAGTTTATTGTGGATGCTCATTCAATCTGATAACTCATTCAATTGTGGTACTATCATACTTAAATCTTTTGATAGCGGTATTGTTGTTCTAAATAGATGCATCTTTCTGTTTCTGGAAACCGCCCCATGTATTCTTAACATTAAAGAGAAATGTTTCATGGAGCAATCAAGTATTGGAGTTTGTATTCTTTCTTAACATTAAAGAGAAATGTTTCATGAAGAGGGCATATGGTTCTGGTGCTAGTGCTGGGCATGAACCATCCCTACAATTCTTGCATTATGCACTTGCAGATGATTGGCATCCACACCGTATATCCTTATTCTCCCATCAATGTCCCACCTCACAAAAGGGATCTATGATGGTTGAACAGAGCTAGAACTTGAAACTGCCATTTTGGGAACATTTATAAGATAGCATTTGCACCATAAAGCTGCCAGATGAATTATATGATGCAATTGATGAGCCACCGTTTGAAGATAAAACTGATGTAAGCAATTTATTTCCATCAATGGCATTCATAATATAATAAGGTTCAGGCTTCAGATCAGTATTTTACCTATGTTTGCTTTAGTTAGGGCCCGAAGGTTGTAATTTTTTTTTTTAATATAACAATCAACACACAACTACCATTAACATTATTAACACAAACTATTGCATTTAACACATTTAAATTAAAATCCCCCCTAAACCCCCTTTGGTTTGGGTGCATATTCACACGGGGGGTTACGTAGGGCAGCGAGAGATCCAAAAATATATTTACAATACATGTACAAAATTAACACCATTAAGTACATTCTCTCAAATCTTATAGTATTTTGCAAATTTTAATATACAGTATACAAAAACTTGTACATGCATACCCCACAAACGAGGATCGCTATGTACGGTCCAGATCTTGGAATAAAGGGCAAATATGCCCATCCGACAGCTCTCGTTGCCCGGAGTAACCCCCCGTGTGAATGTACTATTATATGCAATCAACCACATACATGATAACTCATTTCAAAACACTAAACTTTGTACCAAAACGTACTATTATATATAATAAGGCCTTTATACGAAATAAAAAAGACTATTTTTGAACTATTATGAGAAAGAAAAATGTTCTTCATTTGACATATTGAGTACATACATTTACCATTTGAAATACGAAGATTGATTGTGAAATTGCTCCATCTTCTATCATGCGATAAAAATACTCTCTCTCAAGCCTTATCCTTCCTTTTCTGTTCTGCAACAGTAGGGATAAAAAATGTTGTGTATGAAAGCTTTGTTATAAACTTGGGTTGCTTAACATTGTCTTGACCTAGACGTTTAGGTTCAACCTCTTTTTGCTTTGATTTGCACCAAAACTTGGTGTGGTTCTAAAACTAATCCGTAAATGGAGCCTCCACACTTTCTATGTGGTTAATTTGTGTATGTATACATCACGGCTGCTATTTCGCCCATAAAATCCCATCGTGAACAACTCACAATAAACTAGATCTGTAGCATAATCATGGAAAATTTGCCAATCCAATCAATTGGATAAAAAACAGATTGGTAGCATTATTGATTGAAGACTCTTGTAATTTTCAAAAGAAAATCTACTATATGTGGCAAAAAGAATAAGCTATATAATATATGCGACAGAATCATGAGAAATTTGTCACTCCACTCACATTGGATATTGAAAATAGATTGGCAGCAAAACTCCTTACCTCGATGCTCATTTCTATAATATACAGGATCTCCAAGGGCTTTATTTACAGGCTGCATATCCAATTTGCCTCTTAGACATCATTGTTTCTTTTAACGTTTCATGTGAGGTAATCATATTAGCTAATGTTGGACTTCCGTCTGCAAAGTTAGATTAGGATCTCAAAGTTCATTTGGAGGCTCCTCCTTGGTAAAGATGACTCTCCTGGCTTAAGGTAAGTGCGGCAATCACTTCTGCAATGTCTCCCTTTTTACAAGACAACTATCAAGCCTAGTCTCCCATCGGCCTTGTTGTACCCTCTGCATCCATATCCAAATGCTTCCCCATTCCTTAAAGGTCTGCTTGCTTCCTGGGATGCGGTTAGATCTTTATTCCATGTTAATCCCCAAGCTTGTGCTTCATTGTCAATGCCATGCTGATGGCTCCCCTGGCAAGGTACGCATGATCAGTAGTCTTTATGTGCACTTGTACATCCAAAGACCCAACGACATTGGCGGCTAGCTGGGGTTTTAACGATCGCAGCTTGGTATGATTCTGGTCATCTTTTGTCATGGGAGGCTTTTCAGACGAGATTTATGTTATACATGTGGGATCGGCAAATCTAGGCTGGAGTGGCTGATTTTTTGCCATCCATTGTGCAACAACCACAGGCTGATGTGTCTATTTGGGTATGTGATGCACGTATTAAGCCAGAAAAGTTTGTTTCTTCTACGTACAGGCTGCTTTTGGATTGTGAGCCTCTCCGCCATCCCAACACTGGCATCTTCAAGTTCCTCAACCACAGTGGAAAAGTGTTTGAATGTGGACATAGGATAAATTGCTCCACCCTAAAGTGTCAGTGCTGTGATGGCAAATTCTTCATATATGTGTTCGAGTGAATGTGTTAGTTCACAAGATGAACCCTAGAGTCTCAGATCATTGCCCTCTCTGTGGCCAATGTGTTGAGACTATTGAACACTGCTTCTTCTTGTGCGATCATGTATGGCTTGCTTGGGCATGGTTGTTCACTCTTTTCAGTGTGTCTCTCACTAGCCAGGAGATCCTGCTGGCATTTTATCCCCCCTTTTTGGCCTAACTTGTGTATGCGGGCATTTCATCTTGCTTCTAGTTGGATTTTGTGGTCTATCTGGCAGAGGCGACGTTTCTGTATTTTCCAAGGTGCACACATCTCTGATCAGCAACTTCTTCGTTGTGCTCCGCAGAAGATTACTAAAGCTTATTGTTGCTCATCTCTAGCTGATGATAAGAAAGAGGTAATTTGGCAGACGTATTTACAGTATTCTTCTTATGCATAGACGGGTGTTTGTGCCTAGTTAGGTCAGTCTATCCACTAGGGTTTTATTTCTGTCTGTGCATTGTGTATTGTGCCTTTGTTCTTGTCTTTTTTTTTTTTTTGATTGAAGGCGAGTTTATATATTAATTATAAAGTATAAGTTAACAAAAGATCCTTTTTGAAGGGAAGTATAACCCTGTTTAAGGTAACAAAAAGAAGAAACTTTTTAGAGGGAAGTTTAACCCTATAATGTATGTGTTTATGGAATATATTCAAAATATCCTGGAGCATGTTATCTGAACTCTGTATCGTCTGCATACATGGATGTCCACTAAAAGTAAGACCTGAGGTTGGATTTCCTGGGTTTGCTGCCTCTGCCTCTGACCATGACTGATAGTACACAGAATGGGCACATACAGGATTCTGCTTTCGCCATGTTGAGCCGTCCCTTACTATCTTTTGCCTCACAAAGCAAATCTCTTCTAGCATTTGGATTCTGATCACAACAGCAGTTACAAAGACATGGCTCCTCATGGTTGTAGAGATTGGGAGGGCCGAACACTTTGATCCATTGCTGATTAGTATCTGCATCAATCTTCTTCCATTTGAGTTTGCGCACCAGTATGAAGATAATACCTGAAATATGAGAAGAATACAAATTAGAATTGAGTCTAAAAAGTGGCTGAAATCCATCTGATGTCGTATTGAACTTGTTTGATGATTGCCTCCGGGTGAGTTATCTCGCAGTTAAAGATAAAGTTGTTCCTCCCCTTCCAGATACGTCAGAGAAGGATATAGATCCTCCAATCGATAGGATTATTCGGCAAAAAGAACTCCAGCGGGTTAGCCATGATAAGGTTATATCCAAAGATATTAGAAGCAAGCTCAAGGACCCATTCCGACCAGAGACAATCTTTAAAGAGGTGTTCTTCATCTTCCCCGTGGATCGATACATCTGGGGCAGACATCCGAATCTGTCATATGAATTCTATATCTTTTATGATTGGTGGCCAGAGCTCTATGCCAGAGTTGCCACATAAAAGACTTCACTTTTGGGGGGATAGGACTCGACCACATGAATTTTAAATTCTTAATGCATCTCACTTCATCTGTCTGCCACTTGCTATGAATGGATAGCTTCTGGTCTCTCATCAGGTATCTGTAAGCATTCTTAACCTTGAAACCCGTGATACCATTATAGTTCCAGTTATCCTCATCATTTGACCAAGTCCCCTGAGAGAGCGATGTGCATATATTATTATACAGCAATTCCGTTTCTTCCCCTTCCCCCTCCAGGGCTGAAAGATGAAAGGGGATGATACCTTGGTCATCATACATATCTATGATGACATGGATGCCTTTGCTCCCCCAAATTCTGGCCTGCTCCGAAAAAGTGGCATGCTAAACATAAGGAGGCATTATTAGTAAGGAGAGCCGGATTCCAAAAAATAGATTGATCCATGGATAACCCCTCTTTCCAGGAAAACATGCCTTTAACTAGATTCCATGCTCTGATCCATTTCTTGATTATGCCAGGGATAGAGTTTGGAACTTTGATTGGAAAAAATATAGCATGAGGCAACACTAGATTTAGCTTCCTCCACCCATAAGAAAGACATCTGCTTAAGTAATGCCTTATGATAATAGAAATCGGGTGTTTGATCATATCATAGGCTGCCTTCTACAGATACTTAGCTGCAAGAGCAATCCCCTGCTTTTCTATGTTTATGACACCTAGACCCCCCAGACCTCTGCCTTTACAACATTCCTCCATAGCCACAGGAGTCCAGCATCTTCTGTTCTGCCCACAGGATATGAATCTCCCAATAATGCTCTGAAGTTTGGAGGTTACTTTCTTAGGAGCAAGAATGACAGATGACTGGTAAACATGAGAGGAAGAAATGACAAAATTTGCAATTATGGCCCTGCCCTGCTTAGAAATATATTTGGAGTTTAGGCTGTCCACTTTCCTTTGAAATTTCTCAATAATATCAGACCATATATCAGAAGGACTACCTTTAAGGACTAAGGGAATTCCTAAAATCTTGGAAGCATTAGTAGGAAGGATATACTTACACCCTAGGAGAGCAGCTGTTTGCTCTCCCTTTACCTGATCCCTGGCAACCACTTTAGATTTGAGAGGATTGATCTTGCATCCCGAGGCTACTCCAAATTCTTCCAAGATGCTTTGAGTGTTGATAAGTGATCTATTGTCCCGCCCTTCCCCTCCTGGGCGCCGCCTCAGAATCTTGGCGCTTGGGCGCCAGCCCTTGAAGCGGTAGCAGAGGCTCCAACGCCAGTTCAAGGCCGATTCGGTTCCCAGGGGCTCCTTTCTTGCGGATCGATCCAACTTTCCCAGCATCTGCGCATCAAGCCCAGGTCTGGTTTTGGCACCTGTCTCTTGTCTCTGCAGCCTCCTATCGAAGGCCCAGGTCTGCTTTGGTTGTGTTTGATTGATTTTACTGCCCAGCTATATTGCTCTCTATTCTCCTATCTGTTTCTGCTTGCCTTGGCCTGTTCCTATTTCAAATTCATTGCCCAATTCTGGTCCTGTCTGCTACAGCGTTAAAACATGACCCATAAGATCAAGCGCATGGCCAGGGAGACGCGCAAAGCAAAGAATCTCATTAAGGTGCCCATGCCATCCTCTGATAAGCCTTATGACCCCACAATTGAACCCTATCTTCAGGCAGCCCCTTCTTTTGGGCCCCAGCGTCCTCTCCTCATGCAATCAGATTCTACTGCATCTTCAGTTGCAGCCTTGGATAGAATTGCTGCTCGGATTCCTTGCTTGCCCCCAGAACTGTTGATCAGGCTCCGCATGCTCCAATCTACCGTTACTTTTACGGAAACATCTGCTCAGTTACCTTTAGATAGCTGGGTGCAGCTCTTAGAGATATTGTTGCAGTCGGGAGGCCACATTCGATTGAAGCATAGCAATGTTCCATCGGCGATGCGTACATGTGCATGCCATGCCCCAAGAGGATAATACATTATCTAGGTCCACCCGGCCGTCAACGGAGGATTGTTTGCCCATTGCGCCAGAGGTCCCGTGATTCGAGCCCGGTCAAGCCCGCAGCAAGCCACAGAGCAAACATCGCCTGAGCCTCCGCATTGTAGGTCTTGAAGAGGCGAAAGTGACACTCTTGCTACTGCCGGAGGTAGACCCGTTTTTTCATCGAGGTGATGCACATACTGGCAGAGGGCATCCTTTCAAAGACATCGAAGTTGGAGCAAAGACGACCCGACGCCCCGACACCTCGCTAGTTTGTTTTCGAGATGCCCCGGCCCGCGACCGCGCACATTCTACGGCATGGCAATCACTTGAAAGGAACCGCCTTCTCGGCCCGGGAAGACTCCTCCCCCCATACGACTCTGCAGACTAAAGGGAGAATTATGTCGGTCCGTGAGGCTCGCCCTACGGGCCGGAAGTGGGCCGTTATCTGAGGGGGCCAGGCTGTCATCCGAGATCGCTGGCCACTTGATCCGTGGGCAATTTCTGTATAGCCCTGTGCTTTGCGGTTCCATTTTGGTTTCGGTTTTGGTTTGGCTTTTAACTCCTCCTTTTATTGTCTATATTATTATTTGACATGGGGCATAGCCCCGGAGTTCTGCTTGGGCTTATGCCCGCTGGTTTTGTTCTCAGTATTGTGATTTGTTAGGGGGCTCAGCCCCCGAGTTCTGTTGGGGCTCATGCCCTCTTCTTGTGTTCTGGTCCCATAACCCGATTGGGTTCCGTGGACCTTAAAATTTTTTCCTTCCTTCCTTCCTTCCATCGAAACTAGGAGGAAAGTATCATCTGCAAAATGTCCATTTAAAAGTTGATCCATCTCCCCATTCTCAGGGAGGGTGAGGCCTTGGATCATATTAGATCTCTTTGCTTCTTCTAGCTTACCATGAAGAGCCTCCATAATAATAAGGAATAGGAATGGAGCTAGTGGGCATCCCTGTTTTACCCCTCTTTGCAGGGGGAAAAAGGGGCCACATTCTCCATTAATTAAAACAGAAGATCTGGAATTTGAAAGTATAGCTTTGAAAAGGAGAATTACCTCGTCCGAGAAACCTAATGCCCTGCAACATTTAAATAGGAAGCCCCAACTTACCGTGTCGGTCGAAGGCTTTGGTGATATCCAAATTTTGATAAGAGCAACATCTTGTTTGGTATCCTTGGCCCAATTCGGACCCAACATAGTTTTGTGACAACATTGTCAAGGATGAATTGTCCTTTAAGTAGGCAAATTTTGGGAAGTACTTATGATTCTCTCCAAAGACACCCTTAAGCCTTTCCGGCAATTGTACCTGAAATAATCTTATAAATCACATTGGCTAGAGAAATAGGCCTATAATCCGAGAAGGAGGTGGGCATATCAGTTTTAGGGATGAGCGTGATAAAGCTCGTGTTAATTCTTGCATCCAAGCATTTTACAATCCTGAACTCATTAGCCAAATTAGTGAAGCAATCCCCTAAAATAGGCCATGTTTTGATAAAAAATTCCACTGGGAGCCCATCAGGGCCTGGACTTTTACCCTTTTCCATTTCTTTTGCAATATGAAATAACTCATCATTGGAGAAAGGCTTCTCAATGCTGGAATTCTCCTCCATATTAACCTTTGCTTGGAGGTTAATGAATGTATTCATATTTTCCTGGGTACTATCTTGATTGGTACCCATGATATTCTTGAAGTGGTTAGCTGCAGCAATTTTAATCTGATCCTCATTTGTGATGTCTTCATCCCCCACCCTTATCTCAAAGATGTGGTTCTTTTTAATTTTGCCCTTGGCTTTTACAAAGAAGTATTTAGAGCTGCATCTTTCATCATCCTTGATTTCTCTTATCTTTGCTTTGAGCCTCCACCCTTCAGCAATCTTGATCTCTTCCTTCTCAATTTCCACTCTGATGTTATTTTTTTCCTCCTCAGGAGCATTGGGCAGGCTATCTCTTAATTTCTGCAAGGAGGAGAGTTTATCACAATGTACCTGTTTCCCCCATTCCTTGAGCCAGTTCTTGATAGCCTTGGCAACTTGAATCCACCAGAACATCCATCCCGATTGGCCAGTGGGCTTGGGAAACCTAACTAGGACCTCTTGTAATCTATCCATAAATTCATCATGATTCAGCAGACTGGTATTAAGTTTGAAATAAGTCTTCCTCTTTTTCTTATATTGATTGGTAGCCGTGATGCATAACTGCTGGGGATAGTGATCCGAGAGAGTGTATCCTTCCAAATTAATGACCCTGTTACTGTGGTTCCACAAATTTTCAGATAGATAATATCTATCATGAAGGCATAAAGTGGGATCAATTCTCTTATCAGTCCAACTGTAGGCTCCAGACTTAGTTCTGGCTAAATTTAAGTTATGGCAACTTGTAAGATCCAGCCAAGCTTCCTTTTCCTTTCTGCTTAGAGGTTTAAAATTCTTGTTCCTCATGAAGCTATTGGTAACCATGTTGAGATCTCCACCCAGAATACATTCATCATACTCGATATTATCCAGACTATTTTTAACTCCTGTCCAAACTTCCACTCTCTCAGTGGGATTGTTAAAGGCATAGATATTTATCAGAGCTAGTCTAATCCTATAAATGGTACACAAGAGTATCTGCCACCTTCCATTCCTGCTGTTGATCATATAAGTGTCAGAAATATTTAAATAGTTCTTCCAAGCAATAGCAATACCTGCAGAGGTATCATTAGCAGGAATAGACCAAATACTATAATTAGGAGGAAGAGTTTTACTAATGGTTTTCTCATGATCAGAGTTGAGAGAAGATAGACAAACCTTCAATCTTTCCCTTTTAATGTTATTGTTAATACCCTGGAGATTCCAGGTAATACATTTAATGTCTCTATCCATTAAACCCTATACTTCCCTGAAACCAACCCTGCTTGGATGGTCAATTTTCTTGGACTAGATCTGCTAGGGCTAAAACTTAACTTCTTCTTACCTCTGCCCTTTTTTCTGTTCACTATTGTCCATACCTTGTCTTCTGAGTCAGGGGTGTTCCCAATATCCTGATTTTCCGTCCGTGAAGCCTTATCAACTTCTTTCTGAGCGGGGTTAGAAAAATCAGAAAAAGAGAATATAAACTTGCCTGAGTCAACTCTGACAGCCAGGTTGACATTCTTGATGAGGACCACCATATCTTCGTGAATTTCCACCTTGGGTAGAAGTTCATCAATGTTACCCTGATCAGTGGTAATCTGGGTCTCCAAGCTCTTAACAGATTCCGCCTTGCTCACTTCCACCCCTGAGTTATCTTTATCATTGACCTTGGGGACCCATACCTGCTTAAGCTTCGGGGCAGTCACTGGGTCACAGGCAGGTTCATGAATTGGCCATTTGGAGTAATTAATGGTGAGGTCCATGAACTCATCAGCCTTGACTCTGATCTTTATCTTTTTTTTTCCAATCAGAAGTTATTTTCTTGGTGATACAAACCGTAGGGAAGTTAGTTTGGGGAATATTAATTTCGAGGACCTCCCCTAAAGGTTCACTGAGAGTATACAGATGGGACTGAGTCCAAAAGGCTGGAGGGAGATTCGGGAAAGAAAGCCAAGTAGACGTTTGAATTTCCTTCTCCGAGCCAGGGATGAAGAAAGGGGACCAATTCATAATATAAAAAGGAGCATTGTTAATGAAGTCCAGCTTTCTTCTTAAAATTTGTTTAACACAGACCTCATCTCTGCAAACAATTTGATAGGTCTTTTTATCCAGCTTGAGAATAGACAGAATAGGAATGTGCTGGGATTTGGTTATCCAGTTCTTGACCTCCCCTTGATTTGGGCATACCCGCGGGAAATGCACTAAAATAGCATTCTTGGTAAACATGTCAGAAGCAGAGGAGTCAGGAATGCCATATAAATCTATAAAATTGCTACTGACTGCATTCTGATTCTCCAAGTTAGTCGGTTGAGGAGCAAAAAGGCCCTCTTTCATAAGAATATTTTTATATGAAGGGGAAAGAGATGGACCTTTTATTTTATCATTTTTGCCGACCACCGGAATCGAGTTGCTGATTTTGTTAACTCCAATCTTTGTTTTTGGCACATTCTATTCGAGAGCTTGACTTCCATACAATCCCCACACCGCAATCATTTAATTCTTCCGGGTTAAAGAAACCCCTTTTGAGTCTTTGATTTTGCATTTTGCCGATTTCTTCCCCTTTATCCGATATACTTCAGGGGATGTAGAAACCCCTTCCAAATTGGTTCGTTCGGGACCAATCCTTGCCGATGAAGATTTTCCGATGCCTCTCGATCACATGGTCTTCGCTTCTTCCCACCTTCTAATGAGTCGATGCTTGCATTAGAGCTTTCCCTTATCCCGCCCCAAAATGAATAATTAGGTTCTTAACCTTTGCCAAGCTAACCATTTCGTCCATGTAGGCCCCGAAGATCTTTGTTCTTGAGGCTGCAAAACAATCTTCTTTAGTGTGACCCTGTTTTCTTGTGATAAGCTTGTAAAGGGTGTTGTCTAATTCTTGCGTGTAACCAAAAATGTTCCAAACCCAGGTCCCTATCGTTGGCCCTCCCGTTCGAATAGTCTCGTTAATAACCTCCATTTTTTTCCTTGCAAGCCGAATACCAACATCCTCATGCACTCCCCCGAATCCACGGGGATGTAGAAAAGGTCCTAAGATTTACGTCATGTTTTTTTTTCGTGGCGCTTCTTTGGGACCGCCATAACGAGGATGCCTCTATATATATAATTTTAATTAGGTTTTTAATTTCTTGCATGTAAACATCCCATAAGTCATTTTTAAAATAATTGAAGGATTTACGCTTAGAAAATAAAGGCTTCCAATAATCTTGATATTGGGAATCGTGTCATATGAATAATTAATTTATTCATATAAACCCATTTGGATCAAGCTAATGTTGTTCCATTAAGTCATCTTCCTTAAGAAATAAAAAAATTTTAAGATAAGGATCGGAGTTTAAAAATTTCCTATTACTAATGGTCCTCATAATTGTTTCATTTCACAAAGATTTTATCTTATTGTCTGGGAGGTCTTGCGGAGGTATGATTCAGCCCGGAGTAGATAAATTAATTCCGAGTAGATGTTTTTACGGGTTGCCCACCAAAAAAAGCATAATAAAGCGGCACCGTGACCATGAAAATGGCCTTCTTTAGTAAGGTTGTATGAACAAAGGGAATAAGTGAAAGAAATTATATCCCATTTATTCGGACTTTATTACCTTTCCCTTTATAATTTCCATTCCCATAAAGGAAAGTAATGTTCCATTCGCCATCTTCCTTGCTAAATAACTCCCCCCTTCCCGAGGAGAATTTTGCAGAAGAAAAGATTTGAAAGTAAGCGCCAATGATAACTCCCCCTTCCCCGAGGAGAATTTTGCCCAAAAACACGTAAAAAAAAACTGATCCTAGACTTGCCTATCTGACCCTACCCTAACTGGACCCCAAGATCTGGCTCGGGGCCCACGAAACCTGTTAATTTGCAACTAGATACCTCCAAACCACTGTATCAAGATCCCTGATATGTTGGGACGGTTGGAGGTCGAAGAATGTCGCCCAGTGAAATATAGGTTTGATGCCAAACTCGAGTGGCGCACTCATAGTGAAGAGGTTACGTTCAAATCTATTTCCCAGTGCTACGTACGGTTGAGAATTATGGGCTGTGACTCTCAGAGAGCCAGATCTATCAAAGCAAATGATGCACAGAAAAAAAGAATTAAGCCCGAACCTACAGAATCCTATTCTAGACTGAGATTCCACTGCAATGGTTAACAGATCCTCTAAAACAGCTAAAGAATCCTGCAATTCCAAGGGGGGAAAGGTAATTCCCAATCCCTGGAGAACAGCTTCGAACAAAGCCTCATCCATCGGGATTGGGGTTCCCTCCTTGGGAGCAGGCGCTGAGTTTTGGGCGCTCAACGTTCATCTTGATAGCTGAGTTTTGTCAATAAAAAGAGTCTCACGTCCTTCAAAAAAAAAAAAAAAAAAAAAAAAAAATTAGCTTGGCATGCATATGCGGCTCCTGCATTTTGATTCAATACCATCCATTATCTCTTTCTACATCTGCTCACAAAGAGTGTAGGCTTTTTCTTCATGAAGAAGCTTTTTAGCCAGTTGCAAAACCAATATAATGTTGTATAAATTCTCTTCTAAATCCCTGCTTATTGCAATGAGCTTTACTTAAAGAGCTCTTGAATGAATCTATTGTTATAACCTGCAAAATGTTATGGATAAAAAATTGTCGGATTGTATGTCACGTCAAAGTTTGACTTTGATAAGTCATTTTAGAACTATAGATTGGTTATAGTGTAATCATGATGTGGCCACAATCTTACCGGGGCGCAAATTCCACTGTAGTCGCAACTCCGACAACACAATGTTTTGCCATCTATGTCAAATTGGCCCCTGATTTGCCATATCTCTAAATAGAGCTCCCCAATCAAGCACAATCACCATGGGTCTACATAAAGCATGAGTTAGCTTCTGCATCTTATGATTGAACCTGCTAAAAATTCTTTATAATGGAATCTACAACACTTTTTAATTTATACAAAAGGCAATAAATTCCTTAAAGAGTACTAATACAAAATCAAAACCAGCTAAAAAAAGCAAGGGAACTACGTCTGGAGGCAGCTACTTTTGGAAGAAGAAGGCGCTGCTTTCAAAACCACAGGGCCTCTTAAACTCAATTTCTATTATACAAACAGGCAAAAACAAAGCTCCATAGTAACTCTTTATATACCTCAAATATTAGTTTGCAAGTAAGATATAGAACAGAGTTATGGATTATACCTTCCCGTATGATGCATGTTAAATTCTCTGTAGTATAGAGCATTTTGTCTTGAAGTTGTTTCATTCAATATCTGAAACTTTGCTTAACCATGTGTAATCTTATAAACTTATATCCAAGCTTTTTTTGCTATTGAGAACATGGAACAGAGCAGGGCAGAGTATCTCATCGATCCGAGCCATCGGATCGGCATTCTCGAATGGGCAAGCATGCATCTCTTGCATGCATGCATGCATGCATTGCATGCATTTTCTGTGGCTCTGGTTCATTTGGGATCGCTATTTCTTGCAGCCTCTACATCGACTCCTCATCGGCGTTTTCTCCTCTCTCAACAGTTCCCTTGACTCCCACCCACCCGCCCTTAATGTGTATATTATTGTAAATGTTGTTTTTTATTGCGTGGCACGCATGACCAGCCCCCTCGCTTTTTTGAGGTTGTTTTTTGTCGCGTGGCACACGTGACCAGCCCCTCGCTTTTCGAGGTTGTTATTTTCTTATCTTTATGTTCTAGTTTGTTGATGTGCAGGTACAGGGGGATGCGCGACTCCGTCTTCTTCAGGCTTCGGGGGTTTCTTTGTGGGAGCGTTTTTTTTTTTTTTTTGCAGCCTTACGTTGTGTCCAAGCCCCTTGTAGAGGGCTTATCATTAGGGTTTTTCCTCGAAAACCCAAAAGGGCGAGGTTTTTTAATCCCGGTGATAAGCTCTCTGCAGGTACACTTAACCGACATCTGTAGAATTTTTTGGGGGTCCAGATGATATAACTAGATATTCCCTGTGTTTTTTCATTGTGGGTAGCTTGCAAATATGCAGCTACCCACTCTCAACCATTGTAGAGTTGGGGCTTCTCCCTGTTTGGTTTGACAGTTTGGCGTCTTTTTCCATATTGGGACAGCGTTCTTTCCTGATCTTGTCCCTTCTTTTGCCATCCTTCAGCCTTCGACCTCGGTCCCGTTTTGATAAGGAAGTTCTCTTTTTGTCGGGAGCTTTTGTCTGTTTTCATGCGAGCCCTTCGAGAATGTGGTATCGGCTTATCTCTAAGGAGCACACCATTTGAGCCATCTTCTCTTTAATACTTTCTACGACTGTAGATCTTTGCTGGTTGGATCTGTAAAAATGGCTTATTGAATCAACACCTGAACAAGTCGCAGAGGTTTAATCACAGGGTATGAGTTGGACAAAATATTCAAAATACAGATTCATCATCCCTGGAACAACCAATTTTGAAATAGCTTGCATGCTGCTAAGAACTTCATTGCCCACCATTCGAACGCGACAAATACCATATATTTGCTTGTAAAATAAGATAGAGACCAGATGAGATGGGTTTACTTCACCGAATCAAATAGTTTCCCTGCGACAGAAAGGGGGTATTGATTTCATCCCCTTTCCCATAAATAAGTCAAGTTTTCGAGAAATAACTCAAGCTTGAGTATATTTCTTGCGAGTTGGGTTCATCAGGTAAGAATGAGCAGCAAACAGAAAGGTGCAGCACCATTTGTGCAAAATAGAACCTCTAGAAACTTCCAATTTGAAGCAAAATGTATGGTCAGACTTCATCAAGATTTTGCTTCCTTTTGCCACTATCCTTGTTTTATGATAGAACTCAGAGATTACCTAGAATCAGGCATCTGGAGAAGCCCCTGATGCCATCGCCGAGAACAAAAAGAAAGAAAAAAAAATCAGGGAACCCAGACTTCACTGAGAACTTGAGTATTGGAAAAAATAAATAAAAGCAAAACCGTCCCCTGTTTCTCGCTAAACCACTCCCAAATAGTGGTACAGTGGTTTAGCGAGATTTGAAAGTTTTGGAACGTTATAGCCCATGTTTAGTGATTGTTGTACTAACCCATTGTATGGGTCCTATGGCTGGGGACATTATATCATTGCAATATCACTTGGTAGTTCCCTTCGTTTGTTATCTCGCAATGCAGAAAACATCCAACCATGAAGTATGGCATTGTCATAGTGCTAAACCTACATCGAGTTTTATCGATATGACTTTGACATTGCAGATTTAGTCAGTTATGCATATGCTTTGCTTTGCTATCATGGAATTGGTCAATAGGTTGAATATGTGAAGATTTGGAGATTTTATATTGCCTTGCCTCCCCAGAATGTGGTTTCATGGGTTACGCTAATAAATGGTTGTGCTCAGGTTAGAAGTACCATGCCGAAGTTGTCAAACTTGATGAACTGTCATTCTAGTTGCACATGTCAACCTTGCTACTCTAACAATAGGATGCAAGTTATGTCTAATGCACTTAGTGATATATGTAGGAGATGTGGATGTTTACGAAAACTTTAAAAAGAAGCTCTGCTGGGTCCATGCAGCAACGATAATTTGGATCTTTATATCCAAATAATCTTGTCTACATTCAGACCATGACTGTAGCATCTTGATATTAAAGCTCATATGCCTTGCGAATATAACTGAAAATCCACCATGTGGTAAGCGTTTTCTTTATGTTAAACATGTTGTGCATGCATGAACATGTTATACTGTTATCCATTGCCTCAAACTCAACCAACTTCATTTGTAATACATTTGTGATTATTGTTTATGATGTGTTCAATAAAGAGTTGAGTTGTTTGTTATGTGAACCTACTACAAAGTAAGAAACTTTCAAAACTTGATTCAAGAAAGGAGGTTATGTTTCTCTCTTTATATTTTGGTTTTGTATATCCATTACAAAGAGTGGATATGAAAAAAAAAAAACACACTTAAATCTCACAGTTTTGTATAGACTTGATCGCCAAAAGAATGTAAGATGAAACACACTTTCCCAAGATCTCAAAAATTCAAATATCTAGAAATTATTGGAAAATCATCACAATGAAGTTAAACACAACATAGAAGAGGCAGTCAACCACGTTATGAGCTTTTTTCTATATCATATGCTTTCTTCTTTACTTTGTTTGTATTGCGCGCATTTGCACCTTCGAACATCGATTTCATATTAGCCCATTGTCAGAAAGCAAAGCGAAAGCACCTAGAATTTATGCAAGTGCTAAGAGGGTCTATTGAGAAGAATCAAATATCCCAAATTACTTCGAGAATGCTTGCCATATGTAGGAACACAATTTTAATAGGCCTAACTAAACGTTCTCGTGGGCAAAATGTCGATCCGAGTTCGAAAAATCAAATCCAGCCGTTGAGAGAAATCCAACGGGGTGCATTATCGGGCGATAGAGAGCCGTAGAATGTCAGATGAACGGCCACGAATGCGGGTTTCAAAGAGGATAAATACCTTTCAAATTTCCCACTTCTCCGAACAGGGCTTTCCATTATCCTGTGTTTCTGTGCGTAATTCCGGCGATCAAGCAAGCTAACAAGAATGTCAGGGCGAGGAAAGGGAGGCAAGGGTTTGGGGAAAGGGGGCGCCAAGCGCCATCGCAAGGTCCTCCGTGATAATATCCAAGGTATTACCAAGCCTGCAATCCGGCGCCTTGCTAGAAGGGGTGGTGTCAAAAGAATCAGTGGCTTGATCTATGAAGAAACCCGTGGTGTCCTCAAGATCTTCCTTGAGAATGTAATCCGTGATGCAGTAACTTACACAGAGCATGCTCGCCGCAAGACTGTCACTGCCATGGATGTTGTCTACTCTCTCAAGAGGCAGGGCAGAACTCTGTATGGCTTTGGAGGCTAAAAAATCAGGTCTTTTCTTGTATGGTGTTTATTTAACACCACCTATGCCATTGGTTTTTTTGAGTTCTTTGAGCTACTTCAGGCTTCTCCTCGCTAGGCAGTTATGGCATTGTGTTGTTAAAATTTAGTTATTTGCCAAGCTCCTTAGATATAGTGCATTTTACCGACCATTAGTTAGATACTCGTAGGCAAGATATGTGATTTTCTGTTAAAGGCAAGAGGTTTGATCAGTGTTTACAGATTTTTAGAGCTTGGTGTTGTGTTGCTCGAATTTAGAAGAGCGTTTGAATCTTTTGGGGTGATAGAAATAGATCCCACTGGAAGCAGATTTCAGCCCTGCAGTTTCACCTTTAGGAAAGTAGGTTGCAGTTTCACCTTCAGGAAAGTATTCTGCTGTTATTTCTAACCAATCTCCAAAGTCGCAGAAAAGAGACTCTTTGGTAAGAATGGATGCTCAGACATGCGCAATATATTCTTTGTAGACTCTGCTATTTTCTTGTACCTAAGCAAAAGAGATGAGCCGGGCACTAGTGTGCTTAGTGTGCCAGGCTTTGATTATTGTACAGAATTACAAAATAACTTGTTTGTACTTCTGTCTACTCTTAATGTTTCTTCTCTCCATTTTAATGGAGTTCCATTCCATGAATGGTTGAAACATTCCTGTAGACAAGTCTTATGATTTAACTCTTATTTCCTTGCTGCAAAAATATGGCACATCTATTGTTTGTACATTGGACATACTAACATAATGAGTTTTTGTTGGTGAAAATCACTGCTAAATCTGCTTTGGTATTTCTCTAAGAACTTCTGCAAAACCCTCACCTGTAGTATTGAAAGCGAAACTTTGTATTTATAGTATTTGAAGCAGGATGCAATGATTCATGAAAAAGTTACCATGGTTATGTCAGAAACTGCATAAGGTTTGTTGCAGTCTAGAAAGCAAAAGAAAGGTTGAGAAATAACATGAACTGTAATTTGAGATCCAGCAAGCAAATGGAGTAAATTCTGGGCCATCGTTTTGGATCATTTTTTTGGCTTCAAAATGAGATATTGAATGAAGGCTCATAAAAAACTGCATTAAGCACCTGCCCCATATCTCTTGGAAAGCAAGTGAGGTTAACCTTACGTTTTGTCCTACAAAATCTGCCAATGTCCAGATAACATGAGTAGGACATGCTGTCCTAGAAAAAAAAAAGGATCGAATTGGACTTTGTCCTACTAGTTTTTGAAGAAGAGGACTTTGTCCTACTCTTTTTAAGTGGAGAAGGATTTTTTTTTAGTATGTATATTTTATTTCATGTAACTTATCTTAGATATACATAGAAATTCACCTTTTAAATATTAACTAAACAAAAAAGTTAATTACCTTTGTTTTTTAATATAATAAATAAAATCAACTTTTTTATTTTGGACCCTCTCATTTTCCCTTTTTTCCCCTTTTCGACCTCTGTGACTGTTTCTATGTGAGCAGAGAAGATCAGAGAAGACAGAGAAGGGGACTACTGCTACTTCCTATTCCGTTCCATTTTGTCCATATGGCCAAATAAGGCACGCCACCACAACCCATATGTTGAAATTTGGAAAAAGATGTCAAGTCGTCAAATATACAATGCTACGCAGGACCATCTTGTATAAAATATTTATGAAAGTTTTTGCTACATCAAAACATTGCATTTATCTTTATATTTATATTGCCAAGAACTTTTTGTTCTAAGGAAATGGGACTTTGTCCTACTATTTTTGTTTTGGATTGGACATGTCCTCCTAAAATTTGAGACGTCCTATTTATATCGAAATAAAAAGGATTTTTGTTTACCTCATTTTTTATAAAATTTCGAACCCTGAATTTGGTGCTACCTGTTAGATCTGGATGTAAAGATCTAATATCAGACATGGATTATAATTAACCATGTTTAATCTATGCTTATCCTCTCATTGTGCGTCGAACCATTTTATGGAGAATCTTATCTTTCTATCCTTGGCTTAATGTTGTCAGGAAATGCATGTGTTTTAACTGCAGGCTTGAAGTAGTAGATTTGATATTGCATAAACTACAGTACCCTGAAGTGCAATGTGCAGTGCTTGTGTGCAAGGAATGGAAGACATTGGTCTTGAAGATGATGGAGAATAGATTGGAACCTTGCCTCAAGGTAAGCAAGTATGAACTCATGGAAATGGACCTGCAAAATATGTAATGGAAAGAACCTGCTATATTTACAAGCGTGGACTTATTGTGGTCCAATACATGGCATAGACCCTTTTCTAGTAAATATTGGCCAGTTATGAAACACTTCCCTTCCATAGTACAGTGTTGGGCAAACTTTTAAGGTCCAATCAGAAAAGCTCCTATGATTAACTTTGTCCAGCAGGATATCTTGTGTTTAAAGTGGGAACTTTTCATTGTCTCAATAGACAACCATAAAAAAACTTGCCGTAGAAATTATTACAATGCATTAACTTAACGAGAAAATTTTCTCTTTCAACCGGTTGGTTATAGTGTTCACTAGACTTTGCCCAACACTGACTAAGTCGTGTCATATACAAAGTATTGTTGTTATATGGCCCTGCAGGAAATCATGTTGCAATATAGACGTTTATGATCATGGGGATGATAAGTGGGAATGATGATTTCTCTTTGACAAAAATCACATGGACAATGTTTGCTAGTCAAGGAAGGCTGGAAAAGTTAGTATGTTGTGAATAATTTCCTATAACCTTTAGCAATTTAGACATTGGTCCAATGCAAATCTATACTACAAATGGCAAGGGCAATGAGAACAAGATGCATTTTTGTTTACATGCTACACTTTTTTGTTTTGTTATATTGTGCATGTATTATAAGAGCCATAATACTGCACTTATGGGAGAGCCAATTGTCTCTAATTGACTTATTGCAAATAGGACAGGTAATTCTTGCAGCTACTATCTCTAGATGTGTGTCTTCTCAAAGTTATAGAATTTTCTTCGAGTGAGCTTGCTAAACGCTTTGTTATGTGTTTCTCATTATATTTTTGTTTATTGGTCATCATCTAGATGAGCAAAAAATTGCTTATTAATCTTGTCTCTTGTACCTCATCATTCCTTTGGATGCTTGAATAATGTTGGTGGAGTATGTCACAACGAAGTTATTTCATGCATTAGATGCAGGCCCTGTACCCATCTACCTTGGGGCTCTAGATATTATAGCTCGAGGGAGTGGCCTAGAGATGGCAAAAGATGGAATCAATCTCATAATTAAAATGGATGGACAATAGTAAACCTATAGTTAGCCCATAAACCATGATTAATCATCTTAATTAGTGAGTCCTTTTTAGAAAATTTGAGCCAAACTTGAACTTTACCTTTATGAAAAGGCTGTTCAAACTTTGGAATCCTATATATTGATGACCAGAAATTAGAATGATAGGATTCTTGTTCCTTGGAAAACCTTCAAAGTCTATTTTTCAGATTAAGGTCGCAAATTTCATGATTCTTCCGTACGTGGGATGTAACGGGCCCATGGTAGACTGCTCGAGTATTCGAACCTTGAATGTGCCTGTGGGGCGTTCCCGAGACACCGGCATAAATGGGTAGAAGCGACTACTCATAAACGTCTAGACGATTTTGCCCAGTTGGTTAAGGGCATGTCGGTTAGGAACGTTACAGTTGGTATCAGAGCAGGTCTCGAGTTCGAGTCTCCATGGGTGCCTATATGCATGGGTAATTTGCAAAGACTTGGTAATCATTGTGACATGGTATGACATAGACATGGTATAGCCTTGGATGCTCGAGGACGAGCATAGTTCTAGTGGGAGAGACTGTAACGGGCCCATGGTAGACTGCTCGAGTATTCGAACCTTGAATGTGCCTGTGGGGCGTTCCCGAGACA
Source organism: Isoetes taiwanensis (assembly GCA_021234155.1). NCBI lineage: Eukaryota > Viridiplantae > Streptophyta > Lycopodiopsida > Isoetales > Isoetaceae > Isoetes > Isoetes taiwanensis. The sequence goes on along the minus strand of JAJEKV010000036.1, from coordinate 1,317,275 downwards.
CCGGCATAAATGGGTAGAAGCGACTACTCATAAACGTCTAGACGATTTTGCCCAGTTGGTTAAGGGCATGTCGGTTAGGAACGTTACATGGGAGTTATACTAAAAAGTGTCAAGATAGATCTAGGTGTCGGCATTCCATTCTTGCATTTGGAACAATTGGTGGTTGTTGACCAGATCGCATTGTAAGTTGTTGAACTTGTGGACTCAACCTTGTGTTTCTTGATGATGATTCCATTCTTAGCCATTCTTGTCTGGTGGGGGCTACTGTTGTGAGAATTTGCCCACTAAGATCCAGTTGGGCAGTGAGCTATGGCGAAAAGCTATGTTTTGTGTTTGCTTGAAAAATTATATTTCTTAAGTGTTTATTGCAGGACCTAAAGAGCAATGCTTCATACCAAATTGATGTTAGAACAATGTTCCTATCCAAGAACCTATTAAATGGCCAATTGCATTAACATTCCAGATAGTCAATATCGACAAGCCATGCACATTGCAGAATTCACAGCAACTAGATTGCTTTAGCACCCCCAACATTCTAGTTTGACTATCAAAGAAATCTGGATCAATTAGCTTTACTTTATGGATTGGTGCGTGATAATTCTTAGCAGGCTCCATTGCCAAGAAATCCTATGCTAGTTAATCCTTCTCTGCCAGATAAACCTATTCAGGCAATTAAGGCAATTAATACTATCAGTTCTAGAGAAAGAATCAAGTGGTTAGAAAAGGTGGAGGCTATCTTAACGTAGGGAGGAGGAGCCCTCTTGTGGTTCAGGGATTTTTAACAACTTGGAAGAATTTGCTTGAAAGAGTCAGAGCTACTAAATGCAAAAATTCTAGACCATAAATAAGTGTTAAAGGGATGCTAAAAAGAGCCTATGGTTTAGTGATAACCTAAGGCTTATGTTAAAAGATCAAGTATAAATTGAATAATAGTCTATAATACACTCTTGCTTACTAAGTAATAGATATTAGTATACATAATTGAGGCTGCAATATGGTAGTACCCAAGAATATGAATGATGTCTTATGTACAAAAACAAACATCTCGATACACTTGATATATTGTCTTAAATAAAATCTAAGGTCAATTTACTATTAGTGAATGTTCTGGCAGTCTGGTATTAGTTAGTCGCTTGCATTAATGGTGTATGATGGCGGGAGCCTCTAGCTAAATTTGAGTTTATTCTCAAATGGATTATCCATCTGATAGTAACGCTTCAAGTTTTGAAGTTGTTGGTAATAAGCTCGACAACTTGGTGTGTTAGATAGAGAAATTACATGTTGCATTGTGAATTGCAAGGATTCGAAATTCATGGGTAGTAGAGGCAGAGGATTTGACTTCAAAAGTAGTTATAATGATGGAAAGGGTTTATATAACTCCAAAAGAGCGAAAAATCTATCTGGAACTGGCAATCTGATCAGTTTCACGGAGCTGCTCTTAATGAGCAGTTTTCCTTGAAACACAATATACAGAGGTTTCGGATGGAGACATTGATGATGCTCATGTATTATCAATTATGTTTTAGCTTCTAACTCCATGTCTACATGGTTACTAATGGTAGAGGTGACTAATTGAGCTATGCTATATTTGTAAAATAGGGTATGGTGGTTTAATTATGTATCCACGGATCAATATAAATACATGATATAGGAAGCATATCACAAGAAATAAAGTTTAAATTGAAATGCACTAATTTGCTCCAAACGCATCTTAAAAGAAATCTTTGAAAGGTTCCCTAAAATTCCCTAAAAAATATCCATTTTCGTGGTTTATATGTGACAAGTGTGACATTTTGGACATTTTATGTCCATTTTTAGGGGGTAATTGAGCTTAGCTTTCATGAAAAAATCTTTGATACCTTTTTTAGCCCCCTAGGTTGTATCCAAAAATAGTAAAAAAATCAAGGATGCAAAAAAAGCAGACATCATAGAAAATAGCTAGTGCGCTGGAATAGCAAAAAGATGTTGCATTCAAAGTTTTTGAAAACATCACAAAATTATGAACAAAATTGCCAAAAATGTAACACATTTTGATATTGTCTGTGCACTAAACTTTTTCGTATTTATGTATATACCTTATCTAATAAATTTACATTTTATAGCTAGGTCAGGATGCATCTCATCCGTTGACTCGTTTAGACCGGGATCATCGGAGCTGTTAGTGTCCTCAGCCTCACTCTCAAAACTGGACGTACTTGAACGATCTTCTTCGTCATTGTCTACCAGGGAATCTTCATCTCATCTCTGGCAGTTTTTTTGCGTGCTTTATCCAATCCACATGCTGACCTTAGTAACTTTTGAGTCACAGCATGCACGTGTTAGCAGCAGTTAGAATGAAGTCATATGCTAGCACCTTCACGTCAGCAAGATCTATGGTACCAACATTTGCTTTAGTCTTCACTCTCTTTCCCACTCCAACTTTGACTATCTCCATATTATAAGTCCCACTAAATGCAATAGTTCCACTTGTTCTCATCCAGTGTACTTTTACTTGCACTGGAATGCCATCCTCTCGGGGTACATCTAGTACTTTAGCCAACCAAAATGGCTTCCCGCTCTCATCAACATCAACTGAAACAGCTACAAGCATTTCTTTCTGAATCTCAGAGACGGAACCAGAAACTCTGGCAACCTGTTGTGTCGTGCGTCTAGGACCCTTGTAAATCATTCAATCATCTTCATCTGAGCTAGACACGAGTCGTTCATGTTCCACCGGATATTCATCTTGTGCCAGCACTTGTTCCATTTGATATTCAGTTGGCCAGTTGAAGACAATAGATCTTCGACCTTGTGACATGGCATGGAGTAGCTCACGTTGTTGAGCAAAAAACTGAAGCCACCACAAAGTATCTGCTTCTCCAAAATGGTTAGAGCATGGCATGATGCTCATTTCAATGCAATCCAATGACTTGTCTGGTTGAAAGGCTCTCCCTTCCTGTTTACTCATCCTGATTTCTTTCAAGCTTTGTAAAGGCTTTTGCTCTGCTCAGAGCATAGAACTAATGTCAAGAATGGTTCGAACGAACTAAATTCCTTCTGTTGGCTGCCATTCCTTAGATGTGATACATTTCTTACCTTGTAGGGCGGCCTTCCTGTCTTTAAGTGAGATTTTGATCTGATGCGAGAAAATGATATTTCTTAAAGGCTCAATAACACGGTGACCTAAATGGACTTTCACTGGTCTTTCCGAAAAATCAGTTCTTTGAAATCATAGGTCTCATCCAACAACTTGATTTCTGGATGTGGATTGTAGGATTCTTGAATAACATCAATCATTGCTGGTAGGCTAAGAGCTTTCTTTCGAGCAAGACATTTAGAGAACCTATTAAACATCTGATCAATTTGATCATGTGTATGCTTAACAAGGAGAAAACCAATCTTCACTTTCTTGAAGATTTGTTTCTCAACAATCATGACATAGTAAATAAACAATGTTTGATTCTTATTCTCTCTTGTTGTGTTGTTTAGCTGGAGGTTACAGAACTAGTGGTAAATGCTCAAGACTAGAAAGAATCTTGTGCAAGATTGTAATAGTGAGATTACGGTCAGCATGAATGTTTGGATAGTTCAAGAAAGTGACATTGTATAAGTGACAACTCGAGACTCTCGAACATTGTTTTTCTTAGTGTGACCAAGTCTGGCTAGTTTGGTCATGGCTACAATCTCTCTTTCATGAGCCTTGACTAGCCAACATGTGCTTCTTGCTATCTATCCCTCCACTTGGAATAGGTTGGAGCAGCAAGCTTTTCATTTAGCATCAGATTGGTTAGTGTGGTCTATCTAGAAAAAGCGGCAATGGGGTATCTTCAAGGGCTTAACAATTACTGTTGGCCAAGTTCTTCATGAGGTACAAGATAGATTGGTGAAAGTGTACCTATGTTCATAGCTTGCTCCTGAGAAGAAATGCTTGATTCAGAATAGAATACATTTTATGTCCTTATGGCCGTGAGGTCCTTGGACTTATGTAATATTGGCGAGCCCACCCCTAATGAGGGTGACTACTAGCTGCAATGCTTATGGATCTAGCCATCATTTTGGCCATCATTAGGTGGTCATTTTTTACCAGCACACCACTTTTATTGACATTTGGATCATGCGGGTGAGTGTTGTTATAGTAACTTTTGAGCCATACTTTGCGGGATTCATTGATACACATTATTGTGCTGTCAAATTATTATCCTTTTTCTTCATAAACTCGTCGGTGTCTCTTTGTCATCTCACCTATTGCATCCGCCAGATCTATGAAGGTATTGATCTGGGCCATTAGTGTTGCTATCAACTCCCCCCATTTGATTCTGTTATACTTCGCCCTGATATCGATGTATGCCTGATATTCCTTCATCATATAGTTTTCATCTTCAATTGTTCCCATGTCACAGATCATGCAAATTTGATCCTCCCTGTTTATTCTCCTCCATCTGCTTTTTTCTATCCTTAGATCATGGCTCCCCATCCTGAATCTTGCTATCGTGTTTCTCCTAGCCTTTCCTATTCGGATGTCTTTATACAAATTCTGTTCTATTTCCCTGTTCGGATTGAACACACCTAGCAGCCATTGTATTTTTGGTCCTATTCTTTTTCTTAACCAAACTTCTTTTTTACTTCCATCATCTAATTGTCCTCCCATTTTCCATGTTGCAATATGTGACCGAGTTCCATACATAGATCTTACGTCCATTGTGCCACTTCCCTATACAATCCATGTCCTGAAATGAGGTGTTGTCTGGCGGATTCTTGTATTGCTATGGTCGATAGCTTGTTTGGGTTATTTGCGCCATTGTCCTTCAACAGATATCAGATAGTTCATTTTCATGCCCTTATTTCCATCGATCTTTCTCCTGTCTCGAACACCATTAATGGTGTGTTTGTTCTAACCTTGAATTCCTGATTATGCCATTGCCTCAAGATTCCCTTATGCTTTTCCTATTTCTCCTCTGCTAGCCCGAGCCCCCATGTATCTGACCCCTACAGTTGTGTGCTTGCTACTAATGTACTGAATAGGTATGATTTAATGTTCCAATCAATCACCCTGCTCCTATTAATAGTTTTTCATCAGATAGAAACTACCAATTGTCGCTTAGGACCGCGAATTTGTCCCTTTTAACCATTTTCCAGTACCATGAGTGTCGTATCCTAGATACTTGTCCTCTGCTGCTTCCTCAAGTATACCTTGACTCCAAGCATCACTATCTTCGTCTTGGTGCAATACACCGTGGGCCCTGTTTTTTTTTTTTTTTTTTTTTTTTTTGGAAGGCAAGACTCTGTATTATATTCAAAAGATAAAACGTTTACATACATGTAGTTGAGTCCAGAGCTGCTACCACTTCTCGTATCCATGGATAGCAGTCCAGACGCTGAGCCTAGTACTCTTTTAGCCTCTCTCAACTTCTTCTCCATAGGATACTACAGGAGAGAAGGACTAATTTCCTAGACCCTAATGACACAACTAGGGCCAGTTACTGAACAAGAACTACCCGGCCTCTTCTCCAAAACAGATACATCGTGGGCCCTGTTTCAGTACAAAATTCGTCCAGTATGGTCAGCATCCGACCCATTCCTCTATCGTACCATTATGGTCAGTTCTGTCTTTGCCAAGTTGCTTGCCGGGATTCTTGAGCAGCAACTGACACTTTGGGCAGAGGATGGAGAAGTGCGGGCTCTCACGCAGGCAGGCTTCCGCCCCCGGCATTCTACTATTGACCATATCCTCACTCTGCGAACACTCATAGAGGATAAATAAATCAACGCCAAAATCGGGTGATCGTTGCTTTGTGGATTTCGCAAAGGCTTTTGACACAAAGTGCCTCGGGATAAATTGTGGGGATGATTGAGACAGCCTAGGGACCCCGTCGACTTGTAGAATGCTATATACGGACTATACGAGGCTTGCTCGGGTCGCTCTCACACTATCTGGGAGCCCGTTGTTAGTAGCATTGGGGTGCGCGTGGCTGCCCTCTATCCCCAACGCCGGGCTTGTACATTGACCAGCTAGAAGAATGGCTAGTCGAAAGCACGGAGGCGCGGTTGATGCACCACATAATCCCAAGAACTCATATATACGATGATGTTGACCGCCAAGATATACCCCAGAGGACAACGCCACGGATGCTTTGGACACTTTCGCCAATTCACCGAAAGGTCAATGTCCTCAATTTAGATATATTTCAAGCAAACCAAAAGTGCATAGTACACACTGATCAACAAGGCCAAACTTGGCCAGAGGCACAGAATATGAGTTGTAAGCAGAGGTCCTTCCATGAAAAAGTTCTAATTGTGCCACTTTATGAGGAACATCCCTTCTGATTGGATTTTGATTTGGAACAAGTTACTACAGAGCCTAGGCAATTTGGATCTGGATGAGTGCATTTTTTGAGGTTTAAGGGCCAAAAGATACAGTGGTGTTTCTTGGTTTTCATCCTTCACCAATTGTACTCTTTCTGCCTTTGCATACTTTCCTCAAAGGCAAGAATACATAGTCATCAAACCATAATTGAAATTGAATACTCAAAACATCTTCTTGCAAACAACTTTAAAAGATTGAACTATAAGTAGAAGAGTTACTTACATATATTGATAATAAGTAAAGTTTTACCAACATACTACTTTGTGTAAAAACTAGGAGCATGGAACAACCTCCTTTATCATCTAGTCATAAAAAAAGCATACTCTACAATTAGAATGGCCTTTTAAGCTATAACTAGGAGTCTTAGTTCAGATAAGTATCTTAAGGTTTCATTTAAAAATCCATGTAATCATGGCTCTGCCTTTAGAAAAGAACAATACTATACAAGCAAATACCTGGAAATCTAGTTCCTCATCAGATCCTTCCATGAATCGCGTCTTAAAAACATATTGCTCATTAGCAGTCTTTCCATGATATTGATTAGGATATCATGTTTCATTAAAAATTCTATTATTTCGAGCATGGTTCAACCATCTAAGAATAGAGCCCTTGTTATAGTAAACCGCTAGCCACACTCTTTATTTATGTAGCAAGTCACTGCAACTCACGCACAATAAAGCTTAATTTAGAAGTATAGTAACCTTAGACCTGCTCAGCTTAATCATTATCTGGTATAATTCTAAATTCTTAATATTCCATGTTAAATTCCTAAAGGCATCACCTTATTCTTTTCTCATGCGATTATATGTTTCCTAAAATATGGCATAAGGCTATTCAAATACAGTATCAACCATTGCTTATTAGCCTATGGTCAGACCTTTAATTGTCAAGGTGCGACATTTGTAACTAACATAAGATATAGTTTTGAAAGAAAAAAGGGGGACATAAAAGGAACAATCTACAAAGTAGTACACTCTGTATTTTACTAGAACACAAATGTGGGTTCAAGTCCAGCATTTCAAGCATGGCCCACCCCTGTTTGCCAACACGTTACATTTCTCATTAAGGATACCAAATTACTGCAGTCTCTAATTTTTGTAAAGAGTTTGCAAAATAGTAAAAATATCTCACACGACACTGAAGTATGGTGGAATCATGGGTATTAAGGCAAAAAAAAACAAGAGAATCCATGACCATCCATTAAATCTTCTAGTTGATGTCATCACGAGAAACTAAGAAGATTCATGACAATGCATGTTACCGTTAAAACGGAGACTCTAGGGTGAGCTCTATAGTAAAGAAGTCCCTTTCCCGTTGTATGTGAAAGGCACTATATAGAAAACAAATAAAGAATATAAGGTTCTACCAATTATATCCAATATATGATGGCACGTTTACGCCACTTAGATGTCAAATTATAAAAGGCCCTTGACCTCATTTGAGAAAGAAAACAAAAAAAAAGCTTTAAAAATATGCCATATGACACTCATCACGATGTCATCATTGTCTTTGTAGCATAATGCATCCTTTGACATCTCATTCCACCACTAAAAGTCTTTTTAAAAATGTTTCGCTCAATGTCATTTGGTACAAAGGGTGGTTGCAATGCATTATATTTGTGTGTGGATGTCATCATAAGCATATCTCAAAACCATATTACACATAGTGGTCATGGTTGTCTTCATTGGCTTCAATACTTTTAAACAACTAAGAATCTATCACTATAACTACCCATACTTGGCAACATCCTTGCAAACCGCTAGCTTGTCGCGTATCTTTGGCATAGCCTCAGATGCGGTTTTTATTATTTTGTAAGTTGGTGGAAAATTTGAAGATTTCAAGTTGCTCAATGCATCATGGTATTTAAGGAATTAAGATCTTTCCAAAAGCATTGTAAATGATAAATTAAGTGAGGTCCAAACTCCTAGTCTCTTACTAGCAATTCAAATGCGCTACAACAAAATGTACCACTTCTTCAATGAAGTGATGGCACACAATAAAATTGTACCACTTCTTCAGTATTATTGTTAGAGAAAAGTTTACTCATTCCTCATATTGGAGAGAATGTAAACAATAAAAAATTGAAAGAAGAATTTATTGAACATACTGGTTATAGGATTTCTTGTAAAGCACCAACTTATCCTAATAGGGGTATTCGAATTGTTATAGTGCTTATTTACTTGGGACTGTATCAGATGGGGATCTTAAAAGAGATACTCTTGGCATCCTTTAATGCATGCATATCTCATGAAAAATCCAATTACATCGACTTAACATCACTATCAACAATGGTCCATGAACCATGAAATCTCAATATGGACATGCCAACTAATGCATAACTCATGACCACTATTGATAAATTTTGTTAATTCTAGTTCTTTGTATCTTCACCTCTCTTTTTCCATTCTCTATGTACCTTTTTTTTACACGCACCACCAGGTACTTGAGGAAGAAGATAGAGGGTGGTCAAAGTGCAATAAAACATGTTTGTAATTTCTACCTTGACGAGGAAGATGTCAAGCAAATCTCGTAGTACTCATCTTGGTGGAGAAGATGATGACAACCTTTAGCAGCTGCACACTCCAGCAACTTGGGCATAATTTGTTTAATGTAGTGTTTACTTACCTTGGCGGATCACTATATGTATGTACTAAAGCTTCATCAAATACGTTCGAGATTCAGACCTATATACTATAAAGGTTTGATTAATCATTAGCTATAGGTATGTAATATATGTAGTAGATTTATTATTAACAAGGTTTTTCTCTCGAAAATCCGATGTTCGGATCTCTAAAGCGTTGTTATCTCCATGGATGAGAAAATTCAATTCAATTCATGTAAAATATTGTTCACCAATACTGAAATAACATCATTATATATGGTTCATGAACTATAAATCCCGATGCAATGGTCATGCCAACCGGTTATGTATATGGTGCATGTTTTAAGTTAGAAAATTGGTCTAAACTTTGAATCCCAATCCAATAGCTCGTGCACATTTTTATGAATATCTAGCCTAATGATTTGGGGCGCAGTATACTAGTATGCTTTTTGAATACTATAATTTGATGATGGTATTCACTTGATGTACTGTGTGCATCTAGGATTTATATATTGCTAGAATCAGTTTGCGGGGTATTTTCTAATGGCTTACTCTATATATTTTCATAATTTAAGATTATGCATACATATACTCAGAATGAGTATTTTAGGATTCTCATGCTTTGGGCTGCAGGATATATAGGCTTTTTATTCATCTCAACATACTTTCTACAATGGTTGAAGTGGGTAGCTGCACATTTGCAAGCTACCCATAAAAATGAAAAATGCATGAATATCTAGGTACATCAACTTGGACCACAAAAAACATCATTTTTATAGATACCAACTAGTGCACCTGCCAAGAACTTATCGTCGGACGTAAAAACTCCTGTCTATTTGTGTTCGGAGGAAAAATCCTAGCGCCAAGCCCTTGGCAAAGGGCTTGGACAAAACACAAGGCTGTGTAAAATTGCTCCCATAAAACATCCACGAGAAAAAGGAGAACTCGAGGCTGCATATCACTACTATAACTATACCATCATCAACACTGGAACATTCAATTTAGTAGGAGGTGAGAAGGAAGCAATTAATGCTATGGATATTGAACCGCAAAGGCAATTGTTGAGGGATATGCAGACTCTTTTAGAGTCACCCTTAGCAGATAGGTATGTCAATTGCTCTTCCTTTCAATTCAGTTCAGGGAATTCAGAAAATTGTGTGCCGGTAACTCCAACTCATTCCTTCAAGCATGGCGCCACTTGAAACAGGGTCTGTAAACCCCTCTACACTTGCGCCTAGAGAGAAGGTTGCCAAGGAAGGTGACGTAGATGTAGCAACTCAGAGGGCTCCTCTATGCGCACCTTCAGACTCACCTGGAGTGAGGTTAGACACCTCTCAGGCTGCTAAAACTACCAACATTGCACGTCCAGCTTGGAGGACAAATGACACAGTATCCCGTCTCACTCGTCCAAGTTTTTCAGACTGGATTAAGCGTAGGGTGCCTGACCATAGAAGTGCTCGGGTGGAAAAGGCTATGAAGTTTGTGGACGATCATTATTCAGTTGACTTAGGAGCAGTGCTTCCAGTAGATCCTTGGATAGACATAGACCATGCTCGGCATGTTCAGACTGTAGAGAATTTGGTCTCCTTTGCAGTACTAGGGTATTTCACTGGGATACTTTTGGACATACGAAGGTTTAGCTCATGGCTCTCTGGACATTTGAGGCGGATTGGTTTGCCCAGGTACCAGTCTTTGAAGTTCTTGCCTAATAATTTTTTCCTCATTATGTTCGAGGCTGAGTTCTCAGTGCGACAATTGGTTAGTCGAGGGGTTGATGCCTTAGATGAGGCATTATGTCCTGTATCAGTTCTATACTCCAGCTATATCCACGAGCTCTTTGACAGCTGTAAAAAAATCCCATGTTGGTTTCAAATCATGGATTTGCCTCCAGATATGTTGATTCCTGAGTTCTTGGTTTCTATGGCGAATGGTCTTGGGGTTCACTTAGCTCATTCCATTGTTCAGGCACCTAGGATATGTGTTGCCTTGCCCTCTGCCTACTTCTATACCTGTCCGTAGTGGTTCTTGGCATTTTCATTTCCGACTGCAGCTATTGAATGGTCCCGAGATTCAACACATGTTCCCTTCCATCAGTCTTCCTGGTAGGGTTGATAGTGATGATCCTCATGGGGGTGATAGTGCTCGAACCCCAGCTAGAGGTATTCTTGCGGTGGTCATGGGGGTGGCAGTGATCGAACCCCAGCTAGAGGTGTTCTTGCGAGTGGTCATGGGGGTGGCAGTGATCGAACCCCAGCTAGAGGTATTCGTGCGAGTGGTCATGGGGTGGTAGTGCTCGAACCCCGGTTGGAGGTTGAATCCCAGATGGTCTTGTTGTTAGAGGAGGCGATTGTGACCAAGGCTCAGGTGCTGGAGGTGTAGTGTTCCAGATATCACAGGTGGAGTTCCATATAGCAGAGTCGGGGATGATATTATCCGAACCCCAGGCGGAGGTAACTGTGATCGTCCCACTAATGGCGATGCTAGGGGTGGTAGTGTTCGAACCCTAGGTAGAGGCAATAATGGGGGTGGCCATAGTGGAGGCCCACTCAGAGGGGGTAGCGATGGTGGGAATGACTGACCTCTTGAGGGTACTAGCACTGATGTCCGAGCCCTGGATAGTGATGATGCTGGTAGGCTTGGAGGTGTTGGTTCTGAGAGTGGTAGGAATGGTAGTGTTCGAGGCCCGACCGGAGGGCCAGTCTCCGACTATGAGCATATGCAAGAAGCCAGGCAAGTTGTTCACCAGATCTCTCGGGGGCTGATGAGGTAGACCGCATCTCGGAGGTCAATCCATATGTGCGAGTGCTTTTCCAGGTAGACTGTGCACCCGTATTTCATCACACTTCTCCTTTTCTGTGGGTTCCTCTGCCTCCGACATACTTGCCTTTGGCTGCCAGCTTGCACGCTCGGACGCAGGCCCATTGGACTCGAGCTGCAGTCTCCACCTTAGAGGATTGGTATTGGCATGGCCAACTGGCTCCTTGGGAGTTTTTTCAAGCCCGCTTTCGGCTTAAGAGCAGTGATCGAGCTATCTGGCAACAAGTGGCCTCCTGTCCTCCAGGGAAGGGTGGTCTTTCAGATTTGGAAGGTTCATTCGAGGGTCGATGGGTCATGTTTTGTTCGTTCTTGTTACCGGACGTTGGTTATTCCTGATACTTTACCTCCTTCTGACAAGTGGGCACTAAAGCTTCAGGGTTCCTGTTGGCGCTCCATCTGGACATGGACTTGGAACTCTCTCCCACCACCAAAGGTTAGGGTTCTCTTGTGGCAAGTGGTGCACCGCTACATTAGGGTAAATGTTCTTGTGCATAGATTTAAGCCAGCTGTGAGTTTTCTTTGCCCTTGCTGTGGCTCTCATCGAGAGTCCATTGAACATTGCCTAGTCTTGTGCCCACATTTGTAAGCTGCATGGGATTGGGTCAGAGCATTTTTCCGGATCAGGATGTGTAGCCAGAAGATACTTCTTCATGTGTTTCCAGCTTCATGGTCCTCTCCTAAGAAGCAGGCTTTCCATCTGTGTAAAGCATGGTTGGTTTGATTGATTTGGAAACGGCGTCGTTTATGGATTTTTGAAGGGATTCAGCAATCTTCAGCCTCTTTAGTTCCACGACTCAGACATAAGCTATTCCAGAGTTTTCTTGTGTTTACCGGCTTAGAGGAGACAAAGTTTTGCATCTGGCGAGATATTTTGCATATTGTAAATGCGAATGGGGAGTTTGTACAGTGATTACTAGAGGTGATTGGAAGTTTACGCACTAGTTTTTTAGTATGGAGTGCTGAGGTGTCTTTGTCCCTTCGAGGCATTCTTTTTCCTCACTACTCGTCTTGTATCATTGCCATTCTTTTAATATAAGGTGTCTCAGTTCTTCAAATAATAAAACACTGGAACATTTGTAAGAAAAATCTTCCAAAATTGTTCATGCATGCCATGTCACAAAGCTGTACAAATAGAGGCGCTAGTTGCACGTACCACGCAATAAGTTAAAAGCAATATTTACGTATATAAAACTTAAAGGAGAGGGGTGGGAATCAAGGGTATTGCTAAGAGATGAGAAAGTATATAGAAACAAACCATTACATCAAACCTTTGTAAATTAAAATCCCTGCCCCTTTGGTTTGGGTGCATATTCACATGGGGTGGTGACTCCGGGCATCAAGAGTTGTTGGATGGGCATATTTACAAGTTATTCCTCGATCTAGACCGTAAATAACGATCTTCATTTATGGGATATGCTTGCACAAGTTTTGGTATACTGCATAACAAGATTTGCATAATACTATAAGGTTTGAGGCAATGTGCTCAATGGTGTTGATTTTATACATGTATTATACGAATTTAAGGGCTCTCCCTGCTCTACGTCACCCCCACTATGAATATGCACCCAAACTAAAGGGGGTTTCAGGGGGATTTTAATTTAACAGTGTTGGACGTAATGGTTTGTGTTAATTTAAAAACATTTTGGCCCCTTCGGGGCCTTGGGAGTTGTCTAAGAATTAATGAACAAGAAAAAAGAGAATAGAATAGAATAGAATAGGACCAATTGGCCTATGGGACCCAAACAAAAAGAGAGCAGCAATTGGCCTACTGACAGGATTAAAAAACCCCCGCCCCGAAGGGTTTTCGAGGGAAAAAACTTAGCAGTAATAAGCATGCTGGCACACTGTACAATTGCATAGGACAGTTCAATACCGTCTTGTAGGACACAAACGAGTCCGTGCATCCATAACCTCCTGGAGGTATGACCCCAACAATCCCACTGATGCTGTAGTCAATAACTGATGCAACGGCTGGTCAGGCACTAGTAATCGAATATATCGCTCTCAGATATGGGCAAATCTTTGGGCGATCCGGAGGGTATGATATTCATCCTCAATCGCTACCGGTGGCAACACCGGGCAAAGCCTTTGTTCTCCCGGGTTCCCGAGCCTAACACCTGTTTCAATGCGGGGGGGCGATGTGCACCCGTCTTGAATGGAAGCTATAAGTCCGCGCTTCTTCATGGGCATTTGGGTGTACAAGTATCGGTGTGGGCCTCTTGTGAGCCTAGGATTGACTTGTCACGATAGTGTGCCCGCTTAACATGCGTCGAGCCTCAGATCCCGAGTTTTGCGAAGGAAAGTAGCATCTAGGTACAATTTAAGTGCCTCATGATCTTTCTTTGTCCCGACTTGGACGATCTGCTTGTTCGCACACCCCGGGGTGGAGAACCATCGAGCTTGCTTGTCTTCCAAAGAAGATTTCACGCGTTGGGGACCCATCTCCGTGGCCAAAGCAAGGTGGGGCAAGCGTGTATCAGCTATAGCGACCACCTTTTGAAAGTAAATGATATGCATGTTCCAATGCATCCCGTTGAAGAAGTAGAAAGCCTGTCTCCTGGAGTAGGATGCGGTGCGGGAACTGTGGACTTCACCCCGGGGCCCGTGCCGAAAGAAGGCTGCGACTGCCGAGGTCATTCCGGTGTTGAGGGATATCACGGGACCCCACACTTACGCCCCATACAAAAGGACCGCTCAACCAAGGCCCGAAACAAATGTGTGTTGGTGGCCCCATGCATACAACTCGCTTTGTGGGTTTGTTCTCGCATGGCATACAATGCTTTCCAACCCGGCCGTGACCAAGAACCCGATAGTTGCATCCCAATGAGTGGTAGTTGAGAACTCAATCCCCAAGTACTTGTAGGTCGGAGCCACCTCTACCTCCCGCCCCCGGTAAGTGAATGTGGGAAGCCTTGGCTGACGGGATGATGCAACTAGCAAAGATCCTAGTTTTGGCCAAGTTAACTCGCATGCCGGTGAATTGGCAAAAGTGTCAAGACCATCCGGTGACGTTGCATGTCCTCCGGAGTATAGGCCATGAGGTTGACATCGTCGATATATGAGTTGCCGGATTGTGTGATGCATGAGATGTGCGCCCGCACCTCCATGTTCAGAGAGCCAATCTTCCAACTGATCAATGTATAGGCCAAAGAGTGTGGGGGAGAGGGGGCAACCCTGACGCACTCCAATGCTACTGATCACCGGCTGTGCTGCCGATGTGATACGGCCTGAGCATGCCTCATACAGCCGATATACTGCATTCTGCAAGTCCAGGGGGGTCCCCAGCTGCCGCAATCTGTCCCATAGCTTGTTGCGGGGTACTGTGTCGAACGCTTTTGCAAAATCCACGAAACAACAGTACAGGTTCTGCCGGCGATTCCTGCTATCTTCAATCAATGTGCGCAGAGTGAAGATATGATCAATGGTGGAATGTCTGGGCCGGAAACCCACCTGTGTAAGAGCTTGCACCTCCGTTTCCTCTGCCCATATTGTCAGTCGCTGCTTAAGGATGCCAGGCAACTATTTTGCAAAGAGAGAGCTGACCATAATAGTACGGTAGTTGGCCGGGCATTGAGGGTCCCCTGCTTTGTATATGGGCACTACCCTACTAGTGGTTCATTGCGAGGGAAGCCTTCGCAATGCTTTATTGAACAATGCCGAGGAGGACAGCACCGATGGAGGCCCAGCCCATTTGAAGTTACGCACGATGCCATCTAAATCTGCTTTGCCTTCCCATTAGCCGACGTTGTAGGCCCATGATGACATCCCCCTCCGTGATGACCGAGCCATGCCTATCTCGGTGGAGGGATCGGTGCCCCCCCCGAAAGCTGGTCATGCAATTATTGCAAAGTACTTGTACCCATTGCCCGAGGTGATGTTCCCTATGGTTTCGTGGTGCTTGCTCAAGACCCTTCTCCAGAATGTCCTGGGGTGCCGGTCTAGGAGACCAAACATCTGTTGCTGATGCTCTGCGAGGTATCTGGCCTTCTTGTTCTTGAGAAAGGAGCGGTATTGACTGACGGCCTGTGGGCGTGAGATAGAGAAGTATAAATGTTTTAAAAACAACTACAATGATACAATAGAGAATGACTTGGAGACCATTAATAAAAAGCATCCTGATAGGATGAATGACATCTATGATGAACAGATCAACAAAAAGCATGCTGGTAGGATGAATGACATCATTAACCAGCATGTAATTTTATTTAGTCCATTTTGCTGCATCTAATAAGATTTAGATGCTTAGTATGACTTGTAATAAGACAAAAAGAATAATAATAACGATGATGATTGTATAATATGAAAAACATAATGAAACCTAAATTAAATACTAATGTACTAATAAAGAATGAATGAAAACACAAGAGAAAAGGCCACAAAAGGATGAAGGAGCAAGAGAAGAAGGAATTGGGGCAGCAGGGGTAGTAGAAGGAGAGGTAGAGATGAAGAAGCAGATATAGAACGCACATCAGAGAGAGGCAGGAGTTGATGCAAATCCATGAAAGCAGAGGCTATAAAAGCAGGAAACTGCGAGCAAGATTGCATGCCGGAGGTGGTAACCATAGAAGCAGAAATGGATGATCCCAATTATGGGACTGAAGTAGAGATAGAACCACCTGATTCTATACAGCTTGGAAAGCTTACTACAAGGGCTTTCCAATGCACCAAAAATCTCTTAAAACAGGATACCTGAGGAGAGAGATATCTGAGATTGAAGCAGCGCCAAAACCAACGGTAACTATGAAGGCCAAAATGGATGATCCCAATTCTGTGACTAACGTAGAGAGAGAACCACCTAAAGCCATATGCAATTGGGAATTGGAAAGCTTACTGCAAGGGCTTCCAACGCACCAAAAATCACCCGAAACGGACACCCGAAGAGGGAGATATCTGAGATTGAGCAGCGGCAAAACCCCAGCCAATGAGCTGCGCCATCACCAAATCATCCAAACCTTTATCTAATATCCAGATACCACCACACAATCTCTCGTTTTATTCTAAAAATCAACGGCCAAAAACAGGCGCACACTAGAAACACTATTTAGTACAGCCAAATGAATGCATCAACCAAATCATAGCAAAACCATATTGAAAAGAGTACAAAAAACACAAAAAAACCCTCTGTTATTATGCTAGATATTGGTTCGTATTAACCTAATTTCCTTTTTGGCCAAATTTTGGCCTTAGTAATTGTAAATTTTGTTTGGCCTCAGTAATTGTGTAGGGCTGTTATGTACATTTGTATAGGTGCTCGTCCTAAGACAATATAGCCTTGAAGCTGCATTGTCAAAATTTCTGTGATATATATTTATAATAAACAACAAGTAGGCCGAAAATAGGACAATACATCATATTATAGTGTATATAATTTGAGCAACGTGTGTGACTATTAGCTAAGAAATACACAAGAAAAAATATCTTTCAATGAAAATCAAATAGAAACAAAGGCAACTTTAGTGATGCCATCACCCAAGAACAAATATGCATTCTTATTTTTGTCAAAAAAAAAAAAAAAAAAAAATCCAGCAGCCACTAGCCATCACAAAAGCCAACTAGAAGACTCATCTACCAAGGGTCAATCCCCCTAATAGTATTATCTGTCCACACTAAGATCCGAAAATCTATGGTGGCACTTGTATCCCAAAACATCAAGTATTTAATATATATCCTGGACTTGAAAAGACATAAAACTGTCCTGATCATTTTTAAATAATAATATTTTAAGCCATTAAACTTAAAGACAATTATACTCAAGACAATCTTATGTTCATAAGAGTCTATAAAAGCCTCTGGTCATATGCATGTATGGTCAAAGCCTATTGTTATTCCAATCATTTTAAGCAGAGGAATAAACAGGATAAATAAAACTCACTGCTACTTTTAAGAAAAATGCTAGTCCCAAAGCATTATTACATTCCTTGTACACAAGCTTTGCTTACACAAAAAGCTTTCTCGTATATTGTGTGCCTGATGTATAAGGGACCTTTCATTTCAAGGCTTTAACATTGCCCTCAAAGCTGTCACTATATAGCAGAATAATAGACATACTTTGAAAGATGAAAGATAAGCACGTATCTGAGCTAAAGAACAACTCTAATTTTAGTAGATCATATATCTGCCTGCAGGTCTGCAGTCCCATTATGGTAAATATCAGAGCTTGAAAAAGAGAACGATATTGCTTGATGTGTATCTTTTGATGTAGATATCATAGAAAAACTTCTTCATTTGTAAAAATTCGTCCATCATCAAATCTGAAGTGTAAATAAACTTGGCATGTAGAACTTGGTTGAAAACTGCATGCAGTGTATGTTTCTCGTCCATTCTTCAGCAAAAACTAATTCCATAAGCAAAGAAAGACACAAAGGGAAGAGAAGCCTGGTACCTGCAGCCAAACAATACTACATTAGCATGAAAATGGTAATGTAGCCAGGGCCAAAAGGTACAATTGGCTTCTCGGTTCATCACCGGTCACCATTTGTATCCCCTTTGCCCATTAGTTAGAAGAAGCAAGAAAAATGGACTGTAAAATAAATTTGCAGACTCAAACATGATGTATAAATAAAGTGAACAGAGTACAGGATCTTATCAAATGTATAGATCAAATGAACAGAGTAAATCTATCAAACTTCTGTTATTGCTAAAGCCTGCTAGCATAGTAGAGCAAAAAACTAGAAACTTGGCCACGATAAACTCATATAGCCTCTGAATTCTAAGAACAGATATGGCAAACCTTATTGCATGTCTTCATATGTCTAGCATAAGAGCATCGTCCTTACTATGGTCCAAACCCTTGCGCCTCATGCAAAGGGAATCACAAGAATGTTGTCTGATCTAAATGAGCATCCATATGAACTTTATGTCGCCCCTTTTGGGAAAAACCGCATGTGTGGGCTGTGGCTATTTAGAAAGTCTAACACTCCCGGATATGGAAATCTTTGAATAGCTTTCCGCTTTATGTCAGAGCATTCATACCCATCCAAGCTTACTATCTTAAACTATCAATGAATCAAATTTTACCTTTAGAATGTATGAAGGAAATGTCTCCATCACGCAGTCAAGTTTCCAACTGGCAACTCCAGCAAAATCGTGTGGCTCACAGTTCTGTAAGCTAGAGGCGGCAGTCCATTTCCATAGCTCTTGCCTCTCCATTTTTTACTTTTGCAAAATGTAATGAGAGAAAAGACAATATCCTATTTGCAAACTTTCGCAGCAAAAAAATCCCTTACTATACCATAAGGAATAAAGCAACGTACCTTCTATCTTGTAAGGTGCAAAATAAAAAAGTTACAAATGGCATGCCATAAAGTGCCAATTTTCAAGGAAGATAAAGAAAACACAAAGATGGGCAACTTTAACATACAAGACTTCTTACAACAAATGTTAAACATGCATGCAAAATCTTTCAATTTAATTGGTATATGTCCATAGACAAAAACCTTTTCTATAAGATAGAGCACGGCCAAGGTAGATAGCTTTGTTAGAATTTAGCTACACCTCTAAATACATCCATGCCATGTGTCAATTATGGCATAGCAACCTGCCAACCTAGACTCGCTTGTATATTATGCCTTTTCCATAGAAGCATACTATGGGGTAGCAACCTGCCAACCTAGACTCACATTTTGCCATGAAAGTACTTCATAAAAAAATCCTACCACCAACCGTAGGAAAGAGAAGACCTCTTATTTAAATTAAGCTGTAATATTAGGGAGGGCAGACCCCTACCATTACAGCAGAGGTCTAACCCTTCCCTATACAGAATTTAAACCCAAAAGATGTAAGCGAGCTGATAGTATACCATGCCTAATAGTGTAAAGTATAAAGCCGAGTAGCATTGTAATTATCAAGCCAAGTGGCAACGGAGTAGCTCCTACATCATATTCATAGTAGTTTCCCTTGTTAAAGCCTCTAGTGCATCACATGAATGAGTAAAAAATCACCTGAGTTTTAGTAGTAGTCTATGCCCTTTGCCATAACCTTATTCTAAGCATATATGATACGTTTGTTTCCAACTCTTTATTCCAGGAACATGGAACAAGTATGTTTCAGCTGCATGTCTTTCATGTAGGTACTATAATTGAAATAAGTATCCTTATGCTTCCCAATAACAGGAATAATATAAGGAACTAGGCCGAGTGGCATTGTAGTTTATCAGGCCCAGGCCCAGTGGCATATGCATATTGGTGGCACTGCTTTAGAGGCTTTACTGCCAAGGATGGCATTTGAAAGCCACGGACTCTTGCTTTAAAAGTCTTTGTTGCCAAAGATGGCGTCTCACAGCTAAGGGCTGCTAAATTTATTACAAATGCATAAAAGTCACCTGAATTATAGTGGCATGTCGCATTTCCAGCTCCTTACCACGAGCATCATTTTTCGCGTAAATGCATGATGGCCTACACGCCCCTCTTTGCATGACATTGCTTGGGTACTACACTGTGTCCCAGCTCAACTATTTCTTCTTCCATGCAGGTGACCAATTGGAAATGTAGATTCCAATGGTAGATAAATCCTTCTCCATACAGGCAAAACCAACACATGTACCTGTAAATAGTCATATGACTTATTGTGAGCCAGCATATCATCATATAAAGTTGATTTCAAACTGTATAAACTCAACAGGCCCAGGAAAAAGGAACGTGAATAAAGCGAGGAAACTATACTAAATACTTGAGCTTAGGGTACAAGAGTCACTGATAAGACCAATGACCAGAAATTCCTAAAAAAATCCAGCAGCCACTAGCCATGACAAAAGCCAACTAGAAGACTCATCTACCAAGGGTCAATCCCCCTAATAGTATTATCTGTCCACACTAAGATCCGAAAATCTATGGTGGCACTTGTATCCCAAAACATCAAGTATTTAATATATATCCTGGACTTGAAAAGACATAAAGCTGTCCTGATCATTTTTAAATAATAATATTTTAAGCCATTAGACTTAAAGACAATTATACCTCAAGACAATCTTATGTTCATAAGAGTCTATAAAAGCCTCTGGTTATATGCATGTATGGTCAAAGCCTATTGTTGTTCCAATCATTTTAAGCAGAGGAATAAACAAGATAAATAAAACTCACTGCTACTTTTAAGAAAAATGCTAGTCCCAAAGCATTATTACATTCCTTGTACACAAGCTTTGCTTACACAAAAAGCTTTCTCGTATATTGTGTGCCTGATGTATAAGGGACTTTTCATTTCAAGGCTTTAACATTGCCCTCAAAGCTGCCACTATATAGCAGAATAACAGACATACTTTGAAAGATGAAAGATATAATCTGAGCTAAAGAACAACTCTAATTTTAGTAGATCATATATTTGCTTCTTCGGTGTGCCAAAGGGAAGAAAGCCCCATTATGGTAAATATCGAGCTTGAAAAAAGAGAATGATATTACTTGATGTGTATCTTTTGATGTAGATAGCATAGAAAAACTTCTTCATTTGTAAAAATCGTCCATCATCAAATCTAAAGTGTAAATAAACTTGGCATATAGAACTTGGCTGAAAACGCATGCGATTGTATGTTTCTCGTCCATTCTTGGCAAAAAACTAATTCCATAAGCAAAGAAAGACACAAAGGGAAGAGAAGCCCGGTACTGCGACCAAAAAATACTACATTAGCATGAAAATGGTAATGTAGCAAAAACAAAACGGTACAATTGGCTTCTCGGTTCATCACCGGTCACCATTTGTATCCCCTTTGCCCATTAGTTAGAAGAAGCAAGAAAAATGGACTATAAAATGAATTTGCAGACTCAAACATTATATTATCAAATGTATAAATCAAATGAGCAGTAAAGGATCTTATCAAATGTATAGATCAAATGAACGAGTAAATCTATTAAACTTCTATTATTGCTAAAAGCCTGCTAGCATAGTAGAGCAAAAACCGAAACTTGGTACGATAAACTCATATAGCCTCTGAATTCTAAGAACAGATATGGCAAACCTTATTGCATGTCTTCATATGTCTAGCATAAGAGCATCGTCCTTACTATGGTCCAAACCCTTGCGCCTCATGCAAAGGGAATCACAAGAATGTTGTCTGATCTAAATGAGCATCCATATGAACTTTATGCTACCCTTTGCCCGGGAAAATCCGCTTGTGTGGGCTGTGGCTATTTAGAAAGTCTAACACTCCCGGATATGGAAATCTTTGAATAGCTTTCCGCTTTATGTCAGAGCATTTATATCCATCCAAGCTTACTATCTTAAACTATCAATGAATCAAATTTTACCTTTGGAATGTATGAAGGAAATGTCTCCATCACGCAGTGAAGTTTCCAACTGACAACTCCAGCAAAATCGTGTGGCTCAAAGTTCCGTAAGCTAGAGGCGGCAGTCCATTTCCATAGCTCTTGCCTCTCCATTTTTTACTTTTGCAAAATGTAATGAGAGAAAAGACAATATCCTATTTGCAAACTTTCGCAGCCAAAAAATCCCTTTATTATACCATAAGGAATAAAGCAACGTACCTTCTATCTTGTAAGGTGCAAAATAAAAAAGTTACAAATGGCATGCCATAAAGTGCCAATTTTCAAGGAAGATAAAGAAAACACAAAGATGGGCAACTTTAACATACAAGACTTCTTACAACAAATGTTAAACATGCATGCAAAATCTTTCAATTTAATTGGTATATGTCCATAGACAAAAACCTTTTCTATAAGATAGAGCGTGGCCAAGGTAGATAGCTTTGTTAGAATTTAGCTACACCTCTAAATACATCTATGCCATGTGTCAATTATGGCATAGCAACCTGCAAACCTAGACTCGCTTGTATATTATGCCTTTGCCATAGAAGCATACTATGGGATAGCAACCTGCCAACCTAGACTCACATTTTGCCATGAAAGTACTTAAAAAAAAAAAAAAAAAAAAAAAAAAAAAAACGAGTGGGTTTGAAGCCACAATGTCATTTGTTATACATAATAATAATAATATGTTTGTGATAACATTGGAATGCATTGGAAGCAAGCTCAAAAAGGTTTATTTTTGTCTTGTGAGCCACTTCAATCTGTTTGATAGCAGAGACATGACATGATATCAGTCTACCTAAACATCCGTATAGAAACTCACATTCAAACAAGCTAAATTGCAATCTAAGCAATTATAGTAGACTAGGTGCAATATTGATATTCCTAATATATCAAACAAGATCAGTTACAGTCTAAGCTATTATATGGCCTAGATGCAATGATAATATTCCTAATGTAGGTAAGAGTTTCCCTATTATTTTGAACTATCCTAAGGTGTTCACAGACTAAGTTTTATGTCTATGATGGTGTACAATCTTAGGCAAATAAGAAAGAAGAAAGAATTAAGAAAAAGAATAATTAAACCATAGTGTATAATTCAAATGTCTACAATCCTAAGCAAATAAGAAAAGAAAAGGCAAACCAATGCAGGGGTTGCGCATTTATATGATTGAGAAGTTAGTGAACAAAATGTGTCAAAGCATATTTGTCCCAATATTCCAATTTGCCTAATTGTGATTGCTGCTTACATGTATTCCACAAAGCTTGAGATGCTGCAAATGCCCATAATCTGTACTTTGTCATTTCTGTTTTCACATGCAATCATCTCTTTCTATAGAACACTGCTCATGCAAACATGTCTTTCTATGGTACAGTGCTAGTTATGTCCACCCATTCAGGGTTTCTGCAAGGCTGTTCAAGTCCTCTCTTCCACAGCGAGCACCTTAATGCCCTCATATAATGCCTCATGATGTGCTCAGGGAGCAGTTGTGGAGTGTGGAGGACATTTTGTGAGCGGAAAAAATTTCATTAATGCGGGGTTCACATCACAACAAAAGAGAAAATGGCATAACTGCCAATGATATTTTGCTTGAATAAGAACAACTATGGAATCTGCCTGGTTGTTAAAGAGTGGGTCATTTGTTGGAGTTTCTACATGGAGAACAGAGGAACACATACCTGCAAGAAGAAGGAAAGACCAATATCTTTGCCATTTAGGTGACAATGCCTAGAGGCGTATCTTCACCTAATCTTCAAGAAGCTGTCTTCTAGTATATACCATTACCTTTACACAAGGCCATGAAGATGTAACCCAAGAAGAAGAAAACAGCTTGGCAATAACATCTTCATCCAAACAAAACTTGTTAGAACATGGAATGGATTCCCTCTGTAGATTGAAGAATAAAAAAGGAGCTGCTTATAGGGATCTATAATCAAGGGGATATATTAAGAGAGCTAGAGGGAAAGGGTATTACCTTTCGAGACAATGAGATGATGAGCAAGAAGCTAGTAGCATGTGCATCTTTAGCATCATCGACATGTCTGTTTCTCTCTAGCAACGTCAGTATATTTGCTTCTCGTAGAGACATGAAGAAATGTAGAACATTCAAAATTCGAAGCTTCACACCTCAATTTCAGAAGGCAGGCCACAATTTCCTGCCCAGCGATGATCTCTACAATAAAATGATGTCAAAAAGCCAAATTCTTTTGATATGGTAGCATGTATAGAAAAAGAAGCTTATAGAGGTATCTGTACACATATAACATACACGAATGATGGCTTTTAAAATCATCAAATTCATTTCCAACCATTTCAGATTGCAAATTTGAACATGAACTTGCTCTACAGTATATCACAAATATCCCCCCCCCACACCCCGTGACGAATCTAATCCCCCCATTTGTCGTTAAAATAAAATTTTTAAAACAAATAATTTTTTGAATGGGCGGAGTTACCTGTAATGCGAATAGAAGACATGGGAAAGGCAACTTTGATTACGGATATGGATGAAACACTAATCAGCACCTTTGATTTGAGCGGGTGCACTTATACATAAGGGGGTATGGCATCTGCGTTCGGAGGGTAAAAAAAAAAAACCCCTTGTATACGCAATTTTAAAAGCCAATTTGATCTCTCTCTGTATAGATATTGCTCCAAATCAGTGCCTAAAAACACCCCTAACCCCTAAGAATACGTACGCAAATGGTCCAAAAAACACCCCTCCGTTGAACTCTCATGGGTTATACGCTGATCAAAGGTGAATCCCCCGGGGATTTGAGATGTTGCAGCTCCACTATCCATCTTTATGATTTTGTGGTAGGCATAAAACACTCTGAAACCTATACAAAAAGTTAGCAGTCAGAAAGAGACCTGGACTGGATTTTTTCCTTAACGAAATGGCTGCTTGCTATGAGCTTGTAATCTTCAGCTTTTCTCCCCGTCCTACTGTTCATGCTATTATGGACAAAATTGACCCTGGGCACCAGCTAATAGCAGGGGGAGACTGAATTCGTCGCGGGGGAGGGGGATTCTTCAGCCCTCCCATCACAAACAGGTTTGATCTATGGAGCATAGGTTGGAAATCTACCTGAAGAAGACATCTTCATCCCTTGGGACATAGCACATCAAAATGCGATCGTGGCATGCACCAAACCAAAAAGTAATTTATCTCAACAAAAAATACTGAGATTTTTTAGCATCCTGACCTGCAAAAAACATGCACGTACTAGTCATACGAAATGCCAAAATGGTTCTACATCATAGGACTCTGCAAATACTAACTGCCTTCCACTACTTAACCGGAATTGTCAATGGAATCTACAACCTAGAGCAAGAATTTTAGTGCCCATCCATCATTTTTGCATGGGCAAAAAGATCCAAGGAGGAGGTCTACAATCTATGCTTATGCCTATGATTTAAACATATTCTATAGTATGCTTCAGAATTTCTAATCTTCAACCAGCTAAAAAATCGCAAAACCTTTTTTGTAAACCACTTCCACAAACCCAGATTCTAGGGTGCCCAAAAATTCAACAAAATGGTTTGTTGCTGGAGCTACAAAAGGTGAAGATATGTTAACTGGTTGCCTCCATAGAGGCTGGAACTGTTATATCCACACCTCTGAATGGCCTATTTACAGTACGAGGAGAGAGCCTAGATTACTCTCTGGCTGAAATTGTTTATGACAAACAACATACACTGCCATTTGCTTTGCCCTTCTTCCCATATGCGAAATTTAAGAGGCAGCAGCCAGGCACGGAGTTTTGAAGAACCCTAGCTTTGCTACCAAGCAGCTCCCATGCATCTCATAAAGAACAGCAAGTTAGCCTGAACAATCTGAAACAATTTTTTTGTTAAGAAAAGAATCGGGCATGAATAAAAATTTGGACTATTGAAACCCTATAATAATAATTTCATCCACGTCTGCATTGGTCCAAAACTTTGACAGACCACGATCACAAGATTGCATTTCTTATTCAAAACCAACAGCTCCAAAAGCGTGCATCAACACCTATGAAAGGGTGCACTTTAGAAATGCTATTTAGTACACTTGCATGAATACAATAACAAAATCATAAAAAAAAACCATGTAAAAAAAACGTATAAAAACACAAAAGTAACCCTTGTTATTATGCTAGATATAGGAGTCGATGAAGAACCCTATAAGTGGCTATGTCCCAAATGATGTAGCAAGTAAAAAAAATGCATGCATGCAGCATACATGGATCTATGCTCGCTTTGCACAAGAATCCCGATTTGATGTCCCAGATCGATGGATCCAAAAGGTAGTGAAGACAAAGTTCCATTGGATCAAACACCGAGTTGCAGCATACACTTTTTTTGCTGCTTCATGATCTGTTACTGCCAGAAACAACAAGATTTTATGCCTAGCCTGTAGTGTTTTCGTCCAGATATCGATCTCTATTTTGCATCACTTCTTTGTTGGATTTGCGAAAAAATCTCAACAAATCATTTGCAACAACGACCATAGATTGAAACGTATTTAACATGCCCGTTGGACAACCATATTTCCATTCGAGATGTAGTTTAACATTGGTTTTAGCAATATACAAGGGAATCCAAAGGGGTTTCGAATCAATTTGGTGCATGACCATCCGGTTGTGCTTCTGCACTTGATCGCCATGCACATGTTTAAGAGGGTCAAGCTTACCAATAGGTTAAACCATATCGGAGACTTGAAATAGGGCAAATTGCCTTTTAGAATCCAAGGAAAGAAATTTATTTCATGAACTCCTTCTTGTGACGACCATAAAGATATGATATATCTGATCTATATATGTTCTTATGTTTCGCGCTTATCCGACCGTCCGTTCGAGATCCGACGGCTCACGTGGGTTTGGGACGTATCCTACGGCCCAGATGGCCTGGGAGTTTACATATAATATGTGTACCGTGGTCCTACGGTCCAGATTGATCTGATCCTGACCGTCGGTCCGAGATCCGACGGCTCACGTGGCTTGGGGACACATCCTACGGTCCACGTGGCTTTGGGAATTATATGTAATAGATCCTACGGCTCATATTGCTTTTATATGGTGAGATCTTGATCGTTGATCAAGTCTAAGATCCTAAGGCTCATATTGAATGCTCGTTCCTTAAGGAAAGGCTTTTAAAATTTTTTATGTTATTGGGGGGATTCGAACCCTGGTCCTCAATCCCCTAAACCCCCCACTCTAACCACTAGACCAAACATTAATTCTATAAGAAATTTACGTTTCAAATATACTTAAGGGTAATGTTCTAATTAAGATAAAATAGACTATAATATTCTAGGATGTTTTGAAACTTTCAAAATGTTCCAGAAAGTTCTAAAATGTTCTAGAAATTTCTAGAATGTAAGGGAATCCAGAAGAATTAAAGGGAATATAAGGAAATCTCATAAGTTGTAAGAGAATCTAGGAAAATATACAAGTTTAACGGAATATCTTAAAATCTAATTGAAGCTAAGGGAATCTTCATAATATCTAAGGGAATGTAAGAAAATCTTGATGAAATCTTAGAGTTTTTTTAAGATTTTGCAAAACGCGACAATAGAATGTTCTAAAATGTTTCATAATAAAGGTGTACAATATAAATCTTGAAAAAAAATATATTCTAGATGCTCAAGGTAAGCGCCTTAGTCTAAAAATGGAAAATGTTTTAAAAATGTTGCACAGATCCAAAATAGATCATTTTAGAAGGTTTTAAATGCTCATGGGTATGCACCTCAATCAAAATAGAAAATTCTAAGAGAATCTAGGAGAATCTAAAAGAATCTCAGTAGAATCATTGGTTATCTAGAGCACTATAGGGCCTTACATCGTAAAAACATGCTAAAACTGGAACAATGCGCCGTAGGACGTATTAATTTTCTTGTATATATATATGGTCGTCCCTCATCTTTATACAAGAACATGTCTTTCTAGGAATCTTCTAGAAAGTCCCAAAATTATTCCTCTAGAACATTCTTCAAGGAAACTTTCCGAAATCGCCACTCGCTAGTATATAATGGGCCTTCAGTATGGGGTCCGGCATTGCAGTTCAAACAATCATGAATCTACGAACAAAAATACAAGAACACCCTGTAGATACTCGAGAAGAATGAATAATCTTGAATATGTACAATCGCCATGAATGGTGAAAGATCTCATGTTCCATTTTCAGATCCATATGTCCAATTTCTTTCTGGATTGGATTTCTCTATGGCCTCCTCTAGTTGACATTGATCATCATAAGAATTCAAACTTCGGAAGGTTTTGGACTCTAGGTTCATTCGACGCCATTTTTACTACTTCATCGATTGAGAAGGATACTCTCCAAGTGATCACACCTGCGAACCTGCAGAAAATTTGATTAATGCTCCTAATAAAGTTGCTGGGTTTCACTAATGTTATCCAGATAAGCTGATCCAAGTACTCCGGCTCTAGCTTTGACGACTCGCTGCTGTCGTAGGGGGACAATGGTGTGACGACCATACCGATATAATATGTATATGGCCGTCACCCATATTTATATGAAAATATTCCTTTCCAAGAACCTTCCGAAAGTTCCAAAAGTTCCAGGATTATTCCTCTAGAACCTTCCAAAATATTCTCTAAAGTTCTGAAAAGTTCGAAAAACACTCTTCTAAAAAATTTTGGAACCAGTCTCCTCGGCCTTAAGGATAGAGCCCGAGCATATCTGATTCAATGCTAGTTATGTGCTCTTCTTTGTTCTAGTGTCCTGTTCTCTTGCGCCATTCATGGTGATTGTACACACATATATATGATACATAGAATACATTCTTTGCGAGTATCTGCAGTATGTTCTTATATTTTTATTCATAACTTCATAACAGTTCTTAGATATGGAATTATGCTTTAAGGCTTGTGAAATATGCTTGCTCTAGAGATTTTTCTAGTAAATGCATCTCCATTTTTTTGTAAGAGCACGTAAAACAATCTCATAAATTTAAATCCCTCTACACAGACCCATCTATAATAAATAACAATGCATCAATAATAATATGGATAGTTCTCTTATTATTTTTGTTAGATCAGCTGGAACTCTTTTGACAATAATTATAATCATTTTTTTGCAACAGGTTAAGATCCGGACCATGGGTTCAATATTCTAGGGAGGATGTCCATGCAAGCATCTCATGTGTGTATTGCATGCAGTTTTGGACCATTAGGTTCTTTTTTATTACAAGATTGCTTCTCATATCGGCATTTTTCTTCATCGCAAAAGTTTCATTCATCCCAATCTGAGCTATCATTCTCAGATTGATAATTGATACCATTCTACGTCCTAAGCAGTCAGGCGGTTCTATCAAAGGTAAAAAAGCACATTACATTGCCGAACATTAACGAAAAATGTTTTACCTCTTTGATCACCACCCAAAATATTCTGGAGGAAAGGATTACACAAGCCTATGCAGCCTCTTGGCAACATCTCTTCAGACCAGTGGATGCAGCACTTGATGCAACTCTATGATCCTGATTTGATTCGAAATATTGCACCAGCACATGCCAGTCCCCCACTTACTATAACAGAGACAAATGTTATTCATGACTTACAATGACTCTCGAATGGCAAGGCAACTGATCTGGATAGCATGCATACATGAAGTGCGCTGGACCTCAGATTGCCCCAGTTTTGACTAGTTCATTTAATAGAGCCCTCCAAAAGCTTCTCCATGCATTGGACCATCATTAGAGTAGTTCCAATATATAAAGCAGGGGATCAATATTGTCCTGCCTGCCAATCTATCACATCGTTATAGTCATTGCTCGCCGAAATCCTTGAACATCATTGACATCATGGGCAGAGAAGACGACAATAGAAATGAAAGACAAGATTTGTACTCCTGCTTTGTGGATTTCACAAAGGCTTTTGACATTGTTGCTTAGCGAGAAGCTGTTGGGAGAGATTTCCACTGCTAGACGTCCGAGAAGAATTGCAAAATGCAATATATATATATCCTCTTTTCCATGGACCTAGAAAAAGAGCCTAGCTACTCTCTTCACAACCTTTGGTTTTAGGCTGGGTAGGGGAAGATATATGAGATAGACACAACTTGAATGCCTCCATCATGCCACCCTATCAACAACAATGTAGGAGTAGAACATGGATGTCCACTATCTTCTACACTATTTGGACTTATATTGATCAGCTGGCAGAATGGTTAATGCAATATGGTAGAGGAGGGGCTCGGCTCGCTAATTATATCATTAGGCAATTGAAGATTATGTGGATCCCAACAAATATGCAAAAGTATATGGACGCACTAAGCACTTTCTGTTAGGAAACCTGAATGCGGGTGAAGTTGACAAAGACTAAGATACTCCTCATATCATCTTCTAGACATCATAAATAATCTCGTTTCACTTATCAAGGTCAAGATGCGTACAAACATACAAATATCTTGGAGTAAAGTTCACTACCACCACATACTAGATCACCTGTATCCAACAACGAGTAATAACAGATTTAAAGGCACTTTATGCCATGCAGAACAATTGCCACAATGCAGAGCTCTATGATTAGTCCCATCAGACACACTTGTTTAGGGTCTTGACGGAACATTTCTTTTATATGAAATGGAGAACTAGGGACGGATGAAATCTCTTGCCACTTGAGAAGATTTTGAAAGGGCCAGAAAGCCTTTCTGATTTAGGCTCTCAGAATCTAGTCCACGGTTCCCTACCCAATTCTTACCGAATTCTTACCTCTATAATGTACCTCTTTGGAAGGACATATACTCTACTGTCAGAAGGTGGTTTAATCATCTAGGTTCAGTTTTTGTGAGGTGTTTGTCTGTTCAGCTTTTTTGTGCTTTTCTATGCTCTTCCTTGCCGCTTTATTCTAGAATGGGGCTCGCATGAAACCAACAAACCGCCCGACAGGCTTCTCATTCATCTCAGCAGATTTTCTACAATGGTGGACAGTGGGTAGCCGCGGGACTTTTCATTTCAAGGCTTTAACATTGCCCTCAAAGCTGCCACTATATAGCAGAATAACAGACATACTTTGAAAGATGAAAGATAAGCACTAATCTGAGCTAAAGAACAACTCTAATTTTAGTAGATCATATATTTGCTTGCAGGTCTGCAGCCCCATTATGGTAAATATCAGAGCTTGAAAAAGAGAATGATATTACTTGATGTGTATCTTTTGATGTAGATAGCATAGAAAAACTTCTTCATTTGTAAAAATGCGTCCATCATCAAATCTAAAGTGTAAATAAACTTGGCATGTAGAACTTGGCTGAAAACTGCATGCAGTGTATGTTTCTCGTCCATTCTTCGGCAAAAACTAATTCCATAAGCAAAGAAAGACACAAAAGGAAGAGAAGCCTGGTACCTGCGGCCAAACAATACTACATTAGCATGAAAATGGTAATGTAGCAAGGGCCAAACGGTACAATTGGCTTCTCGGTTCATCACCGGTCACCATTTGTATCCCCTTTGCCCATTAGTTAGAAGAAGCGAGAAAAATGGACTGTAAAATGAATTTGCAGACTCAAACATTATATTATCAGATGTATAAATCAAATGAACAGAGTAAAGGATCTTATCAAATGTATAGATCAAATGAACAGAGTAAATCTATTAAACTTTTGTTATTGCTAAAGCCTGCTAGCATAGTAGAGCAAAAAACCAGAAACTTGGCCACGATAAACTCATATAGCCTCTGAATTCTAAGAACAGCTATGGCAAACCTTATTGCATGTCTTCATATGTCTAGCATAAGAGCATCGTCCTTACTATGGTCCAAACCCTTGCGCCTCATGCAAAGGGAATCACAAGAATGTTGTCTGATCTAAATGAGCATCCATATGAACTTTATGCTGCCCTTTGCCCGGGAAAAACCGCATGTGTGGGCTGTGGCTATTTAGAAAGTCTAACACTCCCGGATATGGAAATCTTTGAATAGCTTTCCGCTTTATGTCAGAGCATTCATATCCATCCAAGCTTACTATCTTAAACTATCAATGAATCAAATTTTACCTTTAGAATGTATGAAGGAAATGTCTCCATCACGCAGTCAAGTTTCCAACTGGCAACTCCAGCAAAATCGTGTGGCTCACAGTTCTGTAAGCTAGAGGCGGCAGTCCATTTCCATAGCTCTTGCCTCTCCATTTTTTACTTTTGCAAAATGTAATGAGAGAAAAGACAATATCCTATTTGCAAACTTTCGCAGCAAAAAAATCCCTTACTATACCATAAGGAATAAAGCAACGTACCTTCTATCTTGTAAGGTGCAAAATAAAAAAGTTACAAATGGCATGCCATAAAGTGCCAATTTTCAAGGAAGATAAAGAAAACACAAAGATGGGCAACTTTAACATACAAGACTTCTTACAACAAATGTTAAACATGCATGCAAAATCTTTCAATTTAATTGGTATATGTCCATAGACAAAAACCTTTTCTATAAGATAGATAGCTTTGTTAGAATTTAGCTACACCTCTAAATACATCCATGCCATGTGTCAATTATGGCATAGCAACCTGCCAACCTAGACTCGCTTGTATATTATGCCTTTGCCATAGAAGCATACTATGGGGTAGCAACCTGCCAACCTAGACTCACATTTTGCCATGAAAGTACTTCATAAAAAAATCCTACCACCAACCGTAGGAAAGAGAAGACCTCTAATTTAAATTAAGCTGTAATATTAGGGAGGGCAGACCCCTACCATTACAGCAGAGGTCTAGCCCTTCCCTATACAGAATTTAAACCCAAAGGATGTAAGCTAGATAATGTAAAGTATAAGGCTGAGTAGCATTATAATTATCAGGTCAAATGGCAACGGAGTAGCCCTACATCATATTCATAGTAGTTTTCCTTGTTAAAGCCTCTAGTGCATCACATGAATGAGTAAAAAATCATCTGAGTTTTTGTAGTAGTCTATGTCATTTGCCATAACCTTATTCTAAGCATATATGATACGTTTGTTTCCAACTCTTTATTCCAGGAACATGGAACAAGTATGTTTCAGCTGCATATCTTTCATGTAGGTACTATAACTGAAATGCTGCATCCTTATGCTTCCCAATAACAGGAATAATATAAGGAACAAGGCCGAGTGGCATTATAGTTTATCAGGCCCAGTGGCAAATGCATATTGGTGTCACTGCTTTAGAGGCTTTACTGCCAAGGATGGCATTTCACAGCCACAGACTGTTGCTTTAAAAGTCTTTGTCACCAAAGATGGCGTCTCACAGCCAAGGGCTGCTAAATTTATTACAAATGCATAAAAGTCACCTGAATTATAGTGGCATGTCGCATTTCTAGCTCCTTACCACGAGCCTCGTTTTTCGAGTAAATGCATGATGGCCTACACGCCCCTCTTTGCATGACATTGCTTGGGTACTACACTGTGTCCCAGCTCAACTATTTCTTCTTCCATGCAGGTGACCAATTGGAAATGTGGATTCCAATGGTAGATAAATCCTTTTCCATACAGGCAATACCAACACATGTACCTGTAAATAGTCATATGACTTATTGTGAGCCAGCATATCATCATATAAAGTTGATTTCAAACTGTATAAACTCAACAGGCCCAGGAAAAAGGCACATGAGTAAAGCGAGGAAATTATACTAAATACTTGAGCTTAGGGTACAAGAGTCACTGATAAGACCAATGACCAGAAATTCCTAAAAAAATCCAGCAGCCACTAGCCATGACAAAAGCCAACTAGAAGACTCATCTACCAAGGGTCAATCCCCCTAATAGTATTATCTGTCCACACTAAGATCCGAAAATCTATGGTGGCACTTGTATCCCAAAACATCAAGTATTTAATATATATCCTGGACTTGAAAAGACATAAAACTGTCCTGATCATTTTTAAATAATAATATTTTAAGCCATTAGACTTAAAGACAATTATACCTCAAGACAATCTTATGTTCATAAGAGTCTATAAAAGCCTCTGGTTATATGCATGTATGGTCAAAGCCTATTGTTGTTCCAATCATTTTAAGCAGAGGAATAAACAAGATAAATAAAACTCACTGCTACTTTTAAGAAAAATGCTAGTCCCAAAGCATTATTACATTCCTTGTACACAAGCTTTGCTTACACAAAAAGCTTTCTCGTATATTGTGTGCCTGATGTATAAGGGACTTTTCATTTCAAGGCTTTAACATTGCCCTCAAAGCTGCCACTATATAGCAGAATAACAGACATACTTTGAAAGATGAAAGATATAATCTGAGCTAAAGAACAACTCTAATTTTAGTAGATCATATATTTGCTTGCAGGTCTGCAGCCCCATTATGGTAAATATCAGAGCTTGAAAAAGAGAATGATATTACTTGATGTGTATCTTTTGATGTAGATAGCATAGAAAAACTTCTTCATTTGTAAAAATGCGTCCATCATCAAATCTAAAGTGTAAATAAACTTGGCATATAGAACTTGGCTGAAAACTGCATGCAGTGTATGTTTCTCGTCCATTCTTCGGCAAAAACTAATTCCATAAGCAAAGAAAGACACAAAGGGAAGAGAAGCCTGGTACCTGCAGCCAAATAATACTACATTAGCATGAAAATGGTAATGTAGCAAGGGCCAAACGGTACAATTGGCTTCTCGGTTCATCACCGGTCACCATTTGTATCCCCTTTGCCCATTAGTTAGAAGAAGCAAGAAAAATGGACTGTAAAATAAATTTGCAGACTCAAACATGATGTATAAATAAAGTGAACAGAGTACAGGATCTTATCAAATGTATAGATCAAATGAACAGAGTAAATCTATCAAACTTCTGTTATTGCTAAAGCCTGCTAGCATAGTAGAGCAAAAAACTAGAAACTTGGCCACGATAAACTCATATAGCCTCTGAATTCTAAGAACAGATATGGCAAACCTTATTGCATGTCTTCATATGTCTAGCATAAGAGCATCGTCCTTACTATGGTCCAAACCCTTGCGCCTCATGCAAAGGGCATTACAAGAATGCTGTCTGATCTAAATGAGCATCCACATAAACTTTATGCTGCCCTTTGCCCGGGAAAAACCGCTTGTGTGGGCTGTGGCTATTTAGAAAGTCTAACACTCCCGGATATGGAAATCTTTGAGTAGCTTTCCGCTTTATGTCAGAGCATTTATATCCATCCAAGCTTACTATCTTAAACTATCAATGAATCAAATTTTATTACCTTTGGAATGTATGAAGGAAATGTCTCCATCTCGCATTCAAGTTTTCAACTGGCCAACTCCAGCAAAATCGTGTGGCGCACAGTTCTGTAAGCTAGAGGCGGCTGTCCGTTTCCATAGCTCTTGCCTCTCTATTTTTTACTTTTGCAAAATGTAATGAGAGAAAAGACAATATCCTATTTGCAAACTTTCGCAGCCAAAAAATCCCTTTATTATACCATAAGGAATAAAGCAACGTACCTTCTATCTTGTAAGGTGCAAAATAAAAAAGTTACAAATGGCATGCCATAAAGTGCCAATTTTCAAGGAAGATAAAGAAAACACAAAGATGGGCAACTTTAACATACAAGACTTCTTACAACAAATGTTAAACATGCATGCAAAATCTTTCAATTTAATTGGTATATGTCCATAAAGCACAATTTCATTAAAATGAGAAATTTCGTGATTCCAATTAGGAATGAAAATCCTTTTTAGTCAACTTTATGCCAATTTTTTGAGCAATTATGGCGCCATTTAAAAAAAATATGCATCTAAAGTGCCATTTATTGGCGCCATTAAAAATTCTAGCATTGCATGTAATGAAGCTGGAGAAATATAACATCACAAAAATAGTTAAAATTTTGAATTCATAGATTTGCATATAAAAAAAAAAAGCAAGGGGTGGGGAAGAAGCCACAATGTCATTTGTTTACATAATAATAATTATTTACAATTTACATTATTTTCATACAAAAGCTCAAAAGGTTTATTTTTGTCTTGTGAGCCTCCTTCAAAAGGATCAGTAGACATGACATGGCGGGCCATGGCTAAACATCAACCATAGGATCTCACATTCTCAAGCTAAATTGCAATGAAATTGGGATCATCAAGAATGTCAATATTGAATTGTGTATTCTTGATCACATCATAGTCCATTATATGGGTGGAGCAATGGCATATTCTGGATTTGGTGGATCCCTATTTCTTCAACTATCCTAAGGTGGTCTCACGTCCGCAAGTTTTATGTCGATGGATGGTGAGGGGGTCAAGCAAATCAAGAAAGAAGAAGGCACTCATGAAAAGCGGGTAAACCATAGAATACAATGCAAAATCTCTTATTCAACAATGAAGCCCAAAAGAACCACATGAAAGTAATCAAACCAATGCGTTCTGGCGGCACCGGCACCATGATTGAGCAGTTAGTAAACAAAATGCAGCCCAAAGCATATTTTGTCCCAATATTCCAATTTGCCTAATTGTGATTGCCGCTACATGTATTCCACAAAGCTTGAGATGCCTCGGAAATGCCCATCTTCGTCTTTGTCATTTCGCTTTCACAGGCGGTGGCGGTTCTTGAGATGATGGTTGATGGGAACTTGAGGTCAATTGCTTGGGGCAGGAGGACCCATGGCGTGGAATCTTTGTGGCATACACTAGTGAATGGGCCTCCGAACACCCCGGGGGCGGATTCTTGTATTGCCTCATACATGCCAATATAAACTTGGATGTGGAATCGGATCATTTCCAATCTGGATGAAATCAAAAGTTGGGTTCACATCCTTGCAAAAGACCACTATCCAAAAAGAATGATATGGTGTTTGAATAAGAACAACTATTAAAAAATTTGTTAGTGTGGTTTTGTCCCACATTGGAAATATGCCTCTAGTGTCGAGGGAATCAAGGATACAAAGAAGAAGGAAAGACAAATAACTTGTCCCATTTAGGTAGTTCAATGCCTAGAGTCTTATCTTCACCTAATCTTCAAGAAGCTGCTTTAGTATATATGAATCTTGCCAAGGCGGTGTACGTAACCCAAGAAAATGCCTTCCTTGCTCACTCCGGTTTCAACCCACTTACTATGCAAGGTGGCCATGGAAATCAGGGATTGAAGAATAAAAAGGAGCCCGAGACTAGGGATCTATAGATCGGTGAAGGACTTGAACTTAGAGGGAAAATTATCCTTCACGACATGCAAAAATCTCCTTCTTCAAGAAAGATATGGATCTTTAGTGTCTTTGCCCTTGCCTTGAAGAATTGCTTATATATAATCACCGGTGACCTTGAAGAAATGTCTTCCCATCAAAACTTCACGGCTTCACACCTCAATTTCTTAAGTAGTCCATACCCCTCATGCACCTCGGTACAATAAATGATGTCAAGTAGC
The DNA here is from genome assembly GCA_021234155.1 of Isoetes taiwanensis. Classification (NCBI taxonomy): domain Eukaryota; kingdom Viridiplantae; phylum Streptophyta; class Lycopodiopsida; order Isoetales; family Isoetaceae; genus Isoetes; species Isoetes taiwanensis. The sequence goes on along the minus strand of JAJEKV010000036.1, from coordinate 1,279,960 downwards.
CGATTCTTTTGCCCGATTAGCGGGTGTAGTTTGACCCTTGTTGTCTTTTAGCTTGCAAGGTTTCCACAAGTTCCATAGGGACACGAATGATGGCTTTAAAATATCCTCGGCATGAAGACCCATTTCGGTTGAAATTTGAGGGATGAACTTACCACTACAAGATAACTTCAGCCAAAAGCCGGATCCACGCTGGAAACAACAAGAAGTAAAATAAACATTTAAAAGCAAATAATTTTTGAATGGGCCGTTTAGTGAACAAATAATGCGAAAAAGACATGGAAAGGCCATTTCATTGATATGGATGAAAATTAAAACATGTACCTTTGTATGGAGCGGCGAGCACTTATACATAAGGGGGGTATGGCATCCGCGCGGAGGGCATATTTATGCCAATTTTTGGGTTATGTTATTTCAAAAAAATATGCATTTGAAAATAGTCTTCTTATTGATATCATTGACTTCTAGCATTGCATGTAATGAAGGCGAGAAATATAACATCACAAAAATAGATAAAAATTTCAATTCATAGATTTCAAGATAAAAATTTGCCAAACAATTTGCTCTTGGGACTTTGGTTTTACAAGAGTATTTGTACATACAAATTATTGGCGACCAAAATTCGAATGATTACCATTCACTATATAATAGTGCATCCCCATGAGGTCATCCTCGGTTTTCGAGAGATGGAGCATCAAAATCATATGGATTGATAAACAATGGTGTCATTGTTGGGAGAAATAGTTGTCCGCAGTAACAATATGTAGCATAATCAGAGAGGGTTTTTTTTTGTGAGCTTTATGCACTCTCTCGATAATGGGGGATCAATCTGCTCTATCTTTCAACTTTACTTATGTTCTATTGTTTTTATTGTGATCAAATTCAAAAGCTACAAGCCTGATGAAAGCCTCAAATGAATTCTAGTTTTTGCAACACAAACCATTAACATCTCTTATATAAAAATTAAATCCCCAACACATAACAACCATTGACATTAACAACCAACACATAACTACCATTGACATTAATTAACATAACCATTGGGTCCAACACATTTAAATTAAAATCCCCTTAAACCCCTTTGGTTTGGGTGCATATTCACACGGGCCATGACTAGGAACAAATCTAGAGCTGTTGGATAGGCATATTCACCCTTATTCCTTAAGGATGACCGCTGAAGGGGTTCTTGAGGTCAATTGGGTATGCAAGGACAAAATTTTATCGAATCTTGTATAATAAGATTAGTGAAAATACTATAAGATTTCAAGCGGAATACTATATGGTGTTGATTGCCAATATAAAAATCCGGAACAATTATGAGGGCTCAAATTTTTGTCGTCACCCCCGTGTGAATAGACCACCCAAACCAAAAGAATTTAAGTGGTGATTTTAATTTAAATGTGTTGGAGAAATTGGTTATGTTAATTAATGTCATTGGAAATATGTTATAGTGTTGGTTGTTAATGTCAATGGTTGTTATGTGTTGGGGATTTAATTTTATATGTTGATGTTAATGGTTTGTGTTCAAAAACTAGAATTCATTTGAGGCTTTCATCACCTGTGTAGCTTTTGAATTTGATCACAATAAAACAAATAGAACATAAGTAAAAGTTCAACCATAAAGATGCAAGGATTGATCCCATTATTGTCGAGAGTCATAAAGTTTACAAGACAAAGAAAAACCCTCTGTTATTATGCTAAGGATTGAACTTCCTCTAAAATTATTTCTCTCACACAATGACACCATTGTTTATCAAGAAAGATATGATTTTGGATGCTCCATCTCTTGAAGAATTGCTTATGCATGATTCACCTTACGGTTCGATTAAAGTTCCAAACCTACAATATAAATGTATTCTAGGGCCATGCACTTTGTTTAGGTCTCTGATCGTGACATGGAAATTCTTTGGAATAATCCATGTTGTGTAATAAGAATCCGTTTGTTGATTTTAGCTAAAGGATGGCCACAAGTTCAATAGGGACACTAAATATCAAGAGTTGAAATCCTCGCATGAGGGCCTAAACTTGAATGGGTTGCAAATCATAGGAAGGAAACAAAAGGGGTTTTGCAGCACTAAATTGTAGAATCTGGAAACCAATACCTTGTAAAAAAACATTATGCTAAACTGAAGAAACATTAAAAACAAATACCTTTGTAAGTGTGAGCAAAAATCCATCTCGTAAAATTAAAATCCATCCGGCAATAAGAATCCAAGAGGGCAATACACATGCACACACATGCACACATGCACATGCACTTGCACTTGCACATGCATATGAACATGCACATGCACACACATGCACATGCATGTGCACATGAATGGCACATGCATGTGCACATGCACATGCACACACATGACATGCATGTGCACATGCACATGCACAACTTGCATAGTGTTCATGCACAAACACGCTGAGAGAAAGACAACAACCCTCGGATTTTTCCAACCAACGAAAATCTTTGGCCCATAAAGGGTGCACTCTAGAAATACTATTTAGTACACCTACATATACAACAACGAAATCATAGAAAAACCATATGAAAAACTATAAAATCTAAAAGTAACCCCATGTTATTATGCTACATATTCAAGGGACCGGTTTATTTGTGAGGGGATTGAATGGAATCACATCATTGGGAGTGAAGACCGGATGTGGGTCTCTCCGAAAGGACTCCACCAAAGTTTTGGCGTGCTCCATATTCCTTGGTCTAGATGTCGATTTGCTGGCCCTTGATATAATTTGAACACGTCTATTTTTTAATGAATGTGACACCGAGAGGAAACAGATCTTAGGTGATCGTAAATTTTTGCGGTGTATTCTCTGCCGTCTTTTCCTCTTCTCGACCTTTCCACCGAAGATTTGCGGGCACCTCTAGCAAGTCTTTGAGCTATTCTTAATGTGACCTTCTTTAGCTCACGGCTTCTTAATGGGGACCCTTTTTGGCGGTGTGTCCGCGGGATCCTCGCTATGCCTTGGGCTCGGAGGTTCACCACCACTTCTAGGACTTCCACGGGACTTGGAGTCCGAGGCTCTCCTTTGTTTTTAGGTGTCCTCTCCTTCCGAATGGTCTCCTACCATTTTGTGCTTCTTCTTCTTTTTCCCATCCGTTTCCTCTGTCTCCACTTCCTTTCCCTCCTTTTCTGTCTCGCCTTTCCTTCCCTTCCGCCCCTTGCCTTCCCTATCCTTTTCTTTCCTTTCCTTTTTTTCTTTTCCTTCTTTTCCCTCTTTTCTTTATCTTCCTTCTCTTCCTTTTCCTTCTCTTCGTTTTCTTTAGCTTGCTTCTTTTCCTTCTTTTTCTATATCCGGATCTTTGTGATCCTTTCTCTTAACTTTCTTCTTGCCCGCCGCCTTTCCTTCCTCCGGTTCTGGACATCCTCGCAGAGAAGATGAGGAGTCTTTGTAAAATTGCAGGTGTATCCCTAGGTTGTCTTGTCTTCTTCTTGCTCCGATTTTAGCCGGCCGTGTCCACAATGGCGGGTAGTTTCTATTTGGGCTATTGCCTTGACAACGAATGAAGGCGAAGTTTTTCGACTCGTTCATCCGATTCGCGAAGAATCATAAAGCCCCTCAAGATTTCTTGTGGACCTTTGATGTCGACTTCTTCAAAGTCTGTTGTTATGACGGCAATGACCTTGCTTCTTCGCGAACCCGGCTACATTTGCAATGCTAGCGGACATTCTGATGGGATCATAAAACTTCCGGTCCACATAGTACACAATTATTTTACCGCTTCAAAGTATCCTCTGAGACTACCCGGATCCAATCCTCGCGACCGCTCTTGGCAACCAACTTCATTTGGACCAAGATACCGGCTGGTAAATGCCGGTACGTTTTACGCGGTTCTGTCTCCCTTATAAGGAGGCGAGCTCTCTTACTTGATCTCCTTTTCGAGCCTGTAGCGGTAGAGGGGCTCACCCGCATTACTTCCATGCACCCGGTGCACGTCTATCGGCATCATAGTTCGGTCGGATTGAAATTGTGTTTCCGCCACGTAAAGATAGCCGCAACAAAGAGGCATCGGTAACAAAAGGCATCGGTAAATGGTTAGAACAAAGCGGTGCATAATCGGTTGTGGTTGGCAAGTGGCCGTACCATTTGTATGTGAGTCCAAATGCATAAGCACGAGGTATGATTCGTATGCCTATCCCGTTTGGTGAAGAGGCCTCCACCGGTCAAACCACCCCCCGCAATATTTCGAGGAAGATGGTTCAAGGAGAGTGGATCGGACCGGGTGGAGGCACCGCCATTCGTAGGGAGAGAGCACAACGTAACGCGCATGCATCCGGATGACTAGGCAAATGCATCCGAGTTCAGTGCATAAGCAAATGGAAGCAAGCATTTAATGCATTTCCACAGCGTTTTCCTCGCGGTGCCTCGACCAGTCGAGCCCCTTCCAAATATTCGCGGAAGATGGTTGGAAGTAGAGTGGCTCTGACTGGGTCGAGGCACCTGCGACTTGTAGGAGAATACATATGCCGCTGACTCCATTAGTGTTAAAGGACTGGACGCAGATAAAAATGGCGCCATGGCGCCATTTGCCAACAACAAGTTCCAAATGTATGCTAATAGACATCAAATGGCGCCATGGCGCCATTTGCCAACAACAAGGCCCTATGGTAAGCCAATACACATCAAATGGCGCTATGGCGCCATTTGCCAACAACACGTCCCAAATGTATGCTAATACACATCAAATGGCGCCATGGCGCCATTTGCCAACAACAAGGCCCTATGGTAAGCTAATAGACATCAAAGACCGTAGAGTAAGCTACCAGGCATCCTAAAGTAGCTAAGACTCCTAAAGTGCACTCAATCATCCAAATGGCGCCATGGCGCCATTTGTCAACTATAAGACCCTAAAGTGGTTACCATGCATCTAAATAGCGCGGTGGCGCCATTTAGCCCAAACAAACAATGCAAGTAGACGACATACACGTACCTTTGAGGTAAGCTAGCCTCGTCTCCACATTTTGAGGAGCTCGAATTGTCCATTTCCATTTTTTGGCTTTGAATTTGGTCCGAAAAACGGTGTGTATCTAGATGTGTTGAGGCGCTTGAACTAGCGGGAAATGGCGCGAGAAATCAACGAAAAAAGGATGAAAAAGGGTTGCTTTTAGGCGCCGGGCGCTAGGGCGCCATTTGGCTAGGCACCGGGCGCCGGGGCTAAGGTCGGTAGGGAGCCGGAATCGAAAACGAATAAAGGGAATGAGAAGCGAGGAAAAACAGCGCCAACTAGGGCCTATCGCTGTCCCAGCGCCCATGCGTGGTGGTCCAGCGCCATGCCCGCCAACCACGCCGGGCCGTGCGTTCGCGGGCGGCGCCTGCGCCTTATGCCCGGGGCCAGCCCGGAGGCGGTCCATGCTCGCCACAATTGAATTTTGAAATTGAATATTTCCCCGCTTAAACGCCCTTCGCTTCAAATTTGAACATAAAATTCAAAATTCCGGCCCCTTAATTAACATAAAAGTCAAAATTCCGCCAGATATTGAAATTTGATCGCCACTGTCCAAATTTGTATCGCCCATTTTGAAAATTGTACTTTGCCTTTAAAGCTCCCTCTTTGCCGCCCGTGCTCCCACTTAATGCGACCATGCCACGGCCGGAGGCGTTTTTCGTAACGCGGTCAGGCGCTTTCGAATCCGCTGTTGCGTCTCGGTTGCCCGCTCGCATAAAGGCGCTTCTTTTTCTCGGTAGCCTAACTTTGCAAAGGCGCATGCGTCTTTGTCGGTAGCTTTCTTCTTCGCTCCACGAAATCGGTGTGATTCTTCGGCTTTCTTCTTGGCGAATCCTCCTTGGCGCTTTCTTCTTCGAATCTTTCTTGGGCTTTCTTCTTGGCTCTTCTTGGCGCATTCTTACGCCAATATATCTGCTTTGGGATCAACTTTGATTTTCTGTTCTATCTACTGCTCGGGACATACCACTATGGATCTATCTAATATCAAAGTAAGTCCCTTTGTTTACGGTATAAATTACGTTCTATTCTTTGCCATGTGTATAGAGTGTTCAAATGTCGACATTAATGTTTGCTAGGACACTAAGAACCTTGGTTTCAATTGCAAAGTTTGGCATGGGGTGCCCATGTTATGCATATGCTCTTATTGACACATATACAAAGAATGGGAGCAAGAATGCATAACATAGGCACCTCGTGTAGATTTTGTGATGGAGCTAAGCCATTTGGTCGATGGTGTTGATGGCGCATGCCATTTGGATCAAACGGCGCCATGGCCATAGCCATTTGATCCAAATTCACACCTATGGCACATTCATAGGTGTGAATTTGGATCAAATGGCGCCATGGCGCCATTTGATCCAAACACCATTTCGACCAAATGGCGCCATGGCGCCATTTGATCCAAGTGTTCACCGTTACACCAAATAGCGCCATGGCGCCATTTAGCTCCAAATTTGGACCAAAATTTATACTTTTGTACTAAATAGCGCCATTTTCGCTTATTTTTTGCTTATTTTTCCTCTATTTCATATGTTCTGAAAAGTATCGCCTTGCTTGATTGACACAGGTTTAATTTTCCCATGTACAACCTATTCGTCGGAAGGACAATTGTTGCCCGGGGACATATTTTGAATAGAACCACTCTTCATGGGAAGGAAATAGATCCTTCAAATGTAGCAATTGAGGTCACAGAGTCCGTGATCCCATCGACAGAGCTTCCAGTCCCCTGCGGAGGGGCAGATAACATTGGTGAAGCAGTAGGCACATTCATTCAGTGGCCTAAGAGGGATGTAAAACCAAATGAGTGGCCCTCAAGTGAAGATACGTCTTCGAGATCCCTCAATTTGCCCTCTTCACAAGAGGATTCATCTAGTAGTCCACCATCTGTCAGTAGCCCGCCGGACATCAGTTTCACTGCTCACTGTGGTGAACCAAGCAACACAGCAACAAATGAAGAAGACGAGATAGTAGAGGAGATTGGAGGTCATGAGAATCTAGCTGCCCGCCTTGGTCTCAGTTGTTTAAGCACAAGATGAGACAGCCTACTACTCCGAAACAGATCTACTAGGTTTGCCATGCTACATTCTTCACTCCCAAGACCGGATCTAAATATTCGGAGGCTTAATATAGTCTTTAGTGATCCTCGAGGATGCTATAGACGATGAGTTCTTGGGTGTATCAAAGGTCGGGCTTTCGATGGGTAACATAATAGATCCAACGGAAAACCAAAATATCAGTCATGTCATGCTTGTCTTTGAGAGGCCTATAGCTAACAGTCTAGTAACACCGGGAGACCCATCTTTGTTTTGCTTCATGATGGTAGGACAGTTTCACAACATTTACAAGCTCTTGCTGCTCTCGAACATGATGATTTAGAAGTTGAGTGCTTGGAGGCGATGTTGAGAAGCAATTCAAGAGGAAAAGGAAATATACATATGTGAAGAGGGTCAGGAGGGAACCAAAGGGGGATGGCAAGGAGGAGAGGATGTGCGCTTCCAAGGCAATCAAGAGTGCTCTAAAATCAACATGCTGCAAGGACGAATGTGTCAAAAACTGAGCCGACTGGCAAGTATGTGCCTTAAGAAAAGAATTTTATTCTCAATCAAGCAAAGGTGCCGAGGATTACGCTTGTTTTTGATGTGTTGAGTGTAACTTATACAGGCGTCCGGAGGCGAAAAGTAGTGGTCCGGAGAGTGGAGTGTTTGTCACCGCATGGCTGCGGGCTTTAGGAGTTGCTCGCCTACGCTTTTTTATAGTTGGAGGAAGAGGTTCGAAAGTTAGGTGGAAAAACGGGCGGAGCATGGTAATCTGTGCTCTAAGAAGCCTAGATCTGTGACACTAGCTACAGAAAGTGTGCTTGATACCTTCATTAGTGAGAATGCAGAGAGCATTCCACATAGAAGCAAAAAAGGAAAGGATGATATAAGGGAGAATGTTCGCAAACTTCCTTCCATCCTTAATAAGAAGAGCATACATAAGGAGGTGGGCGCCGTGGTGGAAGAATTGACAGGAAAGAGTGTAACCTTGCCCTCTTTTTACAATATTTGGAAGAAAGAGTTTCCAGACGTCAGCATAGCAAAAAATACAGCATTCTCCAAGTGTAACATATGTGTAGTCATCAAGCAGAAATTGGAAAGAACAAAAGATACAAGGGAGAGGCGCAACCTTTCAATTCAACGGCGGGCACATATGTTGGAACAACGTTCCTGTAGGAGTCAATATTGGCATTGGCGTGCATTATCACATCGTTCACGTAAAGTCACCTCTGCATAATACATGATAAGATGGATCAGGTCAAAACACTCACACCAAGAAGTCACCATCTCGCAAAGTCTGTTTGGAGAGGAGATCGCTTGAAGAGCAGCTTGACAGGAGCATTGACACATGGTCATGGTGGACGGGCTTATGGCCATTTCTCTCTTGATCTTTGGAAGGATGACTCAAACTTTCATGTTGGATCACTTTCTAGGATCCTACACTATCTTGAGTTGCCGGAAGAAGACAAGTGTGGTGATTTGTGTGGAAGCAGAACTACAGATTGCAAATTGATGCAAGCCCTAAAAGATACTCGACCACCGCAAAGATAAGCTAGTGCGCATTACACAAGAGAAGATGCCTTCATCTTCTAGTGCCAACTTAGAAGGCTTCAATCCTCTTCCTCGAAATCTCTACTTACAGTTGGATAATGCATCGGGTCAAAATAAAAATAGATATGTGTTCTCCTACCTCTCTTATTTGACATGGCTTAAGGTATTCGATGAGATTCAGGTTGGTTTCATGATGGTTGGGCACACTCATGACGATATTGATGCATTGTTTGGGAACTTTTCGGCGTTAATGAGTTTATCGGATGCTCTAACTTTGCCTCGAAGTTGCTTTACTTGTTTAGCAAGTGCAATGCAAAGTCTCCCTGTTCCATATTTTGTGGATGAAGTTCCAGATTGGAAAGGTTTTGTCAAGGGATATATCCCCGATAAGGGCCAACGCCTAACAGCCATACCGACCCATTGCTATTCGATTTAAAATGGATGGGAAATGGCCCATTATGCAATATAAGATGCGGCCAACCCATAAAGAGTGGATTCCAGAAAATGGAATAAGAATGTGGAAGGAGGATGAAAATGGTGAGCCAACGTTACCAACAGGGGTGCCTAAAAATATCCCTCCAAGGAAGACATTGAAAGATCTCCCGGCCGGTAGACAAAGATCGCCAAGTACATAGCATTATGGAATTCCTTCTGCAAAAATCAAGAAGATAGTGTGTTTGCACGACAGTACAAAGCAACTATGGATTACTGGAACGAGATTCTTTTGTGTTTGGAAGATGTATCTCCAGGACGACCTCAAAATGATAACTTTTGGTTGCGTACAAGGCAAGAACCTCTACAAGCTGCATTTACTCCAGAGGTCGATGAAGCCGCTGTGCTTGTAAGACCTTTGCCTACATATTGTGGGCCAGCAGATGGGCGTCCAGTGTCCTTGTTCCTTGATCTTCTTGCTACTTGATCTTCCTTGTTCCTTGATCTTCTTGCTACTTGATCTTCCTTGTTCATTGCTTCTTGCTACTTGATCTTGATCCTTGTTCCTTGCTACTTCATTCCCGTGCTCCTTGCTACTTGATCTTGTTCCTTGCTCTTGATCTTGCTACTTGATCTTCTTGCTTGCTCTTGAACTTGCTACTTGCTCCCGTGCTCCTTGCTACTTGATCTTCTTGCTTGCTCTTGAACTTGCTACTTGCTCTGCTCCGTGTTCCTTGCTCCGTCGGTGATCCTTGCTTGCTTTTGCAAATGATTGGACCCAATCCTCCCTGGGCTACTCCAGAAGGCCTGCAAGCATGCCCCAGGCATTCTGTGCGGCCTGGAATGGATGAGCTATGGGACCATTTCTTGGAGTGGAGGTTGCGCCACAGTCCCACCAAGGAGCTTACAATGGAGTTGATCAACTTCATTCTGGAGCGATTTGATTGTGGTCATGAGCCACTGATGGAAATTAATCCATCTGAATGTTATAGGAGACTTGCAATGAGGGGACTTCTTGAACCCCCTCCTTATCTGGACGAGATGCTACAGCAATTGAGGCCTCTTCTTCGTGCTGGATATTTAGCACACTCTCTGGATGCATACATATCAGAGTTCATTCATGAAATTAACCGGGGACAGATGTATGGCCTTATTAGGGTGTACTACAACGAGTACAACGGTTTTGTGGAGTTGGGTCCGCTCTTCTTCCGTGAGTATCATCCTGTGGAATTACTTTTTCTAATGACTAGGTACCCCATATGGTGGGAAGAATCAGGTTGGGAGGAGCGTGAGCTCTTGACTCCTAACCCAGATGCGTGGGTTAGACCTCGCAGGCCAAGGGAAAGGGGAAGGGAAAGGGGAAGGGGAAGGGGTTAGGAACCTGGGGGAAGGTTACTAGGGACATACATAGTTCATACTTCGGTCTCTATTGTGTTTGGAAGTTGGTATATGATACTGTGTTATTATGTTCTCTAAATATTCATGTATGTATGATAAACGGCATCTTTGCGTGTATACAACCCCCGTGATAAGGTCTCATTAACGCGTGTATACAACCCCCGAGATAAGGTCTATGATATTGTGGTAATCGCATTACACGTGTATACAACCCCTGCATAAGGTCTATACAACCCCCATAATAAAAAAATTCCAGTTTACTAAAAATTTTCCCATTATAATGAAATTGTGCTTCATAGACAACCTTTTCTATAAGATAGAGTAGATAGCTTTGTTAGAATTTAGCTACACCTCTAAATACATCTATGCCATGTGTCAATTATGGCATAGCAACCTGCCAACCTAGACTCGCTTGTATATTATGCCTTTGCCATAGAAGCATACTATGGGATAGCAACCTGCCAACCTAGACTCACATTTTGCCATGAAAGTACTTCATAAAAAAAAACGAGTGGGTTTGAAGCCACAATGTCATTTGTTATACATAATAATAATAATATGTTTGTGATAACATTGGAATGCATTGGAAGCAAGCTCAAAAAGGTTTATTTTTGTCTTGTGAGCCACTTCAATCTGTTTGATAGCAGAGACATGACATGATATCAGTCTACCTAAACATCCGTATAGAAACTCACATTCAAACAAGCTAAATTGCAATCTAAGCAATTATAGTAGACTAGGTGCAATATTGATATTCCTAATATATCAAACAAGATCAGTTACAGTCTAAGCTATTATATGGCCTAGATGCAATGATAATATTCCTAATGTAGGTAAGAGTTTCCCTATTATTTTGAACTATCCTAAGGTGTTCACAGACTAAGTTTTATGTCTATGATGGTGTACAATCTTAGGCAAATAAGAAAGAAGAAAGAATTAAGAAAAAGAATAATTAAACCATAGTGTATAATTCAAATGTCTACAATCCTAAGCAAATAAGAAAAGAAAAGACAAACCAATGCAGGGGTTGCGCATTTATATGATTGAGAAGTTAGTGAACAAAATGTGTCAAAGCATATTTGTCCCAATATTCCAATTTGCCTAATTGTGATTGCTGCTTACATGTATTCCACAAAGCTTGAGATGCTGCAAATGCCCATTTCTGTTTTCACATGCAATCATCTCTTTCTATAGAACACTGCTCATGCAAACATGTCTTTCTATGGTACAGTGCTAGTTATGTCCACCCATTCAAGGTTTCTGCAAGGCTGTTCAAGTCCTCTCTTCCACAGCGAGCACCTTAATGCCCTCATATAATGCCTCATGATGTGCTCAGGGAGCAGTTGTGGAGTGTGGAGGACATTTTGTGAGCGGAAAAAATTTCATTAATGCGGGGTTCACATAACAACAAAAGAGAAAATGGCATAACTGCCAATGATATTTTGCTTGAATAAGAACAACTATGGAATCTGCCTGGTTGTTAAAGAGTGGGTCATTTGTTGGAGTTTCTACATGGAGAACAGAGGAACACATACCTGCAAGAAGAAGGAAAGACCAATATCTTTGCCATTTAGGTGACAATGCCTAGAGGCGTATCTTCACCTAATCTTCAAGAAGCTGTCTTCTAGTATATACCATTACCTTTACACAAGGCCATGAAGATGTAACCCAAGAAGAAGAAAACAGCTTGGCAATAACATCTTCATCCAAACAAAACTTGTTAGAACATGGAATGGATTCCCTCTGTAGATTGAAGAATAAAAAAGGAGCTGCTTATAGGGATCTATAATCAAGGGGATATATTAAGAGAGCTAGAGGGAAAGGGTATTACCACTCGAGACAACAGATGATGAGCAAGAAGCTAGTAGCATGTGCATCTTTAGCATCATCGACATGTCTGTTTCTCTCTAGCAACGTCAGTATATTTGCTTCTCGTAGAGACATGAAGAAATGTAGAACATTCAAAATTCGAAGCTTCACACCTCAATTTCAGAAGGCAGGCCACAATTTCCTGCCCAGCGATGATCTCTACAATAAAATGATGTCAAAAAGCCAAATTCTTTTGATATGGTAGCATGTATAGAAAAAGAAGCTTATAGAGGTATCTGTACACATATAACATACACGAATGATGGCTTTTAAAATCATCAAATTCATTTCCAACCATTTCAGATTGCAAATTTGAACATGAACTTGCTCTACAGTATATCACAAATATCCCCCTCCCCTGCCCCCCACCCCATCACAAGCGAATCCGCCCCCTGTTGTCGTTAAAATAAAATTTTTAAAACAAATAATTTTTGAGTGGGCCGGAGTTACCTGTAATGCGAATAGAAGACACAGGAAAGGCAACTTTGATTCTGGATATGGATGAAACACTAATCAGCACCTTTGATTTGAGCCGCGGGGGGGGGAGGTGCACTTATACATAAGGGGGGTATGGCATCTGCGTTCGGAGGGTAGCAAAAAAACCCCCTTGTATACGCAATTTTAAAAGCCAATTTGATCTCTCTCTGTATAGATATTACTCCAAATCAGTGCCTAAAAACACCCCTAACCCCTAAGAATACGTACGCAAATGGTCCAAAAAACACCCCTCCGTTGAACTCTCATGGGTTATACGCTGATCAAAGGTGAATCCCCCGGGGATTTGAGATGTTGCAGCTCCACTATCCATCTTTATGATTTTGTGGTAGGCATAAAACACTCTGAAACCTATACAGAAAAGTTAGCAGTCAGAAAGAGACCTGGACTGGATTTTTCCTTAAATTGAAATGGTGCTTGCTATGAGCTTGTAATCTTGACTTTTCTCCCCGGCCCCACTTGTTCATGCTATTATGGACAAAATTGACCCTGGGCACCAGCTAATAGCAGGGGGAGACTGAATTCGTCGCGGGGGAGGGGGATTCTTCAGCCCTCCCATCACAAACAGGTTTGATCTATGGAGCATAGGTTGGAAATCTACCTGAAGAACACATCTTCATCCCTTGGGACATAGCACATCAAAATGCGATCGTGGCATGCACCAAACCAAAAAGTAATTTATCTCAACAAAAAATACTGAGATTTTTTAGCATCCTGACCTGCAAAAAACATGCACGTACTAGTCATACGAAATGCCAAAATGGTTCTACATCATAGGACTCTGCAAATACTAACTGCCTTCCACTACTTAACCGGAATTGTCAATGGAATCTACAACCTAGAGCAAGAATTTTAGTGCCCATCCATCATTTTTGCATGGGCAAAAAGATCCAAGGAGGAGGTCTACAATCTATGCTTATGCCTATGATTTAAACATATTCTATAGTATGCTTCAGAATTTCTAATCTTCAACCAGCTAAAAAATCGCAAAACCTTTTTTGTAAACCACTTCCACAAACCCAGATTCTAGGGTGCCCAAAAATTCAACAAAATGGTTTGTTGCTGGAGCTACAAAAGGTGAAGATATGTTAACTGGTTGCCTCCATAGAGGCTGGAACTGTTATATCCACACCTCTGAATGGCCTATTTACAGTACGAGGAGAGAGCCTAGATTACTCTCTGGCTGAAATTGTTTATGACAAACAACATACACTGCCATTTGCTTTGCCCTTCTTCCCATATGCGAAATTTAAGAGGCAGCAGCCAGGCACGGAGTTTTGAAGAACCCTAGCTTTGCTACCAAGCAGCTCCCATGCATCTCATAAAGAACAGCAAGTTAGCCTGAACAATCTGAAACAATTTTTTTGTTAAGAAAAGAATCGGGCATGAATAAAAGCTGGACTATTGAAACCCTATAATAATAATTTCATCCACGTCTGCATTGGTCCAAAACTTTGACAGACCACGATCACAAGATTGCATTTCTTATTCAAAACCAACAGCTCCAAAAGCGTGCATCAACACCTATGAAAGGGTGCACTTTAGAAATGCTATTTAGTACACTTGCATGAATACAATAACAAAATCATAAAAAAAAACCATGTAAAAAAAACGTATAAAAACACAAAAGTAACCCTTGTTATTATGCTAGATATAGGAGTCAATGAAGAACCCTATAAGTGGCTATGTCCCAAATGATGTAGCAAGTAAAAAAAAATGCATGCATGCAGCATACATGGATCTATGCTCGCTTTGCACAAGAATCCCGATTTGATGTCCCAGATCGATGGATCCAAAAGGTAGTGAAGACAAAGTTCCATTGGATCAAACACCGAGTTGCAGCATACACTTTTTTTGCTGCTTCATGATCTAAGATTTTATGCCTAGCCTGTGGTGTTTTCGTCCAGATATCGATCTCTATTTTGCATCACTTCTTTGTTGGATTTGCGAAAAAATCTCAACAAATCATTTGCAACAACGACCATAGATTGAAACGTATTTAACATGCCCGTTGGACAACCATATTTCCATTCGAGATGTAGTTTAACATTGGTTTTAGCAATATACAAGGGAATCCAAAGGGGTTTCGAATCAATTTGGTGCATGACCATCCGGTTGTGGTTCTGCACTTGATCGCCATGCACATGTTTAAGAGGGTCAAGCTTACCAATAGGTTAAACCATATCGGAGACTTGAAATAGGGCAAATTGCCTTTTAGAATCCAAGGAAAGAAATTTATTTCATGAACTCCTTCTTGTGACGACCATAAAGATATGATATATCTGATCTATATCTGATCTATATATGTTCTTATGTTTGTCGCGCTTATCCGGCCGTCCGTTCAAGATCCGACGGCTCACATGGGTTTGGGACGTATCCTACGGTCCAGATGGCCTGGGAGTTTACATATAATATGTGTACCGCGGTCCTACGGTCCAGATTGATCCGATCCTGACCGTCGGTCCAAGATCCGACGGCTCACGTTGCTTTAGATATATCCTACATGATCCTACGGTCCAGATTGATCATAATCCTTGGTCCAAGATCCTACGGCTCACATTGCATGCTCGGGCCTTGGTATTTTCAACAAATTTTAAGGAAAGGCTTTAAAATTTTTTTATGTTATTGGGGGGATTTGAACCCTGGTCATTAATCCCCCAAACCCCCCATTCTAACCATTAGACCAAGCATTAATTTTATGAATAATTTATGTTTCAAATATACTTAAGAGTAATGTCCTTAAGATAAATATAACATTCTAGTAAGGAAATAGGGAAATACTTCCAGAAAGTTCTAGGATGTTTTGAAAGTTTGAGAATGTTCGAAACTTCTAGAATGTTCTAGAAATTTCTAGAATGTAAGGGAATCCAGGAGAATTAAAGGGAATCTAAGGAAATCTCATAAATTGTAAGAGAATCTAGGAAGATATTTACAAGTCTAAGGTAATCTCTTACAATCTAGTTGAATCTAAGGGAATCTTCATAATATCTAAGGGAATCTAAGAAAATCTTGATGAAGTCTTAGAGTTTTTTTAAGATTTTGCAAAGAGCCACAATAGAATGTTCTAAAATGTTTCATAATAAAGGTGTACAATATAAATCTTGAAAAAAAAAAATTTCTAGATGCTCAGGGTAAGCGCCTCAGTCTAAAAATAGAAAGTGTTTTAGAAATGTTGCACAGATCCAAAATAGATTATCATTAGGGATTTTTTGAGATCATAAAAGGGCCTTCTAAGAACTGCTGACTAAGCTATATAAACTACAAATCAGAAAACAGAACTGGTAATCCAGTCAGTAAAACAGTTATAACTAACTCACTGGATCACATTTTCTAGCATAAGTGTTGATAGAAAAGTCCAAATGAGCTCTTGTTTGGTGCAATAGATAGATCTCATTGAGACCTTTCAAACCTTGGGTGGTTTGCATATCTTTTAGCCCCATAGGATAGTAAAAAATGGTAAAAACCATATTTTTTGGACTTTTGACAATCATAAGTGGTTAAAATATGTGCAAAGCACCTAAGGTTGGAAAGATCTCAATGAGATCTATCTATTGCACTAAACGAGAGCTCATTTGGACTATTCTATCATCAGTTATGCTAGAAAATGTGATCTAGTGAGTTAGTTATAATAGTTTTGCTGACTGGACCCGTCATGCTCTGATTTCTGATTGGTAGTTCATTTATCTTCATTTGGCTTAGTTGGCATGTTTTGAAGGCCCTTTTTTAATCTCAAAAAAACCCTAATGTTTGGAAGGTTCTAAATGCTCATGGGTAAGCACCTCCTAAGAGAATCTAGGGGAATATTCATGAATGCTAAATATAGTACATAGAATGTTGAAGAATATAGAGGAATCACAAGAGAATCTCAGTAGAATCGTTGGTTACCTAGAGCACGACAGGGCCTTGCACCGTAAGAACATGCTAAAACTGGAACAATGCGCCGTAGGACGTGTTAAATTTCTTGTATATCTGATCTATATATGTTCTTATGTTTGTCGCGCTTATCCGGCCGTCCGTTCGAGATCCGACGGCTCACATGGGTTTGGGACGTATCCTACGGTCCAGATGGCCTGGGAGTTTACATATAATATGTGTACCGCGGTCCTACGGTCCAGATTGATCCGATCCTGACCGTCGGTCCGAGATCCGACGGCTCACGTTGCTTTAGATATATCCTACATGATCCTACGGTCCAGATTGATCATAATCCTTGGTCCAAGATCCTACGGCTCACATTGCATGCTCGGGCCTTGGTATTTTCAACAAATTTTAAGGAAAGGCTTTAAAATTTTTTTATGTTATTGGGGGGATTTGAACCCTGGTCATTAATCCCCCAAACCCCCATTCTAACCACTAGACCAAGCATTAATTTTATGAATAATTTATGTTTCAAATATACTTAAGAGTAATGTCCTTAAGATAAATATAACATTCTAGTAAGGAAATAGGGAAATACTTCCAGAAAGTTCTAGGATGTTTTGAAAGTTTCAGAATGTTCCAGAAACTTCTAGAATGTTCTAGAAATTTCTAGAATGTAAGGGAATCCAGGAGAATTAAAGGGAATCTAAGGAAATCTCATAAATTGTAAGAGAATCTAGGAAGATATTTACAAGTCTAAGGTAATCTCTTACAATCTAGTTGAATCTAAGGGAATCTTCATAATATCTAAGGGAATCTAAGAAAATCTTGATGAAGTCTTAGAGTTTTTTTAAGATTTTGCAAAGAGCCACAATAGAATGTTCTAAAATGTTTCATAATAAAGGTGTACAATATAAATCTTGAAAAAAAAAATGTTCTAGATGCTCAGGGTAAGCGCCTCAGTCTAAAAATAGAAAGTGTTTTAGAAATGTTGCACAGATCCAAAATAGATTATTTTGGAAGGTTCTAAATGCTCATGGGTAAGCACCTCCTAAGAGAATCTAGGGGAATATTCATGAATGCTAAATATAGTACATAGAATGTTGAAGAATATAGAGGAATCATAAGAGAATCTCAGTAGAATCGTTGGTTACCTAGAGCACGACAGGGCCTTGCACCGTAAGAACATGCTAAAACTGGAACAATGCGCCGTAGGACGTGTTAAATTTCTTGTCTATCTATATATGTTCTTATGTTTCGCGCTTATCCGACCGTCCGTTCGAGATCCGACGGCTCACGTGGGTTTGGGACGTATCCTACGGCCCAGATGGCCTGGGAGTTTACATATAATATGTGTACCGTGGTCCTACGGTCCAGATTGATCTGATCCTGACCGTCGGTCCGAGATCCGACGGCTCACGTGGCTTGGGGACACATCCTACGGTCCACGTGGCTTTGGGAATTATATGTAATAGATCCTACGACTCATATTGCTTTTATATGGTGAGATCTTGATCGTTGATCAAGTCTAAGATCCTAAGGCTCATATTGAATGCTCGTTCCTTAAGGAAAGGCTTTTAAAAATTTTTATGTTATTGGGGGGATTCGAACCCTGATCCTCAACCCCCCAAACCCCCCACTCTAACCACTAGACCAAGCATTAATTCTATGAATAATTTATGTTTCAAATATACTTAAGGGTAATGTTCTAATTAAGATAAAATAGACTATAATATTCAAGGATGTTTTGAAAGTTTCAAAATGTTCCAGAAAGTTCTAAAATATTCTAGAAATTTCTAGAATGTAAGGGAATCCAGGAGAATTAAAGGGAATATAAGGACATGCTAAAACTGGAACAATGCGCCATAGGACGTATTAATTTTCTTGTATATATCTGATCTGATCTATATATGTTTTTATGTTTCGCGCTTATCCGACCGTCCGTTCGAGATCCGACGGCTCACGTGGCTTGGGGACACATCCTACGGTCCACGTGGCTTTGGGAATTATATGTAATAGATCCTACGGCTCATATTGCTTTTATATGGTGAGATCTTGATCGTTGATCGAGTTTAAGATCCTAAGGCTCATATTGAATGCTCGTTCCTTAAGGAAAGGCTTTTAAAATTTTTTATGTTATTGGGGGGATTCGAACCCTGGTCCTCAATCCCCTAAACCCCCCACTCTAACCACTAGACCAAACATTAATTCTATAAAAAATTTACATGTCAAATATACTTAAGGGTAATTAAGATAAAATAGACTATAATATTCTAGGATGTTTTGAAACTTTCAAAATGTTCCAGAAAGTTCTAAAATGTTCTAGAAATTTCTAGAATGTAAGGGAATCCAGAAGAATTAAAGGGAATATAAGGAAATCTCATAAGTTGTAAGAGAATCTAGGAAAATATACAAGTTTAACGGAATATCTTAAAATCTAATTGAAGCTAAGGGAATCTTCATAATATCTAAGGGAATGTAAGAAAATCTTGATGAAATCTTAGAGTTTTTTTAAGATTTTGCAAAACGCGACAATAGAATGTTCTAAAATGTTTCATAATAAAGGTGTACAATATAAATCTTGAAAAAAAAATATTCTAGATGCTCAAGGCAAGCGCTTTAGTCTAAAAATAGAAAATGTTTTAAAAATGTTGCACAGATCCAAAATAGATTATTTTAGAAGGTTTTAAATGCTCATGGGTTTTAAGATTTTGCAAAGAGCGACAATAGAATGTTCTAAAATGTTTCATAATAAAGGTGTACAATATAAATCTTGAAAAAAAATATATTCTAGATGCTCAAGGTAAGCGCCTTAGTCTAAAAATGGAAAATGTTTTAAAAATGTTGCACAGATCCAAAATAGATCATTTTAGAAGGTTTTAAATGCTCATGGGTATGCACCTCAATCAAAATAGAAAATTCTAAGAGAATCTAGGAGAATCTAAAAGAATCTCAGTAGAATCATTGGTTATCTAGAGCACTATAGGGCCTTACATCGTAAAAACATGCTAAAACTGGAACAATGCGCCGTAGGACGTATTAATTTTCTTGTATATATATATGGTTGTCCCTTATCTTTATACAAGAACATGTCTTTCTAGGAATCTTCTAGAAAGTCCCAAAATTATTCCTCTAGAACATTCTTCAAGGAAACTTCCAGAATCGGCCACTCGCTAGTATATAATGGGCCTTCAGTATGGGGTCCGGCATTGCAGTTCAAACAATCATGAATCTACGAACAAAAATACAAGAACACCCTGTAGATACTCGAGAAGAATGAATAATCTTGAATATGTACAATCGCCATGAATGGTGAAAGATCTCATGTTCCATTTTCAGATCCATATGTCCAATTTCTTTCTGGATTGGATTTCTCTATGGCCTCCTCTAGTTGACATTGATCATCATAAGAATTCAAACTTCGGAAGGTTTTGGACTCTAGGTTCATTCGACGCCATTTTTACTACTTCATCGATTGAGAAGGATACTCTCCAAGTGATCACACCTGCGAACCTGCAGAAAATTTGATTAATGCTCCTAATAAAGTTGCTGGGTTTCACTAATGTTATCCAGATAAGCTGATCCAAGTACTCCGGCTCTAGCTTTGACGACTCGCTGCTGTCGTAGGGGGACAATGGTGTGACGACCATACCGATATAATATGTATATGGCCGTCACCCATATTTATATGAAAATATTCCTTTCCAAGAACCTTCCCGAAAGTTCCAAAAGTTCCAGGATTATTCCTCTAGAACCTTCCAAAATATTCTCTAAAGTTCTGAAAAGTTCGAAAAACACTCTTCTAAAAAATTTTGGAACCAGTCTCCTCGGCCTTAAGGATAGAGCCCGAGCATATCTGATTCAATGCTAGTTATGTGCTCTTCTTTGTTCTAGTGTCCTGTTCTCTTGCGCCATTCATGGTGATTGTACACACATATATATGATACATAGAATACATTCTTTGCGAGTATCTGCAGTATGTTCTTATATTTTTATTCATAACTTCATAACAGTTCTTAGATATGGAATTATGCTTTAAGGCTTGTGAAATATGCTTGCTCTAGAGATTTTTCTAGTAAATGCATCTCCATTTTTTTGTAAGAGCACGTAAAACAATCTCATAAATTTAAATCCCTCTACACAGACCCATCTATAATAAATAACAATGCATCAATAATAATATGGATAGTTCTCTTATTATTTTTGTTAGATCAGCTGGAACTCTTTTGACAATAATTATAATCATTTTTTTGCAACAGGTTAAGATCCGGACCATGGGTTCAATATTCTAGGGAGGATGTCCATGCAAGCATCTCATGTGTGTATGCATGCGGTTTTGGACCATTAGGTTTTTTTTATTACAAGATTGCTTCTCATATCGGCATTTTTCTTCATCATAAAAGTTTCATTCATCCCAATCCGAGCTATCATTCTCGATTGATAATTGATACCATTCTACGTCCCCTAGCGGTCGGCGGTTCTATCAAAGGTAAAAAAGCACATTACATTGCCGAACATTAACGAAAAATGTTTTACCTCTTTGATCACCACCCAAAATATTCTGGAGGAAAGGATTACACAAGCCTATGCAGCCTCTTGGCAACATCTCTTCGGACCAGTGGATGCAGCACTTGATGCAACTCTATGATCCTGATTTGATTCGAAATATTGCACCAAAGACATGCGGTCCCCACTTACTATAACAGAGACAAATGTTATTCATGACTTACAATGACTCTCGAATGGCAAGGCAACTGATCTGGATAGCATGCATACATGAAGTGCGCTGGACCTCAGATTGCCCCAGTTTTGACTAGTTCATTTAATAGAGCCCTCCAAAAGCTTCTCCATGCATTGGACCATCATTAGAGTAGTTCCAATATATAAAGCAGGGGATCAATATTGTCCTGCCTGCCAATCTATCACATCGTTATAGTCATTGCTCGACGAAATCCTTGAACATCATTGACATCATGGGCAGAGAAGACGACAATAGAAATGAAAGACAAGATTTGTACTCCTGCTTTGTGGATTTCACAAAGGCTTTTGACATTGTTGCTTAGCGAGAAGCTGTTGGGAGAGATTTCCACTGCTAGACGTCCGAGAAGAATTGCAAAATGCAATATATATATATCCTCTTTTCCATGGACCTAGAAAAAGAGCCTAGCTACTCTCTTCACAACCTTTGGTTTTAGGCTGGGTAGGGGAAGATATATGAGATAGACACAACTTGAATGCCTCCATCATGCCACCCTATCAACAACAATGTAGGAGTAGAACATGGATGTCCACTATCTTCTACACTATTTGGACTTATATTGATCAGCTGGCAGAATGGTTAATGCAATATGGTAGAGGAGGGGCTCGGCTCGCTAATTATATCATTAGGCAATTGAAGATTATGTGGATCCCAACAAATATGCAAAAGTATATGGTGAAGTTGACAAAGACTAAGCACTTTCTTCTAGACATTAGGAAACACAAGGTCAAGATGCGGGTGAAGTTGACAAAGACTAAGATACTCCTCATATCATCTTCTAGACATCATAAATAATCTTTTTTTCAATTATCAAGGTCAAGATCGTACAAACATACAAATATCTTGGAGTAAAGTTCACTACCACCACATACTAGATCATTGTATCCAACAACGGTAAAATAACTTTTTGATTTAAAGGCACTTTATGCCATTCGTCCACTGTATCCAACAATTGCCACAATGCAGAGCTCTATGATTAGTCCCATCAGACACACTTGTTTAGGGTCTTGACGGAACATTTCTTTTATATGAAATGGAGAACTAGGGACGGATGAAATCTCTTGCCACTTGAGAAGATTTTGAAAGGGCCAGAAAGCCTTTCTGATTTAGGCTCTCAGAATCTAGTCCACGGTTCCCTACCCAATTCTTACCGAATTCTTACCTCTATAATGTACCTCTTTGGAAGGACATATACTCTACTGTCAGAAGGTGGTTTAATCATCTAGGTTCAGTTTTTGTGAGGTGTTTGTCTGTTCAGCTTTTTTGTGCTTTTCTATGCTCTTCCTTGCCGCTTTATTCTAGAATGGGGCTCGCATGAAACCAACAAACCGCCCGATAGGCTTCTCATTCATCTCAGCAGATTTTCTACAATGGTGGACAGTGGGTAGCCGCAGTGGGTAGCCGCACACATGCGAACTACCCACAAAAAATAAAGGGAAAATCCAATTATATCATTTGGACCCCAAAAAATACAATGCTAATAGATGTGTGGCTAGTGTGAGAAAACTTATCAGGGATTAAAAACCAGCCCTTCGGTTTTCGAGGAAAAACCCTAGTGATAAGCCTTCGGCAAGGGGCTTGGACAAATGTAAGGCATAGAAATCGCTCCCAAAAACCCACGCATGGAGAAGTCGAAACAGATGCCGCTCGCCAACCTGTACCTGCACATCACCAACACAACAAAACGAGACAAAACAAACCTCCCAGAGGGGAAGGGCTGATCATGCGTGCCACACGACAAAAAACAAAAACCTCTTCAAATAGAGGGGCTGGTCACGCGGGCCAGGCGACAAATACAATAAACAAAGAAGGGGGGGAGGGTGGGTTCAAAGAGACGAAGGTATTGCTGAGAGAAGAGGAAGCGCCGATGAGACGTTGATGCAGAACTGCGCCTAAAATAGCGAACTCCCAACCAGAAAGGGCATGCGCCGCATGCATGCATGCAAGACATGCATGCTCGCCCCATTCTAGAATGTCGATCCGATGTCTCGGATCGATGGGATTATCTTCTTTAGTTCTGCCATCTGAGTTTGAGGGTTGCCATTTGCAATCGTATTGGTTTTGGCTTCAATTCGCTCTTGCTCTGTGATTCACTGCGCGGTTCTCTCTGCCTCTGAATATCTACTCCCACGTGTACAGCAGTTCATTTCCAAAAAAAAATCGATGGGTCAAGCAACGGCTCTTGTTTTTTTGTTTTGTTAAAAAAAGCGAGCAGGATGGGTGGCGAGTAGGTTTACCCCACATGGCAAAAAAATGCCTTTTTATTTCATAAATGTTAAAGCCAAGGGAGCCAGTGAAAAATCGTCACGTAACCATTACGTATGCCATATTCGATCCAGGTGTGCAACCGGGAAAGCAAGGATTCCGGCGAGGAAACCGGCAGGGGGGCCGCATTTCGGAAACCAAAAAAGCTCCTGTCGTGTAGAGAAAGAAGCAAAAAAGAAGAAGAAGAAGAAGAATGTTATAGTTTAGTTATGTAGTTAATTGTTTGTGCAGGCCAGGCCAGCGGCTTGGATTTTCTTGGCCCTGCTCCTCCTTCGCCCGCTGCCGGATTTGCAGCTCCTGCCTTCCTGCTTCTTGCTGCAGCGGCAACTTCACAATTATAGATTCCATTTTTCCTGCCGATCTTTTCCTGCTCTTCGCCAGAGCATTTAAACATGGCATCGTAATATGTAACTCTATTTTTTCTTGCCGTTCTTGCCTTCCTTGCATCCAGCTTCTTGGCATTCCTTTTTGAAGCAAGAAATAGGGCAGAAACAGAGCAAAAGGTGCGTAATTTCTTGCGATTTTTTCTGTTTGTAGATTCTAATTCTAAAATCCGAGTTTATGTCCGCAGATCCATTAAGCACATAAAAACCTGTCGGTTATTTAGAATTTGAAGGCATTATGGATTGTTGCCTGTGCGGTACATTAGGGAATACATTTCGGCCCCCTCGTAATACAATTTGTTCTCACTGCTACGAAGGCGCCAGGTCTATTTTGCATTTGAGTAGCAAAATCGAGCAAGAATGGAGGCTCTGTCCCGAATCCGAGAAGAGCACAAGTCCCAAGGTAACATAACAGATTTCTTTAAAAAGTTTATGCACATCTGAAATGTTTATTGAATTTTATCTGTTGTCAAATCTCCTATATGCTTTTGGATTGTGTGGAATTTGGAAGAAAGAATTTCACACAGCAGAGTATTTCTTAAGCAATAAGTTATACGCTTTCAGAATTGCGTGTGGATTTGGAAAGATAATTCATAAAACAGAGAATTTTCCTAAGCAATTATGTATTGCAGGGGCTACTACACGCTTACAAGCAACTTGAACACTTGGAGAGGATGGAAGAAGAGGCATCAGAAAAGCTAGAATTTCTGGAGTCTTTGGCAGATGCTTTCAAAGAGGGCATGCACACAGATGTGGAGATGGTAACAGAGGATGGAGGCTCTGTATGTGCTCATCGAGTAGTTTTGGTGTGTACTCTAAACCAAAAATCATGCGTTTCTTTCCTCAAATCTAACCAGGAATAAAATATGCTGCCGTTTCTTTTTCCAACGAAATTCCCTAATACTATATTCTCCCTGTTGCGTATAATCAAGGCAACCAAATCATCAGTCTTCAAAGCAATGTTCGAGACAGATCAATGCAAGGAAGTACACAGCGGGTCAATATTCATACCAGAAATGACACAGGATCAACTGAGGCATTTGCTAGGGTTTTTATATTCTGCAGAAATACCAGAAACGGCTATGGCAGAAAATGCAGGGGCTTTGCTGGTAGCTGCAGACAAATATGATATTCCGGTATTAAGCAAAATCTGCGAGGCACATTTGGCCGGAACTGTAAAAGCTTCGAATGTGTTGGAAATGCTGGAGCTTGCAACTCTGTGCTCGGCCACCGGATTGAAGCAGGCAGCTCTTGGTGTGGTGATTAAGAACTTCGAAGATGTTGTATTTTCAAAAGAGTACGAAGAATTTGCTCTAAAAAATGCCATTGTTGCTGTGGAGATCACTAAAGCGCTAATTCGAGATTTTCGCAAGTAATACAAACAATTAGCTGAGTTCTCGGAGCTGTAAGTTTTGGTATTCAAGCTTTTTATATTCTGGCAATCGTGGCCCATGTTTACACCATATTCTCCACAAAATTTGACAAGATTTTTCAAGACATGGAGGGCATTTCATAGATGTTTTTACCCACATTGTAATAATCTATCATATCATTGAATAGTGTAACATGTAGACATTATTGGGTGCCCACTAGTATCTTCTTAGTCTTCTCTAAAGATCCTACATAGTGGTTGTTAAGATTACCTCTGCAGTACTAACTAACAATGCCTCGTGAGGTGCAAAACTTTCTATTTGGGTTATTACAAAACACATTGAATATGATTTGAAAAGTTTACAATGAAACAACCATCTCTGTCATGTTAGAATTTTTCCAAGATCTCAAAAATTATTGGCGCCATGGTTTTAACACGTTGTCAAAATATGCCACGAGTATACCCATGGTTCCAACATGACACTGGCCAATATTTACAACGCTCGTGAAACACATCACTCATGAGTGGATAAATTGGGTGTTGTATAAGTTAGTACAAAGAAATTGAATATGGTTGTTTAAGTCAGTACAAACACAATGGATATGTAAGCATGAAACACAAATCCTTTGTATTCGGGCTTGTATAGGTGAGTACAAACACATTGAATATGATTTGTAAAGCTTACCATGAAACACTTCACCACGATGCAAATTTATTGGGGAGAGACCCGTAATACATCTAACCACTAGTTCAGACACATGAACCATTGATAGGTGCCTAATAAGGGTGATTGTGTAGTCTAGAATTAGACTAGATTTCTTTGTCATTGCAGACAAGGGTGGCCTATTGAGCAAGTAATACATCCCTTTCATGGCAAAATGTTTTGCATTCGTGCAACCACCCGATGTGGTTTAGCTTGGTTGATGGGCATAAGATGACATAAGTAATTTTTGTAAGATACCCTTTGGACATGGTTATCTCAAGCCTTATTTTGAAACTTCTTTCTCTTATCTTGCTTGATAGGCCATCACTCTTAGAAAAGAAAGAATAAAATGTCCTTTTTTTATGTGACACATCCTATCAAGTAGGTTCCCCGCTGACCCATCCTTTCGCTTCTGATGGTATTTTTTGTGAAAAATTACAAGTGTCATCCGATAGGGCCTTTTTTTTTTCCAAAGGTTTGTCTTCAACGGTTGTAGATGGCCCGATTTGGAGCAACCGGGATTGGAGATGCCCGGAAAGCAAGGAGCTTGCACGTGTGGAACCTTAATTGATTACACCTTGATTGATTAGAGTTGAATTAATTGATTCTTGGATTTTTCTAGTTTTCACGCGTGCAAGCTCCTTGCTTTTTGGACATCTCCAATTTCAGCTGGATTAGAGTTGAATTAATCGATTCTTGGGTTCTTCTAGTTTTCTTTGCATGATTCTTGTTGCCCACAGATTCTGGTCAACCAGCTTCTCTCCGAATCCACCCAAGATTAGAGTTGAAATAATCCAATTCTTATCGGACCCTCTAGTGTAAAGGGAGAGTCCGATAATTAAGTTATCACTCCTAGGAGTGATACTAGGAGTGATAACTAGTTATCAATACTAGGAGATAATTAGTTATCAGCCCGATAAGGTGGTTATCGGTCATTGCCTTGGCTGATAACCAAAAATGCGTGACCTCGTGGCCGAGGCCCCCTAGGGTCTCGGCCCGGCCTTCGGCCCTCGGGGACCTCGGCCTTACGTGCAAATATCTGGCCTCGGACGTACAACCTCGGTCATGCATTTTTGGTTATCAGCCTCAGCCAGATCGATAACCTTACCTTTCGTTCTCATATTTATTTTGCATCCATTCTTAACGTCCTTGGCCTCAGCATTTAGCTGTAGGGTTTAATCTTAGCCGTTGATCTCCAGATGTTATGTCCAGTAACATTATGTGGCCCAATCGGTTATGACCATAACAAAGATGTTATGGCCATAGCATTTCCTCTGCTGCCACTGGTGATTTTCTTTCTTTTGGGCCCTCCGCCGTAGCAAAAATGGCAGAAACAAATCCGTTGCCATAGCCGAGTAGTTCTAAAAAATCCGAGCAACAAATCCGGGCGCCGTAGGCCGTCGCCAGCTAAAAGTCGCATGCAACCACCGCAAAAAGTTCTTACAGTTCTACAGTTCTGTCGCAAAAAGTTTCAGTCGCACGTAAGAGTTCTTACAGTTCTGTTTCTTTGGCAAAAATCCGTCTACATTTCTGTTTCTTTGGCAAAAATCCGTCTGTTTCTTTGGCAAAAATCCGTCTACAGGTCTACAGCTCTGTTTCTTTGGTAGCAGATGCTCTGTTTCTTTGGCAACAGATGCTCTGTTTCAAAAACGGAGCTATATCTGGGATTTGTTAAGGGGATAGTTGATTCAGAAGATCTGCTGCAGCAGATGCTCTGTTTCAAAAACAGAGCTGGCTCTATTTCAAGAACAAAGATGCGGCCAGATGCATTCCCTTTGTTTCCATTTAAAATCCGTTGATGTGAGTATCGGCCTGCTGATTCTGTGAAGCTGTGATGCTGGAATATGGTGCGGGCTCCCCAAGCTTCAACTATGGCGATCATTCTGCTAAATGCCGACCCACGGGGCGTTAAAGGCCGATATCGTCCTCCCTCGGGTTATGGGCGGCAAAATGGCCTCGTGGCCATGTGGCCCGCAAATTCCCGCCATAACAGCAGACGTTATCGAATTCGTGGCCACATGGCCACTACATGGCCACTCGGCCATTTTCCTGGCCCATAACTCCTCGGGAGAGGACGTTATCTACCCCTTATTGCCCACTGTTTCTTATTAGCGACTCATTGAATCTGCCCTACTTGTTTCTTCACTTGATTGTGTACGGTCTAGATTATTTCTTTGAAATTGAATTATTCAGTTCAATAACTGGGAGTTTTTTGTACTTGTTAATAAAAAAGTGATTAGAAAGGCTCAATTCCACGTGTTGGGTCGAGCTACAACAGATGAGAGTTCTTGAATTATAAAGCAAAGTTCCACTTTTTGTTGTGCATGAAGAAGATACCCTTGGAGAGGTGGGGGTTTGGGAATATACCATGTAATATCTATATTGCAGGCTTAGATACGTGCTTCTATAGAGGCGGTAGTAACACTGCCTGCATCATCTCAGCCAAACGCATGTCCATGCACTAGGCTAATTGATGGCCCATGTATCTATTATCGGATATGACATCTTTATACTCTAAACCTTATTCATGTTTTTTTGGGGGGTTTTATGTCCATTAGATCTTACTCTGCCTTGTAAGTATTTTACTAACATTTTGACCTCCTAATCATGAAACCAAGTGCATTATCCAGGTATGGTTTCTCCCCGGGGGGTGCACTCAGTAAAAACCATAGAAAACATGTGAGTGTACGAAAGGGGGTTTTTTTGGGGCCAAAACCGTACCCATATATGGGAGAAGGTATTTTTCTTGCTTGAATTCCGTATATATATATTTTTCCGCATACATTATAATGAGCTAGATAATAAATTAGCTCTAATGGATAAAATGTGCATGCATGATAAGGACTAGATCTTAATTATCCTTGTGTCCTCGACACCGATTAGCAAGGGGGGTTTTATAAAAAGCGTTGACACCTGTCTTCCACTTTCTGGCACCTGTACTAACACGTGTTCTTGATTGTGACGGTGGCAGGTACCAGCTTTTCCCACTTGGATGCAGGATTAATAATATTTAAGACTAGCCTGGAACATCATCATGCAACAAATATGGGTTATAATGAATTATTTTTAAGCTACAAATTCCTAGTTATTATATTTATGGCATTTATCAAGAATATAGATCCTGTAAAAGGAAGGTTGCTTGTAAAAGCATAATATATATATACATATATACAAGTGTTTGTACTATGAAGGACTGCATGAAGTCGACCCTGCAAAACACACCAGTGCAAAGATTCCCCTAGATTTTTTAGATTATAACTATTTCTCCCGATTCTCAAATATTCATTCAGATTTTATAAAGATTCCCTTATATTCTCGAAGAGATTACGAAGATTCTCTTGATTTCTCCTAGATTCTCAAAGATGTTTTTAGAGATTTCTATAGATTTGCTAAGATTCTCTTGAGATTCTCTTAGATTCTTAGAGATTGTCCCAAGATTCACCTAGATTCCCCACGATAATATGTAGATTCTCTTAGGATCCCTTAGATTCTATGAAGATTCCTTTAGGTTCCCTAAGGTTTCATCAAGATTCCCCTAGATTCCTAAAGATTTTATGAAGATTACTTTGGATTCTTTTAGATCATATGAATATCCCTTAAGTTCTCCAAGATTCCATCAAGATTCCCCCATAATCTCAAAGATTCCATCATGATTCCCCTAGATTCTCAAAGTTTCTCTCGCAATTCACATAGACTCCCCAAGATTATATGTAGATTCTCTAAGATCCTATCAAGATTTCCCAAGAAGATTCCCTAGATTTCATAAGATTTTCCTGGGATTCCCCTAGATTTCCAAAGATTATCTTAAGATTCCTCTAAATTCCCTGAGATTCCCCAAGATTTCATGTAGATTCTTCTACATTCCCTAAGATTTTATGAAGATTCTGCTGTAGAACACATCTAGCGCCAAAGATTATCTGAAGATTCATTTAGATTACCCAAGTAATTTGTTATATGCGAAAAGTGTGCAATTCGTATAGTATCTACTTCCAGTCTTAAATCTTCGAAAATTTAAGAATCCAAACATCGAGTACTAAAAGTGAGGCTCATACCTCATTGATTGAGCTATCTATGGCGATTGGTTGTGATAAGAGCCTCCACCTTCCTGTGCGCAACCTTATTAACTGGAGCCCTAAAAAACCCATAATATTAACTGGAGCCCTATATTAACTGGAGCCCTAAAAAACTCATAATGGGTTTTCCATGTGTGCCGATGGGAGGCGCACAATAGGTGGCCACGCTCCTCTAATGAAGGAATTTTAATAAGGAAACGCTCAATCTAGTTGCCTATGGTATAGTTACCATTCTAAAGAGCATAATCAAACCATTTGTGTGACATTTGTGCCTTTATATTTTCTTGTATTTTTCACATCCATGGGTGGCCTAAAGAATTGTTTGAATACATTTTAGCAGCAAATATATCCAGAGTAGACAGTTGAAGTACTATGGGCTCTGTAATGTTCGTGATGAAACATTTTTGAGGTATTATGGACTAGTCTATAATGCTTATACATTGGGCATTACATCAAGCTTTAAGCTGTCAATTTCTTCTCCAGAAAACTGGTGGCACTGGGTTCAAAAAATCACTCTTGTTTCATTTGCCAATCAATTGCAGCTGATATCTAAGCCTCGTATCATTCTGAGGGCAAGGGTGAAAATCTTTTCGTGTCGGTGCAATAATTATAGATCATGTAATTCTGCTTCACCCAGTTCAACTTTTTCATTTGTTGCTGATCTAGATGGTGATATTTTCCATCATTCCACTAGCCCTTGTGAGATAGACAGTTTTCTAAGAAACCTGTCCACTGGCAGCCACTAATTTCAAAATTCCTGTCAAGTCCGCCGCGGGTGGCCCATTGATCCCCATTCCATATGCTTGAATAAATCCCCACTGGCTGCTCATAGGGATATGGAATACCTAAACCACTGTTGTTTCTGTAAACTCGAATTGGTATATCATCAACAAGAAATTTGCACAACAAATGTGAATCATCAACTTAAGTTAGAGGCAAAGCTCATCAGTATGTCTGCTTGCTTGCTATTAAGATGAAACTTACGTTAACTGATGTTCATTCCAACGAACACTGTATGTGTGGAAATCTGCTGTAGGATCAAACCATAGAAATATACGTTCTTCACGGTTCCCTACCCCATTTACATATATATTGGTTTGAAGTATGTAAGGCTGGCCTGATACATTGCCTAGGAATTCATAATCAAATTCACTTCTATCATCTGTTAAAGAAGACATCTGCATTGCAAGCATGTCATTTCTGTTTTAGAAATTTTGCCAAGGTTATGCTCTCTTCATAAAATGCATACTTACATAAAACGCAGTAACTGTTCCAGCTGAGTTGTTGGACACAAGTTTAAGTTGCATCCCCAAGTTGTCATACACAAATACTTATTCTTAGATCCAAAGCTTGACCCTGCAGATGTGCATTTCCAAGAATTTCAATTTCAACTTGTATATCACCTGAGTCTATATAAGCATACTACCCTGCAAATGTGCATTTGAATTTCAACTTGGAAATCACTTAACAGAGTATCTAGATAAGTACTTAATTTTCCTATCATCGATGCGACGATTCTTACTGCCGAATAAGAGAACTTCGATGAAGGAAATAACTTTCCAAAATAGCCTACCAGGGAGCTGTCCAAATGAAGATATTATCTGGACATTTTCTGAATGACATTTTGGCTGACGACCTTTAAGCTCAAAACTAAGCTCAATCCTGCAAGCTGATTTCAAGAAGTGAAAGACACGGATTAAGACATAACAACCACATGCAGCTTCCTCAAAGATTTATACTCTGCTTAAATTTGGTCTGGAAACAACAAACCTTTCTGTATTGGGCATCAACAACAGGGCAGCGTGCACCAAACCTCCTGCAGCCTTAGGGAATTTTTCCTACAAGGTTTTAGAGTTATCGGAAATTAACAAATGCAATCGGAAATTTCCTGCTATACTATTTGTAACCGGAATTTTTCCTTTAAAAATTAAAATATCAGGAACAATGCAAATTTTTCAAGTAGAGCAACATATTGAGCATAGTCAAATACATGATCAAATTCAACAAAATATATTTTGCGAATACAATCAACTACAATTGTTCAGATCCAAGAGATTCAGATTTGTTTCATTCTCTATATCCACTTCCATGTCTTCTATGTTAGAAAGAAATGTGACTTGAACAGATTGGCAAGTGCATTGTTTACTGTCACACTTCTCCTAACAGCAACCTTTTCCATGGCATTTTTATTTACTGCAGACCATGCTGCTTGCCTATGACCGTCACTACTAGCATGCTCAAAGAATGCTGAAGTTCTCACATTCCATGAACCTTCATTGCCAAATGGACTCTTACTCTTTTTATCCTGCTTGCAAATTTTACAAAAAACTCTACCTATTTCATGATTGAACTCCAACCAGTCCCAGTCTCTTAACCATGAATCCTGCCAAAGCTTTCGATTTTTGAGAATTCTTTCATCTTCATGGCCATTATCTTCAGTGATACTTGAGAATGAGGTTGCAGCCACTGTCTCAGGTGTAGACCTCTTAAAGCATTGCATTTGCAGCAATGAACATTGATCAGCTTTACGTTTGTTACCCTTCTTCATTTCTGATCAAGAAAATTGCAACAATGCATTATGAAAAGAATGGAATAAAAAAAATGAAGCAAGTAGCATGCAAATTACACTTACTAGAGAGAAGATGCAATTGCACATGCCCTATAGATGCATCAAGCCATTAATCTGCATCTGTGCTCTTGCAAATAAAAAGCATTAAACAGAAGGCATGGAAGATTTCACCATTTCAAAAGAACCTGACCAGCATAGACACAAGGAAGTCGCTGCTCCTTTCCTTTTCTTCTCATTCTGAATCTGTAACAAAAATGGGAAACACAGACACATCAAGAAACCTAATTTCGAATACAATTAGTACATCTTTCTTGATAATTTTAGAAGGCGGTTCTCTGGCTGGCTTGTGCTGCGGTTAGGCAAGCATTTAACCAGTGCAGCAAACCGCCCAATAATCCTGCTGCTGCAATCGGTGGCGCCATGATTCCATCATACCTATTACCTGCCATAAATATATCTTCAGTATAAACTTCAATCCTGATTCCTGCAGTCTGGACGCCTGGCCTGCTGGACCCAGTGGACGGCAGCGATGAAGATCGTGAGAGAGGGAAGAAGAAAGAAAGCAAAAACGTAACAGGAGAAATGAATAAAAACCTAAACCTAAACCTAATAAGAAATGAAACATAAAAAACCTAATTAAAAAAAAAACAATTACTATAATACACCAAATATTAAATATATAAAGCCCAAGAAAAAAATTCCGGCAAATTATATACCTTGCCGGAAATTCGCATGGAAATATTTTTATCCCCGGTAATTTCCCTACGTACATACTTTTCTTGCCGCAACTACTTCCTACAATTTTTTTTTTTAACCGGAAATATCAATTTTCAACCGGTAGTCTGTTTAACTTCCTAGGAATTTGGTGCGCGCTGCAACAGGGTTTTTGAAATCAGAACAAAAAAAGAGACGCTACACACAGCTTGGAGCCCAAGGGGGGATATCCTCCATAGCCAAGCTTGAGATTGGAGGCCGAAAATGCATGTCCATTTTGCTGCAAGGGTTGAAAATACTTATAGATGAGCACCAAACACAAGCTTTAAGCTCGAAATAAGATTCTGCAGCAGAAAATCAGATGTGTTAGTTCACTTAGACAAATTCATGAAATGGATGGGTCAGCCGTGATCCTACCTTTCTGCACCCAGATGTTACTCACACAAAGAAGGGTACGTCAAATTTAAAATCATCAGTGGCTACCGATTTTTGAATTCTATTATAAGGAACAAAATATTTTTACCCCGGTTATTGTGATTCCATCGCAAAAAATTCCATCCCGCGGAATCACCAGGCCGAGACCCCGTTATCCGTACCAGAGCCCCCGTTATCCGTACCTGACAGGGTCGCTTTCAGGTCATTTATACCTTCCGGCGGAATCACAACTTTGCTATTCCACCAGATAGAATCACCAATTTACGATTCTTCGAGATGGAATCACCGCTCATGTATTCCACCAGACGGAATCACAACCGTATTATTTATTCCGCGAGACGGAATCACAATCGTGTTATTCTGCCAGACGGAATCACCACCTTGCTATTCCGCCAGATGGAATCACGAACGTCTGATTCCGTGAGATGGAATCACCATCGTGTTATTCCGCCAGACGGAATCACAACCTCGCTATTCCACCAGACGGAATCACCTTGATATCCTGCCAGGTGGAATCACCATGGTGAAATACCCCCTGGCGGAATCACGTCCGTAAAATTCTGCCCGGTGGAATCACCTCGTGAAATACTGCCGAGTGGAATCACCAACAACTTGTAATTCTGCCAGATGGAATCACATACCGTGATATTCTAACCCGTGGAATCACCGCGTACTTAGATATTCTAACCCATAGAATCACATACCCTAATATTCCTTCCCGTGGAATCACCATGGAATTTCAAATCGCTCCGAACCTATCTGTCTACAGGCCAGGCCACAGGGAGGAAAAATTACCATGGTTCAATCCAAAATTTTCATTTGATTCCATAGAAAATGGTTCGAGATAAATTTCCTTTGATTCCATAGAAACTGGTTCAGGATGGTTTAGCTAAGCATACATAACCCTGTTCCGGCAATAAGAAATGAAGGACGTTCTCTTTGGGCTGGAGGATTCGAACCTCCAGGCCAGATCGGCCTCACCAGAACCCTGGGACCAGAACCAGTTTTATGCTGCAAAATCCTGTTTAATCCCCTGTTCCATACTCTTCCCCTGCTGCCTCTCATACTCATAATAACAGGTTATTAGGTCTGTTAACAGCAGGACGTGTGTGTGTGTGTGCTAGGTTGCAGAGGTATTTTCGATTTCATCTCTCCTCGTTTCATCTTTCGTTTGCCTCAATCCCGTGGCTCTTCTTAATCACCTGTAAACTAAATAGCAACCGGTTGGAGTAAAAGGCAATGGCAAGAATTCGGATTAAAAACCTATGAACAGGCAACGCCCAATGCCTGCAGAGCCTTCAGCTTCCAATGCTTGCAAGATGGAATTCCAATAACCGGTTACTTCCGGGCGCTCAGCAAGGGAAGAATCAATGTTATTCCCCCAGCTATGGCAAATTCCAGAAGCAGCTTCTGATGATCATTTGATGAATTTTGTGGGCCGGAATCGGCCGAAGGAGGAGGAAAAAAAGGCCTCGGGCTGGTAATATTCGATTCAACCATCAAAGAAATTTCTGGCCATAGCTACGCCTCATCGTTCATTTTACGCCCGCCCAATCCGCTTTAAAATCCCGTTTCTCGATCCAAAACATAAGTATAGAATCATCGATGATGAAGAAGTGGGAAGAAATGCGGGAACCCAAATGCGAAATCACAATTTCCGGCCCGGTTATGACTCGCAAAGATTTGGGCATATGGCTTAAATGGGGATCAATCCGCAAAAGTGATGTGACCTTGGATCCGGGTTCATAAATTTTTTGCGGGCTTACGGGAACTATGTCCCCCCGCCTCCCGGCCGGGAACTACGCCCAAGTCCGGCCATGAATCCGGACTCGGATCTCCCACAACGACGCCATATCCGCCCTCGCCCTTTGCCCTCGCGGATCCACCCTTTACTCTGCTTCTTGGGACCGCAGCATCAAGATATGGCGCCTCTCCGACCTCAAATGCCTCCATTAATTCGATCGTTATCTGCCCTGCCAGATTCCTCTACACCGCCCGCCGATTCGCCTCAAGATCCGGAGCAAAGATGGCCGTAAACACACTTCTTGGTCCGGACCGGGATGCGCAAGCATGGGCAACCTATTTCCTTCCACGGTAGGATCCGCAAGCATTTAACTAAGATTGAAAACACAGATTTAACTAAGATTGAAAACACATGTAGATCTTGCCTCGACCAGAGAAGCAAAAGTAAAACAAGAACAAGAAAAGAAGGAAACCCCAGACGGAGCAAGCCGCCATAGCCGAAAAACCTCCCACAAGAACAGTAGGTGAAAATTTTGAATTTTTAGTGAGATATTCCAGATGGTGATTCTGCGGCATGGAATAAAAGTGCGGTGATTCCGTCCCGCGGTATTTTGCGGAGGTGATTCCGCCGGAAGGTATAAAATGGACGGTCAGGATGCACCATTTAGATGGATGGCTGGGATCAATCAGAAGGTACACCTGACACTGTCAGGTACGGATAACGGGGCCTCCGGAACGGATCCCGTTCCCGAAGGGTCTGTGATTCTGCGGGATGGAATTTTTTGCGATGGAATCACAATAACCGGGGTAAAAATATTTTCACGCCTATTATAAGGCCTCCACGACTTGAGCATTTTCTCATAAAGCCCCGGCCTCAAAGCAGATAATATGAACATCCACGGACTGTACAAAAGGAAGGAGGAGCCTGAGTTCTTCTAGCAAATCACTTTACGATTTAAGAACCAGTTTAGGAAAAAGTTAGACCTAAGTTTAAGAGCACAAAAATGGCAACTACCTGATATGACGTCCATTTTTTATCAGAAAATGCTCTGGGGTTTCTCTAAATCGGCTCCGAAGCACCCTTTTTTTTGGATTCAAGCTTCGGTCTTTTGATTCGAAATTCAGCGTGGAAGATCCATATCATGCCGGTATGGTGCAAATAAATCATACAGGCGGCCATACTGGCGCCAAAAAAAACTCGTAGGCAGAGCTCCCCAAAATACACAGAGTCGAAAATTTTCTTGTATTTTGTCTTTATTTTCTGGCGATCATTCTTATGCAGAAAAACCCTTGAACTTCCTCTCGGCATATACTCTGTTATTGTGCGAAATATAGTCACCTTGCTGCATGCTGCCATAAACTGCATACATACTGGACGAAATCCTTGCTTCCGTTTAAAAAGAAGCGAACACATTTCACCGACATTTTTTAAAAGCTTATCCTGAAGAATCAATCTGAGCTGAAGAATCAACCTGAGTTAAAAGCCCAGATCGAATTTAAGCTCAACATGTTATCTGGCTATCAATACAGCATGAAAGCATATGAATTCATGCCAAACAAAAGTTCGGCTTCACAATGCTTGCCGGATTAAAACCTCCAGAGCACACATTTTTTCTAAATAAACTACAGACATTTTGTCCTTTTGAAGCAAAGAGCCCAGCCGCTTTCCCAGATTCGCAAAGAACAAAAATCCCAGTCGCAGTTCTTGTTAGGCTACTACAAATTCTAAATAACCTGCAGATTATCTGCAATAACTCCACCCGACACATGTGCATTCCTCTCTAAAATAAATGCCTCTCTCCACGCACATCATCGACGAAGCATCCAGCTCGAAAACCATAGCCCAGTTCGAAAAGTTCAAAAAGAACACTGTGCCACGCAGTCCCCTCTATTTCTAATTTCGTAACTTCTCCTTATAAATGGTCACATCGAACAATGCCACCTCATGCCCCCATCTTCACCCATCCATGACCCCATGGATGCCTCTATGCGGCTAGGATCTATTCATACATATTCAATGGCCAAGATCGAAAGTTGTCATCCACCATCTCATAATAAATGAATATAAATGAATGTCACGTCAAAATATATCTAAAGCCAAGATTTAATTCTCATGCCACCTCATTAAAATGGACGATCAGGATTTGTGTCTATATACACCTAAAGGCGATGCCCCCATCCGATATACCTATAGAATCCGATATACCTATAGATATATCATTGATAAGAGAAATATGGTAGGGGTATATAAAATATGAGGTATATTTTTTCTTAGGAAATTTCCGTATAAGGGATAATTTCTCTTAACCCTATGCACGCACATGCCATATAGACTTTACATTAGGTGCACCCGTCTACATGTCAAAGTTGTCCGAAAAATTATCTAATTAGATGGGTAAATTTTGCCAAGAGACCCCAGACATTAGACACCTAAACTTTGTTCCCTTTTTATGTTGTTTTTGTTGTTGTTGTTGTTGTTGTTTTTTTTTTTTTTGCCAGACCAAAAAATGGCATTAGTTCTTCATAGATTAACTCGGGAATTTGATTTTTAAAATTAGATTTCAAGGAGTTAAACGCTTGAGAGCTAAAGTGGCCATAACTTTTGATAGAAATCTTAGTTTAACACGATTCTTGCTCCACCTCTAGATCAGAGCAATAAAGTCTATTTTTGCTTGTTGTGATGCTTTACTGAAAAGCTATTTCCATTTTTCTTCTCACTGAAGCAATTCAATTTTGAAAAAAAAAATCTAAAAAAAAAAAATCGTCAATTTGAGTTCAACCATTGAGAGCATCTTTTTCCCCATAATTGTTTGCTCTATTATTGCTAAGGTTTTTCCACAAAACCCTTCGTCTGGGTGGGGGGGTATCCTAGACGATAATGGTTTTGATGTGCATTGTATTCCATAGACCTTATGGTCCTCGTGAATGACAAAAGTAAATTTGATTCATTTCTAAACTCCTCCCATACGTTTTTGGTCTAAACTCCATAACATTCATCGAAGGACAAGTACACCCTTAATGGACAAGTATAGGTCGAAACATTCAAGCTTGAATCTCACCCATTTACTCAAGCAACTGCAATCTTAAATTTTAATTTTGAAAATGCTCTTTATTGAGTGAGCAATGATGTTTGTACTTTTTTTAAACTGAAATACCATTCAAACACAATGACGTAGTCGGTTTTCTCAATAAAGCTCCCCAAATTAAGATTTTTAATGTTTTATGCTCGTGAGTTCAGCTTTTCCTTTAGAACTAGTTTTTGCTTCTACAAATGAGTTGAACTTTTTGATTACCTTTTGCACCACCTTCCTCTTTGCCACTATCACCGTCTCCCTATTATTTGTATACCCTTCTTAATTTTGTCTCTCCTTCCTTCAACTCCACCATCGTACCTTATGTTTAGCAATGAAGTAGCCTCACTAGGGACCTTCGTCATAACATTTGTCATCCTTCTTGTTCCTTTAGAATGTCAACTTCTAGCTCACCTAGGAATAGAATAGAATAGAATAGTTTTTTTAACGTCCACGGAGACCAATAGGTCATGGGACCCATACAATGGGCTAGTACAATCATTACTACTAGGATTAAAAAACCCCTGCCTCGAAAGGCTTTCAAGGGGTAAACCTTTGCAGTAATGATGATACTAGACAAACAGAGATAATGACTACACATGAGATAATTACTGAGGGCTCAGTAATTGCTCAGTAATACACATGGGAGACATCTTCCCATGTGTATTAATAGCCCTACTATTTTCCTTAAAGAAAATAGATACCTTAAATAGATACTTGTAGCACAACAATCTAGCCCAAAGTTTTCGTGGCCAGACATTCTTGGGAGAGGTTGCATCATGGTTTCTATTCTTGCAACGTGACCTTGAATTGGACCTAGTATATTGGTCTGAAAGGTTAGAATCTTAATTTTTCTACAACTAAAGTTCAAGTAAATAGACCATTTTTGTACTATACATTTGCAGATTTTTCAAAAAATTAATTTTGAATCAGTCAAACCAGATTCTTTGGAAATTGATGCCTTAAAATCCTATCTTTT
This sequence comes from Isoetes taiwanensis, assembly GCA_021234155.1. Taxonomy (NCBI): domain Eukaryota; kingdom Viridiplantae; phylum Streptophyta; class Lycopodiopsida; order Isoetales; family Isoetaceae; genus Isoetes; species Isoetes taiwanensis. The sequence goes on along the minus strand of JAJEKV010000036.1, from coordinate 1,240,301 downwards.
ACTCCAAAGAACTGCAAAATCAAGTGTGAAAGACGCATTTTTATGCATTTTCAAAAAATGAAATGTGGAATAATATCAAAATTAACGGAATAGTGGTTCTATTGTCCTTTATCTTGATATGTCCCCTTGTTAATGACCTTCTCTTCATGTCTCTCACTCATGTTCCAAACCTGACCTCGCACTCGACCTTGCTCTCACCCTTTTTCTGGTACAGTACATTCAACTCAATCTTCATCAACAGTTGTCTCGCCATATATGTTTATGAGTGTTTGGCTGGTGTTTAGTGTGCGTTACTCCGAGTCCTCATCACGAGAATGTGTGGCATTATTATATCATTTCCTTCTCTCTCTTCACTTTCTTGTGTTTCTTGGTTTTATGATGCCATTTCCATCTGTTCCTTTTAGACGAGCTAGATCCGAAGGTGATATCACTCTTGCTAACCATGGTATAGAGGGAGAGTTTGAACGCTTTTTGGATTGCTCTTCCTCTTTTGTGATGCTGCCTTGGAGGCGTTTCTATCCCTGGGATGTTGACCTTGGCTCTTGTGCATTAGTCTAATCCTTATATATAGTAAAATTCGGGGTTCCTGCTTGTCGGTCTTAATGGACCCTGGATTACTTATAGTGTCAAAGATCATGAATTGCAATTGTTCAGAGATCATATGAATTGTCACCGTGGCTGCACATGTGATGTTGACGTCCTCCAAAATGACTTGACATTTGGACATAAATTGGAGTAGTTCCATTTTGATTCTAATCTCTCATCGTAGAAAAATGTAGGCTATCCAGAAATACTATAGATGGCTTACTACTGAAGATGGAAAATCCCTACAGGATGGATTTTAATTTCTGTACGTTTAATGTAAAACAACTTAATACACACATTCAAGTTGTTCATATCTTGTTGAGAGACATTTGAGCTTCGGAATCCCTTACTCAAAGGCTGCTACTGCCAAGTTGGTCTCCTCCCAAGCAGGTACAAAAAAGAATGCTAATCTCAGCTTGGATTTCTTCGAGTTCGATGCGAACTGCTCATCCTATTTGGGCTCCTTACAAAGTACTCCTATATGTACCTATGTTGTGCATCTTACAAAGTACTCATATATCTTATATTATAATGTCAACAATGTGGATCGATAGCAATCTCGATGCTCATGCCTGTTGGGGTTGTTCTCACCTACTTGTTTCAATTTATAGGTGATGGAATCATATATGAATTGATGCAATAGCCATCAGCTTCTGCTTGGATAAAGAAGTAAATGTGTGTTCCATATGCTAAAGGGGGTTTTATATGTGCATGGCTAGCTTTAACTTGGGCTAAAGCATGTGCATCCTATAGCTAGTTAAATAGACACAGTTAAAGAAACATAGTAAAGAAAACACAGTTCTGAAGCAGCGCCATCGCCACCATCGCCATACCTTCGCATTAGTTAAAGAAAAAAAAAGTTAATGAAACACAGTTAAAGAAAACACAGTTCTGAGCAGCGCCATCGTCGCACCTCCGCTTGCAAGGAAAAAAATGCAGAAAAAAAAGCTCCCTATTTCCATGTTGTAGGGGGATGCCCACCGGTCGCACTTTCCGGTGTGGCTGGTGACCTTCTTCTGGCTCCGCCGGTCGCGGGACCCCACTGGTCCACACTGAAAAGTGCTCCCAGCGGACGCTCTATACATTGTTGTCAAAGAACAAAAGTACTTTGCATTAAAGCGACATTTACAACATTTTTTCATTCATCCAAACATTGTTGTCAAAAAACAAAAGTACTTTGCATTAAAGCGACATTTACAACATTTTTTCATTCCATTGGATGATATGTTAATATAAACATCCAAATGCTATCTGTAAATAATTTATAGCAACACACATGCATATAGAATCAAGGCACCAACTATCTTCATGTATAAGAATGACAACGATGTTAGCACTTGTTGAAGCAAAATGTATCATTAATTTGCTAGGAAATAAGAGGAAATGCCTATGTCTTTACTAAAGCACCAATAAGAACAAGGTGCTGCGCACGACGGGTTGCCCTCCGGTGGCCCGAAAGTGTGTTTTCATGTTTCCTTTTTTTTTTTTGTATTGGAACTTGTTTGTTTTGTGTGGAGTTGTGTAAATGATATGAACGCAATGCGTCAAAAGCACCTTGATGATTGGCAGTAACTATAGCAGGATATGTTTCCGCCTTAATAGCAGCATTTACATACATAGAAGTATAAACCCACGAGAGAGTGATGCAGCGAATCTGCTCAATAGTTTTTGCAATTGGTCACATGCAAATGCGGGATGCCAATGATAACCAACGGCAATAGGAACACGTCTTATTTTTGCACCTTCTTGCCTTAACCGTCATCAGAAAGCAAACAAATATCTTTTTAGTTCCAAAGTTGTTAGCCACATGCCAAAATATGGATGTCCACAATTCTGCACTGAACTTGTCAATTAGACCTCCTGCAATACAAAACTCAATATTGCAAATTTATAGGATTCATCTTCAAGCTCTAAGGAAAATATATTGCTGGAGGACATAGCACAGACGTGCAAGTAATGCTTTCAATGCCCATCGTTTAGTATTCCACCTGGAGTAGCTTTTCGTATAGGCTCTCATACTGCTCAAAAGGAATATACTATATGTCCCATTCCTTTTCCAATTTCTTACTTCTTGAAGCTTGTATATGTGAATATGAAAAGTCAGTAAGAAGTAGTGAAGCTTGAAGGTGTTTGAAGTCTCTAAAACATAAGTTTTGGTCTAACTTCTAAAATGCGCTCTCCGCAATTTGCATTGAAACATATCATGGTTTTGTGAATTTACTCAAAAGTGAGAATGCACATAGGCTACATTCTTTAAACATAAAGTGCCTTTGATACCGAACAACAATAATGAACTTTGACATTTATTTATGCAACACTATAACCATGTTAAGAGCTTTCAATTCTGTAAAGGCAAGCATCTGCATGTCCTGCGTGCTTATTAATATGCCTGCTTCTTGAACACCGTGTTGTAGGTAAGTCTAAGATATGGAAAAGGAGAATGCAGCATTTAAACCAAGATCCTTTAGCAACCTAGCATGAAATACAAATCGTAGCATCTTTCCAGAAATTCAGCTAATTAAATACACAGCAAGGAGTGACACTTAATATCTATACGAAAAGAATCAGCAAGTACGTCACCATATAAGTAACAACCCAGTCTCTTCTATCTATCTCTTTCCCACAATCTCTTCTATTCTCAATAGTTAGGTCCGCATCCTTGGCATTGCCTATAAAAGATTATGTTAGCGCCATGCATATACATCTCCCAAGAAATAATGCTTATTTTTAAACTGTAAGTAGATGAGAATAAGAACAAAGGAACACAAAATCTAAAACATTCACTGTTGTGGCATGTTTTGAGTGTGTAGTCAGATGAGCTTTTCCTAGTAGCAATTGCAGGTCAGTCATCCTGCAAGCAAAATTTTGAAGGCATCTCCAAATCCACCCAGAGATAAGTTTCAAGTGAAATTAGCTATATCATAGTATACGTCATTATCATGTATAGTGCATTGCCAAATGACCTATTATCTCTTTTGGAAACAAAGTTTGGATCTACACCCTCATACGCCTAATTGCTTAAAAACAGGTTTGAAAATTTTTAGTTAGAGAAAGCATCAAGATTATATGATCTCTAAATTGTGAAGAGAAGACTTGACGTATAAATATCAAGGCTTGGCCATTGGAATCCATAATTATCATATCCACACAATGAATATGCGTGCAAGTATTTTTTTTCCCCATATTCCTTCAATATTTCTGACTTTGGATATATACTTACTCGGAGAGGAGACTCCATCTACAATGGCAAATGATCCTCCATTAGGATTATTTGTAAAAGATGCATCTTCTCCACCTTTAAGCACCTACATAACAAACTGAGCTAGGGTGGCTAAGAAATGCAAATTCCATAATTGAAATTAAAAAAGGTACCTTATCTGGATGTGGCATGGGCATTGCATCTATTAGAATGAAAAAGAAACTCAGACAAAGAGCGAACTGAATGCAAATTTGAAAGAGAGACTTATTTGTGCAAGAACCATTTATTTGTGCAAGACTTATTTAAAAGCTGCAAGAACTTCTGGAATCAAGAAAAAAGGCCCGACTTTAGCAATGCAGCACACAGTAAGAGTCTTGGCACATAGAAATAGCCATGGTGATAATCGGGCATACAGAGTTGTTGCAAAATATAAAAATAGCCATGGTGATGATCCGCCATTTGGATGATGATGCGAGATCAAGCCAAAGGATACCATTTGAAGGCATAACGTAAATTGTCGGTTCCTTTTCAGCTCCCCATTTTACGATGATTGCTCAATCATGTCACACAACTTCGTTTCCCTCTAATGTTCAAAAAATATAGGGATAACAAACTTTCAATTTCACCGGCCAAAGACCAAGATTCCAATTCGCCCCCGGGTTCTTTGGGACCAAAGAATCATAGTTGGAAAACTTTGTCATAACCTCTCAATGGCAGAGTATTTATTGAAAGATCTATCACAGCTGTCTCAAGGTTCTAGAATCAAAAGGCAAGATCTAGAAGGAAAAAAAGATAGAGCATGGATTCAAGTGCCGGCCAGTTCGCTTGCAATAGCTAGTTGGCATTGACTGAGTAGTGCATTTGTAGAACCGAGTAATGGAAAGGGGTGTTGTTTTAGAACCGAGTAATGGAAAGGGGTGTTGTTTGACCATAATCCATTGATTTTGCATGCTTTAATCAGTCCAATAATGACCAGAAAAAGATTACGAAAGATGAAATAATGAGTAATAACCTTTTGCATGGGGTCGCTCAAAATTTGGACAAATGCTTGATCGCTTGGTTCGCAAACTTTTGCCCTTTTGTCATAGGCGGAGTCTGTTTGCTGCGAGAAGAGGAAGCAAAAAGTTAGCAAGCAATATCGGCCATTAGAAGTTTGGCAAGGCAAGATAAAAATAGATATGGTTATCTTAAAAATAGCAAGAAATCCGGTTGCTCACTTGGATAAAGCTTGTAATAGAGATTGCCAATAAACCATCTCCGTCGTTCGATAGATTGTGAGCTTAAAAATGCCAAGAATGTGGATTTATATGCGACCAACTCATATCATGAAATCGATCTTTAATCAAGCATAGAAGAAATGATTTGCTAGCCGATCGAATTTCCAATTGCGGACGCCATACGAATATTTGACACGATCCGCGAGTTTGCTTAATGCAAAAGTCGAGATCTGAGCCCATTGTTTCTTGTCCAAAGAACGGATCATCCTCGAACCATGAATATCGATGCATATTTTTCGAAGGTCTTACGCCATAGCCAACATCTGCTTGAACCACGAATTCGGGCGCACTCACGAGGCTACAAAAAAGCATATTTTTGAAGGTCTTACGCCATAGCCAAAGATCTCTCGCTTGAACCCGAAATTGGGCGCACTCACGAGGCTAAAAAAAAAAGGGTTTATTGAAAGCATCTCCGGCACATATTAGAGGGATCTGCTCCCCTTCCAAATCCTTTCCACTATAAAGAGACACTCCTCTAATTATTTGCCGTTACCAAGAAGAACACTGGCAGGAAATGCACGAACCACCGGAGCACCGAACAGGGGACCTCGAACTGCCGAAGCCGGTCTGAAGTGCGAAGGAATGGGCAGGATGACCTAACACTTACAGGCACCAGCCAGTTTTTAGCAGTCACCAGTATATGCTAGGCATATGCCAGCATATACCTGGATATGCCCACATACCCACATAAACGAGGGTTTGCCCCCCTAGGGGCAACCCAAAAATCAATAAGAACACATTGTTATTTATATATGGATTTCACTCTGATGGTAATTTTTTTTTTTTTTTTTTTTTTTTTTTTTTTTGAGGGAACGGGAATTTTTGTATTATATAGATAAAAAAGTACAAAAGTACAATGTTTCATGCTCATATAGAATTACTACAGGAGTAATCTCAACATCTTCATTCTCTATTTTGCAGAAACTTATTAAATGCTCTACAACAGATATACATGAAGCACATGAATTGCTCTGATAGCTGATATGCTTGATGTGCTCGGATTAGTCTTCCCACCTGGTAACTAGTAGATGAATGACAATACAAAAGCAAACCATGCTGGCTCCTGAATGATGTAATCTTCTTAGAGGAATCACTTGAATACTCCAAAATTTCTTAGGAGAGGAATAGGAATATCTAACCTTACTCAGTGCAAGGCATAGCTGTATATCGTTGTATATCTGTATGACAAAAACACAGACTAGAAAGATGCTCAAGCATCAGTACCTGAGCGAGCGCTTCCTCAAACATATATTTTAGCACAACTAGTTAAGCGTCAGTACTTAATCTGGTCATGAGGTTCTTGGCATAGCAGTACCAAGAACCGAGTGCTTAGAATAACATCCAAACATATATTTGAGCATAACTAGTGAAGCTTCAGTGCTTATTCTGGTCATGATGAGGTTCTTGGCATAGCAGTACCAAGAACCGAGTGCTCAAGATAATCTTTCTGCCTGCAAATTATTAGTCATAGAACCTGTTGTCTTTGCATTTCCAATTCAAATCTCAGAAATTATGTGCTGATCAAAAGGGTTCTCCTATTCGAAAAACATCTTTCTGATCGTCCAATTCATCTACAAGACATTTCTGCTAGAAAGAAATGGTGGAAGAAAAAGACCATGAATAGATTTTTCCAAGAACTAGATTTTACTTCCTGTATGACATAAATCAAATCCTTTTTCAAATCTTGCAGCTTCTTTCCTTCTTTACCTTATAGGCCAACCTCCAACTGCTGCTGGATTTACCCTTTCAACATGTCTACTCTAGAGCAATAGACATAATGCTTATGCACCAAAGAAAGAAACCACGTTAGTGGATACCTGCTGCCCAAGAATTGCCGCCAGAAAAAGGAAGAAATCTAAGCATCTGTTGTTCTGTCCCAGGAAAACTCTGTCCATCTGCCTTGACTAGCATCCAAAAGCTCTGATTTCCCTGCATGAATCCGCTGTGATGGCTTGCGGGAGGGAGGGCGACTGCTGCCCCCTAGCCGGCCAAGAACGGCGCCTCAGGCGCTAACGGCATTTTTTTTCTCCCAATTCACCGATGGTAAAAATTTACAATGGAAGAACATGTTTACCAAGTTGCTACACAATATCAACAATATGTCAAACATCTAGAAAACATGATGCCACTATGAAGTCTACCGATTTCACCAGAGCATTATTGCAATCAACTAACATCATAGTCACATGCATGTTATTATAAAAATGGATTTGCTACCAAATTGTAGCAAGATAACATAAGATAATGAATCTGCATGAAAGTATGAATTTTGAATTGCGGCTGGAGATATATGCCGTCAAAATGAATTTATTCCTTTTTGCATGCTTTCATGAGATCCCTCCAACTTGTAACATGTATACACAAGAGGACATTAGCAGAAATAAACTTTGAACATGTGCAATAAATAAGACTTTTTGAGTAGCTGCATACATATGATCTCTAGAATAAATGATGCTAGAAATAATGGTTACTAGTTTATAGTTACTCCCAAATCGTAACACAAATCAAAAGTGTTATTCTCAAACCTATTCTTTATCTGATGTAGTCACATAGGCCAATTGCCCAAGTTCACTCCAAGATTAAGAACATTCTAAAGGCTTTTGATTCAAGATCCAAATAAAGGAAATACGGGAAAAAAAACCTTCCATGAATGATGGCAAACAGTGTTCAGCACAAAGAACTAATGCATCAGCATAATTATCCAAATGACTCTATTGATAAACCATGAAGAAATGAAAGACCTAAACCATGAAATCAGGCTTAATAACATTGGAAAAGAAAATTTTATAGACCAATTTAATTCTTTAAGGATTTAGGAAATACTTTTAAATTATGTATTGTCTTCAACACTCTATACAACAAGTCTCCTTTATGCAAAATCAAAGAGACTAAAAATAAGCTTAGGGCATAACTCAAATAGATTATAGATTAATTCAGAATGCTGCTCTAAATTAAAAATCAAGAGGTTTCTAATATTTCTAAAATGGATTATATGTAAAGACAAGTGATTCCTTTGCTTATTAAGTCATAGGAAAGTAAGATATTCTGCTTCGGATTTATAAGCCATGCCATTACGTTGGCAAATGCTCTTTTTTAAATTTTGGTTAAAGGGAAAAAGATTCAATAAAAAAAGATGTTTACTTTGCACTACAATCGGAAAATATAGACTTTTTGAAATAGGGCAACAAAAGAGGCAGCGTGTTGAAGGCAAACTTGTGTGGACCAAAGGTCCGAGGTACCTTTGGGATCCACGCATAGGAAGCCAGAAAGGATTTCGACTACTTCAATGGCAGAGCAGGAACTGAAGAAGAGAACAAAAAACAAAACAAAAAGGCATTCACAGAAGCTTTCATAGGGATCTTTAGCTTCTGGATCTGAAAAGAGCCCATGGCCGATGCAATAAGCAACATAAGGTGGAGTCCCCACCAATGGTGAACTTAAGAGAAAAACTTCTCTAGAAATCTCCATACAAGGTCATTTTCTAAGAAGATTACATAGACGTGTTCTTCAAGATCTACTCAATCTAATTTTATTCTCTCTACTTTCTAAAACTTAATCTACTGCCTGCAATTTACCTTCAAAGTCAAGGGGTGCTGACCGCGTAATGGTGATACCAGAGCTTGAATGGTGCATTCATAATGTGTGTTGCAGGTCTCCATAATGGCGAGCTGTACTCATATAATGGTGAGGCATTGCCCACCCCAATGGTGTTGCAGTGCTACTTTACTGGTGAAGATATTTCACATGAACAACGATATCTTTGCCCCAGCATGCATCAATTACCCTAATGGTTATAGTAATTACTTGAGTGCTGCAACCTAGAAGCTACAAAAATTGATGCAGTTGAAGGAAAATTGATTTGATTACCATTATCTTTGTCTAAAAAACAAACAACAAAGTAAGTATGTTCAATACTTAGAAAGATCATAATGCAAAAACTTGAGCATGTTTGAGGATTCTTTGCATTCATCGTGATCCTCAAATATGTCAATGAACAGTTATCCTAAATACCTCTATTTATTGAATAGCTACAGACCTATATCGTCAAATGTTGCTAGCTCAGTAGAATATCGTAATGTTACAACAATTGATTGCTCAATTCCAGAATTCTTCTACTGCCTATTATGCTAACCACTTTCATCTCTGTCTCAACATGCAGGTCTGTATATGGTTCAGGCAAATGTATGGTAGTTTCGTCAGCAAAATATCGCACAACAGGCATTGGGTATCAGACCTTTGATCCTAGTTCAGCAAAATTATAGCCATTTAATATCCAATGCAGCTTGCCAGGTTCTAGGCTAAAGCATCTGATAGCTTCCTTGGATGCATGATAGCTTCCTTGGATGCAGGTTCTTCACAAGACCTTTAGCATCCAAGCAGCTTTTAACTTTTTCCTGTCTCTAGATTTTATATGAACACCGTGCTGTTTTAGATTTTTTAATGCCTGTTTTTTGCCAGATCTTCTAATCAAAAAAGGTGTATCCTTTAAGCCAAAGCTTTTGGCTATATGACCCAAGTGCAATCGTTTAACCTGAAAAATCCTTTTGAGCTCACCTCGGTAAGTAGCGTATGCACGAGCATAAGCACGAAATGCATCTGCTGCAAGTTGTTTCAAGTTCATCTGTCATGCAACAAGGAAATAGAAATTCAGTACCTGGCAACAGCAAGCAAAGCAGCCACATACAAATAATTAACTGTGAAGAAATTATTGACTCTATAGCAGTCTGACAAAGTAATGCACCCTGATGCATATCTACCAGAAGGACCTCTGAATGATGTCTCCTCTTTGCTGGGTAAGCATGGTCCAATACATGGAGTAAAGAGAGGTCTTTTAAGGATACACCATGCTTCAATAGCTCCTGCAAATACTCCGATTCACAGGGTTGTAGAAATAAAACTGCCTCCCCTTTCTGGCCTAGACGTGCAGTTCTCCCAACCCTGCAAAGAGTCTGAATTTGTTATAAGCATAAATCAATATCTTCCCAAAGAAAAATTGAGCATCTAATACTATTCAAAGACATACCTGTTCGAGAAAACCTGCTCCAAATGCACGGGTGACTTTCAGTCTGCCTTTTACACGGTCATTTGCAATGGATCCATGGTCATCTGGATGCTCCATCTTGATTCTTAAAACTTCCTATGAATTAAATTTGGCTATCAGAATAAAGGGTATAAAAGAAATCCAAAGCAAAATCAAAATCCACTCTTTACCTCATCGATGTTTGTGCTATGATCTGATGAAAGCTGTAGGGCACCTAATAATCGTCAATCAGTTCAAACCATTCTTTAAGCTTTTGAGAACCGTGACCTTTTCCTGGAATCGTAAATATGTCCAGGCCAAACTATGGCAGGATCAAATATGCAAGCTTTTGAGAACTGTGGCTTCCTTTTCTGAGGCAGGATGAAATATGCCCACGAGCACTTATTTCCTTTTCTGAGGCTCGCGCATGAAGAATCCCCCTCTTTAAGCAAATCGATAGTGTGGTATCTACAAATGTATTAGTATTTAGGGAAATGAAGAAGATCATATGAAAGAAGATGAGAACTTATGACATAGATGCCTCAGAGAAAGCATGGCAAGCAACCACCGAAGGACGAAGAAGACCTGGGAAAGACATCTCGACCAATGGCCAAGACGGTGCAAAATTGTTTACGTTGTTTCGGCAAAAAATAATAACTAACTATTAAACTTAAACGGCCCAGAATAAAAATTGTGAAGCAAAACAAAATGAAAGGTCAAGATCGCGCACAAACTATCATAAAATGGCTTTTATTATTATATATAGATTCTTACAGAGGGCTATCTGGCTTGAATCGTGGCCATTTTGTCACGCAAAATATACTATATCTACCTTATATATATTCTTACAGAGGGCTATCTGGCTTGAATCGTGGCCATTGAAGGATTGTCTTGGCCATTGGTTTATGCTGACGTGGCATATCGGACGGGTGAGATGCATCGCATAGGATGGGATAGGCACTACCGTGGATCTAACTATGGCTACTGCGGACGAAGTGGGTTTTGGGATGTTTGCCAACCGGCCATGGCTGATCTTGGCCAGTTCGTGTTTCGTGATAGGCTCAAATCACGAGCAGGGCTATGGCGCCTGTTTGGGTATGACGGATATATACAGTTATTTGGAGAGGTAAGCCCTTGTGTCTCTGCACTCAGATGCTCTACCCTTATAGAGGCTACTGGTTGCTGTGAAGTCTAAGCAGACGCAGTTGATCCCTACAGTTAAATCTGATGGATAAGCTCTTCCAATATGCCACCCAGTAGCAGAAGTGTGACATTTATGAACATATTCGATCTGGCTCTTCTCACGGCGGTAACGGCAGGGGTTTTGTAGCTTAGGACAGTGGGAAACGGAAAGATGCGTGTTTGTCATTCTTGAGTTCTTGATTAACTTAAATTTAATTGTTTTGAACAGGATTCTTAAAGTTTGGATTGTGACGCATCAATCTTCAACAAGATTTTTGCAATGTCAGGTTAGAAAAATTGATTTCTGTGAATATTTAGAGCATATCTTAAATACAGAGGCAGAATAAGCGTCAATCAAAAACAAAAAGCCTGAAAAATGGGTCGGCTTTATCCATACAAGAAATTTATCGTGGCGGCCTTGCGGCCGCCGCGAACATTTCTCTTCTCCAACCCGCTGCAAAAAAAGTTGTGCTAATTCGAATAGATCTCAATTTTGGACATCCTTGAGATACGAAAGAACATGCAGAAGTTGAACCTTGGGATTCGTCTGCAAATCTTCAAAAAGGTCTGATACTAATTTTGCAAATAGAGAAGTCTTTGATAATGGCATGGACTTCAATGTTGCATCCGCTTAAATATTCCCAGTGGGTACATAACAAAAGAAATCGACCTGTGTGGCCCTAAAATATGAACAGAGCGATCTCAAGTTTGAGCTAAATTTTTTACACTTATGCTCTGTTGCCTGTGATGCAATTCGTCCTTTATTATTGAACAGATATTTTGAAATTGAATTACTAAAAAAATCATAAGGAATAGATCCTAGGAGGGTAACAATATTGCAAGTTTAGATTTACACTGCATATTTAAGGTCGTGGAAATCGTGGCCACTAATGCCGTGGCCACTAATGCCATACTCATGCCTAATTATGTTCATGCTCTAACACAGATATGACATAGGCTCTTGGATACCATATGATAGCCACTTGGCCTACATCTCCTTTGTGATATGGATGTTCCAAATGTGAAATACCTTTTAAGATGTCTCAAATGTCAAAAAAGAAGTTGAATGAGTAGATGCTAGTTGCCTTTGCAAATGGTCAAAATAGAGTTCTTTGCCAACGTAATCAAATGCCAAATTCCTTTAACCTAATGCAACGAAAATCTTGAACTTATAATACCTGACCTAAATTTGAGTGTAAACCAAGCATATCTGCTGAAATTATCAACAATTACCAAAAAATGCCAGCCAGAGAATCAATAGGCATGTACATATGTCGGAATAAATAAGCTCCAAAATATGGCTCGGGAAACAGCCAGCCTGGTGAAGGATATGGAGCTTGGACTTGTTTATCAAGTTTACAACAAGACAATCAAACTCATCTAGTTTAAATAATGGCAATCCTTCAACCACCGTCTTTAGCTTTGATGCTATATCTAATGTAGAAGTAGCAAACTCGTAAGTGTCATGCCACAACGATTTCAAAGTCTTTGGAACTGCTGCCATCAAAGAATATTCTAACTGTGATAAATGAGAAGTAGCCATAGCATTTACAATATAAAGTCCTCCATCATTCAAGTGACCTCGAGCTACTGGATTCAAGATGTGCAAATCTACAAACTTCAAAGGATTTTTTTCTGTGTTATATGAACTTTGCCATCCGTAAATAGAAACTGAATATCCCATTCTCTTATCAAACTGATAAACACTTAAGACGATTGACTAGTAAACCATGGCATGCAAGATAATCGTAAATGTAAATCATTTATCATTTTCAAAAACAATGGTCCCTTTGGCATTGGATTTAACAAGATTTCCATCTGCCAGTTTAACTTCTGTATGCTCATAAGACCTAAGATCTTGGAACATATCTGACGTGCCTGCCAAAATCTTTATGGTTCCAGACTCAGCTAGCCGCATCCTCTGGTAATTTCTGTTCAAAGTATTGATAAATTGAGTCTCCATTTCTGAATTGGAAAGACGAGAAATTTGCCAAACAGTAGTTGAGAGACTTCTTGAGAGACAACTGGCTGGATGGCTGGCAAGTATGCTTGTCTTTAGGATGTTGAGCAATAACTTTTTGCGACTGTCTGCAACCCCTGCGACTATGGCCTCCATTTTTCACAACCCCAACAAAGAAATGGTTGAGGTGTTCACAACCTTTGGAGAAACAGACCTAGAAGACCTAGAAGCAGGTATTCAAACTTCCCACGAATAGCCAATTGCTGGCCAGCTCCTACTTGAACACAGGTTTGTTTCAAGAATTTCAATGCCCCTTGGAGGAGTTTACAATCTCTAAGAACCCTTTTAAACTCAGTAGAGAGAATAACCTTTATCTTAGCATATGACTTCTGAACGATCTTTTTTCTTGTCTCCCCTACAGTGACAGGACCCAAACAGAATCCAAAACTTATCATTGCAAGATCTCAGCACGCAAAATAAATCTCCAGACTTCATAGTCGATCTAATGATCGCCTCCATATCATCGATTTGCCTGCTTCATGAATACACAACAGGCGTAAGTTCTAAGAAATCCTGGTCTAAATTTATGAAAGCACAACTAGAATGTCGTAAATTAAAAGGAGGGACCAACAGTACCTTAGTTTCCAATGCCTCCCTTTGAGTGTCCATATTGAAAGGGAATATATACTTGACTGCAAGGGTCCATAATGACCTCGAGAATTTTAGATCCCATTAGTAACGACACCTACATTCAGATATCTGTTATTCCATCTTCCCTCCATAGAAGATCAGACTTTAGAGTACTGTTTCAGAGCATACATCTAGGATATAATTCTTAGCATCCCTAGGCCATGTGCAATCACTTTTAACATGGAAAATACACATAACAACAAAAACACATATCGTCCATGAAATCATGGAGTCTTCAATTAATGGTTTCTCTTCTTCAATGCTTGACATGATCTCACTTACATTGTGGCAATTGCACATTCTTAAATTTTACCCACACAAAGTCTTTGCCCTTGTGGTGTATGGAGTCCCTTCCTTCTCCCCCTCAGAGATTGATTCCAAACCTTGATGCAAATATGAAAATAGGCCATATGTGAAAGCAAGATTTCTATCCTGCAGAGATTACCCTACTTTTGATGGACTCATGTACCTTTCATTCGTCACTCAAGCATCATTTGACTTGCCTTTGCTACCACAGGTGTTTGCCATTAATGCATATGGGGTGGCATTTTGTAGATTCATCTGAACCAGCTGCTCAAAGCATCTCATCCCTAATTCAATTTCTCCATAAGTCTTACATGAACTAAGCAAAGCTGTCCACGTTTCCTTACATGAAAAACATGGAACAGACTTAACAAATATCTCTGCCTCGTATAACTGCCCCGACCTTGCAAGAAGGTCGATCATGCAAGTATAGTCATATACTGTTGGTGCAATGCCATATTTTTTTATCATCATCTTGAAATAGTGCCTCTTGCTTTTTGCTCATCGCCTCAATCTCTGGCCTGCTTAGCCACAGAGCTTTCTTTTGAAAAAAATACAAAAGGAAGAGCTTACCTAAAAGCTAAATGTATACCCGCTCATTGCCTTAATCTCTAGCCTGCTTAGCCGCAGAGCTTTCTTCTAAAACCGGTACAAACGGAAGAGCTTACCTAAAAGCTAATGTATGACTGCTCTGTGCCCTCGTGGCTTGACATAATACGAAAATGTGATGATTCGCCCAGCATAATCCCGAGCTCGGATGAACCCAAGATGACCTGCTCGGATAGAATCGCAAGCTTTGCTTGGAAGCAAAGTTTTCTCACTTCATCATCAACAGCTGGCACCGAGACAGCTAGAAACAGCTGGAGCCAGCAAATAAACACCGATATCCATCAAATCCAGCAGTATTCAAGAACAGGGAAACACTGGAAACATGAATTCTTGTCTGGATCCAAATTAGAACACCGGAAAAATGACGAAATGCTGCAGAGAATGGCGGTCAAGATGACTACGAAATGGACGGTCAGGATTGGTGCCCTGGTGACACGAATATTCCAAAGCACCAACCAAGCAGAGTTATATATGTTTAGAAAGTGCAGCGTAGATTACAGGCAGATTGCAAACAGAGTTTTTCATCTGCATCATAATACACACCGCCATCTGGATTAGGCAAATAGAAGGAAAGCATTTGCTTACCTTAACACACTGCCCCTCAAGTTTATAGTGATCCAACGGCTCAGATCAATCTTGATCAGTGTGTTACTGGAGCTATAACACACTGCTACTCCATAACACCCTAGGATGTTATGAAATGGACGGATCCAGATCGATTTTGATAATGATCGGATGGCCCAAAACTCTCGGGGCAGTGTGTTAAGGGCGATAACGCCCTGGGCCGAGGGTGTTACTGAAAAAAAAATTTGAGGGCCATCAAAATGGCGAGGGTGTCGCGTATCCGACCTCCAGTTTCCTAAAGCTAGAGTTTTCCATTTGCGGGAAGGGCAATTCTGGCCACCTTAGTTAACGCCAAGGCAGGCATGAGTGAGCTTCTTTTCTTGGTTCTTCTGAACCATGATGTCAATTCTGGCTCTAGAACGACCCCTATTCTAGATTTACATGACTATTGATATAGGAATTGTTGTAAAAATGACGGCTTCACTAAAATGCACTCGTAAAATTTAGCAGACGAATTAATAACAGCATATGCCCATGCATTCTCTCCCATGCTTACGCAGGCCCAGAATCAAAGTGGATCTTTAACTTAAAGTTAGTGCAAAATAATTGTAGATTATGTTCTTAATGCAACAGCCAGTAACTCAGTCCGGCAACCCCAGCTTCTTGCCGTACCTAGAAGTTTAAGTAATACATTAGAATTGCAATGGCAGAAATCCATGGAGTCAAGCAGATGTGCCATCGGCATTTTTATTTGCACAGGTCGTAGTTATGCTTAATTCTTTTATTGCAGATGCTTTGGATGCAAATTAGTAGATCCTAAGTTACAACATAAGCATTTTGCTACAAATCACATTGTCGTCTATGATTCATTTTGAGCTGCAGAATAGCATTCATCTTTGCCTGTTATATCATTCGGTCAGTTCATTTATGTTATGGTATTTTTAAAGCATTTGTTTCTTGCAGCATAGACCTTTAGGTTCCTGACATTCGTTGCAATGATTAATAGCCATTGAATACAAGGTTTGTCTATTATCTACAAATGATATTTATTCAATTTCATGTCTAGATTCATTCTATGTCTCTATGTTTTGCTTTATTTGACCCATTTAGACTATACTTTCTTTTTGGAGTTATGTCCCTTATATACTGTGCTTTGAAAATTGGACAGCAAGTGCTTTTTGTCATTTTTGGCATCTCTACAATAAGAATTTGAAAAATTTATGCCTAGGATTATCTTTAGATCTCATTGGAGGCTTTCCACTGGATACTCTTGCGAGAGAAACAGAGCTTTGGTTTGCAAGTTATGCCCAAAAACAGTTCTATGTCATAAAGTTTTATATGAATGAAGTGCCGGCCTCTTCGTGACATGTGAAATAGGAAATTTTAGAGGTTCTAAGGAAGTGACAAAGCATGATAAAGCTTCTTTTATCTTCTGCCTTTACAGGTTGAAGAGGTTCTCATTGCAGACGTTTTTGGAAATGGGGCTTTTGATTCTATTGTGGTTCAAATTTAAATGCCTTTTATGCATGATCTTGCACTTGATTAAATGGCTTATGTGGATTTGTCTGGAAACTATAAATGAGGATGGAATTACATACTGGTTTCAATTATGTATATAGTTATTGAAGTTATGTAGTCATATAGTTTACATACCAAAATTCATAGAATAGCCAATGTAAATTTGCATCCTTCGAGCAGTTTTACGTGCATCCTATGTAATCACTTTATTGTGCCAGGCATTTTGGCCAAAATTTGCAAACATGAAATATCATGATTGTGCCAAATGGGCCTTTAGGTATTGAATGTGGTACAGAATTTCCATGCCACGTATACCTCTTCTTTGACAAATAGACTGCCAATCTGGTAAGTTTTATGATGTATGTTCAAATTCATTTAGACAATTCCTTAAAAGGATATGATGATAAGGTATGTAGATTAGAATTGTTTTGCACCTTTGAAAAAATTGTGATATGGCATTGGCAGAAATTTAAGGGCAAGTCAAGGTGATTCTTGACTATATTGCTGCATGCAGCGAATTTTGGGATTGCTATCTATTTAACCTGTTTCTAAGCATGTATTTCCAAATCTTTTTTCCTCTACATGTATTTTGAAATCTTTTTACCTCTATTGGCAAATTTAAATGAGAAATTAGGCTGAAAGTGCAGGCCACATGAACATGCCACCCTCTTGATCTATCCCTCAAAGCGAGTGACTTAAATGACTATACTATTAATTTCCTTCTCCTCCAGACATTTGCATTTAATTGTTTCTCCCCCATTTCAATTTTCTATTGGTTTCCTAGCCTTGCATTTTCAGTCCCCCAGCCACATCATCAAAAGAATGCATGCACACAACGTTGACTAAAATACATTGCTATAAATCTTAAGCGATAAAAAAATTTATACCACCAATGAATTCATCAAAGGAATGCATGGATCTAAGGGAATTTTGGAGCATCTAAATAGCCCTACATAGCACTTATCTATTAAAAAAATTTATACCACCAATGAATTCATCAAAGGAATGCATGGATCTAAGGGAATTTTGGAGCATCTAAATAGCCCTACATAGCACTTATCTATTACACGATGGAATGCTCTCCCGTCCCTCGTGCCTATTGGACTACTCTTTTGCTCACTTTGCACCTCTTACTAAGCACATCAAATTTTTATAGGCATTGAGTAGTTAATAGAGAGCGCAGAAACATCGGCTCAAAAAAGATAAAAAGATTAAAAACAACAAATTTGCAAAAAAAAAAAAAAATTTGTAAGTGGAAAGTTCCCAAAAATTGTAGTTTTTCATAGATATTCTACAATGTCTTCGAAGTTGATTAATATGCATGAATTGATCATTACCGGGGGGGGGGGCACAATAAAATTAGCAACTTTGCATTTTGAACTTACACCATGGGAATAACATTGGTCTAACCCACTACTTACAATGGTGTATATGACTGTGCACTGATAATTAACAAGCATAAATAAGCATCTCGACCTAAGATAGAAGTTGCTAAGAATAGTAACTTTGAAAAGTCCCTAAAAATAGTAAATTTTGGCTGGAATCTAAGGAAATCTCATACAATCTAAGGAAATCTAATGGAGAATCTTTATGAACTCTTAGAAAATTACAACATACGCAAACTAGAACATGCGTCGTAGGATCGATTAAAAAACTTGTATATATTAAGACGTATTGGGACTCATTCCATTCCCACTTTTTTTCGGAACTCTATTATTTTACACAAAAAGGAGCACCCCGACCCGAAAACTGTCCTTAATTCGAATTTTTGTCTGTTACTGTGCATCCAAGCTTTCTCCCAGTTTTCACCGATAGCGAGTCGAGTCCCTGTTAGGCTTATTTGTCATTCAAAATAAGAGTTTTTTGCGTGAGGGTGAATTCCTTTACCAAGACATTTTGGCTCTATTTTCTTAGGTGGGTAGACAAGAGATCACAAATTCCAACAAAAATTAAGCAAATTGTTTACTTAATCACCAAAAAATACTAGTTTTGAGATACCTTATATTTATAAATGGGGTCATTACAATATATATTACAGTGGGTGAAGCGACCATAGTGGTCGTATTATCACAATGATTACACCCTCTTCACACATGAACCACCTAGTGCAAACGGCGCGTGGAGCTCTGTCCAAGTCACGGAGCAACTTACAGACGATAGAAATTTGTATGAGGAGTTCCTTCATAGCCCTCGTGCTTGTATGTCCAACGGATGTCACCACCCTCTTCTCGGCATCTTTCTTCAATGAACTAGTCTTTTCATTGCTCCCAAGCATGTACTCTCTGGTCGAGATAAGGACTGCAAAAGACAAAATCAAGTTAGTCAAGTGATGCTACAGGCAAAAAAATTAAAATAAAACACAGTTCTTAGGACCATTTTTGGAAAATACAGGCCTGAGAGCCTTTCTCGACTCGCGAGTCGAGAAAGGTAGCTCAAAGCAAAAAACGCAAGTTTTAGGGGTCAGAAGGCATTTCTCGACTCGCGGGTCGAGAAAGGCAACTCAAAGCGAAAAACACAGGTTTTAGGGGCCAGAAGGCCTTTCTCAACTCGCGAGTCGAGAAAGGCAGCTCAAAGCGAAAAACGCAGTTTTTAGGGGTCAGAAGGCCTTTCTCGACTCGCGAGTCGAGAAAGGCAGCTCAAAGCGAAAAACGCAGGTTTTAGGGGTCAGAAGGCCTTTCTCGACTCGCGAGTCGAGAAAGGCAGCTCAAAGCGAAAAACGCAGGTTTTAGGGGTCAGAAGGCCTTTCTCGAGAGTCGAGAAAGGCAGCTCAAAGCGAAAAACGCAGGTTTTAGGGCCTTTCTCGACTCGTGAGTCGAGAAAGGCAGCTCAGAGTAAAAAAAGGCAATTTCAAGGGCCAGAGATTATTTTTGCGGAGCATCATTTTATCTATCTATCCATCTAATTTTCCACCATAGTTTATTATTCTATCACACCATAGTTTATTGTTTTTCTCATAGCACATTAGTATTTAGCACACATTAGTATTTAACAATTGTTTTTATACTAGCACACATTAGTATTAGCACACATTAGCATTCTTATACTAGCACACCTTAATTAGCACACATTAGTACTTTATACTACCACAATTAGCACACAATTAGTACTTTATACTACCACAATTAGTATTAGCACACATTAGCGTTTTTATACATTAGTACACATTAGTATTAGCACACATTAGTTTTAGCACACATTAGTATTAGCACACATTGCATTTTATACTAGCACGCATTAGTATTAGCACATACTATACTATACTATGTATTTTTTAATAAACACAATATTTTATGTATTTTCTATGAAAAATTACCCTCCCCATAAATTTCCTATGTATTTTCTATGATAAATAGACCCTCCCCATGTATTTATCTAATGGACATCATATGTAAATAGCAACATATGCACCTATAATGCACATTATAACTTAAAAATAATTTACCCTATCAACTTACTTACCCTTACAACTAATAATAATGCACTATATAAATATTATGCCTACGTGACTTATTTTCAGAACTCACTCAACGTGACTCATTTTCAACACTCTTTCAAGACATTTAATTATTTCTTGTACCCCGCTTTTTTCCCCCCCAATATTTGAATTTTGAAATTTGGTACACACACCTTTGTGCCGCAGATCCTTTTGTACCACTTGGAAAGGAGAAACCACTGTGGTTTCCGGAAGATCTGCAACCAAGAATTCGTTTGAAGAGGAATGGCAGAGCTGTAAAGATTTCGTCAATATCTCACCGATTTTTCTAAATACTTGTAAGGATTTCATCAATATCTCACCGATTTTTCTCAATACTTAGTAAGGATTTCGTCAATATCTCACAGATTTCAGACAGAAGCCGCAGGGCATTAAATTATTCAACAAGAATGGAGGATCTAACTGAAAACAGGGGCTCTGCCGACAGAAAGGGCATAAAGCTAACAGAAAGTGATACAAGAGATGAAGGCCATATCCCTTTCCGGCAGCAGCTAAGCATAGCAAAGCCGGATATGCCAGACCAGCCGAAGAATGGAGAAGCTTACCCGAAGATGCTGAAGATGGAGATGCTGAGGTTGGGGCCATTCCTTGCAAGCAATATGCATATCTCATTTCATATGTCAGAGCAGCTACAAGGATCAGATTTCATGGCCACGCTGCAGAGAATACAAACCCAGATTTGCACCTTTTTCTTGCTCGATAGCTGATCATTCCCATTCTGAAACTCTGTCAGCCAGCAGCTCTTTCTCTAGCGTGAAAAGCCACAGATCGGCCCTGCATTTGGCATGGAAGCAATGGCCGCATTTGGGCAAAAGCCTCACCTTCTCGTCATCTTCAAAATCTGCAAGACAAACGCAGCATTCCAATCCGCAGCTTCCTCTGATAAGCGAGAATCCAATAATGGGCAGAGCTTGAATGGCAGCACAGCAGAATCCTCCGGTTTATGCTCTTGCACAGCGATATCAAACGCCTGAAGAATGCCTTGGACGGAAATTTGCGGTGAGGCAGGACGTTCTGCGGATGATGTCGCTTCTTCTTCTTCTTTCTTGTTCTAGCAGGCTTCATATATGCCAAATAGCGGCAAGAATCGGCAGCAAAGATTGAACAATATGGTCCAAAAGAGGACTAATCGGCCAATTCATGAGGACAAAAAAAAAATCGATCTAATGAGCAAGACACAGAAGAAAAAATGGCATTAATCATGCAAGCGAGGTAAAATGTTGAGCGGATCGATGAGGTCGGATTGATGAGAAGCAGAAGTATGAGCCAATGAATGGGGAGGTACGATATTTTTTAAAATTGGCATCCTTTTCAAGTTATTGATTGCGTGCTGGGTAAAGTCAATCCAGATGGGTGCAACAGGTCGCACAGGCGCAAAGATTTAAATACGATAATGGGAAGATGCAACGGCTATTATGGCTATGGCTAAGCTTAATGCAACGGCTATGGCTATGGCGCCGAAACAAAAAAAAGAAAGGAAAAAGGAAAGGTATGGCTATGGTGTCCATGCATATCTACATGTTTTGGAAATGCATTTGCTTTGGCTATCTTCCTTCGTATTGGGTGCCGTGGAGCAGGCCAAGAAAGAAGAAAAGAGAATCCTAGTGCCATGTGCCATGCACCAGGATCACATAATTTGCCATAGTGGTGAGGTTTTACATTCTCGCCTAGTGAGGCGAGAAAAATATCATTATCTAATTATCTAGACTACCATGTCATTAGTCATTATATTTATTTAATTTAGTCATTTAACTTCGTCATTAGATTAATTTAAATTATTATTTAATTAATTATCTAATTAGTTAAATTAATTATTGATTATATATTAATAATTAATACTTTTCGAGGGGGGCCCTTGCCCCCCTTTGCCCCTCCCGCTCCTCCTTTGCCCATGCTCTCCTCTCCCCTCCCTCACCCTTATCCCCTCCCCCTCCTCTTTTGCCTCTTCCCTCCCCCTTCTTCCAACTATCCCCTCCCCCTTTGCCCTTTTTCTCTCCTCTCCCCTCCCTGTCCCTGCCCCTTCTTCCAACTTATCCCCTTCCCCTCTTCAACCTGTGGCCCCTCCCTCCTTCTCCTCCTATCCTTCTCCTTATCAAAGTGTGCCCCCTCTCCCTCCCCTCTTTTTGTTTTTTATGAGTCTCATTTTCAGTCTGAGTCCCAAATTTCGAGATTTGGCCCACTTTAATTAAACGCGACTTAATTATATTATTATTAT
The DNA here is from genome assembly GCA_021234155.1 of Isoetes taiwanensis. Lineage (NCBI taxonomy): Eukaryota > Viridiplantae > Streptophyta > Lycopodiopsida > Isoetales > Isoetaceae > Isoetes > Isoetes taiwanensis. The sequence continues at coordinate 1,217,686 of JAJEKV010000036.1, read as the reverse complement.
TGTGATAAACCACTTTTCTCACTCGTGACAAATGGACATTATATTATTATTATCGTGATAAAAGACTTTTCTCACTCATGACAAATGTGAAACCATTTGTCACGCATGATAAAAGGCTAGCTTTATCATGTGTGAACTTTGTCATGCGTGAGCGAAATAACAGGGGTCTTAGGGGGATTTGATATGGATGTAAAAAATAACAATTCATGAAACCATAGACCATATATCCCTAAAATAATTGAATGGGTTGTTATAAAAAAAAAAAAAATACAGATTCAAGATAAGAAAATAATTACATTAGCTCACTGAGTATATTGGTTAAACTAGTCGTATTAGGACATTGATTTATTTTGATAGAGGTTCGAATCCCTCGTATTTCATATTCTAAAATCTTAGGCAAAGCCATATAGAGGTTTGATATTCCCTCAATCATAAATGACTATCAGCGAAACTAGAGGTGCTCACATGCCCCAAAATACGATCTGGTTCGTAGCATCAACGAATCTGACGACTGTGGTAGTCCAGGGTGTACCTCGTTTAGATTATGTAGCAAAATAACAGGGGGGGCCCTAGGGGGATTTGATATGGATGTCAAAAGTAACAATTTCTAAAATCATAGACCATATATCCTTAAAACAATTGAATGAGTTGCTATAAAAAAAACATAGATTCAATTGAATGGGTTGTTATAAAAAAAAACATAGATTCAAGATAAAAAATAATTACATTAGCTCACTGGGTATATTGGTTAAAATAGTCATATTAGGGTATTGATTTATTTTGGTAGAGGTTCGAGTCCCCCGTATTTTATATTCTAAAATCTTAGGCAAAGCCCTATAGAGGTTCGATATTCCCTCAATCATAAATGACCATAAGCGAAACGAGAGGTGCTCACAGGCCCCAATATATGATCTGGTCCATAGGATCGACGAATCTGACGACTGTGGTAGTCTAGGGTGCACCTCGTTTAATATGTTATCATTACTTTTTCTACATAATGCCTTTTATAATTTATTGATATTATTATTTATTATTTATAACCATACCGAATTCAAATTCAAATTCTTTGTTTTGGTGTGTTATGGGAGATTTTATTTTTTTGGTTTGAAAAAGAAATCAAAATTCAAAAAACATTGGCAAGTTCATGAATAATATATAAACATAACATACCAAAACAAAGAGTTTGAATTTATTTTTTCAACTACACATGACAAGAATGATCAGCTGGGCAGAAAGTATGATTTGTTGTTGTGCAAAACATGTTTTAATCAACTAGTGGGATGTGAAACCCTATCAAATCCATCCAAAAATTTGCTCTAATGACCCAGAAAACCTAATTAGATATGAGCATACTCACACGGGGGGTTACTCTGGGCAACGAGAGCTGTCGGATGGGCATATTTGCCCTTTATTCCTTGATCTGGACCGTACATAGCGATCCTCGTTTGTGGGGTATGCATGTATAAGTTTTTGTATACTGTATATTGAGATTTGCAAAATACTATAAGGTTTGAGAGAATGTACTTAATGGTGTTAATTTTGTACATGTATTATAAATATATTTTAGAGGCTCTCGCTGCCCTACGTAAACCCCCGTGTGAATATGCACCCAAATCAAAGGGGGTTTAAGGGGGATTTTAATTTAAATGTGTCAAATGCAATGGTTTATGTTAATAATGTTAATGGTAGTTGTGTGTTGATTGTTATATTAAAAAAAAATTTGGGCCCTTCGGGCCCTAACTAAAGCAGAAAGAAAATGGGAAAAGCTTCCACCTAACATTGAGAAATGAAGAAACATCCATTCAGCACTATTACAAGTTCAAACACCATATATATAAATTCTTGCTCAACAAGCAATAGAATGTGAAAAAACATATCTCATAGAAATCTTTGCTGTAGTAGGACTTTGAAGAAAACAAGGTAAATAATAATGATGCAGAACAACATTTCCACGCAACAATAAACAACTGTGTGTGTTGTGGTGGCACACTTGCTCTATGATAAAAGGTGCAGGTCGTTGTAGAAGCTTATCAATGTTAAGGATCACCTTTTCCATAGATTTCACCATCTCATGCTAATTGTTGTCAGGGTCTAATGACAAAATATCAAAGGTGGTTGCTGGATATCACAATAAATTTCAAATGTCACATTCGGAGTACAAAGTCCATCCAAACAGGCAACAACAACAGCAGCGACATTGCGACGACTTATGGATCCCGTCCCTTTATCCCCTGACAAAAAAAATAAAATGGATCTTAGTTATCTAGTAAGTGCAAAACTGATCATAGAAAACTAACCTTTTTCAGCAATGATTTTGTACTGGCCACCTTCCTTATTGTTCAATCCACCAGGCCTCACAATATAGTAGCTTAAATTGAGGCAGCAGACCATAAATTGCATACCTACTATTTGATTGTTCACATACATGGCTATAGCAAACAACCATGCCTGGCCATTACTTTGATCAGCTCAATAGCTTTGTCAATTCGATTTGCAGCACAAAGGACACTCAAGTAAGAAGTGTAAGTCACTACATTAGGGACACAACCAATAGCTGCCATGTCTTCAAGCAGCTGGTCAGCTTTGCCAAATTGCCTCGCCTTGCAATACCTTGTAATCATTACAATATAAGAAAAGACAGTAACTTTTTTGCCATTATCCAGCAGTTCTTGAAATATCTAGCACTGAAATTTGAAGTTCTCTATTTAGTCCCATGGCAAACACTTACTGTGGCAAATGCTGCATCGATGAAGCACATCCACATGTAGGTTACCACGTGTGATGTATATTATTGCGTTGAGAAAGAGAAACAAATGAATATGTTTTATTTGCATATACTGACCGTATTTACAGCAGATCTGCAACTGAGGATTCCCCCTGTTGGTAATTACAACTGAGAAGTCCAAGCAAATGTTTTCAGATTCTCTAGGATCAGCAGTCCAAGCAAATTTTCTCAGTTTTTCTAGGGCACTTACCTGCTAAGTAATATTCACCATGCTTGCAAGATCCCTGACATATGCCTGCACTACAAACTAAATGGTTAGCATCACCAAAGATAATTACCCCAAAGATAGAATACTTTGTTGATCTTTCCCCGACACCACAAGTGTAGGAGTGCGCTGCGATGATCAAAGCAAAAGGAACTCCTTTGGGTGGTTGCACTGGCCATAGGTGTTATCTCCCCGCCAGACGACTTCATGGTCTGTCGGTCCAACCAAGGCCGCAGGTATGATTATCTTCCAGTGCTAGCGAGGAGAAGGTATAATTGGCAGGAACATCACACTGATGGGCATCATTCATACCCCAGCACAAGGATTTTTTTGTGATCAGTTCTATGCCACAGACATGGTAACGGCCTACGAATATGGCAGAGTACTGAGACTGGGGATCATTTGCCCAAATTTTGGCATAACCTTTCCAATTGCTTCCCCAGATGTAAGACGTACCATCTTGCAGCTTCAATCCATAGGTGAATCCATCTCCTGCAGCCAATGCCTTCATGGGGGATATTTGGCCGGAATTGCCAGGACTTGGGGTATATCTTTGTCTCCGCCTTCGGTGTCACCCCAGCAGATTGGATTGCGGGAAGTGTAAGTGAGCGCACAGGGGGAATTACAGCAATTCACCTCGATTATGGCCCTAATCCACACAACCCTAAAAAAATGGAGGATATTCACACCCACCCAAAAGACTTTTCCACCATAGGATTTGCCCCCTTTTCTTAAATCAACGGCTAACAAAAGGGTGCACTCAGAAAATACTATTTAGTACACCTGGATGAATACGGCCACCAAATCATATGAAAACCTTAGAGAAAACAGTACAAAAACAGAAAAAAAAAAAACCATTGTTATAATGCTAGATATTATACATCATCAGAAAGATCCCGAAGAGAGCTTTCCAATACAATAAGAACACTCAAAATGGAGTCTAGATTCAAAAGTTATGATAAAAACCATATTACCATTAAGTCTGCATGGCATGCACTTTGAAGGTATTCAGATTGAAAAGTACAAAAAGCAGGTATCTATCTTGATAGGTCTTGGTCAAATCATATGCCAGTGAAAAGCTCTCTACATAAGCTTTCAAAACAGCCCAAGATTATCTGAATCTGACCTTCGTAGCTCAAGTTATGAGCGCAAAACTACAATTGGCATTCTCTCTCTAGTGCTCTTTTTAGATATTACATACATGGAAAAATCTTATTTTTAATTAAAACCTTTTTTTAATAAAAAAATCTGTAAAAAGCATTTGCAAACGTAATTAAGGGAAAATAAAAAAATGGTTGGGACAACTAGACCTGTTGTTCCAAATTTGTTTCGATTGTCCCTAATTAATTACAAATTGGCACATAAATATGGAAATGGAAATCGATATATACAAAAATTATTTAAAGCACATATGCAGTATATAAAAAAAAAAGTATGCAAAGTTTATCAACAAGCACAATTGCCACTGTCTTCGTCCCTGTCATCATGGTGTCAAGATAGGTCGTCTTCCTCTACTCCCTATCCCTATTTGATGTCCAAGTCCTCCTCCTCCTCCATGTTCTTGTCCTCGCCTTCATAGAGCTTTTGTACAATCCTCTGTATAAAATAAATAACATTCCCGTGAACATTATTTTAGTGATACCAAACTTTTGAACTTCGAGCAATTTTGTTGAGCAGTCGTTTGATCAAATATCCCTTTGTCTCACTTGCATAACTGAAAAGAATGCATGTTCAATCTGCTCGAATAAAGTGTTTAGGGATAGAAGACGCAAGCACAAACCGACCCAAAAATGCAAGAGTGACCCAAATTTTGTGAGAATGCTGTTTGAGCCTATAAACTCCAACCCAAGGTCGGATTTGCAGCCCACCGGCACAAATAGACCTCTAATTGGAGTTATATATTAGAATGGTCCTCAACCGGCCCCTCTGCTTGGTACATTTCAGAATTTAATAAATGGAGTTTCTTGGAGATGAAACATTGCCACATGGTGGCATATCATTGGATAATAGTGCAGAAAGAAACTAATTGGTTTTTATGTATCGGGAAAAAGAACAAAATAAACAATAAATAACAAAATAAAAGGATTTGAAAAAAATTCAACTACCGTATTAATCAATCATTTATATCTTTACTATTAGAAAAGCAAAGAGGCTTGTTCTTCTTTAGGTCCCATGAGATCAATATGGTAGAAAATTTTTTCGCTTTGATTAGTTATTATAACAAGTCGCTTTGGCCGAGTGGTTAAGGCGTGTGCCTGCTAAGTACATGGGGTTTCCCCGCGAGAGTTCGAATCTCTCAGGCGACGTTTTGTTTTTGTGCGATGATTTAGCACTGCTGGGGTACTTTTGTTTTTATGCTACACTGTAAAATATGACCCCGCGAATTCCAGGACCTGTGAGAACTGGAACCATTTGGATTAAAAAGTTCAGCAATCATGCGAGATATAACTCTATGAATCTCAGAACTGGATCTGCTGGAATTTAAAGAGGTATAACCCATAAAAAGTTCAGCAATCATGCGAGATATAACTCTATGAATCTCAGAACTGGATCTGCTGGAATTTAAAGAGGTATAACCCATGAATCTCAGGATCTGTGAGAACTGGAACTGTTTTGATCTAAATATTCAGCCCTTTTCTGGACTGCCCTTCTCTACACTTGATACAAACGATGAAGGCTGAGTTAATGCAAAAGTAGAGTAAAGATTGGGCTAAAAAGATTTGAATTTCCAAACAGCTTTTTTGTTAATTGCGAAAAGCTTTACCCAAGCAATTAAAACGAAAGACTTCTAACAGAGAATGGTTGAATGCAAAAACACAATCCCTCCGCTTCTCTATTTCGGATGTACAGAGGATGAAGGCTGAGTTAGATATTACTTGTATGCAAAATTTGGTGAAAGATTTGACTAAAAAGTCAAATTTCCAACACAATTTTTTTGTTAATTGATGAAAGATTTAGCCAACAAATTAAGACGAAAGATTCCAAAAAGGAAATGGCTGAACATTACTCTTGGTCTGAATTTAAACGCAAAAGAAGTGTTCATGAATAAACAATACATACACCAGAAGCATTGACAATAGCAAAAAGCCACAGATATCCAAAAAAACTGATTGTTTTTACAGCCATTTGACATTAAAAACACAGCTCAATGCCATAATTTTGCAAGCTGGCAAGAAATAAGTGATAGATACAATGAAGCAAACAAAAACTGAAGGAAAACCTAATCTTTTAGCCTCCAAAGCCATATAGAGTTCTGCCCTGCCTCTTGAGAGAGTAGACAACTTCCATGGCAGTGCATACGAGTATCTACGTAATGGTCAGTAAAATGTCATATATCTAAAGAGCTTGGCAAATAACTAAATTTTAACAACACAAAAGAATCATACAATGCCATAAATGCATACCAAGGAGAAGCCTGAAGTAGCTCAAAGAACTCAAAAAAACCAATGGCATAGGTGGTGTTAAATAAACACCATACAAGAAAATACCTGCTTTTTAGCCTCCAAAGCCATACAGAGTTCTGCCCTGCCTCTTGAGAGAGTAGACAACATCCATGGCAGTGACAGTCTTACGGCGAGCATGCTCTGTGTAAGTTACTGCATCACGAATTACATTCTCAAGGAAGATCTTGAGGACGCCACGGGTTTCTTCATAGATCAAACCACTGATTCTTTTGACACCACCCCTTCTAGCAAGGCGACGGATTGCAGGCTTGGTAATACCTTGGATATTATCACGGAGGACCTTGCGATGGCGCTTGGCGCCCCCTTTCCCTAAACCCTTGCCTCCCTTTCCTCGCCCTGACATTCTTGCTTGATCGGCGGAATTAGGTCACAGAAACACAGGATAATGGAAAGCCCTGCTCGGAGAAGTGGGAAATTTGAAAGGTATTTATCCTCTGTGAAACCCGCATTTGCTGCCGTCGATCTGAACTTCTACGGCTCCCTATCGCCCGATAATGCACCCCGTTGGATTTCTCTCAACGGCTGGATTTGATTTTTCGAACTCGGATCGACACAATGCGCGCATTTGTGTTTTTGAGCATTTGTTAAAAATGTATTGTTGAGTTTGATAGTATGGTAATAAAGTTTGCACAATCATCTTGGTATTGCGGGGGGTATTGAGGTGAAGGTTCAGAGTGAGATTTCAATGTGGTATTGTATATCTAGGCATATAAATACAGGTTTTGAGCATCTTGATGCGAAGATCTGAGCAGCTTATTTTTCTGAGTTTTTTTGTGATTGTTGCCACGATGGTTGGAGGAAGGGATTTACTCCGGCTACAATTAGAAGGTACCTAGCTGAGCTCCTATTTTCTTATGAAATTTTTTTGATGACGACCATAGCTGGTCCTGCCAACAATTTTCTAAAAAATAGCACGCTGGTGAAATAGCATGTTTCTATGGGAAATTCAAGACCCTTAGGGTGAAATCACACTTGTGGCCGCCCATGATTCTAAATTCTAATCCACCAATCAAATGTCTGTTTTTTGGATTCCTGGACGCCCCCTCTATCACACTTGGGGTGCCCAGGTTGCAATATTTACTGGGTAGGGTGCATATTCCTGGTCGAGGGTTACCCCCTGACCAAGATCTTGGCCACTGCCACCTCAAAGCCACGTTGCAGAAAAAATCGAAGAGCAAATATTAGGTTTCTTCCTGCTTCAAAAACTGCGCATATTAGAATGATTTAGCATTGGATTCACAAGGATTGGAGCCAGTTTTGCATAAGGAATTTATAATGACACATCAGCAGCAAAAATCCGAATTGTAAAATCGAGCTAAACAGCCCCAAAATCGTTACTGAACAGGCCGAAAATTGCTGCTTGAAGAATTGACTTTGAGATACGCAGGTAATGCTGGTGTTTTTCAGGAACCTGAGCAATTTCAAAGCAGAATCAGAACAGGAGTTGCAAGATATGATTTTAGGGATCATCCGTTGCTTCATCATCTGTTAGAAATTTCTGACGTGGCAGTTTGTCCTTGGGCGCAGGTGTGATACCCAGTTTTCTTGGGCATCTACTACCTGTCCAAGACATAAAAAAATAGTTTTGCTGTCCAAGGCATAAACAAAATAGTGTACAAAAATAGATTGTTGTTCAATCCCTAGTGTGCGACCCTTAGATTGTGAAAGATTCCATGGAATCTTTTGCATGGAAAATTAGCATTTTTTCCCCTTAAAAACTCTTGCAGGAAGTAATGGTGCAAAATATGTCAAGCTATTTAAAATTTATCATCACAACAGAGAGCAATGGTTGCACTTTTCCACAAGGAAAAAAAAAACCAATTGTCTGGCTATGGCCTGCATGCAAGGCATTGCCCTACATCTCTCATTACGGATCACACATCCATATTCCGACCCTTATCCCTTAAGGGAGGGGGCCCGGTAGTGGAACAGGGGCCCTGAGATGGCTCACCTTTATGGCGCGATTGAATGGCCAAGATCTTTCCATTTGAGCTTTCTATTTGAATTTTTGATTGCAATGGCCAAGATCTTCTGGTTTTGCTATTTTTACATTTACTAAGAAATTCTTCTCCACATGAGGTGACTAGCTAACACACAGGTAGGAGACCTAACTATGCCATCAGGGATAAAAAGTGGGTGTTACTTTAGGGCCTCCGAACTTTTTGAATAGGGCACCAGAGTGGGCGATTTTGGGGTCATTAGAGAGGGCAAGTCTTAGGGGTTTAAATGAGCCATTGTTTGCCCAAATCCGAGCAATGAAGATCCTCCATCGATCCCTTTTCCTATTAAGTATGCGTCACATGGCACCCTCCTTTCACTCGTCGACCTTAAACGAGGTCTGGACGTCGTTCAACAACTCAAAGCCGTCTTTTAATGACGTGAGCGTCGTTGAATGACCCCCGGAAGCTGCTTGCCCCAAAAGTCCTCTTTCTAAGGCCCTGGGGACGGAGGAGCAATGTCCCCTCTCTGGAACTGTGATTTGGCTCTGCCAATAGACTCAAAACGTCGACATTTCTATGGGGACCAAGTTCCGTGGCCAGAAGACCATCCCTCCTCCAAGAAGCGCAGTTTGACGAATGTGCAAAAATACCTTGCATATCATTATTGAAGGCATCGCCAACACCAATATTAACACGACATATCTACGAGGTTTAATTAGGCCTTCCACAATGGTGCTCCATTTGGATATGCATCAACTCTTTTAATTTGGGATTTTCCGGTTTGGATAAAAAAAAATTGGAATTTTTTCTAAGTTGATTTCCTAAGGTTTTTTGGGGTTCTAGCCGCCGGAAAACTTTCCGATCTTCCAAAAATCATCGAAAAAGTATTTGACATTTTTGGTGGCGTCGAAATTAAGTGGTTTGCTTTCAAATTCTTTTATTCTTCCAAAGTGGCATGTGCATGTCGGCTGAGGCAATCCAGCGTGCATTTCCGTTGAAGATAGGTATGAGCCCTAGCTTGCAATTTGAGATTTTCTTTCTTCAGGGCTTTCTAAACCCTAACGGCTCAACTTCTCTGGCATTCTTCAAATTTTTGCATCGGAAAAGGGGTTGTACTGTTTGCTTATGATCGCTTGCATTGGTGCAGGAATTAGGTCCAAAAATCAAGTTTGAAATGCACGAGCATGGAATCAGAACTGCAGAGGAGGAATTACAGAGGCAGTATCTTCAGTTGTGGAGGTACTGATGATTGCATACATTTTCATCCACTTTTTTGCGTCTTTGAGTTTGCTACATCTTTATGAGTATGGTGTCAATAAGAATATATTTTCTATCTATTGGGATGCTATGGCATTTCTTCTACTTGCTTCAGCTGCTTACTTCATTGGAAGGTTGGTTCTTAGATAGATGAAATCAACTCTGATGTCCATAATCGCTCCTTTTAAGATTTTTGACAGAGAAAAGCAATCCGAAAATAATAATTAAAATCATCACAGCTGTGTTTTTCTCTCTCAAGCATGTTTATATTTTGTCATACACCAGGGCTATATTAAATCAGACCTGTTGATCTCCTACCATGTATTTTGCATTTCAATATGCTTCCAAGCTCATTCCTTATCATTGCCTGTCTTAATGTCTTAAATGGTGTCTATCTCTATAAATTAGATTCTGTCGGACAGGGATGGTTGAAGCTGGCACTCCAATTTTACCATTATAAAATGGTCTCCTAGAATGTCGTGCTTGCTGCCTTGCCTTGGCACATTATGGGTACAACAGGCACTCTCTTTCTATGCAAAATGCGGTTGTGCAGAGCCTTACATAGTCTGCTAGATAAATCCTTTCTCAGCTCTCTTAGTATTATTAGATTCATTGAGCGATTGGGATGATTTGAAGGATGTGTAAACCCTAGCTCCAGACAGATTTATTTAATGTTTCATGCTGCAAATACATTTACAGAAGAAGCCATATGTTCCCATTTTAGGTAAGAGGTGGTTCAGCGAAATTGATTATTTGCAACTCTTTCGTGTTAATATGTCTGGTGAAGTTCTTGCTCCTGATATGCTGCTTGGAACATTTTGGGAAGTTCTATGCTATGGCCATGCAGAAATTGTAATTGCAATATCCCTAGCCCTTTTCCTGATTTATGATTTTCAGTTTATTCTACATGTTATGTCTAGAAATATTAGAAAAGTGTAAGTGTGGTGCGTGAGTTCTTGCAGATGGCAGAGCATGCATGCATGTTAGCTGGATTATGACGGTGGACCTAAGGCAATAGGATTTTCTGGACAACAAAACCCCACAGCATGGACGTTCTATGCCTGTCTATACCTAAAAGAAACATGGTACAGACTGTACGCTTCTTCGTCATACATTTTCAATTTATATCTTCTTCGAATCTTTGGAAGATGTTCCTGTATCAAGGTTAAACGTCATGATATTTAGGCAGCAGGTGACCATGGTAGGTTAGTTCAAGATTGGCCAAAAATTTCATTCATATAATTTCGGTTCCCTCTCTATGCATTATATTTTTTGGAGCAGGTAATCAATTAGGTCACATTTGGAGAAGATGCACTCCAGACTATTCAAGATCCTACTCACAGGCGGCAGTGGCATCAAGAACACTGCTTTCTTTGGTCTGTTTCTTTTCCCTAGAGTACCCTTTTTTCTTTTTCTCATTTTGGGTGATCTACATACATGAAACCAATATATTTCAGAGGTTTTTTGCTCTCCTGCTCTAGAATCAGACTTAGTGTTTTTGGTAAAAGGGTTCTATGCTTTATGACATATTAGATATTTTTCTACAATTTGATGTTTATGTCTATGTTCAGATGAAGGTGGAAAATATGCTGAACCAAAAGCCCAATTTCTTTATAGAAAGTGGGGTACAGTTTGCTAACTGCGATCATTATGTACCAAACAGTTTTAATGGAGTCTTCATCTAAGACGAGGCTATATTTCAGGTTCTTTCTATACATCAGAACTTCATTTGCATTTTCATTACAAATGCTCTTCCTACACACTGAGGGTTGAGGTTCTTCTGCCAGCACAACATTTTTGGATTTAGAGTATATGTCATAACCTTAATGTGAGGCAACTATTAAATATGTTAGCCTCTAAATCTATCAAATGCTCACAGATTATTTAATCAGACATTACCTTAATGATTAACGAGATGTTATATTAGGTAGTTTCTTGGTAATTTATGGAAGATGCTGCAGGAAATGGAAGCTGCACGCCAAGAAGCCAAGCAAGCAGAGTTGACAACTTATCCAGCATAGCAGTTTTACAGGTCCAATTCGTTCTTAATGCACACGTTTTTTACATTGTTCTATTGAAGTTTGATGTTGAACGATGCAAAATCACCAAGTGCAAAATTGCCTCATAGCAGTTCTACAGGTCTAATGCATTCTTAATCCATGCGCGACTAAAGCAACACTAAGGAGGTGAAATCAACATCTTTAGTTTTGGACTGTATAGGAACTTGCAGGTCATTCAATCAATGCATTATGATTGAGGTTGTACGGAACAAATAAGAGTTTTTCATTTTAATTGCTTGCGACGCTCAGTTTAAACTATCCTTAGCCCCAATTTTCCTTTTGCAAGGTCAATTAAACCACGTTGTTTTTAAACAGCAAAATATTGGAACATTGCGTACACAAAAATTGTTCATCTTCTCAACCCTTTTTTCGTTACCTTTCAGTATATATGAGTTCCTCCTGAAGCAAGCTAAGGTTTTACACCACAATTTTGGCATGTTCTCTTCAATTTTCTCACGTTTGGATTGATTCTTGCAGTAGCAAATGGCTGCATCATTAGACCAGCCGAACGGTAGGTAACTGACAAGTATCACTTTTGTTAGTATAGATATTGTTCAAGAACATGATGCTTGAACCATGTATTCAAAATGACACTGAGCTACATGTTTTTAATCCTTGATTTATGGCTGTAGTTGTACGACGCTTCCGATAATTTTGATATGTGTTAGACGAAAGGTTTAGGAATATTTCTGCTTGCAGGACTATAACTCTTTTGTTGTTCTGGCAGTTGGATTTCAACAGAAGTAAGTAGGTCACATATTGATATGATGGATGAAAAATGCATTGGAGCTGCAAATGCTTTGGAGCTGGAAGTTGTTAGAGAACTGATGCAATTGAAGCTGTTAGTTCATCAGGGATAGAAGATGGATGGTAGACAAGTAGAAAATGGTAATTTCTAGACATTGAAGCTATGTGTCATGTTTGCAATATGCTATTGCAAATAACAGATCACAACTCTCAGTATTTAAGGATGTAAAGTTAGCCTGGTTCCTTTACTAGGTTGCCAAGAGATTATAAAGGTAAATGTTCTATATTTAACAATCAAATTTTCGCAAACCATGCGAATACATGCAGTATTGATGATTTGTTATAGTTACTAGAATACAAAAAGAGGATTTTGGTTTTGGTTAAAATGTACTTCCTTCCTTCCTTTTAAATGTTTGCATAAATTTCTTTTTCTTCTTGGTGTTACCATTGTGGGCTCATTTGCTCCAAGGTGTTCCATTAGGTCGACGCATTTTATTTTTGAATGCTACATGCAATTTCAAAGGTAATACTTCCAAAATTGATAAAAATGTATGCTTAATTAGACTATACCTTTTCTATTAATGACTTTCATGTACTTTTGACAAATGCTAAATGTGTTTAGCAAGCAAAGACTAATGAGCTTAATGCCTCTATTTGTGTCTTGACAATCACACTCCCTAACGCTCAACCCTAACCATTGCAACTTTACTTTTAAGGTCAAGCACATTTTAGAACTCTTAATTTGGCCTAGGAGATGCAAAGTAATTATGTCTAAGCAAATTTAATGAGATTACCCACTAACCAAAAGCAATTAAATGAATATATATCTGCCATTTCCTATATACTCCTCAACTAATAATATTGTCACAAATGCTTCCTATCTGATATGCCAAAGATATAATTGCATTAAAATTAGAGTTACTCAACTTAGCGATGGGCCATGTGGTTTCTATCCCATATGTCAAAGATATAATTGCGTTAAAATTAGAGTTGCACACCTTAGCAATGGGTGGGCCATGTGGTTTTGTATGATCGAGTAGTCATGTCTTAAAAGGTTGCTATGGCTCCTTATCATATAGTTTTTACAAATTGCAAAGTCTTACAAATCTTATGGTTAGCCCATAACGAAACAAATATGTAACAAACTCCGACAGTTAGGTACCACTAGAAGACATGTTATATGTAATACTATGCATAACTACTATTCTTAGAAAAAAATGGAGCTCATCACACTATTTATGGAGAATAAGACATTCATATCTTATAACTCTGTCACCTTATATTTGACACAAGTTGCACTCTATCTCCAATGCCCATTTTGATAAGGGTAGGTGGTTCATGTTCATGCTAAAGCCTGAATGCTCATTATATTACCATATATTTGATGCAACTTGCACTTGCTCTCTAAAGCCATTTTGATTAGAAAATACTTTTCAGGTTGGTGCTAAAGCCCGGCAACGCCGGGCATCCATAACTAGTTATTATATAGTTTTGGATTGAGTTGTAGTCTATGGTTGTCTTATATCTAATATATGGAATCTTATATGCACAGTATCTTTGAATAGATCCACCTAAATCAGGCATTTATATAATTCTCCAGCTTTAGATACGAACAAGATGTTTTTGTGGATAGATGTTATTAAACAGCAAAGAAGGAAGAGACAAAATGCATTCTTGTTTGAAGATGATTCATTGTACAACTGTTAATCTTCTAGATCTTACGGTGTCAAAATATAAAACTATAAGAAGAGAAAGAAGACGCTATAATAAAAATGAACAACAATTGTGGATTTGGAACGACAATTCTGGATTTAACTTCTAGATGTTGTGAATCTTATGTGATAAACAAGTTTCTATTTTCTTAATGAAATAAAAAAAAAAGAAAAACAGAGCAAAAAATAAAGTTGTGGTAATAAAGTTCTGGACAATATATACAAATCAAAAGCTACAAAAGCTTCATGGCGCAAGATGCATATTGCCAATTGAAGAATTGACAGTCGAATTTCAAAAGAAGAGAAGGTGAAATATTTTTTCATCAATGCCAGTGGTGAGTTTAAGCAGATCGCATGAAAGCACCCAATGCCAGTTTGAGGCCTTTCTTTTTACCATGTTAAGCTAATCTATGAAAGAAGGAAATTAGGTGGAATGAAGGAGTTTGATGCTTTTTTATATGAATAAGTTTGCAACATGCCAGGAGTTTAAGTAGGCCTTGCTTATGTTGTTTGTGTTATGCTACAAGCCGACAACCATATTTCCACCCAAATAACTCTTCTACAAGAATTTCGTGTTGTTATTTGGACATCATTAATTTGCTATAAAACAATCATCCTCTATCCTTTTTGCGCATTTTCTATATATGCTTCAGATGTCAAAACACCTTTAGATCTTCTATGGCAACCCTACTAACTATCGCATAATTAACCCCACATGTATCCATACCATCACTTTGTAAAGCCATTTCAATCTGCATAAAGAATAGACATGCATTATGATTAACATTTTGATAGAATTAAGTTTTCACAACATTGAATATGAGAGCCTAACACCTAACGAATTATTATTGGCATTTTAAAAAAGGAAACATAAATCAACGTCCAGTGAGATTTTAGAATCCATTACGCAGATATTAGGCACATCCCAATAGAATTCATAGTTCTGAACATTGGCACCTGATATTGATTAAAAATGATAGTAACAAGTGAAATGAAAATGTTTACTTGTTATTTGATGCTCCACTTCAAAGAAAACTTGCAGAAAAGTGGGTTTTCTGAATCTGCCTTGATCTGCATGCAAAATATCATATTATTTTCAGTGGGATGTACTCCAACTAGTTAAGATGGAAATCCTAAGGCATACTACTATGTATTTTGTTTGCGAATTACTTGCTACGTTTACTTGGAACTTCCACCCTCACGTATTATAAAATCTTTGTCTCATATTGTGACTTTGTCTTAAGGCCACCGTAGAAGTTATTCTTAAAGACATTTCCTATCCTAAGAGTATAAAATGGTGCATTGTCTGTTCCCAATTGTTCTGCTTCTATGGTAAAAGGAGCAATCATCCCACCACCAAGCAAGTGCTGGTTTGAGGGAAGGCGGCAAGGCGGCAAGGCGGCAACAGGGCGGCAAGGCCAAAAGGATAAGCTTTAGTTAATCACATTTCGTATAATCCATTCATATGTGATGTTTCTATGTTTCTATACGATGCATCTTTGATTTGTCTCTGTAGCCTTCAATCTTCTGGAGTTTTTCAGCATCGTTTTCAGTTTTTCAGATCTCTACAGGGATAATATTCTAGGTTGAAGCATAGTTTGGCTACAGCACCTAGCAAACAGAGCACAGAACACTGATGCAATCGGCATGAAGGAGACTTCAAGAAGGAATAAATCCGAGACAGCACTATCGACCTTAAGAAAGGGATTCTTGTTGAAACTTCAGGCTTTGGTAGGGGTGGTGGTCGCCTTGGTTACGTCTCCCATCTATGCAAAACAGAGATGTAGTGCGGGGAAGAAACAGGCGGTTTTAGCCCACGAAATTTCTGTAATCTCCTATTCGTAATGATTTTCCATTTCGTACTCTTTAAAAATTATCGTATTGTTAACCGTGGATTTCTTTGGGCTCTTTCTTTGATAAATCCCTCTCATAACAGAGAGATTTGAGGATGCTAATGGATTCATTGGCTAAGATACAGGTTGTGGAAAAACGAGACTTTTTGTAAGAGCAAAATCTTTTCCGGATCAAAGGCCCATTTCATAGTGCTTGCTCCCCTCTTACTTCAAGGCATTAACAATGGCACTAGATGCTAGGAGCTGCCGGATTTGTGTGATAGAGGATTTTGTATGGATATACATTTCAAGGCCAGTGCCGACACAAGAGATTCGGTGATTCGATGTGTCCGTAAGTCAGGAAAGCATGCAGCAGAGATAACAGGATCTGAAGATAGCTTACTGCAGCATAAGAATTGGAGGACAAGCTAGCAAGGTCCTCGCAGCCACAAATCGAGCTATTCTCTATTCTCTAATCGAGGAAGGGGGTTTCGGCAGGTTATTTCGGCCTCTTTGCCTGCATACAGTTAATTAAGGCAAAATATGATAAAGCCAGTCATGCGCTATGTGCCAGTTAGAAATCCTGATTCAATTCAGTGAAACTCAGAATAAAGTAAGATAATGGGGCAGGCGAAGGCGATGGCGCTGGCAGCAGGCTATAGCTATAAATAAACGGCAGCATGGGAATCCAAAATCCACCAGATGGAAAAAGGATATGGCATCGGAAATCCAAAATCCACCAGATGGAAAAAGGATATGGCATCGGAAATCCAAAATCTAAAAATGATGGAAAAAGGATCTGATGATAATAATAATAATAATTTTGGGCATTAGTGGGCCCATTACTATTAAGGTTTTTCCCCGAAAACCCTTCGGGGCGGGGTTTTTTTAATCCTGATAGTAATCGGCGTCACTAATGTAGTCCAGGTCAGCGCGACTCTGTTGCCGCTGGGCACCACTTTGGGCACCAAGACTATGCAGAATAACTGTAAAAAAAGGAAAGGAACTAAGAGTCGGGACAGTGAGGGGCCTCCGACCGACCACCAGGATAGAGCGGGTACAACCCACCGGCTGGTGTTCTATTTCCACATTCGAGTTCTGGTGCACCAAAAACTAAGGATTCATAATCTGACCCACTATTAAAGGTGGGACAGTGGAATCCACAATGTGTACAGCTCAAAGTTGTTGATAGCGAAGCATCACTGCACGGCCACGAAGCCGAAGTAAAGCGGGATGCTGGTAATAATAGAAAAAAAGTCAGCCTTCAGAAAAGGCTACATCATAACAGCGTGATGTGCTAGTAGCGCCCTTTCAGGGAGCTCGCCCATGCTACACAAGTCCAGGGGCCTTATGGCACAATGGACATAAATGTATTCTATTCTATTCTATTCTAAAACCCAACAAGGAAGAATGTGACAAAAACACAAGTGAGGACTGCTAATTGAAAAGCAAGATGGCAACAGTTGAAAAAAATGGAAATATCTAAGAAGAACAAGGACTAAGACACGGTCCCTTTTTGTAGGATTGCTATTCTTGAAAATTCTGGAACACCCGATGGCTCAAAAGTAATTTGCTTCCTTTATATTTTAACAGCTGATTATCTACCAAGCATAACTTACCAACACGACAAGCAAAAACCTAACTTCAGTAGCATAACAAATTGCACTTACATAAAGGGTTATCTGGTTGTGATGGTAACCCCATGTCAGCATCGGTTGCTACCACAAGTGCAACTAGCTGAGAAAGTCAACAACAAAATTAGAACTTAGCTTGTAGTAATGAGCATAGTATACAACGAAGCTCTGTTCCAAATGGTCCAACCACCTATGCATGTGTTAGTCCTCTCTAGATCTGCAGATCCACCTATGCTTCTTTCCAAAAGCAATTATTAGCAGAACATTAAAATAAGCCTTTATTCCACCTATCTTTCTATATTCACATAATCAATGAGCTCTAACCTTAAGCTGAAACTTCTGGAAAAGTCGTCTTCCAATTAGCATCTTTTTACATTTCAAAACATCCAATGGATTAGAAATAAACATTTCTATTAGCATGTACCTTTAAATGCCACAAACAGAACAAATGTGGATTGATATTATTAACATTAGCCATGCACTACAGTCTACTTAAACTTACAAAATAGTTAAATACCAGAAATATAAACTTATCACCGAGTGGCCCTTCATAACACTTTCTAATAGGATCAAGAACAAGACCAGATGGTTCAATACAGTTCGTCCAAGTTGCAGCTGCAGTAGACTGTAGAAGCAACTCCAATCAATAGATGAACGAGAAACCATTGTTGCTGCAACATGTAATTTTGATCTTTACTACCATAATATTGATCATTAATATTTTCTACCATACTATCATCATTGGCTATGGTTTCATCTAGTTGTTCTAGGCATAAAGCATAATTCTCAGGCATATTTGTTAAAAGCATAATCAAAACCAAATAGAGACACAAAGATGCAAGAAGAAATGGACTCTATTATTGGTCGAATAACTAGTAGGTGCATCTAAAATTTCTTAAAAGATAAGGAACAAAGCTTACCATCCAACTAGAATACTCAGCAGAACACTCCAAATCCCGTTTCAGTCGAAGAGTTGTCCCTTCGAGCGACCGAAAAGATTTAGTAACATTAGCACTAATAGAAAGGTCAAAAGGGACAATAAACACGAGACAACCTAGTTTGCAGGGACCCCATGAGAATAGAACACTGTCTATTAGCATATTTGTATAGAAAGACTAGCTTCTCAATTCATGCTTAAACAAAAATAATTTGAGAACTTTTCTAAGCTCCATTGAGAACAAATGTAAGCAACCAAAATATTCAACAACGTAATCTATAAAGTTACATTCAATCTTCTTTGCTCACAAAGGTAGCACTTATTATGGAGAAGCCTATATTCTATTCATACAACCACATCCTAATGAAACCACACCTAGTTAGCATTGCAGATTATCCTCCAAAATGTTATGCAAAGAACCTTAACATTGCGATCAATATCCAAGGCATTTTAGAAGGTCGATATAAGAGATGCAAAACTACTGCTCTTTTTATAACAATACGCTTTCGATATTTTTGCCTCCATGATGACCTAAATAGCTCTATTTCGTCCCTCCATAAACCATTTTACATTTCCTGCAACTTATTGATGACAATTTAACGTTATGTCGCTCTTGCCATGAATATTACTTTCACAACACGCCAGCTATAACTTATCTGCTCCAAAACACCTATTATGTTTTCATCTTCACCCCTTATTCCTTAATCTATACCGTACGTAAAGTTCCTCGTTTGTGGGGTATGCAAGTACAAAATTTGCTATACTGTATAACAAGATTCGCAAAATACTGTAAGATTTCAAGTGGAATACTATATGGTGTTGATTTCGTACGTGCAAAATACAATTATGAGGGCTCTCGCTGCCCTACGTCACCCCCGTGTGAATATGCACCCAAACCAAAGGGGGTTTAAGGGGGATTTTAATTTAAATGTGTTGGACCCAATGGTTGTGTTAATTAATGTCAATGGTAGTTATATGTTGGTTGTTAATGTCAATGGTTGTTATGTGTTGGGGGATTTAATTTTTATATGTTGGATGTTAATGGTTTGTGTTGCCAAAAAAAATTTTTGGCCCCTTCGGGGCCTTAGAGACGTCACCCCCCCTTCCCCCTCCCCCCCCGGTGTGACAAAAATTTTAGAATTCAAACCAGGAAAAAACTAGAATTCATTTGAGGCTTTCATCACCTGTAGCTTTTGAATTTGATCACAATAAAACAAAAAGAACATAAGTAAAAGTTACCATAAAGATAGAGCAGATTGATCCCATTATTCTGAAAGTCATAAAGTTTGCAACACAAAGAAAACCCCCTGTTATTTATGCTACATATTGTTACTTCCGCTACAACTATTTCTCTTTCACAATGACACTATTGTTTATCAATCCATATGATTTTGGATGCTCCATCTCTAGCTTAAAGGTAATGCATGATTCACCTTATGGTTCGATTAAAGTTCCAAACCTACAATATAAATGCATTCTTGTGGCCACTGTTTGACTGATTTGCGTGACATGGAAAAGGGCGTGGAATAATCCGCCTATCCATTTGTTGATTGAAGCTAAAGGCTGGCTGCTATGAACAATCCGGCAGCCAGGAATATCCAAGAGTTGGAAGGAAATAGAGGGCCTAAACTTGAATCTGCAGCAAATATTAGGAAGGAAACAAAAGGGGATTTTGCAGCACTACATTGTAGAATCAGGAAACCAATACCTCGTAAAAGAAAACATTATGCTAACTGAAGAAACATTAAAAAACAAATACCTTTGTAAGTGTGAGCAAAAAATCCATCTCGTGGTAGTAAAATCCACTCCGGCAATAAGAATCAAAGAGGGCAAGTACACATGCATATGCACACATGCACACATGCACATGCACTTGCACTTGCACTTGCACATGCACAATACACATGCACATGCATATACATGCACATGCACATGAACATGCACATGCACACACATGCACATGCATGTGCACATGCGCAGTGTTCATGCATAAACACATGCAGAGAAAGACAACAACCCTCGGATTGTTCCAACCAACGAAAATCAACGGCCCATAAAGGGTGCACTCTAGAAATACTATTTAGTACACCTCAACGAATACAACAACGAAATCATAGAAAAACCATGTGAAAAAACGTATAAAAATCTAAAACTAACCCCCTGTTATTGTGCTACATATTCCATCTAAACAAAGAAAAACCGATATCGCCTTTGAATATTCATTTCCACCCCTCTACCCCAAGCCTGCCCTAGTGCTAGTTCTTTTAGAGACACCGAGATTTTCGCGTCGAAATATTTTTACCCCGGTTATTGTGATTCCATCGCAAGATATTCCTTGACGCAGAATCACGAGCCCCGGGAAACGAGGTCCGTTCCGGGCGACCCAGAACCGCAGGTACAATGACAACGCCACGCGGCAAAGGCGACGATCCACCGGTTCGGCCAGGGTCTATCCGGCCGCTTGCGGTTTCTGAAACCTTCGGGGCGGAATCACCACGGGTAGAAACCTTCGGATAGAATCACAACTCTTGTATTCCACTAGAAGGAATCACAACCTTAGGATACCACGCCGCGGAATAACCAAATCCAGATTCCACTAGAAGGAATCACTACGACGCGATCCTGCCAGATGGAATCACATTCTGTGTTATCCAACGTGGCGGAATCACCACATAGAGATTCATGGGGAAGGAATCACAGTTTTTTGATTCCCCATTCGACAGAATCACAACCGTAGGATACTGCAATGCGGAATCACCAAATTCTGATTCCAACAGAAGGAATCACGTGAACACGATTCTGCTAGATGGAATCACATTCTGTGATATTCAACTCCGTGGAATCACCAAATTCTGATTCCAACAGAAGGAATCACGTGAACGCGATTCTGCTAGATGGAATCACATTCTGTGATATTCAACTCCGTGGAATCACGACATGAAGATTCCGGGGGATGGAATCACAGTTTTTTGATTTTCCATTCGACGGAATCACTGCCAATGGGCGACGCATCCCTACCGCTCGATTTGTCGTGACGCATCCTGACCGCTCGATATGTCGTGGATATTTTGGCTATTTTAATTCTGTCCTACGGATATTTTGAATTCTGGCGACTCATAATTATCACCGTACACGGTACCCTGACATTTGTCATGATTGAAGCCGGCTCCGCGTATCATCGTCCTCCACGTCAAGCCCTGCATGAACTGCGCCCATCCGAAGGAATCACCCTGAAATTTCCCTTTCTCTCTTTCGAAACATTCGTTTTCTCGGAGGTTCGTTCCGGCGGCGCCCCCTTTTCTGTTAGCGTCCAACATACGATTTCTCACAGCTCCGTTCTTCCCGGCGCCCCCGTTCCTTCTAAGCGCCGTTCTTGTGTTTTTGTCGCTTCAATCCGTTTCCAGATGGCGCAGAGTCTTGAAACCTCGCAGGGCGAGAACTTCCAGGTTGAATCCGATGCAAATTCGGCCTTTGTGTTCCCTGTGAACAATCCCTTGCAAGAAGAGCCTATTGATCGGGAGGTGGACTCCCCTCGGTAAGGCTTTTGCAGTTCATGGTTTTGGGACACATTTGCAGTTTGAGTTTGGAAAATTTTTTGAAAAAATTTTAGAACGGATTCTCCTGTTCGCTTCGTGCTAAGCTCATTGCTCAAGCTCCTCGTTTTTCCCAAATATTTGGGGGTTGCGGATGCCCGCGAAAATTTCCCGCTCTGCTCCAAAGGCTGCCTCAAGAGGATGTTGATTGCAAAAAGAAGCGTAACAAGATAGAGTGCGAACTGGATTTATGCAATGATGCCATAGAAAACGCCCCCGAGAATCCCTAAACATGGCAGATATTCCCAACCGGAAATTGGATGCGCGGGTGATGGCGGTGGTAATCGCCAATTCGACAACCGTGGATCGGTTACTCCAAGAAGTGGGATTTGGAAATCCACAGATTAGCCAAGCACAACATGGGGGATTACAAGCCGCCAGCCAGCAATTCGGGAAGGAAACCCAATGCCCCCGAAGTTAGCGAAGAAGAAGAAGAGGGATTTTGAATTGGTGAAGCCGCAATGAGTGTAGATGAGGATTACCCGTGGCAACACAATCTGAGACGGATTTTGGCAAGGGGGCCAGAGCCAAGCCATGGCAGAGGAGCAAATAGAGCATGGGATTCTCAAACCGGCAAACAAGGTCGCTTGGGTCATGCAAAGCAGTGGAGATAAGGCGGATGGTGGAGGAGAGTTTGGAGGAACGTAAGAGGGCAGCAATAAGAAATAACATTGCTAGAAGGTTCAATGTTCTTGTTGAAGAGTTGAGGGCCGACATGTCTTTGGCTAGAGAGCAGGAACAGGTCGACCGAGATGATTTCAGTATGGAAGCTGCACAAGCAAAGGGGGAATTTCCGCCCCCCCCCCTCCCAAAAGAGCATGCAAACTCGGTCGGTCAAGAGGCTTCCAAAACACCCGGGAAAAAGAGGGGTGCAAATAAAGCGTAAGATTGCATAGCTCCTAATCACATTGTTTTTGAGGCGCCCGGCTACATTCGTGGTCAGCGATGCTATTCAAACAGCGAAAGGTCTTCCGAGCCCCTCCTCCACGTCGGAAGAGGAGGGGACAATTATTGACATTCCCATGATGCATATTTGGAGGCCACATTTTTTATTCTCGCTTTTTGCTTACCAAACAGGCCTTGTTTCCGGGGAATTGGACTGTAATTTTACATTCAAGTATCCACTAACAATCATAAAGACGGCATTCGAGTAGGGAAAAAATCGGCAGCATCTGAATTTCGGATCTATGCCAATTTTGCCCAGGTTTTCATGACAGTGCCCGGTGTAGAAGACGATGTGGACTGCAGAATCAACGAGGAATGCGTTGGTGCCTATCTTCTGTAAGTTGAAAGCTGATTTTTCGTTTGGTTTGACAATATCATTCATCATTTTGTAGAATGCCCTTCCGCGAGCCTTAATTCATGCCATCCCCCAGAATAAGAGGTGCCAGCATGTTTTCATCCATCCCGCGGCCTTCGGCCTCTTCTTGCAAAACTCTTTGGAGGGTCAGTCAGATGCCTATGAAATTTTCAGTAATCTAATCCCACCCAAACCTTTTAGCAGGCAGAATTGGCGGATGCAAAATGTCGGTTTCTACTACTTCCCAGTAATGAGCAGGTATACAATTCGATTTCGAGTTAACAGGTAGGCAATTCGATTTCATAAACTTGTTTTGCAGCAACCACTGGAGCCTGTTTATATTGGTATCCAACGAAGAGGCAAGCAGGAGGCTTCAAACCCCGTGCCCTGTGGTGCTGCATCTGGATTCAATGGCGCCCATGCACTCCAATTTAAGATCTTTCGCGACCTTGTAAGATGAATTTTACAGCTTTCCTATCGAATTTGCCTTCCCTGATTGCTATGTTTGTGCTCAGTTTCATAGCAGACATTATGAAGAGATGGAATTTTGAATCCTCAAGCCTTCACAATGCCCCCTGTGTCCCCTTGAATGTGCCCCAGCAAGAGAACACCCAGGATTGTGGGATATACACAATTTGTTTTGTGAAGAGGTTCTTGCTGGACATTTGCAACTCGAAAGATCATTCTGTGAGTGTTATGTATGCAATTTTTACTTCATTTCGTGATGTTTCATTCTAAACTTCTGGCGCTGCTTGCAGGTCATTGACACATCCAAATGGTTTGGGCGGAGGGAAATCGACATGACAAGGTCGACATTTGCTGTCATGCTACAGAAGTTATTTGACTGCGTCCAGCAAAGGAAAAGCACATTTCATCTACCCCAGGGAGATTGGACCGAGGAGGGTGGCTTGGTTACCCGTCTGAGGAAAAATGGCCCATGATTTCAACCTTGCTATTGAACAAAGAACGAAAATTCCCAGCTTTGCTGGTTCTAATTCCCTTACCACTGTATATGATCGGATGAAGTTTTTTGAATTTGAAATTGAAAGATTTTGGAGCGGGAACTTTTTTGAATTTGAATTTGAGTTGCATGCTCGATTCCTCCCCGCGGAATCACATCATGGTGATGCCCTTCCGTGGAATCACACTTACGTGATTCAACTCCGTGGAATCACCCCCACGGTGATTCCAAACCGTGGAATCACAACACCATGGTGAGTCCATTCCGTGGAATCACACTTTCATGATTCAACTCCGTGGAATCACTCGTACGTTATTCTATACCGTGGAATCACATTTGCGTTATTCCTTTCCGTGGAATCACAAGTCGGTGACGTGGAGCGACGTACGTAATGAATACCAAGGCCCCTACACTGACAGCGAATTTAGTACTTCACTGCATGGATTCGTGCCAAACTGAAGTGACGTGACGTCGACGAATGTCTAGGTGCCACGTTGGCCCCTAGACTGACAACGAATTTAGCCTAGTCGGTGATTCCGTTGGGGGGAATTTCTCAGAGCCCCGACGGACAAGCTTCTGGCGCTTCCAATTCAATCATATGTTTTGGTTTTGGTGCTTAGCTCCAGCTCCGGCGCTTCGATCCGATTGTTAGGCGCCATATCCTTGCGATAGTTCTGGGTTTCTCGTGGTTGGTAAGGAAGTTCTCCTTCTTTCCCGTGGTTCGGTAAGGAATTTCTTTACCGCTCTTACTTTTGCTCTAACATCGATTCCGGCTTGTAGGAATGGCGGACTGTCCACCAATTGTTATAGAGGACGGGTTTCTCAAGATTGATCTTCGTTTCTTGGATAATTTCCACAGCTGCAGGCTCGAGAGCCTGCAGGATAAATCTTCAAGTCGTCGCATTTGCAAGAGGTCCCGCCGGTTTAAGGCCGCCATCACCGAGGCAAGAGGGCTGCGGCTAGCGTGAGGGTGCCTTTGAGGAAATCCAATGGCTCGAAAAATTCGAGTTAAAGTTTCTAGGGTTCGAATTCACGGTCACGAAGAATGTGACGGTGATTGGGCCAAGAATTTGTTTGCATCTCTTCATTCAACAGGTAAGCGTACTGCATGCGGATGTTCCAAGGACGCGTTTGAGTTCGATGAACCAGAAGATGACGACTTCGTGTTTCCGGTTGCCTGCTGCAAAGACCCTTCCACCGGCCGAACTAACTGGACCAGCGTCAAGGTCAGCCATCCGCGCCTCTTGCTTCACGATTTTTCTTTTTTGCTGGATGTAACTAATTGCATGTTTGATGCAGAGGAAGCGTTCCCACACCTCCACTGGCTAGCTGCTGATAACGAATGAAGCGGACACTGCCGTCTTTTTGGCAGTTTCCTTTTGAGCATCCATACATGTCTGAGATTCACTGTCTGTTAAACCCTGGTGTTTCTTTTTTTGGTTGAACCTGGCCGCTAAACCCCGGCCCAGTTAAAAACAACTTTTTTTTTTTTTCGCGACGCTTCTCGATTATGGCTTCTTTTTGTGATTCCCACGCAGGGATTAATCATTGATTCCATAGGCAAATATAAAGCGTGATATACATGGGAGTATTTATACTTCAAGTATTGTACATAGAGCTTCGAGTACTTCTGCACAGAGTATTAATATATTAAAGTTTTTTTAAACAGAGTATTTATACTTGTGGTATTTGCGTCTCACATGGTATTTATACGTTTAGTATTTTATATAGATAGTATTCAAATGTATACTTTGCTTGATTTATACCGTAGTATTTCTACACATGGTATTTATACACAGTGTATTTATACTTATGGTATTTTCTACACATGGTATTTATACACAGAGTACTTATACTCACGGTATTTTCTACACATGGTATTTATACGTTTAGTATTTTATACAGATAGTATTCAAGCCTATAGTAATTTGCAGATTTATACACCGCTATACACAGAGTATTTCTACACATGGTATTTATACACAGAGTATTTATGCTTACGGTATTTTCTACACATGGTATTTATACACAGTATTTATACTTACGGTATTTTCTACAAATGGTATTTATACTTTTAGTATTTTATACAGATAGTATTCAAACCTATAGTGATTTGCAGATTGTGTGTGTGTTTGTACTAATAGTATGTATACGTATAGTATTTTGCAGAGTATTTATACGTCGAGTATTCATCTTCAACCTTAGATTCTGTACATTGAGTATCTATGCAAAACATATCATGTCAGGAACTCATATTGTGCAAAACTCATCAAAAATTACAATATGTACATTCACAATATGCATAGAATTTGAAGCCAACTGAAGAGATTGCACATCAATTAACTTAAATCTGTATTTTCACAAGAAGGCGTGCAGCAAGGTAGCTACCAGGAAATCAAAAATCAACAGAACTGTCTGAACAGAAACCAAAAAAAGGACGGTCCTCCATCATTGATAGTCGCGAGCTATGCACTATAACTGGGGCGGGCTCGTTTTTTCTGCGTGGTTCATGCAGCAGCAATAAAGAACATTAGTTGCAGCGACAATACAGAACATCAAATGAACAGCAGTGTATGAACTCACACCTTGTTGGTAGACCAGTCAACCCTCCCAAAACTTGTCTCCTTGCAGCAGGGAACCGGGAAAGCAAACTCACCGTCATCTGGCTCATCCTTGCACTCCACCTTCACTGGCTTTGAACCAGCAGATTCTTCCTTCGGCGATTCCGTAACGTAGGCAAACAGATTCTTTGCCCACTCTTCATTAAGCGTCTCGTGCCCAGGGATGTGTGAAACGTTGGAAACCTTCACAGGAATCCTGATGCATTCACAACCCTGTCCCGAAGGTATGGCGATAGGAATGGGCGGGACGTCTACCAATGCTCGACCCCGGAGGCGCTCCTGCAGATTCTCGAGCCTGCAATCTTTGAGGGCCTCGAAAAACGGGAGGTCCACCACTGGGACCCCGCCGAGTATGGCTCTTGGGGGCGTCGGCCATAATCTGGAGCGGAGGCGAAGATCGGCGCCTCACGGGCGTCTTCCCGAGAATTATGAGTGAATACTAAGAGGGCGGCGGTTTGGTCCGATGCCCAAGGTTGATTACGTGGGGTGGAATCACCACCGCGGATTCTGCTCGGTGGAATCACCACATTGCGTCACGTCGATTAGCCATCCTGCATAATGGCGGGCGGTGACTTGACAACCGACTTGACATCGACTTGAAGTAGCATCATTACTGCGGCATGCAATGATGGCGGAGGCGTTTCCATCCGGTGGAATCACGAATTGGTGATTCCACCGGACAGTTGACGACTTTCGGGATTTATTTCGACCATTGGACAGACGTGTAGTTTTACAAAATAGAGTTCTTATACATAGAGTATTAATACATTGTGTATTTGTACACATTGTATTTATATTTATAGTATTTTGTACACATGGTATTTATACGAGTAGTTTTACAAATTACAGTACTTGTACATAGAGTGTTAATACATTGCGTATTTGTACACAGAGTATTTATACTTATAGTATTTTGTATGCATAGTATTTATACGAGTAGTTTTACAAAATAGAGTGCTTATACATAGTATTAATACATTGTGTATTTGTACACAGAGTATTTATACTTATAGTATTTTGTACTCTAGACAGACGTGTAGTTTTACAAAATAGAGTTCTTATACATAGAGTATTAATACATTGTGTATTTGTACACATTGTATTTATATTTATAGTATTTTGTACACATGGTATTTATACGAGTAGTTTTACAAATTCTGAAGACTTGTACATAGAGTGTTAATACATCATGATTTGTACACCGAGTATTTATACTTATAGTATTTTGTATGCATGGTATTTATACGAGTAGTTTTACAAAATAGAGTGCTTATACATAGAGTATTAATACATTGTGTACTTGTACACAGAGTATTCATACTTATAGTATTTTGTACTCTAGACAGACGTGTAGCTTTACAAAATAGTGTTCTTATACATAGAGTATTAATACATTGTGTATTTGCACACAGAGTATTTATATTTATAGTATTTTGTACACATAGTATTTATACGAGTAGTTTTACAAATTACAGTACTTATACATAGAGTATTAATACATTGTGTATTTGTACACCGAGTATTTATACTTATAGTATTTTGTACGCATGGTACTTTATACGAGTAGTTTTACAAAATAGAGTACTTATACGTAGAGTATTAATACATTATGTACTTGTACACAGAGTATTTATACTTATAGTATTTTGTACTCTAGACAGATGTGTAGCTTTACAAAATAGTGTTCTTATACATAGAGTATTAATACATTGTGTATTTGCACACAGAGTATTTATATTTATAGTATTTTGTACACATAGTATTTACACGAGTAGTTTTACAAATTACAGTACTTATACATAGAGTATTAATACATTGTGTATTTGTACACCGAGTATTTATACTTATAGTATTTTGTACGCATGGTATTTATACGACTAGTTTTACAAATTACAGTACTTATACGTAGAGTATTAATACATTGTGTACTTGTACACAGAGTATTTATACTTATAGTATTTTGTGCATATGCTAAACTCGTCAAATTAAAAACCATAGTATTCGTGCAAAACTAAAGATATTACAAACCATCTAAGCAAGGCTCTCCATCTCAACTTCCTTCCAACTCCGTTTCTTGTCCTTTGGCCCCCTCTTCCCTATTTCCAAGAGTGGCTTCATCCTTGCAAGGCTCGTTCCATATGCCTCCTCTTCCTCCAAAGGCCGACACAAAGGCGATATAGTTGTGTCTTGTCCATCCTCTTAGATCCATCCTCTCAAGCCCGGTGTCGACTTGTCTCATCATCGCCTCTGTGGCTATGAGGAGGCTGGGATCCTTGGAGGCCCGGCCCCATAACCCTTGCAACACACGATTCTAGTGAGGCCCTAGCTTCCTCTACGGTCAACCCAACTTTCTTCATAGGGAGAATGTCATCCTCTAGACTAACTATCTCTTCAAGTGAATCTCCGGGGGACCCCGGTGTACAAGGGCCAAGTGCTCCATGCCACCACATGCATTTCCATAATCGGAACCTAGAACCTTCAAGATGTCACGCTCTCTCAGAATTGTCCATTAGTTGAATAACCTTAACTTGGTGTTTGCAAAGGTTACCTTTGGCACCCCATGGGCAATCTGCTTCGCCCAATTCTGTGTGCCCCACTCACAAAGTACGGTTGGCGGTTGAGATCAAAGAGTCGGACATATGCCTCGCCTCCTTCGAGGTCTACAAAGGGTGATCATCAGAATCCCTAAGCCCCTCGAATAGCGATTCTATAATTTTCTCTTGTGATGTGTTTATGACAAAACCAGCCTCTTTCATCCCCCCCGTGTGCTTGTAAATGAAACAACGTGGTGTGTTAGTGCACACGTAAGTATACAAAACACGTTATCTTTTGCAAATTACCTTGAGTATGTTGTATGTGCCTCAACTTCATTGACAAGCATATGTAGTAGCCGGTCCATCCTCCTTCCCTTGAGGACAGATTTGGAGATGCCCAAGCATCTTTAGTATCTTGTGCCAACCCTCTATTGCAGCATTGGTTTCTTGGTTTGAATGGGGAACATTCTTGTGGCCAACACCCATTCACATATATTTATGAGTCCACTCAACGACTCATGTAGGAGGCCAAACGGGATATCGAGGATACTTTCCTTTCGGGGTTTCCAACTTTCTCAAAGCTTCTACTTTAACTTGACCTCATTGTAATCCTCTCCATATTCATTGTTACCCGGGGACACTTGATTCCATACATGATCTCACCCAATTCCTTAAACATTTGGTTCCTTATCTCCTTGTTCTTCACGTTCTTGACTAACCACTTCAACCAGTCTCTTCTCACATGCCAGATGCAAAGGTTCAAGCGCACGCTAGGGTAAACCTGAAGTGTAGAGAGATGCCACATGCTCATAGAGTGTGCAAAATGAACCACTTAAAATTGCTCATAGTGGAAACATTGTTACCTTTTTAATTGCATGTATTTCGGCATCACAAGAATCGGTGATAAAGCATGAGGGCTTCCAGGTTGAGTCATGGCGTTCAACCCACACTTTCATGGCTTCTAGCCATCTTGCAATTGCATCTTTCTTCTGGGAGTTCGCGATAATCCAAGCCAAAGGCATCCCATTGAAGTAGTCATCGAATCCAATGATAGTGAAGAGGTAGTACCTTTAATGTAAAGTAGCAACACAACTTAAGAATGTTGGCAAGGAAGCTAAAGTCTTATATGAGCATTGAAATGCAAGAGGTGCAACCCTACCTCATCCCGCTCGCGTCTTGTAGGTGGAGTCGAGACACAATGCCCTATCCTTTCCAAATCTCAACAAGGCTCCTCTTTGGGTGGGAGTCATAACCCCCAATTGGAAGATGTCACCTTGCTCATAATGGAATACACTGTCAAGGTGTTGTTGCACCCACATATGAGTGCTTGTAGCTTCATCTTCATGCAACTTCCAAACATTTGGTCACTTCCTTTTCAATGTTGTAGATTTCATGCATCTTTAACATGTCATCTCTAAAAGCCCCTCCAAACCAAGTAGTTCCTTCTTCAAGCTCACTCTTTCTTGGTGGATATTCATCACCATTCTAGGTGCAATGTAATGCAGCTTTTTTTTGATCCATTCTCTCTTTTCATCCCAGTGAGCCACGGAGCCACCCTATACCTCAACCCTTTTCTCAGCCTAAAAAGCTTTCTGGTGGGCAAATTTGACCTTCTTTGGTTCACATGATCCCATTTGTGGTAGGTAATTTGAGTGGTTTACGGAAGAAGGTAGAGTTGTCTAAAAAGTGAAATGACATTGGCATCCCCTTCTAACACTCTCCCCCTTTGAACCCTCCTCCTCCTTTGCCCCGGAGGGACGAGGTCGATCTTCCACGACATGGGTGTTCCCTGAACTGTCTTGGGGTCCAAAACTACACCCAAGCACGCTTTCCACCATGGAGGATGAATCAGCCATGCTTTAATTTCCATGTGTAATCTACGAAACTAAAGAACCGCATACCTTTTGAGGAGAAAGATATGTCCGGCTTTTGGTTTTGATAGCCCCTTATTCATTTGAGAGCTTCTTATATAGAAGTTGCAGGGTGCATCCCCATTTTTTTGCTCCCCAGCAATGAAATCCGGGACTCGTGAGGTGGGAATATAGGAAACCCACACCAATTGAGTGCCTCCTCCATCCAGATCAGGACCCTGATGCTCTAGAACCGTCGGGGGGCCGATCGTGGTCAAAATGCCCTTCCGCGGGGTTTGTTTGCCAAATCCGCTTGCACACCGCCACAATAAGCGTAATGAAGCGTAATTAGAGCTTAGCCACAACAAAGAGATGGAACTGGAAAGTGCTTGCCTCCTCAATCTTCTCTTCGAGGTCCATGACAAGCTCCGCTGAGGACTCCTGCTCGCTGTGATCGAGGAGTTCCACGCAGGTGATTCCGTCCGGTGGAATCGGCACACTTACGTCCGCAGGCCGGACGAACTCACGACGCCACAACGTCCGTCAACCGGTTTCCGCGAACGGACCGGATGCATCCACCTGTCGTCCTGCAGAATCACCTGTGTCGGAATCACCTGTATCGGAGTCACCTGGGGAGTGATTCTATCCTGCGGGATCATGGATCCGTGATTCCATCTGGCGGAATCACGGAGGGTTGATTCCATCCGGCAGAATCGTTCCGGATTGATTCAACTCGACGGAATCACTAAACTGTGATTCTGTCTCACGGAATAGCGCTGTTGTGATACCGTCGGGCGGAATGAAGTCGTCGTGATTCCATCTCGAAGAATCGCGCAGTTGTGATTCCACGGGGCTGTATCCATGGTCGTGATTCCATCCGGCGGAATGGCCATGATGTTGTGATTCTATCTGGCGGAATATATTCGTCGTGATTCCGTCTCGAAGAATCGGACATTTGTGATTCCACAGGAGTGAATCGCGTGGTCGATATTCCATCCGGTGGAATAGTCACGTTGTGATTCCACCCGGCGGGATACGTGAGTTGTGATTCCATCTCACGGAATCAGACACTCGAGATTCCATCTGGCGGAATAGCATGGTTGTGATTCCGTCTGGCGGAATAATCACGCCCGTCCCGTGATACCTTCCGGAGGAATACATTTGCGTAGTGATTCCGTCTCGTGGAATAACTCGGGGGAGATTCCGTCGCAAGGGAGAATACCGCTGTGATACCACCGGAAGGTATATATCCCATGAAAGCGACCCTGTCAGGTACGGAAAACGGGGCTTCGGGTACGGATAACGGGGTTGCGGCCTGGTGATTCTGCGGCAAGGAATATTTTGCGAAGGAATCACAATAACCGGGGTAAAAATATTTTGTTCCGAGATTTTCTATATCTTATTTGGTGAAGGACCAAAGTCGTTGGTGGGATGTTAGGCTAGGCCTTTATGGGCCTTTATGCCTTTAGGTAAAGGCAGTACCTTTGCGCCTTTCTTCCTTCACTTTTACCTTTCCTCTTTTCCAGTACCTTTACAGTACTTATACTAGAAACGTGTGCCCGCCGATGCCGGGCATTAATCGCGGACATATGGAATGCATCTACGACAATATATGTTTTAGATGCAATACACATAGAGATAAAGAACAAACATTATCTTTCAAGTGTAAACGGAATATGCAATAACTTGTACAAAATATATTTACTTCTTGGTCTATTGCTCAACAAAATCTTAAAACAAATATATTGGATGTACATACAAATAGAAAACATTTTTTGTGCAATCTAAAACTATAGAGTTTATGTTCATCAGCCTCAAGGGATCTGCATCATGAAGAACCTATTGAAAGAACTTTAGGAACATCTCTCAGCTTGATGTGAAGATTCCAGATCCAATACAATTGCAATTAGAGGGTAATGTGCATCCTGCTATTAGATATTGCAATATAGGAGTGCTACCATCCTACTTGGTCTACCATAATCAAAGGATGCACTGCTTTATCAAAGCATGCCTTAATCGAGCTCTAAAACCCTACATATGGATGCCATGGTTGATAAGATCGCATGCTTCATCTATAAGTTGCATGTTACATCCTCAGAGTTCTTCAGAATTTATAAAATGATAATTCCCTTGACCCGTAAAATAATAAACTCTAACTATAGACCTTAAATGCTCAACTCTATAAAACACTTTGGGCATCAGTTTTTATTGTGATTGGCATGTAGATCCAACACATTAATCTAATATCTCCATTTGCTATATTTTACATTTGGTATCTTGACAGAATGAGTACTTAGAAATCCGTACCTTAAAAATCCGTATGCAAAGATTTTTTAAAGGTTTTTTAAAAAAATATAAAAATCCTTAGAATACAAATTTTATAGAAATTACAATATAGCATTACAATATGAAATTCTAAACCTGTAAGCCTTCAATTCTAACCCTAAACCTAAATTCTAAACCTGTAATCCTAAATTCTCAACATTCTAAACCTAAACCTAAGTGTACACAATGTAAGCCTAAACAGTCTAACCCTAAATTTAAACATTCTAACCCTAAACCTAAACATTCTAACCCCTGTAAACCTTAATTCTAAACATTCAAACCCTAAACCTTAATGTGCACAAAAAAAATTAGGGGCTTTTTTTTTTTTTTTTTTTTTTTGCTATCCCATTCCATAAAAATCTTTTAGAGTACGTACGGATTTTTATAGAAGATTTTTATGAATAAAAAACGGGTTTTTTAACCACCTTGTACCAGATGTTACAATTGGCGCAAGCATGGCGTTGCGTATACTCAATCCATACTCATCATAATCATGTTCTAAACTTCTAAAAAAAAAAATTAAAACATCGTTGTAAAATCTTTAGCTCAAACAGAATTCCAATTCACTGTTTATAACAGTAAATCAATGTTACAATTGACCCTGTGAGTATTTTGTAGCATGGCCAAGGTCACAATTTATATTAAAGATGAAGATCAAAGTGACAAATAGGATTAAAAAAATGCTGCAACTCAGTGCAATATTCAATAAGAGATAATTTACACTTGTTCAACTCAGAACAGAATTTGGCACACACTCTTCGAATTGAGACAGGCAGATGGATTGGTGAGCCACGTCAGGACAGGCTCTGTCAATGCTGCCAAATGGGAGTCATTGAGGATGAATCTCATACCCTTCAAAGTTGCCCAGCATATGATCAAATCCGGACGCGCTATGCTGAGTTGGTCAGGCCTGGCCAGCCGCTACATGTGACATTGAGCACGGCATCTGTACGGATGCTAGGATCATACCTTCAGGAGGTCATGGACATGCGAGATCAGCTATGTCCTCGAGCACGCACTTGACATGTACATACACATTTATTTCATGATGATGTATACTTGTACAGTTTGACAGCATTCTTATTACTGCCACGGTTTTTCCCTCGAAAACCCTTCGGGGTGGGGGTTTTTTAACCCGGACAGTAATAAGTTTGCTGCGCTCCTTCTGGGTCCCATAGGCCGATTGGTCTCAGTGGACGATAAAAAAACTATTCTATTCTATTCTATTCTCAATGTTCCCATTGTTTTTTTTTTTTTGAAGAACGTGTTTTACTTCATATTATACACTCAAAAGATTACAAAGTACTTCAAGAAGTAAGAAATATCCCTGAAGCATCAATCACTTTTAGATGATCACTCCATATTGGAAATTTAATACGATCAGGCCAATTGGAGATCTGAAAGCAATTATACAACTTCTTACGAATTTCTTGAAGTACCACCTGAGAAGAAATATGCTTATCATAAAAGACCTTTCTTCGCCTTCGCTTCCATACACTCCATATTAGCCAAGACTTTGCCATGTGAAATGCAATCCTTTTAGAAGCAGTCCACTGATTTGGATAAATACTCAAAAGAAAGTGCTGACTATCCAAAGATACTCCAAAAAGAGAATGCAACCAGGACCTAAGACTACTCAGCTCTGCACACAAATATAAACAATGCTCCAATGTTTCAATGCACCGCTCACACATTGGGCAAAGTGGGCTTACTCCCGGCTTAAAGCGATGAACCATCTCATTAACTCTCAAAGAGCGATGAATCACCTGCCAAAGTAAAACATTTACCTTTGGAGGATTATATTTAGACCAAACAAGGTTCCAGATGGATTGCCATTGAGAAGGCAAAGTCTGTAAGTGCCATTTTCGAGAAGGTGATAAAGTACTTGAGGATGTAAGCAATCTGTAGCATGAACTTACTAGCTTCTTGCCTTCTTTAATACCTTGAACAAAGTTCCAGCATCTCTGGTCACCAACCTTCTTAATTAAAGGAAGAGCACTTGCTACATAAGCCCATATACTGATATCTTTATCCAACAACCCATATTTCTCCTGAAACCATTGCCAAGGAGCAATGTCAATACCAAAATACCACTGTTCAATAGAAATAATACCTGCTCTCCTCCACCTTGCTTGGGAGTGCTTAAGATTATGTCCTGGAATGTGAGAGGTGCACGTTCATCTCCCCAAAAACGGCAGAGGTTGGCTAATTTAATTAAGCACATTAATCCAGATATTTTATGTATTCAAGAGCATAAATGTGATAGAGGCAGGGTCGTTCCAATGATGAATTTGTTTGGGAAGCAAACTTCTGCTCTAATAAGTACTTCAGGCAAGGCTCGGGGTGGTACAATGATAGCCTGGAGTATGGATGTTCATGTCACATTTACAGCAAAAGATAAATTTGGAAGGTGGACAGTTATTAAATGGAAGCAAGGACTTCAAGAATGTGGTATCATTAATGTATATGCATCTAATATTCCTAGAAAAAGAGCAACTTTATGGGCTTCTTTATGTAATAAAATACCAAAATGGGGAGAAAATGTGGCTTGGCTTCTAGTAGGGGATTTCAATATGGTCGAATCAGCACAAGATAGATTAGGTGGTGGACAGATTGTAAGTGGCTTTGAACGGCAGCAGTGGCAGAAGTTACTCTTTCAACATGGGTTTATGGAAGTTGATGGAGATTCATCTTTTACTTGGACTAATAATTGGGTTGGCCCAGGATTGTCACAGGCTCGTCATGATCGAATGTATGCAAATAGTGTGCTTTGTGATATATGTCCACGGTTATGGAGGCTTAATTATTTGGCACAAGCAGTCTCGGACCATAATCCTCAAATTCTTGAAAATCGTGAACTTACTCATAGTAGACAAAAGAGAAAAATGGTATTTAAATTGAATACTAGATGGTTGCCTAATGAGGAGTTTGAAGTAGGATGTCAGGAGGCTTGGCAAAAGGCTTCATCTCAACAACATGGTATGCGACGTATTGTTGAGGCTTTGGCAAATGTCAAGATTTTTGCGAAAATGTGGGGAGCGCAACGAGTTCGTGAAGAAAAAGAGACCTTGAGTAAGTTATATGCTGAAGGATAAAAGCATGTTAGGGTGTCCCTTAAAAAGTATTATTTAGTGACTAAAAAGGTACCTAAAAAGGTAGCCAGGACTGGGTACTGGGTACCTGTATAATATCTCAATATAAGGTATGTCTTAGAACTTTTTATATATATATTGGTCTCCGTAGCATTATCTTTATCTTAACTTTGAATATTACCATGTCCTTGACTTTTATTTTGGATTTTTGTATTAGTTTTAATGAAAAGAAAAATGAGAAAGTACCCAGTTCTGAAGTACCTAGTGTATGTACTTTTGCAGGTTCCAAAAGTGGTACACCCTAACATGCTTTTACCCTGAATTAGAGGAGCTTAAGAAAGTTGGTACAGACTCTTTTAGATTGCAACAGGTTATTGATGCTATTCGTGGTCTTGAAGTGGCCCAAATTCAATCAGCACGTGTTAAATCTGGATTAACCTGGCTGAAAGATGGAGATCGTTGTAATAAGCTGTTTTTTAGAGCTTCAAAGCAGAAGAGGTATGCAGCTACTATGCACTCTCTATCTATGCCGGATGGGAGGGTAATGACAGAGCCAAATGAGATTAAACAGTCCCTTACTCAATACTTTGAAACTTTTTTTAAGGTCAAACATTTGCCTCATGAAGATGTAATGCAGGATATTGTGCTTTCTAAGGTTCATGCAATTCTTTCACAAGAGGAATCTCAATTGTTAGAGGCACCATCTTGTCTGTAATGCGAATTCATGAAGCAAGCAACATTTGAGTTGGCTTCAGATAAATGCCCAGGTATGGATGGTATTCCTGTAGAATTTTTTAAAAGGTATTGGGAATGGACGTCAGTAAGCATTATGGAGGCATACAAAGATTTGTGTACTTCACATCAATTTGATAGGATTTTGAATACGGGTTTGATTTCTCTTATTCCTAAAGTGAAAGAACCTGTGAGCATTCATGATTGGCGCCCAATAACTCTTCTATCTACTATCTATAAAATTATTGCAAAAGCCTATCTGTGAAAGACTTAAACCGGTTTTGGGATTGAGAATAGATGCGGCTCAGTCAGGCTTTCTTCCAGGTCGGCAAATTTTTCATAATATAGTGGCAGCATATGAGGGAGTTCATTGGGCCCAATGTTCGGGTCAAAATCTTCTATATTTAAAATTGGATTTTGCTAAAGCTTATGATAGTGTGAAGTGGACTTTCTTGGATGCCATGCTTTTGAAATTGGGATTTGGGCCTGGTTTCTGCTCTATGATGCATAAAATGTTGATTTCTGCTAAGGGGTTAGTACTGTATCATGGAGAACCCTTGGTGCTTTTTCCAATTGAACGTGGAATAAGGCAAGGTTGCCCTTTAGCTCCTTTTTTGTTTACTATAGTGGCAGAAGGACTTTCGCAACTATTGCATGAGGCTGAAAAGGATGGTTTGGTAAAGGGATTATTATTGGTAAGGTGACCAGGTTTTGGTTACTCAGTTTGTAGACGATACCTTCTTGCTAGTGGATGGTGAAGAGAATAATGTGCAGATAATAAAAAAGCTTTTGGATATATTTTCAATTGCATCTGGTTGTCTCCTTAATTGGGCTAAGTGTAGTGCTTTATGGGTGGGGAAGGAAGCAGTTCCGCATTTTTTATATGAGTATGCCTGGAAGGTGGTTGTACCTCTCGCAAAGACAAAGCTTCGGGAGTCCCTTTTGGTCTAGATATTGACATGAATGAAGCATGGGATGAAATTATCTTAAATTTACAAAGGCATCTGATTTGGTGGAGAGGCTCAAAGTTATCCTTGGCAGGTAGAATTCAAGTAGCTAAGTCAGTATTGAACAATACACATATTTATTTGGTTTCGGTTCTATTGGCTCCAGCTTCTAAGTTTGCAGAGATAAAAAAGATTGTAAGAGATTTTGTCTGGTGTACTGATAAAGGAGGCATCGATGGAAGGTGGCGTGGAAGAAATGTATGTTGTTTAAACAACAAGGAGGACTTGGTATGTTGGATCTTTCTTTACAGGGTAAGGTCTTAGCTTCTAAGCTATTGTTCAGTTTGTTGAAAGATGATTGTGCATCACCAGGTATGAAGTTACTTAAACAATCAGTGAAGAAGTGTATGGTTTTTCATAAGCGAGGTGTGAGAATTGAGCTCCCTTGGGCATTGTTATATCCATTGAAAGCTTATTCACATGCTTCTCCAGTACTGAAAGGCTTGCTTCGGGCATGGAAGGTAGTCCAGCAGGTGATTACATTTGATTGGGAAGCTTGTCTTCAGGCATCTTCCCCCTTTTTGTGGTTGCCTTTGTATACTCATGGACAACTACACTCAATGTTCCCATTGTTGGAGCATCTGCCTTTGCAATTTGATACCAATGTTGTTGTCTTTGCAATTTGATATAAAAAGTCCATACTTAAGACAGTACGCCTCTACATGATTGCTACAAACATCTGCTACTGAAATCAATGATGTACACACAAATAGAAAACATTTTTTGTGCAATCTAAAACTATAGAGTTTATGTTCATCAGCCTCAAGGGATCTGCATCATGAAGAACCTATTGAAAGAACTTTAGGAACATCTCTCAGCTTGATGTGAAGATTCCAGATCTAATACAATTGCAATTAGAGGGTAATGTGCATCCTGCTATTAGATATTGCAATATAGGAGTGCTACCATCCTACTTGGTCTGCCATAATCAAAGGATGCACTGCTTTATTAAAGCATGCCTTAATCAAGCTCTAAAACCCTACATATGGATGCCATGGTTGATAAGATTGCATGCTTCATCTATAAGTTGCATGTTACATCCTCAGAGTTCTTCAGAATTTATAAAATGATAATTCCCTTGACCCGTAAAATAATAAACTCTAACTATAGACCTTAGACGCTCAACTCTATAAAACACTTTGGGCATCAGTTTTTATTGTGATTGGCATGTAGATCCAACACATTAATCTAATATCTCCATTTGCTATATTTTACATTTGGTATCTTGACAGTGTTGTGCTCTTTGATTAGGTCCCATAGGTCTATTGGTCTTTGTGGACGATACATTCAATTCAATTCAATTCAATTCAATTCAATTTTTAAAAGATTATAAATTTTACTTGATGTAATAGTCATGATATCCTATCCAAACACACAAATCATAAAGTCCAAATCATAAACCCTAAGTTTATGATGCGGATATAGTTGATAGCATTGCATGGTTGCATGTTACATCTGCTAAGTTCTTCAAATTCATGATATGGTAAATCCATCCCTAAACCCCTAAGTCCTAAACATGTAACAATAAATCCAACAACCTAAATGTGTGATTTATCAAACACGTGTAGCATGCACATATACAATTTGGTTGTCATTAATCCTTTGATGTTTTGATAACGTCAAACTTGCACAGAAGCATTTCACTCCAGTTGATATTTAAGTTCCCTAATTAAATTAGTGCCCATTGAATAACAAATTAAAGATTCTTCTTGTTTTTGTCGCCTCATTCTTGAAGCTGATCATAAATAACTCTAATCAAACATATTTTTAGTGGGAACGGAGCAATACTTTCTCTATTTCAACTCCTAAAATTCCAAACTTGTTAAAGTCATTGAACTTGTGACTAAATGATACATGGTTTCCTACTTGTAGATAAATAACTTCTGAAAAAAGACATCAACATTAATAATACAATTGCTCCTTGTGAGCGACAATTAGCAGTCAAAATTCCTCATCTAATTAGGCACAGAAGACCACAATAAAAAAAGTTTGTCATAGCTATGACTCTCCTTATGACCATATAATTTGTAGATTGGTAGACGTGTGCCAGGCATTGCCATGCATAAGTAGGAGTTGTGTGCTTATACGGACCTTCAACATAAGATTGATATTCAGATTGATCACCTGCTATCCATCATATAACACAAAGTTTGATAAACATCCTGAA
Organism: Isoetes taiwanensis; assembly: GCA_021234155.1. Lineage (NCBI taxonomy): Eukaryota > Viridiplantae > Streptophyta > Lycopodiopsida > Isoetales > Isoetaceae > Isoetes > Isoetes taiwanensis. The sequence continues at coordinate 1,176,931 of JAJEKV010000036.1, read as the reverse complement.
GGGTATCTTGATCTCAATCGTGTGTCACTGCTTGGATCATCTATTGTCATACAATTATATATGAGGTGTCACATATAAACAATGACCGGCAACATCAATGTTTGTATTCATATATTGTTTCGTATAATTGTATAATATGTATTAATCCAATCATGGGTTTTCTAAGAAAGGGTTATATATAGCATTATAGTCAATTTACTACATTGCATGACCAACTATACCGAATTGATGCTTGGTGCTAGTATTTCTTTCAAATAACATTTCATTTTGCAAAGATAGTCATAAACAGAATTGCATGTAATTACTAATTTTCTCAAGTACATACCTTTGCATTGGCAAAATCATAGTTGATTAATAATTACATTAAAATGACACTCCAAGCAATTTTATAGCTTACAGAATAACAATAACCACAATAACCGAACATACCAGATGTGACAATCGGCGTAAGCATGGCGTTGCATATACTCAATCCATACTCATCATAATCATGTTCTAAACTTCTAAAAAAAAAATTAAAACATCGTTGCAAAATCTTTAGCTCAAACAGAATTCCAATTCACTGTTTATAACAGTAAATCAATGTTACAATTGACCCTGTGAGTATTTTGTAGCATGGCCAAGGTCACAATTTATATTAAAGATGAAGATCAAAGTGACAAATAAGATTAAAAAAATGCTGCAACTCAGTGCAATATTCAATAAGAGATAATTTACACTTGTTCAACTCAGAACAGAATTTGGCACACACACTCTCTCAATGTTCCCATTGTTGGAGCATCTGCCTTTGCAATTTGATACCAATGTTGCTGTCTTTGCAATTTGATATAAAAAGTCCATACTTAAGACAGTACGCCTCTACATGATTGCTACAAACATCTGCTACTGAAATCAATTTGTGTGCAAATAACCACTTCCCATTAAAGTGCTCCCCTATAAAAGTGCTCCAAAATTCCCACAAAAGACCAAGAATAAATTCACAACGTGTCCTTTTCAGATCATCATGAGGATATATCCATACTATTTGGACTAATAGTATCTAAAGCATCAGCATCTAGAGCATCAGTTGAGCAGATACGACATGGAAAGGATCATGTATATCATAACATATTTGATTGATTATATGATGTTTAGAATGAACATCACAAATACTTATCTGCTTTTTGAGGCCAGTGGGGCAAGTGCAATTATATGGAACCAATAATATGTCAGGTTGAGAATTGCTCCTAAGAATGGTGATAATGTTGCAAATACATAAAGCAAGAAAGTCTAAAGAGATCCAAAAACAAAATGAATATCTTACCAGTAACTCTATCCTTTCTCAAAATGTAGACCAGGAATGCAAGTTTTAGCTTCGCTACCTATAAAAAGATAACATCGTCCATTTGTGCCTGCCCTATCTCTTCGAGACTTGATAGCATCTTTTGGTATGATCTGTGCATCATGAACCCCTTTGCCTTGGGCCTTTCCATGAATGAAGCAAATCAAACTACGAAATCTGGTAGCCTTGAAAGATCAACATAAAAAGATTGGTCTTATTCAAATTTGGATTTCAATGCAATTTCACATTGCAATGCCAAGCCAAGCCTAACTGCAAAATCAATAACCTTGGCATTAAGGACTGAAAAGGCTCTAGGCAATTCCATACAAACAGACAAAAATATGGGCATTGGTTCGTCCTCATACTAGGGTGCAGGAACAAAATGCCTTGGTAGCAGTAATGAGCTGAACATGGGTTACCTATTACAATCAACAGCCAGAAAGCTTTTCCCATTGCATGACCCAAGCTTTTCCTGCAAGAAGCCTGCACCGAAAAACGTCCATATGATGAGGTTATCTATTTTTTTTTCAGAAAAGAAAATGTGTCATACCATGTCATTTTAAAATTAAGACTTGTGAAGTAAGCCATGCTCAGACCTGTAGCACCACATTTGTCATAAATAAATGTCAGGAATATTCTCATGGTAGCAGAGCACATGTACAAATGGTCAAATAGAAGGGTTTACCTGTTATTGTAAGCTCAAGGCCTTGCTTTCACCAATGATTTCTCTTAAAATTAAAGATCCATAAGTGCAGAGGGTTATAAGCTTCAAAATTCTAAATGGATAATCTGTACAAAGTAGGAGGTTGCACTTGTTCAGCGTACCTCTGCAAAGGACCTTCTAGATCTCTAAACTGCTGCTGCAAAAGTGTCTAAAGTGCACCATGCTGGGTATATCCTGCTCATTGAATTTTTAGACTGTATATTTCTAGATGGAAGCTTGTTAAGATTTGGTATACCTCTACTATGTTCCCAAATCTTGCAAAACATATCCAGCCAGGTGCGATATCCTCAGACCTGACTTACAAGGTAAGTCTTCTGCTAAAGTTCTGTACAGATTCTGCCTGGTTTTTAGGCATGGCAGAATGAAGCATGAGATATCTGCCGTCATAATTGCAGCGTCATATTAAGCAAAGGAAAACATACTAAAAGAAACTCTATGCAAGGTACATGACTACGAAAAAAAAACGTTAAACATAAAATTTTCTAAGCTCACAATGAGAGGAAATAGATTTGGAGGAACAATTCTCGATCAAAGGGCAAGAAATAAGCTTTTCAAGTGGATCTAAAACAGGACCATGGCGGCTCCTCCAGGTCTGACGCAATCGCATCTACCGAGAAGTGAAGGATAAGGCACCAAAGTATTTACATTATGTCGGCAAGACTCCATAATCATAACTTGCAATATACCCTGCTTTTGCTCCTTCAAAACATAAAGCCTGCAAAGGATTCGTACCTGGAAGCAAACTCTCCACAAAACAAACCTTCTAAACTTCGAATGACCTGCAGATTTGATATCAGCTTAGAAGACATATGTTTTTGAAACTGGAAGTAAAGCAAATCGAATACTACCCCAAAGCTAAAAACGTTCATACAAAAACTCAGCGTCTGTTGGATTTGGATTCATAATCTTCAAAGCTTGCAAAAGTGCATCCTAAGCCCATCATCACCGTTAAGCAGAAAAGAACAGCAATGGCCGCGATCCAGGCATTCAACATTTTCAGCTATAGTAGATCACTGAGTTGCGGCTAATGGCGGGCACCCATTCCAACATAAAATTTGAACCCATCCCGTACCAGGAAAAGTCCCGCTTGAATAAAAGTCCCGCAAGCAGAAGAGGGAACGCCGCATGCGGCGTTACTTGCGGCGTTCCTGCACAGAAACCAACACAATACCATTTTAAAAGATAAGATATGTATATCATATTCATAGAATAAACGTGTCCGTCTGTTGCGGGGCATATCACTCTCTTGTGTTTTTCATAGTAAACTAGTAAGTTTAACATTTTCGGCATCAATACGTATACCTATTCATTGCTTCTAACTATAAAAACTTAAGTTCCTTGAAAAAGCGACGCTCCATGGCAAAAAAAACTTGGATTTGGGGTTGTCGAACTAGAGCAATAGAAAGACGTAACGATTAGCCGAGCAAGGCATGGATGATGGAATTATCGTGATAATTTGTGATTGCCGGATATCATGAATTTTAGCCACGGCGGCTGTGAATAGTGAGATCTTGATAAATTTCAAGATCTAGGGTATGATTGCCATGTTTCGCGCAGATAAGAGGCGCGCACCCATTAATATGCCAAAAAATTGTCCAATTGCATCAATCCAGGTATCATTGGATACCTAATCAGATAACCTATAAGCCTATCAAAAAATTGCGCTTAAATTATCTACCGTTAGCAAGTTATGGGCCTCCAAAGTTAGGGGGGTCTAAGTGCCCCCATCGGGTATATCTAACCACTAACGCCAGGAATATGGCCCGCTCTCGCCCCCCCAACGGCCCCCTGCCGCGCCCTACAGGGCCATCTATCACGCAGGCGGAGTCCAGAAATCGCCATTATGGCATCCTAGGGGTTCGTTGGGCTTAAATTCTGCTACCCAACGGTCCGTCCCGCGTGCCTAACCCTACACACGTCGTGATGGCACCTCACTCTTAGGCCTCACGCGGGTCTCGTGGTCGCGCAGCCCGAAGCCTCCATCATGACCCAACGCCACTCATCGAGGATACAGGGACCATCATTCGTGACCCAATTTGGCCCTATCTCGAGGTTTTTCCAAAAGAATATCTCATCCAAACGTTTTGTCTACCCCTAAATCGGCTTCCTGCAGATGATTTGAAAGGGTTACGGTTTGTAATGCCTTGCACAAATGGAGTCAGAGCCCTCATCATCTCAAATTCGGCTATAAAAAGTGTTGGCCTTGCATTCTATGGTCATCCCAGCAGTTGAGCGCACTCAGTTGGCCAAATCTGTCGTTAAGCTCCGATCAACTCCGTCGTCAAGATGATCTCCATTCTGGGTTACAATCCATCTAGTTGTGCAGGGTTTCAGTCTAACCTTTCTTTTTCTGATCTGCAGCAACATGGAAGGTTACTGGAGGAAGGGTCAAGGTATCCAAGGCGGGAGTTACCGTAAGCCTCCTCCTGGTACGCCCTCCCCATCGAAGAAGAGGGAGCGCCGAACTTTTGATGCCTCTGTGCAGACAGAGGAGGTTGGATCATTTACTCTGAAGAACTGTCTGGTGAACCGCGAAGAGATATCTGCTGCTGCGGGGTCAAATCTAAATGTCCTGGTCACACCCGAGATTTGTGACCGGATTCAACATGCAAAGGGGAGCATGATCTGGTCCTTTGCCAAGTCACGGTTGCTGAGGGAGATAACGTGAAGTTTGAGAGCCCTGTCAATCAAGGGACCTAAGCAGAAGCCTTCTGCTGAACCTTGGCACAGATCTGGACGATCCTTATAGGCCGAAGTTTTTTTTAGTTTTGTTTTTTTTTTCTGTATTTTGAATCAGGCATGGTGCCATTTTGGATTAGTATTTTTGTGAATGCAAATATTTGCATGCAACCATGTATTTGCCCGACACTTCAAATGAAATGTAATTTCCTAGTGGAAATCCCCAAAGAGTTTGTGTTCATGTATTTAACTATGCAATTTATGTCCATTTGCTTGCCCGACATAAACAAAACATGTCTGCTTGCTTAGGTGGTTTTACCTGCTCAGGGTAAGTTTTACCTGCTCTTGTAGCCTTGAGTTCAACCAATTGTTTGGTTATTTCTGCTAAGGCTTCAGTAACCTTGGATAGGTCTGACTTGACCTCTGCAACTTGAGAATTGGCTTCCTCCTCTTTAGATTACTGGAATAGAAGGGGGGTGATCATAATGTGCATCAAGGGTAAAACGGGTCATGATTATGAGGAGGAACATGGTGCTTATCAGGCAAAGTAGAAAGCATCTGGGTTAGATCAGTGGTTTTGGCAAAGACTTTGTATATGGAATCAAACCCTTCAGCAGCTTGGATTTTGAGCAATTTTCTTTGGATATCTGGTCTTCTTTGTAGACCATTAATAAAAGCAGTAACTAAAAACAGAGTTGGGATAGTGATCTGTGCTTTTTGACATCTGCTCATGAATGTACTGAACCTTTCCTTGTACTGGTTCACACTTTCTCCTGCATGTATAGAAAAACCTTGCAATTCATTAACCAGATCTTGTGGAGCAGCTAACTTACCAAATCTATCCAGAAACTTCTTGACAAGTTCATCCCATGAGGTGGTACCCATCAACTTCTCATAGGTTAACCAAGCACCAGCCTCACTCTCATCTTTGAAACATTTTTCAAATTCTGAAAGCTTGCATCCTTTCTTGAAACCATAATCCCTGTAATAGTCTTCAAATATTCTCAAAAAGTGGTTAGCACTCATACTGGAATCAAAGGTAGGCAAAGGAACAGGGACATTCAACTCAAACTGGTATGGCATGTTCTGAAGTAAGCTAGCTGAGAAGCTTGAAGGCAATGGCCTCTCTCTGCAATGATCTGATATATCAATATCTTCCAATGGTTCTGATTCTGCTGGAAATTTTTTCTTTGGGGCCATGAGTTCTGAGATCCAGGAAGATCTCGGTAGAACCTCCAAGATGTTGACCCTCAACCTGGCCTAGAGAGTCAAACACAAGAAGCCAACTTGAGTTTTCGCTCAAATTGGGGTTAGAACCTCCAGATCACTTAAGGTGATCAATCTACACAAGAGTTTTCCAAAGAAAAAACTGAATTATAGAGTTTTCATACCTTTCCCAATTCTGGATTTTGGACTCCTTGCTCAAATCGACACGGATCTCGTATGCAGATTGATTTCCAAGGTCAGATGACTGTGACTTACTCAGAAAAGTTGTAGGCAAGCAAAGGTAAAGATCTTGGCCAAGTCTGAGTATTGATCTGTGAGATATTCGATCTCAAAGTTGGGTCAATTTTCGGTCAATACCAGTCAATGTAGCAAACAGAGCTCAGAGTTTTGTAACTTGAGTTGTAAATTGAATTTTAAGGAAATTCCAAGACTAGGATGCTCTATAGACTTCAAAGGTAAGGTGCATGCTGCCAAATCATAATTTGAATCTCTAAAACGATTTTGTTGGCACTGTTTTGTGGATATCAGTCTGGATTTGTATCAGACAGAATGCAAAAAATGGCAACTCGAGTTTGAGATGGATTTTTTTTGAAATTTTTGTGCACACAAGTGCAAATAAGATGGGATATGAAGTGCAAATGGTCTTATGCAGGAAAAAATAGGGGAATTCTTTTCTGTAAAAATGTTTGTGATGCAAAAATGCTAAAGGATCATGACAGTAGACTTTTTGAATACTTGGCAATCAATTTTCATTGATATGAAGGTAATACAAGGTGAATAAGGATCTTAGGAACATATATCAATCAATAATGTAGCTTAGGAGGTCAATAATAATATCAAATCAATAGTATCAGTCCAATCTTCTCAAATTAAACCGTGGAACACTCAGAAACTTCAAGAACGTCTTCAGATCATGCTCAGCATGTATCAATGTCGAGGTTTGATGCGTCTGAGCCTTCAAAAATTCTCTGTGTCGACCACCCCAGTTATATTTTCAAATTTTTATGGATCCAGAATCTTAGGCTTTGATTATGGGTTTGTTTGGTAGCTAAGAGGCGGGAAGAGAAGATTCGGGAGGAATTTATGGCAGAAACAGGGGCCCCTGGCCGATTCGAAGGAGTTTTCTAATTTTAGGGTTCGTGGAGGGAATCTCGCGAGCATCTTTCGAGTATATTTGGAGATTCCGGCCTTTTAAAAATTTAATTTTCAATGGTATAAGTGGGAAAATGAACCTTTGGTTTTTTTGGGATCTCTTAGGAATCTTTGAGGATGCCCTCCAAAAAGTTGGGAGCATATCTGGCCTTGCCACGTGACATATGGCATCCTCATGGCATCTAGAATGATACCTAGGTTATTCACCTAGGGTTTTGACATAGAATTTATTTTCCAAAGGAAAGGGCAAAAAGTGGAATGGCATATGAAATAGAAAGGAGTTTGTGATAGAATGAGAGTGGGGTTGAGAAGTCAAGGCAAAAAAATGAGATAGGGCATGGAGAAATGTAAAGGGGAATAATTTAGGGGCAAAAGATTCTAATTTACCATGGGGTCTTCCAAACTCTAGCTTCCAATCTTCAAAAAGGTATCTTCCAGACTTCTTACCCAAAACCTTATAAGCATCCTTTGACCTCAAATGGAGCATTTCTTATGAGAGTTGACCTTGAAGATAAAGATCCCTTGACCTTCACATCAATGTTGACTACCAAGTCTCCCTAACTTTAGCAAACAAACCAATCAATTAGTATGTTGCCCTTTGGGGGCAACATCTCGCCAAAATAAGAAAATGGCTGGTCCCCTCAGCCATAAAGGGTCTTCATATCTGCTCAAAAGTGTATGAATGAGGATTATGGTAGAAAGAGAATGTAAAGTGCAAGTATGAGGGTATGGAGGTGAATATGGTGGTGTGAAGAAGTGAGTGAGTCAAAGAGAGGCAAGAATGAGTGTAATCATGGTGAAATGGTGGTGGAAGTGGAGTGTATGAAGTGAGATGAATGTGTAAATGTTTGGATTTCGCCAAAACAAGAAAATGTGTGAAGAATGAGTATGGATATGGTAGGATAGTGATGGAAGTAGAGTGTACAGAGTGAGGTGAAAGTGAGATCTCGCCAAAAGAAAAAAATGTATGCATTCCTGATCCTTGAAAAATGCAACTCTGCTATGGTGGTAAAGCTGAACTGCAGAGTGCTTCTTTTTGGGAATGAGAACAAGAATAAAGAGTCTGAATGGATGGCAGGACCACTTATGGCAGATGAATAAAGATGGAGAAAGGGTGCATCTGTCATAGAAACATACAAACAAATTAAACTTGATTCTTGCAACTCTGCTATGATGGTGAAGCTGAATTTGCAGGGTGCACGTTTGGGGAGATAAAATGAAAGAGCATGGCTGAATGGAGGGTAGGACCACAATGAGACAGGTGAATGAAAATGGACAAAGGGTGCTCCTGCAAATGACACTTGGCAATTAATAAAAATCCCTGTTTTGAAGCTATTTGATGGCTCATCCTTCATACTGGCTAATCTGCAAACATAAACTTAATGAAGACATTAGTTCTAAATCTAAGACAAAGTGGAATCCAATCTATCTAGTGTCTAACTTTAATTCTAACTTGTTTAAATTCTAGAGCATAAAAAGGGACAAGCAAATGTGCTGATCCCAGTACCTCTTCAAGTGAATATGTTGATAGGATTTGGGAGTGACAAACCTGAAGTTAATTCCTTTAGCCAATATGAGTTGGTGCCTGCAGGTTCCAACACCTCATAGGGTCCTTCCCAAAGATTCTCAAACTTACTGGCCGAGTCCTCCCTTGATTTATTCCATTTCAGAACTAATTCTCCAGTCTTGAAGATCCCTTGTATTTTATGAGCAGCTTTGAAAGCTGCCAAATCCTTAGCTTTTTTAAGCAAGTTAGCATTCTCAGCTTCCATTCTATATTCCTCTAAATGCAGTAAGGTATCCAATCTTTCCTGCAAAGCATACTCAAAAGGCAAACACAGCTTATGAGCTAACCTCAGAGATGGGAGCTCAAGCTCTACTGGAAGCACAGCTTCAATTCCATAAACTAAGTTAAAAGGAGTATGAGTGGTTGCTGCTTTAATGGTAACTCTATAAGCCCATAGGGCATCCACCAGTTTGACATGCCAATCCTTTTGATTATCATCCACTGTTTTCTGCAAAATGCCCTTCAAAACTTTATTAGTAGCTTCTGCTTGACCATTACCTTGGGGATAGTAGGAGGAACTCTTGGTATGTTTGACCTTAAGAATGGTCAATAGATTAGCAATGACTTCATTCACAAAAGGGGTGCCTCTATCAGAATGTAATTGTAAAGGAATACCAAACCGTGCACAAATATACTCATGTAAGAACTTAGCTGTTGTGATGGCATTAGCCTGTCTCAAAGGAATTGCCTCTGCCCATTTGGTAAAATAATCTGTAGCTACAATAATGTGCTGATGTTGCCCTGCAGAAGAGGGATTAATAGGACCAATATAATCTAATCCCCAAATTTGGAAGGGTCCTGAAGAAATTATGGGGTTTAGTGCAGCTGGGAGAAGGATCCTTTTGCCAAATATTTGGCACTTGTGGCAAGATTTTATAGCAGTATAGCAATCTTTAAATATTGTAGGCCAATAGTATCCTGACCTGAGAATTTTCTTGGCAGTAGTATCTCCAGCAAAATGGCCTCCACATATTCCTTCATGCATTTCTCTAATGATCAAGGCAGATTCTTCTTCATTGACACACCTCAACAATAGTCCATCCCTGTTGACTTTACATAAAACATCATTAATCATTTTGAACTGCCTACACTTTTCTTTAAATCTCCTTTGCTGGCTTGAGGTCAATCCTGAGGGCATCTCCTTAAATTGTAGGAAATTCTTTATACGTAGCTGCCAATCTTGTTGGCCCTGCTCATCATCACCTGCCTGTAAATAAGCTAAGGCATCCACAAAGTCAACAACTTCTACTACATCTTCATGGTCAAAGAAGATATAAGGTAAATAAAGACTGGGACTTTTCACTTGATGTAACTCTTTTATAGAAATATCAAAGGTTTGTAACTTGCAAGCCCACCTTTGAATTTTTGGTTTAGAAGTAGCCTTACCAAATAACAAACCTGTTGGATTTTGTTTCATATAAACTTGAACTGAGCTCTTCAATAATAAATGACCTTGTCTGTCAATGAGAAACATGAGAGCAGCAGCACTCTTCTCCATTCTGGTGTATTTTTCTTCAGTTGAACTCCACTGTTTACTGGCAAAAGCTATGGTGTGCTTGTCCTGCAAAATAGCTAAGCCTATGGCCTTTTTAGTAATAGTAATGTAGACCTCAAATGGCTTGTCCAAATCTGGTTTTTTTAGGAGAGTTGCTTCACAAATGGATTTTATAAGCAACTCAAAAGACTCTTGGCAATCTGATGACCATGTGACAGGGACATACTTGCTCTCAGATTTGGAAATCCTGCCTATTCTTGTCAGCTTAGAAATAGGACTTATAATGTGAGCAAAATTAGGAATATACATCCTAAGAAAACTAGTCATGCCAATAAAACTTTTAACCTGCTTCAAGTTTTTGGGGGCCACCAGTTTTTTGAGAGCAACTTTTTCTTGTGCCACATGTATACCATTGTTGGATACCTCGTGTCCCAAAAGTTGTCCTTTGGATGCAAAAAAAATACATTTCTTTGGATTAAGGTTGACTCCAGATTCCCTACACAAAGAACATATCTTTGCCAACAATTCCAAATGATTAGTAGGGTGAGATCCTAAACAAAGGTCATCCAAATAAACTCTGAATTCTTGAGGAGACATAGGCCTAAAAATAACATCCATGGCTCTCTGGAAGGTAGCAGGTGCATTCATTAGTCCAAAAGGCATTCTTTTCATTGCATAAGTTCCCCAAGGGGTAATAAAAGAGGTCTTGGGTTGGTCTTTTTCTGTAATACTGATCTAATTGAATCCTGAGAATCCATCTAAAAATGAGTACACCTCTTTACCTGCTACAGCCAAACCATTACCTTGAGGATAGTAAGGTGTGCTCTTGTGATGATGTATCAGGAGATAATCCGTCAGCTCCTTGATGGTATGATTGATAAAGTGGACACCACGATCACTGACCAGCTCCGTGGGGCAGCCGAATCGCGTGATGATTTGTTGATAGAGGACCTTGGCTGTGCTTGCCGCAGTGTTGTCTGGAAGTGCGCAAGCTTCCGCCCATTTAGTAGCGTAGTCAGTGAGAACTAGAATGTAGCGGGCACAGGTGTGCCGCGCAGGAGGGTCGATGGGTCCCACAAAATCCATTCCCCATTTGCTGAAGGGAAGGGGCGTGGCAACCGGCGTCAAGGGAAGAGCCGCCACGGGCGTCGGCCGTCCCCCACTGGCCGGCAAGCATCACACGCGTCGGGCGTGGGCGCATGCGTCTTTGAAGCGTGGGCCAAAAAATACCCAAATGAGAAGGATTTTTGCGTGCCGTGGTGTCACCATGAAAATGACCACCACCTAGCCCTTGATGAGCTTCTCGAACAATATCCGGAACTTCATGAGGTAGAACACGCGTCGAAGGATGGTGTCCTTACCCTTTTGTAGAGATGTCCCGCAACCATGGTGTAGTCACCGGACCTCGCGGAGAAATTGATGTCGACGGGATTGCCGCTTAAGGTGAGAGAGGCGTCGTGTCCTCGGTGGAAGGGCACCCGTGAGGAGGAATCGCTGAAAATCATGGAACCAATGTGGTGTTGCCGTGACTAAAAGAGTTGAGCGCCGGGAAAGGCGCCCCCGAGACTCCAGTTGAGGGATCATCCGTGGATGGATCGTGAAAGATAATCCGGGACCACATGAGATTTGCCGGCCTTATGAACAATTTCAAAAGGGGCAAATTCTTGAGAAGAAGGACCCAACGAAAGCAATGCGCCCGTGGGTGTGGATTTGTTGATCAAATAAAGGAGTGCTTGGTGGTTCACAAAGAACTTGATTTGACTGCCCAAAAAGGTAGTGGGAAGGCGTTGGACCGTAAAATGAGACCCAAAGCTTCACGCTACGTGGCAGAATAGTTGCGCCGCCAGAATTGAGTTTTCTGGCGGGCGTATCGATTTGGTTTGTCGATGCAGCGCGATCATATTCTTGAGAAAGAACAGCTCAATAGCAAACGCCGGAGACATCGACATGAACATGAAAGGGCTTGTCCCATTGAGGAGGAACAAGAACCGGGCCCGAAGTAAGCAAAAGCTTCAACTGTTGGAAGCGCAAAGATCCGCTGGGAATTCCAAGCCCGGTGGATTATCACCGTGAGTTTATGAATGGGATCCGCAATGGCGGCTAGTCGGGAATGAAGGTGGAGTAATAATTGACCTTACCCGGGAAAGAGCGTGTCTCTTTGATATTGGCTGGTGCTTGAGCCTTGAGCACACAAGAACCGATTTTGGCGGGATCTCGTGGTGATACCGCTTGGTCGACAACGCGTGGCCTAACAAAACACCCGGAGGTGACTTAAAAAGGTGCATTGCTCGGGATTGAGACTAATGCGGACTCATCACATTTACGGAAGACGAAGTTCCAATTTATCCAAATGGTCAGCCATGGAACTGTAGGCGGAGAAGTCATCTTGAAAAAATTTGTAAGAAGGGATTTTCCTTCATAAAATCATGAAAAACCGAGAGCATGATCGTTGAAACGTTGATGGAGAGTTTGATAATCCAAAAGGAACCACCTTGTAGGCAAAAGTGCCTTTACCGGGTGGTGAAAGTAGTCTTGAGTTGATCAGATTCTTTGATTGAGATCCGATTGTAGCCGAAAAAACCATCCATGAAGGAGTACATCTCATGTCCAAATGACCTCTTCGAACCTGGTGCGTGAAGGGAAGTGGAAAGTGATCACGCCCGTAGCTTTGATTGAGTTTTTTCGATAGTCCACGCAGACGCGGATCTTACCATTGTGTTTGAGTGCAATGACGATGGGGCTCACCCATTGAGAATGTTTGACCTCATAGATCAAACCAAAGCAAGGAGTTTGTCAAGTTACGCCTTGACGCGATCATCCGTAATTGGGGTTGAGCCCAGATCGTTGCTAAAACTGGTCGTGCATCGATTTGGTAGGAATGGTGAGTTCCCCGGGCTTTTTGTTGATTCCCCCAAGATCTCTGTAGCTCCAGCGAAAATGTGTTTGAACTTTTGAAAGCTTGACGGCCCCGTAATGCGATAAAGGGCGGAAGATTTGCGGCAAGGCGCGACAGTCTGATTGTTGCCCACGCCCACGCATCTCGACTTGTGAGTCCGAATATGAGGTATCACCGGTTCTGGACAATATGAGCGGCGGTTGAAGCATAACAGATCGCGTGGCACTTCTGCGTGGTGAAAAAGAGAGGTTGCTGAGTTTCATCCAGCAGAGGTTGCTTCATGACAGCGTGTACATCAACAGGAGTTGCAGGAGGTTCAGCATCTGAAAAGTGATCAACACGTTGGATTCTATTGCAAGGAGCCAGGTAAGGGTCAAGCAAAGCAGCCACGTCCCGTCGTCGATCAAGAGTCATTTCTCCCGGGGATCAAAGATATTCGTGGTAGGATGACAGAGGCGCTTCGCAGTGGAGCCCTCGAATGTGATAAATATTTCGAGCTTCCTCAGAAATCGCGGTCCAGAGAGAGGGTTCAGCGTGTTCAACAGAAATGATCTTGCCTGTTTCCAAGTCCATGGTGGCATTGAGGTGACCATCAGTGATGACCAACTGATCCGTGACCCAGTAATGGATACTCTTGGCCTGGCGGAGAAAAGGTCGGCCAACCAACATTTCATAATCACCAGGATCTTCGCCAGCCTTCCAAACTCCAAATTCCATGGGGAATCGGAGATCACCGATGTTGATGTGAAGAAGAGGCGTGGCCTTGAGGGTTCCGGGTGATATGGCCATTAGCCAACTTGATGTCATATGGGGCACGAAAGAGTTGTTTGATGCCCATTTGTTTGCGGAGTTTATCCGTGATGAGATTGACTGCGCTACCTCCGTCTATTTGAACATGGTTGACTTGCTGATTACCCACCGTGGCATGGACCGTGGGTGTAGAGGTAACCCACACAGGCCCAACTAAAACAGGTTGGGAGTGGTAACCGGTCCTTGAGAGCGGGGACGAGTTTCAAAATGGTTGCCAAGCTTAAAGGAATTTTGATCTTGGCTAGCTCCTCTTGGAGTTCCAGAGGCACATGAGAAAAAGGATCTGCTGGTTCCACGGGTGCTAGAGTGCGTGGTAATGAAGCAGCAACTTCTTTGAGTAAGTCAACCTCTGCAGCAATATTGGGATATGGCTGAGAGCGTGGAGGTTGAGATGTAGAAGGTGTATCTTGTCTTTGTTGAGCTCTGGTGGTGGCATGAACATTTGCTAGCGTGCGGCCTTCAGCAGCTTGCATGAGATTCAAAATGCTTTGGCGAACTTTAGGCATGACATGTGGCATGAGTTTCTCCAAGTCAGGTGCAAAATGAACCTTTTTTTCTTCCTCATGAGGAATGGTGTCAACTGCAAAGGCAGGTTGCGTGCCATTTGGAATAATGGTCAAGGGACGTGATGCCCTGGTCTGGCGTGAAACCAAACCAACCCAATTTGATGGCTGGACTGGAGGATTAAGAGCCTGGAAAATTTCTTCTTGTGCTTGTTGATCCATCTGAGGTTGATTTGCCGGAGCTGGCTGATAACGTGATTGCTGAGGCGCGCGAGGTGGCTTCTTGAGAACAGGACGCGGGCCTTGTTTGCCATTAGCAATCCAGAGTTGGTAAGCCGTGAGGCGAACCGATGTGGTCTGATTGGTGCCAGGAAGCTGTACCTGAACTTGTGGAAGTTGAGGGCACGCCGTGGTGGTATGACCCCATTCTTGACAGTGATAACACTGAGCTTTAGAAGGATCAAGGAGGACGTGTGTTGGGTCCCCGTTGTTGCTCCTGTTGCTGATAGAGTTGAGTTGGTTGCGCCTGAAGGGGTGGCTGCTGATAGTGCGATTGTTGCTGAGGTGTTGTTTGCACTTGATAAACAAGTTTGTTGCGGAACGGAGTAGGATGAGTGCGAGTGCATTCTTCCGTGGCATGATTGCACATGTTGCATCTTTTGCAATGAGGCGGGCCATGGGTTGAGTTGCACTCGTTTGCCAAATGGCCTTGGTATTTGCATATATGGCACCAGATCTGACTGCGCTGTGGATTGGCGTGTTGAGACTGGACAGCCGTCTGTGGAACCATGACAGGTGGAATGAAAGGGAGCTCTTGAAGAGCCACGCCACGGGAGGAAACATTGGCGAAAGTGATTGACAAGGTCGATAGCCTGCTCCAAAGTCTTGGGGCCGCAGGTATTGATCATGAGTCGAATATTTGGAGGAAGTCCTTGGAGAAACCAGACCAAAATCTGGCTCGGTTGGGTACTCCTTGAGTTTCTTGGAAGCGGAATGTGAAGTCGATCCCATAAAATCCCCATTGCTGGACTCAGTGGGCTCTTGTTGAAGTTCATTGAGTTGCTTGAGATGAAGTTGATCATCATCCGTGGTCCCGTAGTGAGAAAGAAAAGCAGTTCTCATTTCCGGACCAATCTTGTTTCCAAAGTGCTTTTTTGTTGGACATGAGCCATTGATGAGGAGAGCCACCAGTGGTGGTGGAAAAGATGTGGAATTTCAGTTGAGGTTGCGCATGACCATTTAGGACAGCTAGAGCCTCAAATTCTTCCATGTGGGCTGAGCACTTTGGTCTAAGGGTTTGCCTTTCGTGTTGCCAAAGGTGGGATAAGTCGGTTTAGAGTCCGAAAGGTAGATGTGAAAGTGCTTGGCTGGGCGAGGGGAACAGTATAGTGAGGATATTGAGGTTGAGTTGGAGGTGGCATGGTGCTGAAGGACCACGATGAAGGGGTGGCCGCGGTTGAGGAACCGAAGGTGCCCGAGCATTGGTTTTGAGATCCGTAAGGTTGTAAGCGGAAGTGCAAAGGGGAAATGCGGGGAAAGGAAATTCTGGGTAGGCGCCAAAAGAGACTTGTGGATATCCTCGCCCACGGGAGATGATGGTTGTGAAGGAAAAGGCGTATGGCCTGAAGAGTGATGGATGTAGGCATGTTGGGGGTATGAAAGTAAGGTTGAGAAGGTTGAGCCTGATAGGGCTCCTGATAGTGATGAGGTGACTGAGGCTGTGAGCAATGTTTGCACGCTTGGGGCGGGGAACTGGGACGAGACAGGACACGAGGGGTGGGTGGCGCCGACTGAGCCCTAGACCGAAGATGGCCTCCCTCAATGTCATAAGCAGATCCATACATGTCGCGAACAGGTTCCCCGACGCCGATGGCTCCAAGCGAGATGCCGTCGAGAAAGGAGTTCTTCCGCGTGAAGTTTGGACGCACATGGCGCATGTAAGAAAGTAGGATTGAATCGCACCCGCAGCCGGCGGCGGTGTTTGGGGGTGCGGGTTCGGGAACTCCTGGAAGACAGCCCTCTGTGAGGACCCGTGGATCTAACAGGAGAGTCCGGGGGACTATGTCACGCGGGATTTGCAAGAAGAGAACAAGAAGAAGAAAACAGAACAAATGAGAGGAAAATGATAAGCTTCCTTGATATCAATGATGAACATACATGAGCTCTCGTAATCGAGAGAAAACTGAAAAGAGACAAGACTCAAAACTCATCTAGCCTTCATGTGCTAGCTCTAATCATATATATAGTACAATGGCCTTTGGCCCAATATAGACACTCTGACTGATCTCGGTGCCGACTCCTGGGAGGAGGCCTGATTTGCAGGAATGTTGGCGGTGCCTCATGAAGTGCCTAGAATCACTCTGACGCTTGGCGGGCCATCACTTGTCTGAGCGGCGCCTCTTGACGGGCGCAGGCTTTGGCTGCGTGGTCTGCTGCTTGGTCTTCTGCTGAGCCTTTGATGGCTGACCGGCGGGTCGCCCGTGGATCCTTGAGCTTGACCTGGTTCGTCGTATGCATGAATAGTCCTGTACCAGGAGGCACAGGACTAACACTCCCCCCCACCAAACGACACTCAGAGTGAAGAAAAGGAGGAAGGGTTTCGGAGGGCGGGAAGCCATCCGTCTGAAAGTGATCCTCACGGAATGAGGTCGGGCCCCATTATGGTACTGGCCAATGAGATCCTGGCGTGTTTGAAGAGCAGGAGGAGTGGTGAGGCCAAGGGCAGGATCTGCATCAATAAGAAATCGAGATCGTACCATGTCTTCAAGGGCAGCATGGGCGTCGGAAGAAACGAACTGACATTCCATGAGGAGGCAGGTCTGGAGGCCGAAGGCACTGACACTGGCATTCGGATTGCAGTAAAAAATGGGGTATTTGCCGATTTAAGGAGCTGAGCAAGATGCATTTGAGAGCAGCACAAAAACCTGCTTGAAGATGGACTGAAGGATCGGGAGAGGTGGCGGCATTCTGCAAGAAGGTGTCAAGACCATAAAGCGCATCAGCCGGGCGTTGCCAACCACGCTCATTAGCAATATAGATCCAATTTGTGGTGGTATCAAGAGTGGCACCCTCCTCCCAATGTGAGCGGCCGAACAAAAGCGTGGATCCCCACCGGAGATCCGTCGAGATCGAGGTGGAGTCCATCCAAAGATGGCCATCCATGACCTTTGTCCAAAAGGGGAGGCGCCAATCGAAGTCGGGAACCGGGCGTGGAGGAACACCCAGGGGAAGCATAGGGAGAAGGAACCATGCCCGTGGGGCGGGGGCTTGAGCTTGCTCCCTGAATGCACCGACAAGATCCGGATCAAGAGCTTGACACCAACGATCCCCAAACAGAGGTGAGAGTTGAGAGTTAACAGGAGGGCTATCCCAACCCCGTGGGGACCGTCTTGCTATCGAGGAAAGAGCACGTAATTGATTGTAACCCCGCGAGGTGCTGCGTGATATAAACTTGTGCATAGGGAAGATCCCGGGATGTCCCGAATACTTCCTTATTCATTTGTAAGCGCTTCCGCTTGCCAGAGAGGTAAATGATGTGCAAGCTCAGGCATGTACTCCTGATGAAGAGTGTGGGTCTGAGCATGATCAGCGAGATAGGGGTTGTTATCCTGAAGCACCCATTGCAAAGTGGGGTCACCCTGAAAGTCTTTGGCGTGGCCCATTCCCCAAAGTTCTCTCATGTATCACCCAGATAGAAATCATGAAAAATGTAAGCCATGGGCTGAACAAGTCTGAAGGTGATAAAGTCCGGATCGGCGCAGTGTATGAGATCAAAGACCAAAAGGGCACATCATAAACCTTTGTCTTCAATTGAGAGTTCTGGCCAAATCCGAAGAAAATCTGCGGTGCGCAGGGGAATATCCACAGGTCCATCAGCCGCATGCCACTTCAGAAGGAAGAGGTGGCGGCGGGCAACCACATAATCGTGATAGCAGGTAGGAACTGGGTAATCAAAAGGCAGGTTGCGAACAATGGTGCTATTGCCATCTAGTTTTGCTTGAGCCTCATCGCCAGACCGGAATAGCTTCGCTGCGGTTTGTTGTTCAAGGTCACGCGGATCCGGTTGTCCTTTTTTCTATGAAGCGTGATTGGTCGCGGACCCGTTTCTCGGAGAAGTGTTGACACAGGAGGAGGATTGCCGGAGCATTGAGACGAAGCATGGCAATCTCCGCGTCATCAAGAATCTTACGTTTTACGCACCTCTGTAAGGTGATCTTGGAGAGAGGTGAGCCGAGGTCCGTGTGGAAAGCCGAGCCGTCAAAGGAGGCAATTTGAGCGTCCCGCTCTGTAAGGTGGTTAACTTGAGTGCGGTAATTGTCACAAAGCTCGGAGTATAAGGCTTCGAGCTTAGCAACATCTTTTTCCTTGTCACCCAGGAGGGTGTCTTTGGACTTGTTTTGCTCCAATAAGTCCTGAATGGCAGATTGGAGCTGAGCCTGTTGATCTGCAAGTAAGCTGATCTGATCCTGTGCACTTTTGAGATCTGTATGGGCCTGTAAGAGAGCTCCGTGCTTGTCTTAAAGTTGGGCCTCCAAAGTTGCAACTTGTGCAGTGGCAGCTTGAAAGTCACGGTGGACCGCATCAGAGGCCTCTAGTGCCGTTTGAACCCCATTCATAAGAGCTTCTTGAGATTCTTGTAACTTGAGAACAGCAGCTTGAGCATCCTGCTGATACTGATACAACAACTGACGAGGGTGCTGTGGTGGTGGAGCCTGCTGCGGCCTGGTTTGTGATGTTTGTGAGACATGGTGTGAACTGGATGGTGTAGCAGAGGAGGAAACAGTGACATGGGAGTTCGGAGTTTTGACATGACCAGGGGAAGAAGGGCGTGAGGTGCCAACTTGGTGAGTGTGGGGGAGGGAACGCTGAGTGGAATCATGAGAATGAGGAGGTGTGGGAGTAAAGTAATGACGGATGATGGCTTGAAGGTGGCCTCCCACAGAAACTTCTGAATTAGAAGTGGCAGCTCTAAGACGGTCAACTTCTTGGAGAAGACGGTAAAACATTAATTGGGGCCAATCAATATGGTGGTTGGAGTGCGTAGCAGTGAGCACTATATTATAGAAGGGCTTATTGATATGGGTGTTCTTGATAGAATACCCAAGGAACTTGCGCCACAGAAACTTAACAAAAGTTTCATGAGGCTTGTCAATATTTGTCAGGCGATGCACATTGGCATGATAAGGAGGTACACCAAACTCTGTGACATCTAGATCCTGTATGGCAGACCAAGATAAACAAGGGGTTTGCAAGGGAATATGGAATACCTCGGAAATCAAGTGTTGAGTTAGCGAAATGGTGGTGCCATCGACCACTGTGGTGTATCCATGCGGGCTGTTGACGATATTGGCGATGAACTGCTTCAATTGGTCAGGATTTGTAGCCGGAAGTTCCATTTGAGAGAATTCGTAAAGCTTCTGGCGTTCTGCGACTTCACGATTCGGGCCAACAAGGGCTTCCCGGAAAGTGGGCGTCAAGAAAGATACAGACTCGAAAAGAGCCGGTTCCTTGGGAGCAGTAGCTTGAAGTGTAGAAAATCTTGGTGCAGCCATGGCAAAGACTTGCAGAAAAGAACAGTGATGCAAAGGCGGAGGACGAAAGCCAAGAACGGAGGACGAAGGCGCAGAGGAACGAAAAGGTTTAGGGCGCGCAACTGGAGGCGAAGAGGTATGATGAGGGCAAAACTGTAGCCGTTGATGGTGCCAGGTGTCGAAAGATGCCAAGGAGGGCATTGAGAGGCAAAAAATTTGGCTAAGTCCCCGAACAACTGAAGGGAGAAGCAATGAACGGTGAAGATGAGACGTGAAAGAAAGATCGGATGTGACAGGTGGCCAAAGGACACCTATTAATGTTTGACGGGTATGAAAAGAAGCAATGGTATTTAATGCTGGCAACTCGAAGTGGGATATCATTAAAACGAATGTGTCAGAGGGTACCCTTGCTAGATATACGGCGGGAGAAAGGATTCTCAGTTTAGAAAGAGCCTTGCATTGCAAACACGTTGGCAAATTTCTGATTGGTCTACGTCGACTAGTAGTTCCTCGGCTGGCTATATAAAATGAACCGGGAGTGAAGCGAAGACATTCGATGGCGCTTAGCATGGCAGCTGCTGGTTTGAACGAGGGTTGCACTATGCCCACCAACTGTCAGGAGTGGATTACTTGCAAAATGAAATGTCTGGACCTCTGGCGCTGCCACAATCGCGGCCTTCGAATGGATGGCTGGTGCTCCGGGATGGCTGAACATCCCGACCCTCATACCAACGGGATGGAGGTGGTTCTGCACCTTCGCTGGGACCCTGAGCAGAACCTCTACCATATCCTCCGCATCACCTCTGCTCCGAACCCGGAGTAGAGGGTTTTTCTTCTTAGGTTGGTAGTAGATAGGGCTCTGAGCCCGTTTTTGTATATAGGGCAGTGCCCATAGCGGAATTAGCTGGGCTGTGCCCGCATTTTGTAAAAAAATATCCACCTTTAATATAATATGTCGCCTGTTTAGTCACTATCTGTTGTGTTTGCTTCTTGAACTGTATCTGTTTGTTGATTTTCACTTTCCGTGTGATGAAATGTTTTGAGGCGAAAGCCATTAACCAGTGTAGGTAATGGAGTGCCATCTAACTCAGCCAGTTGGAAAACGCTGGGTCGAACCACTTGAACAATTTGATAAGGGCCAAGCCAACGAAACTTAAGTTTACCCGGAAAATTTTTGTACCGAGAATCATAAAGAAGAACCAAATCGCCTTCTTTGAATGTTTTTGTCTTCAAACGTTTGTCATGTAAAGATTTTTGCAACTGTTGTCCATGAAGAACACGAATATAAGCATCCCTTCAAAGTTCATCCAACTGTTCTAATTGATAGACCCTTTCTTTGAGTGCAGCAGGTGGATTATGAGCAGTAGCCAGTTGAAAACGGAGTGTTGGAAGGATGTATTCAAACGGCATGAGAGCTTCCTGACCATAAACCAATTTGAAAGGAGTGTGACCTGTAGCAATTTTGAAACAAGTATTGTAGGCCCAAAGAACAATAGGAAGTTTTGTTTGCCAGTCTGTGCGTGAAGCATCACAAATTTTCTTGAGAATGGTGACCAGAGTTTTGTTGGTGCTTTCTGCCAAACCATTACCTTGAGGATAGTAAGGTGTGCTCTTGTGATGATGTATCAGGAGATAATCCGTCAGCTCCTTGATGGTATGATTGATAAAGTGGACACCACGATCACTGACCAGCTCCGTGGGGCAGCCGAATCGCGTGATGATTTGTTGATAGAGGACCTTGGCTGTGCTTGCCGCAGTGTTGTCTGGAAGTGCGCAAGCTTCCGCCCATTTAGTAGCGTAGTCAGTGAGAACTAGAATGTAGCGCCGTGTGTGTGCCAGCGGGGAGGGTCGATGGGTCCCACAAAATCCATTCCCCATTTCTGAAGGGAAGGGTGGCAACCCGGCGTCAAGGGAAGAGCGCCACGCGGGCGTCGGCCGTCCCACACGCCGGCAAGCAAGCATCACACGCGGCGTGGGGCGTGGCATGCGTCTTTGAAGAGTGGGCCAAAAATACCCAATGAGAAGGATTTTTTGCGTGCCGTGGTGTCACCATGAAAATGACCACCACCTAGCCCTTGATGAGCTTCTCGAACAATATCGGAACTTCATGAGGTAGAACACGGCGTCGAAGGATGGTGTCCTTACCCTTTTGTAGAGATGTCCGCAACCATGGTGTAGTCCGCGGACCTCGCGGAGAAATTGATGTCGACGGGATTGCCGCTTGGCGGAGAGAGCGTCGTGTCCTCCGTGGAAGGGCACGTGTGAGGAGGTACTTGCTGAAAATCATGGAACCAATGTGGTGTTGCCGTGACTAAAAAAGAGTTGGCGTCGGGGAAAGGCGCCCGAGACTCCAGTTGAGGGATCATCGTGTGGATGCGTGAAAGATAATCCGGGACCACATGAGATTTGCGGCCTTATGAACAATTCAAAAGGGGCAAATTCTTGGAGAAGAAGGACCCAACGAGCAATGCGCCCGTGGGTGTGGATTTGTTGATCAAATAAAGGAGTGCTTGGTGGTCCACAAAGAACTTGATTTGACTGCCCAAAAGGTAGTGACGGAAGCGTTGGACACAGAAAATGAGACCCAAAGCTTCACGCCTCGTGGCGAGAATAGTTGCGCTCGGCGTAATTGAGTTTTTCCGGGCGATCGATTTGGTTTGTCGATTAATGCGCATCATATTCTTGAGAAAGAACAGCTCCAATAGCAAACGCCGAGACATCGACATGAACATGAAAGGGCTTGTCCCATTGAGGAGGAACAAGAACCGGGCCTGAGTAAGCAAAAGCTTCAACTGTTGGAAAGCAAAAGATCCGCTGGGAATTCCAAGCCGGTGGATTAGATCACCCGTGAGTTTATGAATGGGATCTGCAATGGCGGCTAGTCCGGGGAATGAAGGTGGAGTAATAATTGACCTTACCCGGGAAAGAGCGTGTCTCTTTGATATTGGTAGTGCTTGAGCCTTGAGCACACAACTGATTTTGGCGGGATGCGTGGTGATACCGCTTGCGACAACGCGGGCCTAACAAGAACACCGGAGATGACCTTAAAAGGTGCATTTCTCGGGATTGAGACTAATGCCGGGACTCATCACATTTCCGGAAACCTTGTAGGCAAAAAAGTGCCCCGCGGGGTGGTGAAAGTAGTCTTGAGTTGATCAGATTCTTTGATTGAGATCGATTGTAGCCGAAAAACCATCCATGAAGGAGTACATCTCATGTCCGGCTGACCTCTTCCGAACACCGTGCGTGAAGGGAAGTGGAAAGTGATCACGCTCCGTAGAAGCCCGATTGAGTTTTTTGGTAGTCCACGCAGATGACCGGATCTTACCATTGTGTTTGAGTGCAATGGCGATGGGGCTCACCCATTCGAGAATGTTTGACCTCATAGATCAAACCGGCAAAGAAGGAGTTTGTCAAGTTACGCCTTGGCCGATCCGCGGTAATTGGGGTTGAGCCGCAGATCGTTGCTAAACTGGTCGTGCATCAGATTTGGTAGGAATGGTGAGTTCCCCCAGGCTTTTGTTGATTCCCCGAAGATCTCTGTAGCTCCAGGCGAAAATGTGTTTGAACTTTTTGAAAAGCTTGACGGCCCTGTGTCGATAAGGGGCCGGAAGATTTGCAGCAAGGCGGACAGGCTGATTGTTGCCCACGTCCACGATCTCGACTTCAGGAGTCTGAATATGAGGTATCACTTCTGTGTCCTGGACAATATGAGCAGGCGGTTGAAGCATAACAGGATGCGTGGCACTCTGCATGGTGAAAAAGAGAGGTTGCTGAGTTTCATCCAGCAGAGGTTGCTTCATGACTGCGTGTACATCAACAGGAGTTGCAGGAGGTTTAGCATCTGAAAAGTGATCAACACGTTGGATTCTATTGCAAGGAGCCAGGTAAGGGTCAAGCAAAGCGACCCATACCGGGTCAGTCCCGATCAAGAGTCATTTCTCCCCAAGGATGGCATAAGGGGTAGGATGACGAGGCGACTTCGCAGTGGAGCCCGAATGTGATAAATATTCCGAGCTTCCTCGGACTGCGGTCCGAGAGAGAGGGTTCAGCGTGTTCAACGTAAAATGATCTTGCCTGTTTCCAAGTCCATGGTGGCATTGAGGTGACCATCAGTGATGACCAACTGATCCGTGGCCCAGTAATGGATACTCTTGGCCTGGCGGAGAAAAGGTCGGCCAACCAACATTTCATAATCACCAGGATCTTCGCCAGCCTCCAAACTCCAAATTCCATGGGGAATCGGAGATCACCGATGTTGATGTGAAGAAGAGGCGCGACGCCTTTGAGGTGCCGTGATATGGCCATTAGCCAACTTGATGTCATATGGGGCACGAAAGAGTTGTTTGATGCCCATTTGTTTGCGGAGTTTATCCGTGATGAGATTGACTGCGCTACCTCCGTCTATTTGAACATGGTTGACTTGCTGATTACCCACCGTGGCATGGACCGTGGGTGTAGAGGTAGCCACAGCCCCAACTAAAACAGTTGGGAGTGGTAACTGGTCCTTGAGAGCAGGACAGAGTTTCAAAATGGTTGCCAAGCTTAAAGGAATTTTGATCTTGGCTAGCTCCTCTTGGAGTTCCAGAGGCACATGAGAAAAAGGATCTGCTGGTTCCACGGGTGCTGGAGTGCGTGGTAATGAAGCAGCAACTTCTTTGAGTAAGTCAACCTCTGCAGCAATATTGGGATATGGCTGAGAGCGTGGAGGTTGAGATGTAGAAGGTGTATCTTGTCTTTGTTGAGCTCTGGTGGTGGCATGAACATTTGCTAGCGTGCGGCCTTCAGCAGCTTGCATGAGATTCAAAATGCTTTGGCGAACTTTAGGCATGACATGTGGCATGAGTTTCTCCAAGTCAGGTGCAAAATGAACCTTTTTTTCTTCCTCATGAGGAATGGTGTCAACTGCAAAGGCAGGTTGCGTGCCATTTGGAATAATGGTCAAGGGACGTGATGCCACAGTGCGGCGTGAAACCAAACCAACCCAATTTGATGCATTTGGATGGAGGATTAAGAGCACGGAAAATTTCTTCTTGTGCTTGTTGATCCATCCCGAGGTTGATTTGCTGGGTGGGCCGATAACGTGATTCCGAGGCGCCGCGAGGTGGCTTCTTGAGAACGGGACGCGGGCCTTGTTTGCCATTAGCAATCCAGAGTTGGTAAGCCGTGAGGCAAACCGATGTGGTCTGATTGGTGCCAGGAAGCTGTACCTGAACTTGTGGAAGTTGAGGGCACGCCCGTGGTGGTATGACCCCATTCTTGGTGATAATACCGAGCTTTAGAAGGATCAAGGAGGGCGTGTGTTGGGTCCCGTTGTTGCTCCCTATTGCTGATAGAGTTGAGTTGGTTCTTTGAAGGGGTGGCTGGCGATAGTGCGATTGTTGCCGAGGTGTTGTTTGCACTTGATAAACAAGTTTGTTGCGAAGCTGAGTAGGATGAGTCGCGAGTGCATTCTTCCGTGGCATGATTGCACATGTTGCATCTTTTGCAATGAGGCGGGCCATGGGTTGAGTTGCACTCGTTTGCCAAATGGCCTTGGTATTTGCATATATGGCACCAGATCTGACTGCGCTGTGGATTGGCGTGTTGAGACCTGGACACCGTCGTGGAACCATGACAGGTGGAATGAAAGGGAGCTCTTGAAGAGCCACGCCACGGGAGGAAACATTGACTGAGTGATTGACAAGGTCGATAGCCTACTCCAAAGTCTTGGGATGCAGGTATTCAGTCATGAGTCGAATAGCTGGAGGAAGTCCTTGGAGAAACCAGACCAAAATCTGGCTCTGTGTTGGGTACTCCTTGAGTTTACTGAGCAGAATGTGAAGTCGATCTGCAAAATCCCTGGCAGACTCCGTGGGCTCTTGTTGAAGTTCATTGAGTTGCTTGAGATGAAGTTGATCATCATCCGTGGTCCCGTAGTGAGAAAGAAAAGCAGTTCTCATTTCGGACCAATCTTGTTTCCAGTGGCTTTTGTTGGACATGAGCCATTGATGAGGAGAGCCACGCAGGGTGGTGGAAAAGATGTGGAATTTCAGTTGAGGTTGCGCATGACCATTTAGGACGACTAGAGCCTCAAATTCTTCCATGTGGGCTGAGCACTTTGGTCTAAGGGTTTGCCTTCGTGTTGCCAAAGGTGGGATAAGTCGGTTTGAGTCCCAAAGGTAGATGTGAAAGTGCTTGGCCGGACAGAACAAAGATAGTGAGGATATTGAGGTTGAGTTGGAGGTGGCATGGTGCCTGAAGGACCCCGATGAAGGGGTGATCGTGGTTGAGGAACCGAAGGTGCCCGAGCATTGGTTTTGAGATCCGTAAGGTTTAAACGTGAAGTGCAAAGGGGGAAATGTCGGGAAAGGAAATTCCCGGGTAGGCGAAAAAGAGACTTGTGGATATCCCCGCCCACGGGGAGATGATGGTTGTGAAGGAAAAGGCGCATGATGGCCCGAAGAGTGATGGATGTAGGCATGTTCGGGGGTATGAAAGTAAGGTTGAGAAGGTTGAGCTCGATAGGGCTCCCGATAGTGATGAGGGACCGAGGCCGCGGAGCAATGTTTGCACGCTTGGGGCGGGAACCGGACGACAGACAGACACGAGGGGTGGGTGGCGCCCGACCGAGCCCTAGGATCAAGATGGCCTCCCTCAATGTCATAAGCAGATCCATACATGTCGCGAGCGATTTTTCGACGCCGATGGCGCCCAAGCGTAGATGCCGCCTCGAGAAAGGAGTTCTTCCGGCGTGAAGTTTTAATTTACATGGCTGACGTAAGAAAGTAGGATTGAATCGCACCGCACGGGGCGCGCGGTGTTTGGGGTCGGGTTCGGGAACTCCCGAAGACACCCCTCGTGAGGACGATGGATCTAACAGAGAGTCCGGGGACTATGTCACGCCGGGATTTGCAAGAAGAGAACAAGAAGAAGAAAACAGAACAAATGAGAGGAAAATGATAAGCTTCCTTGATATCAATGATGAACATACATGAGCTCTCGTAATCGAGAGAAAACTGAAAAGAGACAAGACTCAAAACTCATCTAGCCTTCATGTGCTAGCTCTAATCATATATATAGTACAATGGCCTTTGGCCCAATATAGACACTCTGACTGATCTCGGTGCCGACTCCTGGGAGGAGGCCTGATTTGCAGGAATGTTGGCGGTGCCTCATGAAGTGCCTAGAATCACTCTGACGCTTGGCGGGCCATCACTTGTCTGAGCGGCGCCTCTTGACGGGCGCAGGCTTTGGCTGCGTGGTCTGCTGCTTGGTCTTCTGCTGAGCCTTTGATGGCTGACCCGTGGCTGACTGTGGATCCTTGAGCTTGACCTGGTCCGTCGTATGCATGAATAGTCCTGTACCAGGAGGCACAGGACTAACACTTTCTTCAAAGAACATTTGTATATCCTCTCTATCCTGATATTCAATCAGATCTCCAAGAAATAGGGTTCTAGTCTTACCCAAGGTTGTCACGTACGTCAAAATCCGTACGGATTTCGTACGTTTTTAAAGATTTTTTGAGGTTTTTTAAAAAAATTCGAAAAAAACTTTAAAAACGTTTTTTATTTTAAAAAATCTTTAAAAACCTTAAAAATCTTTAAAAACCTTAAAAATCTTTAAAATCTTTAAAAATCTTCGAATTTTTCAGAAATATATGAAATTCCAGTAAGAGTTCTTATATCATTTAACTTGCCTTGAGAGTTCATGTCAAAAAACAGTTAATCCTTGTTTGTACTTATAATAATAGCCCCAAAAAGAGTATGTTCAGCATTTAGCATTACATTAGCATTACATCCACTTACTAATAATCTCTAATAATAGTAGACAGCTCACAGCTTGTTCTACAGAGTATATCAGTCTAAGCCTTGCTGATTTTTTATAGCAGCGCATAAGTAGTGAGACAACCCAACAAATTAGAATTTTTACAATTAACAAAACTTACTTTGATCAATCAACCAAAGCATGTTCTTACTTCTTAAATTCTGCTACTCTGAGCTTCTGAAGCATGCATGGCATCAAATCTGAGCATTTATCATACCTTAAAATTGCATAACGAGGTTATGATGAATACCAAATCACTAACTATGTTCAAGTTTAAATGCAACTAAAAAACATCATCATAGCTTCCCCCTACAATCAAAACTGCTTTCTAGTTTTGGCCATAACTTGCAAAGCAAACCTCTGTTTCATTAGCAGGAGTATTCGTTGGAAAGTTTACAAGATGATCTAAAAATAATGCTAGGCACATGATCTTTAAATTTTTAGTCTAACTATGTCAAAAATCGCAAAATCCGCTTGCTGTCCTACTTTGACAGCAGAAACAAAACTGTTTTCTAGTTTTGGCCATAACTTGCAAAGCAAACCTCTGTTTCATTAGCCAAAGTATTCGTTGGAAAGTTTGCAAGAAGATCTAAAAATAATGCTAGGCACATGATCCTCAGATTTTCATTGTAACTATGTCGAAAATGACAAAATCCACTCGCTGTCCTACTTTGACAGCAGAAACAAAACTGTTTTCTAGTTTTGGCCATAACTTGCAAAGCAAACCTCTATTTCATTAGCAAGAGTATCCGTTGGAAAGTTTGCAAGAAGATCTAAAAATAATGCTAGGCACATGATCTTTAAATTTTTAGTCTAACTATGTCAAAAATCACAAAATTTGCTTGCTGTCCTACTTTGACAGCACAACATGTAAAGGGCTAAGCAAATCCATTTATGTGGAAAAAAGATATGGCAAATGGGAGGGGAAAAAACATCCGACAATCAATGCAATGATCGGCTGCAAAATCTTTGCACATGCCAGAACTGTAGATACATCATGTTTAACTAGTACTAGTCCAAGAGAGAGAAAAGCATCTACCTTAACATGATGCCCTGGCTAAATCGTCCTGGGTAAACAGGTCCAGGATAATCAGCCTTGGCTAAATCGTTCAAGATATTTCTGATCTATTCACGGCTTGTCTCATCTGCAATGGAGCTACTGTGACTGTGGAATGCAAATCAACCACAATAATAAGCTTTTCTAAACACTAAAGCTAAGAATAAACCTTGAAAGCCAGATTACCTTGATGCAGCCATAGATATGCCCTTGTTTCCTGCTATGCTAAAGAGGAAGCTCCCTGCCCACTAGTGTACAGACAGCCATAATAGAATCGACACAGGGAGTTCTTTGCCACAGGGTTCTTTGCCATAATAGAATCGACACAGGGAGTTCTTTGCCACAGGGTTCTTTGCCATAATAGAATCGACACAAGGAGTTCTTTGCCACAATAGCTACATGGAGTTCTTTGCCAGTTGCCACAGGGAGAATCGGCTACAATGAGAATCGGCCACAGACAAACAGGGAGTTTTCTGCCACAGTGAGAATCGAATCGGCTACAGCGGCCACGGGAAGGTTTTGCCACAGAAGCCCTAAACCCTAAACGTGCATGAAACTATTTTGGGGAAAATTTTTTTTGGGACTATTGACTATACGAAAACATAAAAATCTTCATAAATACGTACGGATTTTTAAAAAAGTATTTTATGAATAAAAATCGCGTTTTTTAACAACATTGGTCTTACCATTTTTTGTGATAGTAATCTCTTCAGTATCTTTTTCCTCTGATGCATTGATGGTTAGGATAGGGCAAAGAGCCTTCACCTCATTAGCATCAAGGTCTTCCTCTGGAATAGCTCCCTCAGTCAGGTGTGACATGAGAGTTTCTCTACATAGAGCATCAGCTTCCACATTCTCTTCTCTTGGTATGTGAGTAATCTCCCATGAAACAAAACTCGAAAGTCACTCCCATTACTTGTTTTTTTAGGAGTTCCATATCTGCATTTTTTGTTTGGTAATCTCCTGAGACTTGCCTGCAAATCAATTGTGAGTCACCAAAAATGTGGATGTTGGTAATATCCATAGCTTTGGCTTCCTGAAGACCTGCAATCAAAGCCTTATATTCTGCTGCATTAGATGTAATTTGGGGGAAGATCCTTCCCACTTTAGCTAAAAGCTTATGAGAGGAATCTTTAAGAATAGCTGCAGATGATGCAATATTTAGTTTTTTAGAAATACCTCCATCAAACCATAAGAGTCCTGATGGTCCTTGTCTGCTGGGGAGTGCACATTCCATATTGAGGGGAATCATTTCATAACTCACTGATCTTGCCTTTTTTATCCTGTAAGATCCCAAGGGTTCTTCAATTAACATTTCCTTAATAAAATGTACCTCTTCCTTGGAGTCATAGGAGCCCTCTTGGTTATAAATTGTAGCAGTCTGAGAGCCATTGGAGATGGTACGTCTCCCTTGAGACCAGACTGGTCTGGCATCCACAGTGGCTAACCATCTCCTTCCTAGCAGTAAATCATAGATATCAGATTCATCTCCTATATCTTCAAAAGCCACCACAATAAAGTTAGCAGCTCTGATCATGCCTTACGTATCAGACGGGCACTTTAGTCACCACACCAACAGGAGAAATCTTAGCATTATAAAAAGATTTTAATAGCATAGAAGCTTTCTTATCCACCTCGAAACCACACTTCTTCATAATATGATATGGCATGATATTTAGGGGAGAACCCCCATCAAGTAACACATTAGAAAAGGTATATCCTCCTAGAGCAGCTGAACATGTAAATGCTCCAGGGTCTTCTTCATGTTATGCTATAATAAGGTCAGTGGCATCAGTAAAATTCACACAAGCATTTAATACCTCACCATTGGTTTGTTGAAGTACCCTTTTCCTGTAACTAGGTGCAATCTTTAATAAAGTAAAGAGATCCACACTCACCTTGGAATTTTTAAGCAAAACATCAACCTCATCGAGGTCTTGGTCTTTCTTACCATATTTTTGCTGAGGGGGTGGAGCTATGATCTGAGCAGGTGATTCCATTACAGGTGGCACAAGCCTTGCAGTAGAATGCCTACTTGGTTCAGCATGTACTTGAGCTTCATTCATGCTTCTAGTTTGCACCACCATGACTTCTTCAGATTTAGGAACTTCTGTAGCTTGAATAAATCTTATAGAGGTGCTTGGTTCAGCAAATCTCACAGGGGGTTTAGACTCTGGTCTCTTCTCCTTTTCCTGTTTAGCAAAATATTCCTTAACAGCACACCTAGCATCAGTATGGCCAACTTCTTTACAAAAAGAACAAACAGGACATTCCTTCCCAAAGTGGCCTTTTCTATTACATTTGGGGCACACTTGCCAATAGCATATTTCTGATGGGTGAGAATTCCTATTGCAATGAATACATTCAGGGTAAGTTTTACCTGCTCTTGTAGCCTTGAGTTCAACCAATTGTTTGGTTATTTCTGCTAAGGCTTCAGTAACCTTGGATAGGTCTGACTTGACCTCTGCAACTTGAGAATTGACTTCCTCCTCTTTAGATTTTTTTTTCTCTTTTTGTATGGCATAGACTGGAATAGAAGGGGGATGATCATAATGTGCATCAGTAACATCAGGGTAAAACGGGTCATGATTATGAGGAGGAACATGGTGCTTATCAGGCAAAGAAGAAAGCATCTGGGTTAGATCAGTGGTTTTGGCAAAGACTTTGTATATGGAATCAAACCCTTCAGCAGCTTGGATTTTGAGCAATTTTCTTTGGATATCTGGTCTTCTTTGTAGACCATTAATAAAAGCCGTAACTAAAAACAGAGTTGGGATAGTGATCTGTGCTTTTTGACATCTGCTCATGAATGTACTGAACCTTTCCTTGTACTGGTTCACACTTTCTCCTGCATGTATAGAAAAACCTTGCAATTCATTAACCAGATCTTGTGGAGCAGCTAACTTACCAAATCTATCCAGAAACTTCTTGACAAGTTCATCCCATGAGGTGGTACCCATCAACTTCTCATAGGTTAACCAAGCACCAGCCTCACTCTCATCTTTGAAACATTTTTCAAATTCTGAAAGCTTGCATCCTTTCTTGAAACCATAATCCCTGTAATAGTCTTCAAATATTCTCAAAAAGTGGTTAGCACTCATACTGGAATCAAAGGTAGGCAAAGGAACAGGGACATTCAACTCAAACTGGTATGGCATGTTTCAAGTAAGCTAGCCGAGAAGCTTGAAGGCAATGGCCTCTCTCTGCAATGATCTGATACACCAATATCTTCCAATGGTTCTGATTCTGCTGGAAATTTTTGCTTTGGGGCCATGAGTTCTGAGATCCAGGAAGATCTCGGTAGAACCTCCAAGATGTTGACCCTCAACCTGGCCTAGAGAGTCAAACACAAGAAGCCAACTTGAGTTTTCGCTCAAATTGGGGTTAGAACCTCCAGATCACTTAAGGTGATCAATCTACACAAGAGTTTTCCAAAAAAACTGAATTATAGAGTTTTCATACCTTTCCCAATTCGATTTTGGACTCCTTGCTCAAATCGACCACCGGATCTAGTGCAGATTGATTTCCAAGGTCGATGATAGTGACTTACTTTCGAAAAGCGTTGTAGGCAAGCAAAGGTAAAGATCTTGACCAAGTCCGAGTATTGATCTGTGAGATATTCGATCTCAAAGTTGGGTCAATTTTCGGTCAATACCAGTCAATGTAGCAAACAGAGCTCAGAGTTTTGTAACTTGAGTTGTAAATTGAATTTTAAGGAAATTCCAAGACTAGGATGCTCTATAGACTTCAAAGGTAAGGTGCATGCTGCCAAATCATAATTTGAATCTCTAAAACTATTTTGTTGGCACTGTTTTGTGGATATCAGTCTGGATTTGTATCAGACAGAATGCAAAAAATGGCAACTCGAGTTTGAGATGGATTTTTTTTGAAATTTTTGTGCACACAGGTGCAAATAAGATGGGATATGAAGTGCAAATGGTCTTATGCAGGAAAAAATAGGGGAATTCTTTTCTGTAAAAATGTTTGTGATGCAAAAATGCTAAAGGATCATGACAGTAGACTTTTTGAACACTTGGCAATCAATTTTCATTGATATGAAGGTAATACAAGGTGAATAAGGATCTTAGGAACATATATCAATCAATAATGTAGCTTAGGAGGTCAATAATAATATCAAATCAATAGTATCAGTCCAATCTTCTCAAATTAAACCGTGGAACACTCAGAAACTTCAAGAACGTCTTCAGATCATGCTCAGCATGTATCAATGTCGAGGTTTGATGCGTCTGGGCCTTCAAAAATTCTCTGTGTCGACCACCCCAGTTATATTTTCAAATTTTTATGGATCCAGAATCTTAGGCTTTGATTATGGGTTTGTTTGGTAGCTAAGAGGCGGGAAGAGAAGATTCGGGAGGAATTTATGGCAGAAACAGGGGCCCCTGGCCGATTCGAAAGAGTTTTCTAATTTTAGGGTTCGTGGAGGGAATCTCGCGAGCATCTTTCGAGTATATTTGGAGATTCCGGCCTTTTAAAAATTTAATTTTCAATGGTATAAGTGGGAAAATGAACCTTTGATTTTTTTGGGATCTCTTAGGAATCTTTGAGGATGCCCTCCAAAAAGTTGGGAGCATATCTGGCCTTGCCACGTGGCATATGGCATCCTCATGGCATCTAGAATGATACCTAGGTTATTCACCTAGGGTTTTGACATAGAATTTATTTTCCAAAGGAAAGGGCAAAAAGTGGAATGGCATATGAAATAGAAAGGAGTTTGTGATAGAATGAGAGTGGGGTTGAGAAGTCAAGGCAAAAAAATGAGATAGGGCATGGAGAAATGTAAAGGGGAATAATTTAGGGGCAAAAGATTCTAATTTACCATGGGGTCTTCCAAACTCTAGCTTCCAATCTTCAAAAAGGTATCTTCCAAACTTCTTACCCAAAACCTTATAAGCATCCTTTGACCTCAAATGGAGCATTTCTTATGAGAGTTGACCTTGAAGATAAAGATCCCTTGACCTTCACATCAATGTTGACTACCAAGTCTCCCTAACTTTAGCAAACAAACCAATCAATTAGTATGTTGCCCTTTGGGGGCAACACCTCCTAGTGCTCTCCTGCTCCAAAACCTCTGCTTGCTTCCTACTTTCCCTCTCTAACCTGTTTGTAGCAGCTCGTCTGCTGGCTTCTTCCTTTTCAGCCCTCCTCCTGGCTGCCTCCACTTTCTTAAGGGCAGTTTGCTGGACCTTAAGTCTCTCAGCCTCCTCTCTTCTTGCCTTTTCTGCTGCAAGTGCTTGGCAGAATTCATTGCTGCTAATGTATACTCTTCCATGCAGATTAGGTGCAATCTCCCTCCTCCTCCTTATTACATCTTGGGTGCCCTGACTTGGTGCAACCTGAGATGCTTGCTGGCCTGGAGCTTGATCAGCTGCCACTCTATGGAGCAAGACTTGCTGCATTGTTCCCAAGCTATTTGCTGCATGGTCACATGTGGCTTGCACATGTTCCTCCCATTGCAAATCAACTTCTTGCATGTTGAAACCCTCTATGTTCAGCCCTTGGTCACATAGTTGTCCAATTGGTTCAACCCTATCAACATCATCTATGTGTGCACTCTCATTTGCTGCAGGTTGCACAATGGGGATAGCCAATCCATCATCAATTCCTGGTGGTTGATCGGGTAATGGTGCTAGCACATAAACTTCCTCTTGAACAAGTCTACTGCCTTCCTTTCCAGGCACTACCCTTGTTGGATTGAATGGCCAAATCCCTGTAGCCATGAAACCAGCTTTTATATTTGCCACTATTAACCCTGCAGCCATGGACATGGATATCAATTCAGCTATATCCTCCTTCTTAGGTTCAAATCTGCCTTTTCTTACCATGTATTCAGCCCTCAATCTTTTGAATCTTTGCCTTGAAAGGCATAAAAGCATGAGACATCTAATGGCTGCAGCCTATGTGATGTATGTGCAGGTAATAATGCAAAATGAATTCCCATGTCTTTGGCTACCAGTATGACATCCAATTCTACATGGCTTCCATGCCCATCAAGCAAGATCAGATGTGGTCATTCAGGTGACACTCCTCCAGGCACTCTACATTGGAAGTGAGACAACCAAGACTTGAAGAGTTCAGATGTCATCCAAGCCGACCTATTTGGACGACTGAATTGCCCCCCCTCTTCACACACGGATATGTTGTCTGCCTCATCCTAGTTCCCTTGAAAATGTACATACTGGGTATTCTAAACCCTTCTGCATTTACACACACTAAGATTGTAACCCATTCCCTGGTATTCATGACCAGCTCACTAACCCTATTCTCACCTTTCCTTGCAATTATCTTTAGCCCCTTTACTTTCCCAGCTTGGATCCCGGTCTCATCTGCATTCCAGATCCTTGAAGGTGGGAAGTTATGCTCATCATATATTTCTTTAAGGCCTGAGTAGAACCTATCCAAGTTTTCTTGGTTCATAGCCCGGGCACGTGAGACATCTAGAGTCTCTGCACTCCTAAGGGATATCTCAGGATGGCGCTGCTTGAATAATTTCCACTTTCCACCTGGAACCCCTTCAAATGCTGGATTGTTCTCCTTCGCCATTTCTGCAGCACGCTCCTTGACCGAGGACAAGGTAACGCCCATCCCCTGTTCTGCCCTCTCTATGGCCCAATCCACAAGTTCTTTTTCTTGAGACGGTGTTAGAATCTGTGGATGTCTATCTGTCTTGTGGGAAATTCGGCTATACAACCAGTCTCTGATGGATGATTCTGGGATACCAGATCGTCTAGAGGCTTCTCTAATTGAAATACCATGTTCACTCACCTCATCAAGAGCGTCTAGCATCTGCTCCTCCGTCCATTGGCCTCTTCTTGTTGGCTTCCTCGTCATTGTAGAACCAGATCCGCTAGTCTGAGGAGGCTTCTTCTTTGTTCTAGGTGCATAAACTCGCTTGCTGGACGTTACCGGCCCTCTGCTGCTGTCTGGCGCTGTAGCATCGATCCCTGGTCGAGCTCTAGTGGACACCATTGGTCTCCCCTTCGGCGACAGCAGGGGATTAGTTGAGTAACAAGCCGGAACTGCCGGATCAGTAGCGAATTTCTTGTTCCTTCGCAATCACGCTGATTGCCCATCTCATCTGCATGCATTGTGGCTGGAATTTGCGCACGAATTCCAGCCCCCGGCATTGAATCATGCCTCGGAATGGGCGTGTTCGGGGGTTCCCATGTGCGCGATGACTGGCTGTATGGCTCGGGATCCATGGCCTCTCGGCCCACGAAGTCGCGACACCTGGTGCGCGTTCAGGGGGGACTGTGGGGTGGCACAGAGGTGGCGTTTGGTACCACAGGGTACGGTAGGTCCGCGGTGGCGGGCAACCATACCCTATGGTAAGTTTGCGAGTAGGACGCGTGCCAAGCGGCAAAGAGGGGAGCTCGTCCTACTTTATTAATAGTAAATACCCATGTTACTCGAGATTCGAATTAGAAACCATAAGTGTTAGGTAACCGGCCGGATTGAGGGGTTTCTGGAGCAGCGCCCGCCTGCTGGTTTACGACCGGAAACCCCAAAATCCGGCCTGCTACCAAACAAAGTCGAGATTTGGTGGAAATTCCGGCCTTGTTTTTCAGTACAGATTTTTGCAAGCAGGGGAGTGTTTGTTGTGCTGATTCTGGGATTCATGTGCTATTTCTTGTTTCATGCCATGCTTAGAAGCTTGAATTTGTTTCCATCCCCCTTGGAAATGTTCTTCTCAGCCCTGCCCTGATAAAGATAAGCTCTAAACCTTTATTTCTGTCGGAAGGCAATGAACTGCTATAAGATCACATATATTAAGTGCCAAAGATCTTCTGTTTTCAAATTTTGAAGAATGCAAAATGTCCATGTGCTTTTACTGATTCTTTCACTTCTTTAAAACATTCTACATTGCTCTACGACCTTCCAAGATGCAAAAGCATGTATATATAATATAAACAACAATGGTGTCATTGCTCAATGCCTATTTCATTCAAAAGAATGACCAGTTTAGCGCAAAAAGAAACACAGGTTCTAGCTTAGGAAAGTTCCGTTTTGCTAAATGCCCTGGCATTATTCAACTCATGTTTGCTTTTGCTCTGTCGGATCTGCAAGCTCGACCTTCTTTTCTTTCGCATTGGCTGGACCTGGAAGCTCGATTTTGCCTGGCTCAAGAACATGGTATCTGGCTTAGCAAGAAACACTCTGACGGCGGGAAAACTTCTTGAAGCAGAGAGTTTCTGGAAGAAACTTGCCCTGGCGGCGCCAGCGAGAGCGGCGGCAGCCGCGAGGGGCGCCGCCGCCAGGGCAAAATTTCTCCCAAAATCTCTTTGCGACTGGAATTTCCCTCCGTAACCTACTGGACCCTGAAATTTCCGAATTTCTGAACTATTGTGAGGTTGCAAGGGATTGGATCGAAAAAAAGCTTTGGAAGATAGCAATGTAGGGGCGATCCGATAAGTTTTGGCGAAGCTTTTAGCACGAGAATCTCGAAAGCCATTCTAATCTATTGTTTCTCATCCCAAATTTATTTCATTTCTTGATTTTTGGCGGAAAACTAGCTATGGCTACATTTCTTGATTTTTGGCAGAAAACTAGCTATGGCTAGGGTAGGGAGATGTAGCATACCTTGATGCCGATGAAATGCTCATGGGACACAGCTAGGTAAGATCAAGAAAAACTAGAGTTTGCAGAACAAAGCTTCCGAAATAAAGCTGGAAAGCTGCACAAAGATGGAAAGCTGGAAAACTAAAAAGCAAAACAAAGCTTTCGAATAGAGCTAGAACAGAGTTTGCAAAACAAATCTTCTGAAACAGAGCTTGTGTTGCTCCTTTGCAGAGCTGCGCTTGCGCAAGGCATGCAAAGTCTGCATAAAGACCCGAAATCAAAGGTCGACCCCAAATCTTGGTCCCTAAGAAAAACCCTGGTGGCTCCACCAGATCACCGCCAGAAACTTACACCATAATATTACCTTAAAAAAAGTTCCTGAAATTTTAGAAAACTTCAGGTCGTATAGGTTACGTATAAAGAAACCTACGCCACCAGAAGGTTTCTGGAAGAAACCTGGCGGCGGCGCCACGAGCGGTGAAGGTTTCTGGAAGAAACCTGGCGGCGGCAGCCGCGAGTGGCGGCGCCGCCAGGTTTCTTCCAGAAACCTTCTGGTGGCATAGGTTTCTATACGTGGCCTTCACGACCCACAGATTACCTCGCATCCCCTGTTTTTTGGTTTTTTTAGTATCAAGAACTCGAATACCATCTAAATCCGTTGTTTCTTTTTTGGCGAAGATCGGCTATGGCAGTTGATGCAGAGCTTGGAAGCTTCTGGCTATGGCTCAGGGCATAAAATAGTTGGCTATGGCATGAAACAGCTTACAGAATGGCTCAGGACATAAAATCTTCTGGCTATGGCATGAAATAGTTTACAGAACTTCGAAACAGAGAGAGGCTATGGCATAAACAGCTTACAGAACTTCGAAGCAGAGAGATGCGGCGAAAGAATTGCTTTGCAGAACAGAGCTATCCGGGCGAAGCTATGGCAGAGAAATGAAAATGCGGACAAGCTATGGCAGAGCCCTTTCCAGACGAACTGTTTGAAAACTCTGTTGGCGGCACCGCTAAACCGCCGCCAGAAAAAAACACCCAAGAATTACCTGAAATACAAAACAGCTGTAATCTTAAGTAATCTGTGGATCGTGAAGATTACGGCGAAGAAAAATGGCCCCTGTAGCTATGGTGGCGCTATAATGGAAGATTCACATGGAATGTTGAATTAGGCATCGGGCGTGACAAATTACACCGCTGCTGCATTTTGCCATCGAGCTGCAAGGCAGGGCTGTGAATTCGCTGATGGATAAAGACAAATAAACCGAAAATTATCTAAACTAAATAAATAGAAAATATTCCAAGAATTTCCACCAAACAGCTGTTTAAATATCGTAAACCACCAGTAGGTGGAAATTCCTAGAGTTTCCACTAATTGTTTATTTCAGGTAATTTTTAGATTGTATGTTTCTGGCGGCGCCGCTTACAGCGCTGCCACTGTTAAAATTTACAACATAAAATTTGGAACACAACTGCCACAGATTCTTCTCAAATGTGTATACAGATTGCTTCCAGCTGTGGCCGTAAGAAAGCCGTGGTTGAAGAATGCTGTAAGAAACATTTTTTAACAAATATGTATGCTGAAATACAAGCATATGTCCCTACTGTTATAGCATGTAAACTAAGCTCAATGGTTTTTCCTTCCATTGCAGATGATTAGGTTGAGCTTGACTGCATCGGCTAATAAGCAGAAAGAAAGGGCAAAAAGCTGATAAGGACCTCCGGACTTCTAAACTGCTGCAAGGGCCTCAAGAACGATACTGATGGCAAAAATCCGGGGTTCCATGTGGCGGATCTTCGAGCCATCACAAAAAACCTTCATAACCTACAAGAAAAGAGAATATTAGTGAGTAGTTATGCATAAAACTCGACAAAAAGCATACATAGAACTAAGAAATCGTCCTCAGAGCACTGGAGCTTCGCCATTTTGAAAAAACACTCGACAGAGAAGTAGCGCCAAGCAGAAGGGTCTTGGAAACCTCGAAAAGATCTCGAGCGCCTCGATGGAGAGAGAGTGCGCCATAGCCAAGGCTCGACGGAGAGAGTGCGCCATAGCCATCGTCGGAAAAAAAAAAATACAAGAAAATCCAAGCACGAAATTTCCACCTCCTGGTGGATTACGGCTGGGAGCCGCCCCCTTTTCGGGGTTTCCGGCTGGAAACCGGCAGCGGCGCCGCCGCTCGCGGCTAACGCCGCTCGCGGGCAGCGCCGCTGCCGTTTCCAGCCGGAAACCCCTCAAAGAAGCAAGAAGCAGGAGAGACCTCTTCTAAATAAGCAAGAGGATCTGTCCCAAAAACTACTGCGGACAAATGAGAGTTTTCACAACAGATGAGGTGGAGCTGGAGAGATGGCGCTGGATTCAACAGAGACGTAAGTGGAGAGAAGCAAGGACTGGGTATTGGCGGCTATTCACTAGCAGATACGCGGGATAAAATGAACGGAGATCTTTACAGTAATTTGAAGGCCGCGTTTATTACGCTAATGTTATTTCTTGAATCGGAAGTTTTTTATATTAGTGTAGAGAATAGCAAACTTGAAATTAAAGCTATGAGCCAAATGAACCAATAAACCAAAATGAGAAGGGAAATTTGAGCAATTCCAACCTTCCCTAGAGCCAGACATATACTTAACACCTTGGAAATAATCATCTGAGTCCGCACCTCCCAGAGTCCGGCAACCATGTCTATGTGCAAAGCTATCCTGCTTGAACAATGGGCAATTCCTCATCTTTTTCCTTTCCACCAAATTTATATGCTATTCCTCATCTTTTTCTGAACAAAATTCCTTTTCACCAAGTTTGTATGCTGGAAGATGGCCATGATCCATATTGGTCCAATCCTCGATCTTCTCACACTATTTATTATTTTACTTAGCGTGTCATCTGACCTCACTACAATTTGAATAGAGTTGCCTTTCCTGGAAATCCATTGGTTATCATGTCCTAACTATCATTACATACAAAGCAGGAGCTCCATACCACGTCACTTTTCTATGCCAGGAATACTTATTCATTTTTGCAGTCTCCTCTTAACAGAAAGGTATTTTTTTTTCTATGCTAGGAATACTTATTCATTTTGCAGTCTCCTCTGCACATAAAGATATAACTACCATTGATATATAATACAAACTACTTAACTATGCCCATCTCCTGCAAGCTCACCACAGTTTCTGTAATTGCCTGCTCAACAGGTGTGTAAACGAGTCCCAATTCTTGCAACTTTCTTGATGTCAAACTAGATGGACGCAAATATCCGCTAAGCTCATCAGGAAACCTGTAGCAAATACATACTAGATAAATTATTTTCCTTTTGAGAACAAACATAGATTAACTACATATAAATGGACTATTGGTTTTCCAGATTGTCAAGGAGGAATAGGAGCTAAGAAGCAAAGATGCTCGAGTAAGAGGAAATTTGGTGTGCACTGGTCCAATAGCTAGCTCTTTAATATGTGAGATTGCTAGGCTATATTATCGCTTACTCTGCATTACCACATTAATATTAAACATCTTTCCCACCCATTTCAGAATCTAAAACACATACATCAATGGTATATCAATTTTAGTACATACTTGCATGGCAAAGTGTAGTGCGGAAATCGTTCCTTTAAAACACCAACAATATCTTTCATGTGCATTATTTCTGCACAGCAAATATAGCGACCAGACGCACCAGGCTTTTCATACGCTAGCAAATGAGCATCAGCTACATCCTTCACATGCACCAATACTCGGTACATATTTGCATATGTATCGGATGAACCTGCAGCCAGCAGGGAACAACTTTAATAGAAACTAACTGCAATTATCATGGTGTTTACAGTGTTTTGGACCCCTGTACTTTTATATGGCACAACAAAATGTTACCATCCAGAAGTTGCTTGATAACTCCATTACTTGCACTAAGCGTCGGTGAAAGAGAAGGTCCCACCACGAGTGCTGGCAATATTACAACAAGATCCACTTGAAGATCCTTAGAAAGCTTCCAAGCCAGTTTTTCTGACACCGTTTTTGCATAGAAATAGTAATCCTGGATGTAAAGTGATGGTTTTCAGATAGGCTTTAAATGCAAAACTTCATTATTCCATCCTCAGGTAGTTAATTGGGATGCTTCCTTTTTCAGCTTGCTGGCGTAACCATTTGTGGAATGCAAGAGAAGTTTCATAGTATTGCTTTAATGATCTCTATTACATATCCTTGACGTTCCTATATTACGTCGAACTGGGCATGTTTCACAAAACTGCGAAGGTTTGCATATTTGACAATCTGAGAATGTGTAAAAAAGTAAATATACAAGGCCAAGAACATACAGTATTTTTTGTAGAGGCATTTCTATGAACACAAAACATGCAATAAACGTCTTGTATAACATTCTGCTATGGGTATAATGATAGAATACATTTTCAATTGAAAAATTTAAGTGGAGCTTACCTTGTTCTGCAAACAATAGTCTGCGTCACTCCAGCACTCTTCATCTAATCTTGCAATTGGTCTGCTAGGGTCTGCCACTACAGCTGCACCTGATGATGTCATGACAACACGCCTGACCTTCGCATCTGCAGATGCTCTAATTACATTTTCTACCCCTTTAAGAGCAGGATCTACCACCTCCTGTCAGGTACATAAAGCACGGTTAAGATCACAATATAATCCTACTTGAAGGATCCTCTCATACATCTGAATTCCTTGTGTGCTGTGCATGGTCTTGTCAGTCAGTACTTTATTAGATAGCTATAATAATCTTTTATGAAAATATTTAATTGATCTACCGACGACAACGAATCATATATGGGGCCTGACATTTATCAAATTTCATAACTGTTATTTTCTCTTCTTTCCCTTAGTCAATTTTGCTAAAAGTTGAAGAATTGGCCCCTTTCCTGCCAATTGTTAATCACTCGAGTTGCAACAATGGCTCTCCCTTTTTTGCCACAAGACAATAAATTTAACTGTTGACATCCTGTTATATGAATGCCCTTCTTTAGGTGAGATCTTAAGTAAATAGTGCTGTCTAATAATAATAATGGATCATCCATTTACTGAGACAAGGCAAACAAGAACCCTTTGGACAGGGGTGTTCAAGTAGACCTATCTCACATCCTGCTAAGACATGCCAAGTTGCTTCAATTTCTTAATTTTTTGTGCCCCTAACCTGCCAGTCAATGACAACATGAACTGTTCCTCTGTGGTTTTTGACAACTTGTTGCTCCCCAAAACCTTATCCAAGATATTATATTTCTTGCTCATTGCCAACCTCAGTCAAAGTCAGCCGAATAAGTGAAAACTTGCAACGTCTGTGCACAATTGCACGTTTGACAAGGATCAGACTTTTTTGTATCAGCTTGTAAAGATAGAACAGCAGAAAACAAAGAATGGATGGAGAAGGGAGGAAAGAGGGAGAAGGCTTTTCTTGGAAAGGTCCCTAAAATTTACCCTAGGTCCACTTCAAGTCAATGATGAGAATTACAAAGTTGGATATGAACAAGACTTATGTACAGGTACGAGTAATATGTTAACCATGAATCATATTGTAGGTTATGATGCAGTATTATATGGCTTATCATACCAGATTCTGATGCTGCTTGATAGTGTAAATGTGAAACTTAAACTTTTCTAGCGTTTTCTTGATCACATTCAAATCTCCTTATAAGTAAATGGTGCCACACCATCCAGCCACAATCTCCAGCTAGTATTCTTTTCCATGACTTCTCCTCTATAGTTCTACCAGAAAATCATTCAGTTCGGCTGATATTTAAATAGTGAAAGATTCATTCAGCTAAGGATTTAGTTTGGCTTTCGTATTTGATTCGTGATCGATTGACTTAACAGAGATTGTTTATACCACGTAAATATACGAACTACAATCATCCAATTGAACCGAGTTTATTCCATAATAGGGACACATAGCTCAGTTTATAACAGTTTAAGAAAGCAAATCATGCACCTTGGGATCTTGAAAAGTCCCGGCGACAGGGCAAGCAGTATGGAAAACTCCTTCACATCCATCAATGGCAGACTTTACGGCAACGTAATCCATAATATCAGCCTTAAGG
Source organism: Isoetes taiwanensis (assembly GCA_021234155.1). NCBI lineage: Eukaryota > Viridiplantae > Streptophyta > Lycopodiopsida > Isoetales > Isoetaceae > Isoetes > Isoetes taiwanensis. Next base: position 1,133,541 of record JAJEKV010000036.1, on the reverse strand, counting down.
AGTGTGAGTCTGTCAGCAGCACCTTCCAACTTTTGCAGATGCCCAACCTTCTTCTCGTCGGCTAAGAAGTAGAAGCAGCAGAACGTCATAATCCATGAATGCATACAAAAAAAAGGAGGAATATGATTGATTGATAGAAATTTTAACGTCTACTGAGACCACCAAAGTCATGGAACGAAGCATACTTGGATCTCTGACTGTAGCTCGGACATGGTAGCCATTCTCAAGAAGGCGGAAGACAATCCACGAAGCTATAAACCCATTTGCTCCGGTAACGCACACAGGCTTGTTGGATGCCATACTATATATAATACAAGACAAAACTGGCTCAAAATAGCTTCTAGCCTGTGTAACATTGAAAAAAAATAACAAAACAAAAAAAAACTGAATTCCTCCGCGTGATTTCATCATACGAGACAAAGGCAAACTCAAACTCTTGGGAAGTTCCGAGGGAGCTTCCTAAGAAAAATTCAAAAGTGCCATGTCTCTCTTTCTAGTGGCGTGACGTTAAAATACTATTTATATATCTCTCTTTGTCCTTTTTTTTTCCATATTCAAACTTATTGTCCGCTGTTTCTAGGTCACCTCCATTCGCTTACATGGCAAAGGGGCCAAAACCTGGTTCTGCTGTAATGGGGAGGCAGCCTTACTTGTACATAGTAATACTTTCAAGCGTGATTCTTTGCACTATGGTAGTCACGAAGTTGAAGTTGTAGTTAGCTACAGGTATCTTGGCGTAGATTTTTCTAAGAATACACTTTGGGAACAATGTATTACCAAGCATCTGACTGCTAGCTGGAGAGCACTTTATGCAATGCAAAACAATTATTTTTGTGCAGAGATTCATGATTGGTCACGGAAAGCCCACTTCTTTCGGGCTTTGATAGAGCCTGTTTTACTGTATGGTTCTGAGGTCTGGGGGGCCTGCCATTAGGGCCAAATTCCCCTTTTGGCGGTGGAACATGCTTGTGTGGCACTAACAGACATCCGCCTAATTAAACAAAATTTGCTTGTGATTCCACTGCGGTGTAAAAGTTGAACTGTTGTGATGACAATTTCTGAAGTTCACAGGAGGAGTGAACTTCGCTTTCTTTTGCTAACTAATTCTAGTGCACAAGGAGAATCCGACAAAAACGTTTTAGAGATTACTCTAAAAAACCAAGCTTCGGTTGGGTTCCTTCAGTAAATTGCAAAAGGCGCTTTATTTCTGAACTATATCACAGCAAGCTTCCCTGTTGCGCAGCTTCACACAGTAGTAGGGAACTATATCACAATAAGCTTTCCTGTTGCGCAGCTTTACATAGACAACTTTATCACAATAATCTCAACCTGGTATTTCATTGAGAAACTATAACTAGAGCTAGAAATATAAATGCTCAAAATTAGGTAATGGTTTGTGTATGCCCATGCGACAGGCAAATCTAATCTGCTTGCATGGTTGTTTATGCCAATTCTAACAGTTAAATCCTGCGTCAAAAACATCCAGGCATAATGCTGCAACATATGTCATAACTACAAAACATCAACTAGAGTCTTTTTCTTTTGGCATCTCTGCCCTCAAACATGTGCATGGAACTGTTTCACATGCTTTATATGGAGGGGACAGGTCTTTAAAGGAAGATTAGAATAGAATAGAATATGATTTTATCGTCCACGGAGACCAACTGGCCTATGGGACCCAAGTACAAAGAGAGAGCAGCAGGCGTATTACTACCAGGATTAAAAAACCCCCGCCCCGAAGGGTTTTCGGGGGAAAAACCTTAGTAGCAATAAGGATGCTGACATACTGCACAGTTATATACATAATCACAAGTACAGCTGAGGTTAATGTCGGACAGGGGGGCATAACTGAGTCCGCGTATCCATTACCTCCTGGAGGTACGATCCCAACAAGCCTACAGAGGCCGTGCTCAGTAGCTCATGCAAGGCCTGATGGGGCATAACTAACCGAGCATACCGAGCCCGGATATGCTCGTACGCCGTGCTAGCTCTTATTCAATAACAATCTCCAAATATTATGGCAAATAACAATGTTTAGAAGAGATTCTAAAGCATAGCTTGGGGAAGAAAAATATGAGGCTCAGATACATTAATGATACACATGCCAATTTGTTAGCGATGGTAAAAAAACATTCATAAGTTACTTCCTTTTTGCGGCATGTTGACTTCCTTGTCTTATTCTTTGTAAATGGGCGAATTATGTCATGGAAGATAGCAGAATATTCAACATATGGTTAATTAGAGCGTTGGCATTTATTGTCTCATGCAATTGTAAAATTCCTAAATTTACTCAGATAAGTGAAATTATAATCATAGATAGTAATAGATCTGCTGCATTCTTTGTGTGGGTTCTGTAAGCGTTTTTTGATCTCCTTGAACAAAAAAATACAATTCAATTCAATTTAATAACTATTATTTCTTGCATTACAAAAATTGTTTGATACACATGCCAATTGGTTAGAGACAATAAAAAATGTTTCTCATTTATTAATTTGCTTTTTTTGCATGTTGACTTCCTTGTCTTATTCTTAGTAAGTGGGCCATAAGTGGGCACCCAAAAGGAATATATCATGGAAGATAGTATAATATTCATCCTATGGTTAATCAAAGCATTGGCATTCATTGTCTCTTGCAAGTTGTAAGAATTCCTAAATCTACTCAGATATGGTAGACAAAGTCAAATCATATCGTTGGCAGATAATCTTCCTTGCCACTTAAGAAGAGTTTCTGCATCTACATGACGGAAAGAAGACATGAGGGAAAGAAGACGTGGATGATGTGGGTCGTGGAAGGGTGGGACAACTAGGTTGTAGGACAACAAGTATGTTGTTCGTTAAATACCCCAAGTCATTCCTATGAGGAAATGGATAGCTCTTGCCATGGTTGTGCTATTAATTGCATCAAGTGTTTCTTCTGTAGATTGCAAGAAGAAGAAACCCAACTACAAACCTCCTCGATCCCCAGTCTCTCCTCCTCCTACCAAAAATTCAACTCAACCACCCTCTCCTAAACAGCCATATGCAGCTCCTCCTCCTTCCACAAATCCCAAACAATCGTATGTGTCTCCTCCTCCTCCCACAATTTTTTTTTTTTTTTTTTTTTTTTTTTTTGAGGGTAAGAGTATGTATGTATTAATATATAAGATAAAGTACATTATTTCCCCATATAAGGAAAGAAAGAGTGTAGCCAGATATTGTGTACTCAAGGTAATTTCACCTCTTCTTCCCCACCATGTGGGTACTATAAGGGAGATCACCTGTCTTCACCATATAGTGGGTACTACAGAGTGATATCACTCCTTTTCCACATCTGGAACCCCACAACACTTAGCTCGGTATTGCTAAGACACTTGCCACCACATTATTAGCATCAGATGCATCCGTAGTATTTCTGTTGAGCCAATGACATCTAAAGAAGGAATAGAACCCTTCCAGTGTCCCTAGTCTGTCTAGCTCTTTGTTATATCTAACCCCATTCCGTCGATGATGAGACAGAGCCATCAATGCAACTTCCAGATTGAAATAGTTTTTCAGTCTTGTTATGCAGATCGCAGACCCCCCAATAGCTATATCACAGCGGTGCTTCCAGATCACCCAGAGTGCAATATTAAGTAGCGAGGCTTCTATGCAGTTTCTATCCAGTGCTATTACCAAGTCAGGCCATATTAGTTGGTGCATAAATATACCAATGATGGGGCTTACCCAATGCCAGAACTCTGCAATCACTGGACAGAAGAAAAGGTGTCCAACAGACTCCCGCACTTGACATCCAAGTGGGCATTTATCATCACCAATCATATGTCTGATATAAAGGTTCTCATTTGTACTCAGCCCACCCTGCAGGGCTAGCCATCTAAAGAACTGAATCTTCTTAGAACAGATAGATTTCCAAGAGTTAGCTAGGATTTCTTTTGTCATCACATGACACAAACTTAGCCTTGTCTCAGCCCTCAGAGGCGTATCCACACGAAGGGATCGATAGATCCTAGCGACATTATAGATCACTTGTCCATCAAGTAGCCAGTTTTCTTGCGGTCCAATGACCCCTGACACATTCCTGACTCTCAAGAGGATCTCTCGAAGAACTGCCTTGTCCCCTTCCCCAGTTGAGGGAACTCTACTCTTGAACTTGGTCCAACTAATCCACCTGCCATTCTCCCATAAGTGTTGCAACTGTGTGATTCCTGATCTCTTCCATTTAATGAAGATACGCGGATGAGAGAGAGAGCTAAGGGGAGTCCATCTCTATCCCAGATGTTCGTATTCCAGAAGATACTAAACCCTCCTGCTTCCCTTGGAGGGATCATAGGGGTAAAAGCATGCTGCACATCCATCCATGCTTGCAGAATCCTTCTCATGACAGGAGATGTTCCTGGAGCCATCTTATGTAGTACATGGCTCCAAGCTCGTCCCTAGGGAGGGAAGGCTTACCTAGTAATTTACCTTGCTTCAGCCAATAGGACACGAACCTTAGCGCCGGAGATGACTCATTCTGGAGAGTTCTCCAGACAAATTTAGCTGCCAGAGCCTGCGCTTGTACAAAGGGATCCTTGCAACCCAAGCCTCCATCCTTCTTGTCTCGACATAGTTCAGACCAAGCCACCTTGGCCATACCCCCCCAGATGAATTTCCGGATTATAACTTGCATTTGGTTGTAAATACCTTTTTGGGCCACCATGACAGATGAATAGTAAATATGCGAGGCAGCAAGAACAACATTGGCTACTGTGACTCTCCCAGATGTAGCCAAGGTCTTGGAGGACCACATTCCCACCTTTTTCCTGAGCTTGTCCAAGATAGGGGCCCATAAGCCCTTCATACTATCAGAAAGAGCAAGGGGGAGTCCGAGGAGCTTAACTGACTCTCCATTTGCCACTACAGGGAACCCCAGCCCTCTAGCTCTTGGATCAATATCAGTATCCAATGGCCAAACAACTGAACATTTGTTGGCATTGAGGCCTATTCCTGAAATGACCTCAAAAGAGAGCAGAATATGACGAAATGACTGGAAACTATTATCGTCATACCTGAGGAACATAAAGGTATCGTCAGCATACTGCATGATTGTCAGCTTCTCTGTACCGTCCGGGAAGGTCAGACCTTCCAAGTCCCCGTCAAGCATCTTCAGCTGAACCATTTTAGTTAGCAAATTCGCCATATTAAGAAATAGGTACGGTGCCAATGGGCAGCCTTGCCTGATGCCCTTCCTAAGATCAAACATTCCTGTAGGGGTGAAAGCATGCTACGGTGTACCACTTTTGGAACCCTCAAAAGTACCTACACTGGGTACTTTTAAATCTGGTACTTTCATAGTTTTCTTTCCACTAAAATCAATAAAAAAAATTGAATTGAAGGTCAATAACATGTCAATCTATAGTATCAAAGAATAACCATACTGTTATAAACTAAAATGAATCAATCAACTCTCAAACTTATTCTTTATTGAGACATTTATGCAAGTTCCGAGTACCCAGTACTGGGTACTTTTCTGGGTAGTTTTGCACTCCCTAAAAAGTTATTTATATGGTACACCCTAGCATGCTTTCACCCGTAGGCTGACCATTGACTAGCACAGAGACAGATGCTAGATTATTCATCCCCATAGCCAAACACACGAACTGGGTATCAAAACCCATATAACTCATCACTTCTTTCAACCCCTCCCATCTCAATGAATCATATGCTTTCCTGAAATCCATTTTGATAAGGACACATTTTTGCTTAGAGGCTCGGCACCAGTGTAGTCCTTCTCTGGCTGCCAATTAGTTGTCCAAGATGTATCTGCCTGGCAAGAACGCAGACTGTTCTTTCCCAATAATTCTATTGAGAATGGGCTTAAGTCGGTTAGCAATGACCTTCATAACCACTTTGTACAAACTGTTTGTGAGCGCAATAGGTCTCCACTCACCAAGGACCTGAGGTCTGGAGACTTTTGGGATTAAAGTAATAAATCCAGCTGCAAGCGTTGGGTGTAGAGAAGTAGAGGTCCAAGCTCCTCGGACAGCTCGACTAAAGTCGTTTCCAAGCACATCCCAGAACTCAACAAAGAATTCTGGGGGGAAGCCTCCTGGTCCGGGGGACTTTCCAATTGCCAGAGAACAGAGGGTTTTGTGGATCTCATCTCCCTCAGGGGTGCGGAGTAAAAGCTGATTTTCTTCTCTAGTGACTGAATCACTCCAGTCAATTCTGGACATCCAAGAAGCAATCTCTAAGTGGTATGAAGAGGGAAGAGGGTCTTCCTGAAATTGTTTCTCAAAGCTTCCTCTAATATAAGACGAGATCTCTTGGGGGTCTTCTAATGTATGTGAATTATCATCCTTAATTGAAGAAATGCTATTACCTGATAATCTCGCCCCGGCCATTCTGAAAAAGCATTTTGAGTTTTCATGATCTGCCTCTGCATACCACTTGGTTTTGGAACGAACCGCTGCACCTCTGGCTTCAACTTCTTCAATTGCCTTAGCCTTCCCTTCAAGTTCTTCCTCTAGTAACTGCATATCAATGTCGTGTGGATGCACCAAGAGTTCCTGCTTAATCAGCCTCAGCTGATTGTACACCTCGTTCTTCTCTCTTTTGAATTCTAGAGCTCGGTTCCTGCCCCACTTTTTTACCCAATTTTTCATCAAACTGAGCTTTTTAACCCATGCATTCATACTGGGACTATTTTCAGCATCTTTGAGAGAGGCGATATATTGCCTAAAAGGCTTGCAGAAAGCCTCCTTCCCCAGCCATGACGTGTTGAATTTGAAGGGCACATTCCCACTCTTCCTAGCAGTAGGGATTTTTTCAAAGATCAGACTTTGGGGAACATGATCGGAATGCGAGAAAGCAAGCTCCCCTTCCACATAACATTTCTCCATGAAGCGCGCTGATCTATTGGCCATATAGAATCTATCCAGATGGCAATAGACCCGATCTTGTCCCTTTTGCTTATTCGACCATGAAAAAGTGGCGTTTGAAGGTGGGACAAGGGCAAGCCCGACCGCGTTTAACAATGAATTCCAAGTAGTTTCTTCAGCTTCAAGAAGATTTCGATGCAATCCGATCTTCTGATCCCACACGTCAGTCATATTTAAATCACCCCCCAGGATCCAATTATCAATATCATCCCCTTGTTGACTAATCCAACTTTCAATTTCTTTCCACATGACTGCTCTTTCCGCCGGCTTGTTTGATGCATATACATTAACCAATCCCCACATGCATTCATTGTTTTCAAATATGATTGCTTGCCAGCGACCATCCCTACCAGCGTATTGTAAGCGTTGTATTTGGCTTTTCCAGAGAATACTGGTACCCCCTTTGGTTCCCCTGGCCGCACAGCTAAATGAGGAGTAGTCGTTGCCTACCCAGCTACCAATTGATCTCGCCTCAAAATCTGGGAGGCGATGCTCCTGAATGAGCACAATATCAACCTTCAGAGACCTTATAGCTGCTAAAACTCTACCACGTTTTAGAGCACCTTTTATTCCACGGAGATTCCAAGAGACTATTTTCATAGAGGGATGTGTATAACTGGCCCTGTACAAGCGCACCCTTCTCCTAAGCTAAGGATCCCGCTAAGCAGTTCTGACAGCAAATGTGGGTCTCCCCTGGCAAGGCCCACTTTTGGGGCAGTCGGAAAAGGGTAAAATAATCCCATAACTGGAAAAGGTACCATGGTCCACCCCCAAGAGTATCTGGGCCATAGTTGCGCACCTTTGTGCGTGAGCCATTCATCCAAAATACCCAAGGCCACTTTATTAACCCTTAACTTCCTTAGGGGCTCATAATATTGGACTACTAAAATAGCCCTTCTATATCCCAAAACCAAGTGTTGACTTTGGAGAGCATGCACGTACCTTGAAACCAGTCCACCCAAATGGCCTAGCCCGACCCACGTGTACCACCTATATTCCATCCAATATATCAGGGGTACCCAAATGTCAATCTCCTTTGTTCTTCCCCCATAAGTGTACCCATAAATATAGGTTGTCCCTAGTGCTAAGGGCCATGCCCCCCACCTCAGTTTGTCTTCCACTTTAAGACATAAATCCCCTTTGTCAATAGACTGCTTCCCCAAAGGCAACCAGAGTACCATCCGAGCTTTTTGAGTAGCCCCGGCTATCCTTGTCCTCACATTGGACGGTTGAAAGACAAGGGCTGGCCCAGAAACCAAACCAAAACCATTTCCTCCAACCACTGTGTTATTCTTTATGTCTAGATCAAGTGTCATGCAAAGTGATTGTACACATTGGAGGGTGTAACTATAAAATCCGAAAACTTATATTACTGATATCAAAGTACAAAATCGTGGTTTGGACATCCAACCAGCTTGAAAACGGTTAAGAGCCATCACACAGTAAATTCGCATAGGGACTAAGCCCTTACAAGAACATAAAGAGATAGGTCGGACCGAGCCTTCCCAGCCATTACCAGTTTTATCCTAGCAACCCATCCTGAAAACAAGGCGCCATGTTCCTTACTGATCTCCTTTCTGAGCTCCAGCCAAAGCCTTATGCTTGAGCCCATTACCCTCCCACAAATTCAACTCCTTCACCCTCTCCCAAATAGCCATATGTGTCTCCTCCTCCTCCCACAAATTCAACTCCTCCACCCTCTCCCAAACAGTCATATCTGTCTCCTCCTCCTCCTCCTACAAATTCCACTTTCCCAAAACAGTCATATGCATCTCCTCCTCCTCCCACAAATTCAACTCCCTCATCTTTCCCTTCCCAAGATAAATCCCCTCTCAATGGTCTCTCCTTCTAGCAAAATTATTACTTCAACTGGGGTAGCTATGATCATGTTGAAGTTTCTAACAGAACAAGAGTATCAATCTCAAACTAGATAATTCCTCAGGTTTGCATTTCAGCCTTTATCTCTATCCATTGATTTAGTTATTGATTGATGTTTTGCATTGCTTAGGATCTGCATTTCAATCCTTAAATGGATATATACATGGATATTTCAGTATGAACATCAAGCTCGTCCCTGGAGAGTCTAGTGGTGTTGTCGCTACTTTCTATGTAAGCCATCCTAGTTTTTATAGTTGGAAGTGATAAAGTACTGAATTTAGTTTTTGATGCAGCTCTCATCTGAGACTAAAAATAGGGATGAGGTCGACTTTGAGTTTTTAGGGAATAGATCTGGTCAGCCTTGGGTTCTTCATACCAATATCTTCACTAATGGGATGGAAGGAAGAGAACAAAGAATATTTTTTTTGGTTTGATCCCACTGCAGACTTCCACACTTACTCGCTTTTATGGAATCCTTACCAAATAGTGTATGCCTTTCTCCCTTTCTTTCTATTTTTATTTGTCAATTCAATTCGAACCATCTTCTATTTCTTATATTTGCAACTTTCGTTTTGGTCAATACTGATTCATTTTGTTTTTTCCACCATATGATCATCTTTTCTCTTTTACTTATTGCAGATGGTTTGTTGACTCCATCCCATTTCGCGTGTATCGCAACATTGGTCCAGCTAGTGCCACGTTTCCCCACCTTCAGAAGATGGGCATACATTGTAGTTTATGGAATGGTGATGCTTGGGCTACTCGAGGTGGACTTGAGAAGATCAATTGGGCAGCTGCTCCATTTATAGCAAAATATAATGGATTTTGGATTGATACTTGCACTGCGTCATCTTCTCAGCCGCTATTTCCTTGCAGCAGCTTGACTCTTCTGATCAAAGCAAGTATACCTCAAAGCTAGGTTATAGAATTTACGACTATTGCCTTGATAAGTGGCAATATCCTGTTCCTATGCCTGAATGCGCCACACCCCCATTCTAATTATTGTCCATCCATTCTTTTCAAGTACAATTTCATAGTTTTAGACTATAACATTCCATTATTCCTATAGAAGTTTCATTTTTAGGAAGAAGGAACTCAAGGAATTAGAAAAACATATTCTTTGATCTACCATAAATCAATAAGTAAATATTATGATTTGCAATGCCTACCTTGCCCACATTTGAAATGTTTTTCTTGTTGTGTCTCTTGCTTCAATATGTAGCAAAATAACAGGGGGATCCAGGGGGATTTGATATGGATATAATTCCTGCAAAAACCATAGACCATATCCCTATAACAATTTAATGGGTTATTATAAAAATAAAATATAGATTTAAGATGAAGAATAGTCACATTAGCTCACTGGTTAGATTGGTTAAAGTAGTCCTATTACCCCTATTTCATATTCTAAAACCTTAGGCGAAGCCGTATAGAGGCTTGATATACCATCAAAACCTTAGGCAAACTCGTATTTGACATCTCAAAATCATAGGTGCCCCCAATCATAAATGAGCATAAGCGAAACGAGAGATGTCCAGAGGCTCCAATATATAGTCTGGGCCGTAGGATTGACAGATCCGATGACTGGGCCGTAGGATCTGTGGGTCTACCTATTTATCATACTTCAAACTAAGTTAAAGCCGATTGCCAAAATTAGAATACATGATAAATAATACATGGAGACAATATAGTGTTATTATTCCATTGTAGAAGAATACTCAAATTACTCCAAGCTTTCAATTGATCAAGTACCAAAGAGTTTAAGATCCACCAAGAACAAACATAAGCAACATAACTATCATATGCGGGAAAACCAAAACCATATGGAAACTAGCAATAGAGCAAGCTTAGGGGAAAGGATTAGGTGGGATAGTGGAGGCAAAAGGAAGTGGATTGGAAGAAGCACAAAAATAAAAGATTAGAGGAAGAAAGAACTAGCAAACAAAGACTTTTTTTTTTCATTTCTTAGCATGGTGCAATTTTATTCAAGTTCCTAATTTTAACCATTGAAGAATGATTTTTGAAGGTCTATTGGCCAAAGTTATACCCATCAAGATTTGGCTCCCTCCCATAAGACAAGCCTTGTTAATAGTCCTAGTTTTAGTTTATTATAAGTTGGGAGGGAATGATGGAAATGGATGGAGCAAAGAGTATATTGATCTTCATATGATTTTAATGAGGGGAGGGAATGTTGAAGATGCATGGGTACTCCCAAACACATTGTGGTGAAATATATTGTAGCAATGATGTTGGTAAAATGGCCAAAAAAAGTTACAACACTTTAGCCATTATTGAACAACAAAGGTAGGTAGTACAAGTGTCTGAATATTTGGTTGAGTTGATTTTTTGTGATTCCAGTAGACTGGAATACATTTTTGCCCTTCTCTTCCACCAGCATGTACAACAATAATCATATAGATTATTATTCTGAAGAGTAGCCTTTTGCACTTATTTTTTAACATCTGAATGTTTGTGGCATGTGTATGCAATGCAAGGTTTTGACCAATTTGACTGTTTAGTGGTATATGGCCTTCCCAAGTATAGCCAAATTGATTGAAACAATGCTTTCAGTATATGAACAGTAAGCAAGAACATCTAAAATTACTTTTAATATGCACAAACAAAATATTATTTGGAGTTACACTTTGTCATATGTGGTAACACATCCATTCTATCCACCAAATGCATTGTTGCCATCATCTAGTAAAGGTTGTGCAGTTGTATCTGCAAGTTATACATCCATTCTATCCATCAAATCCATCATCATCAATCACCATCCAGCAATGGCTATGAAGCTGTATCTGCAAGTTCCTTCTCATATCTACAAGGTATGAGTACTAAAACTGCTAAATGCCTATAGCAAAAGAGCGCAATTCCTTGTTGCATGTGAACCCAGTGCCTTTTAATAACATCTTGAGAGGAGAATCATGTTCCCCACAGTTTTACATCTATCTTCAACTCGTGCTGCGCAACAGACTCAATATTGTGAATACCATATTGATTGTACAAATAAATGGTTACCTTTACTGCAACCTTCTTGCTCATAAAATTCTCCCTACTCGGGAGATTCTTGGCCTGAGGGTTTATGGCGATGGCGATGGCGGCTAGGGCGGCGGCTTAGGCCGCGCCCGTTTCTTGCAGGCTCAGGCAAAGGGTGGACGCCAGAAGGGTGCAGGGCTCTGCACCACTGCCATTCCCAAAGCAGAAGCGGCTGGGGTCACCGGTTCTTGGTATTGCAGCTGGGCATCGGAGTTCCTGTTTCGTTTGGAGAATGGCAGAGCACAAATGCTTCGTGATTTTGTCCGGAGGTTCTACTGGTAAGTTAGATGAGGTTTCTTGGCATGTATTTCAGCTATTGGAATAGCAGAGGGAATCAGTAACGGAATGCTGCCGCACTCACTGCGGTTCTCAAGACCTGCACTCACTGTAGGTTGGGCCCAGCCCGAGTTTTCGTTAAAGGATCTTGGTCTGCATCTTTTCACTGGCTTCTGTGTTGCTTGCCTTGCCTCATCCATTTTCCACTAGGATTGTAAACAAATATACTTTCTAAAGGGCAGTAGTGCTTTCCTGGTTAGTGTGATGTTGTTTACTCATTGTGCTTTTTGCTCCCCCCTTCCTGGCTGGGGAAGCTTGGTGTCCAAAGCGTGGACAGGCCTATTCTTTTGTCATTGATTCAAGACTTCTAGCGAGGCATTTTGAGGCGGGAGACACGGGTGTCTCATTGTGTAGAGCTCTAGTGATTCAAGAACCCATGTAAGGGTAGAAGCGGTGTGATTGAGCGGGTAGACCACCCTTTGGGGAGGCGACCTTCACCATTTTCGGGGGGAAGAAATGGAGGCATGAACTCCTTATAGTACCTTAAATCTGGTTGGATCTCGGCCAAGTTAACGCTTGGCGAGGGATGAAGCATGCCGTCTGCCCCTCACGCTTGCATCTTTTGGCTGGGGCATAGGTGATTCTTGTTTGAGAATTAGCAGGAGTCCGCTCTTGATGCCAATGGAATAGGGTTTATCAGATTTGGCGCTAATCTTGAGCTATGGGCTTTAAATCTTGATCTGGTCTTAAGGGCGACAACAACTATATGGTATTGGAGCAGATCACGAAAGGTTCAGAAACCGAGGAATCTTGCTCTGTAGAGCATGACCCTAGAGCGGGAAGAGGGCGACCACTTTCTCTAGTACTCCACAGGAATTTGTTAGAGGTCCCTGTAGTACTTCTCTTGGAGGGAAGAAGTTGAGCAGGGCTTCCAACGGAGTAATGGATCTCTTTGTATCCTAACCAATATCATCATAGTTGTTATGGGTTTTCTTTGTAAATACTTCCCATCTGGCGACCATGGGCATATGAATTCTTCCTATCTGGCCTATTGTGGAGCCTGAAATAAGGTCACAAGGTCTTGTACTGGTTTTTTTATTAATAAAATCTAAATATCTTGCCCTCGAAAAAAAAAAAAAAAATTCTCCCTACTCAATAAGTTAGCAGCCCAATCATGGATGCAATGGCCCCCACCTCACCATTGAGACATCCAACCTTCGAATGGTGATCTCTGAAATTGGGTCTCCTACCAAAGATCAAGTGCTAAAAAGCCCATAGTTTTTAGAAGGCATTCAAGACTACATAGCAAGTCATATAGATCTGCTGGTTAAATATACACAAAAATGGACCTACTCAAATACACTCATAGAGATGGCCATTCTGTATTTACTACTGACAACAACCAATATCACTTGAAACCAACCTGCCTGGCCTTTATCCCAATCCCGTTTAAATAACCAGCTAATATCCTCGTAATCAGCCTTTCACCAAAAGAAGTAAGGTAGTTTCTCGTGCCACAGGTCAGTTCCTTCATCAGAGCAAACCCAGTAACCAATGGCTCCAATTCCTTCAATAAACTTATACAATGTAAAGCATATATGAACAAGCACCAAGTTTCTACCCAATATTCAAGTCAATGAAACCTATGCTCCTTTGAGGAAAACATTGCAAAGCAAAGGATCAAGATCTGAAAAAATCTTATTTCTCCCCACGGATTCCAGCAGCCGGATCCATTCCCTTTTGGATATCATCTACTTGCCTGTGGCCAAAGCTGTCGAAACTGCAGAATTGATTGACGACATGATGACCTGTTATCGCAAGACAATGCAAATCAATGGAGCCCAAGGCACCTGCTTCACGTCAAAGTAACACCTAGTGGTAATTTTCTACATCATTGGATTGGTACCTCGAGCGGTACAATCCTAAATACTCTTCCAACCCAACACCTAAGCAAGGGTTTGCCAATCAAGCAACGTGACCATTTGCAATTCTTTTGTGATTTAAGGCTGGTTTAAACATGACCATGTTCAATATTTACACGGATTGTTGTAAAACTAGGATCTGTGCATCTGCAAAAATCTATCTTATATATATATAACAAGAAATTTATCGCGGCAGCCATTTCTTTGGTTTGACGTTGTGCAAAAGAAACCACTTGTCTAAACTACTTGGTGCAAAAGAAGAATTAACACAAACTATGTTTGCTTGAGATTCCGCAAGTTCTTTCAACCTACAAAGAAATGGAGGAACATTTAGAGGTTTTACTATGGGGGATCTTAGATTCCATTTGCATACTGGTTGTTTGCATACATCCTCTACTTCTTCTTCTTTTTTCTCTCTAAGCTTAAAATGATCCTACTGGCCCAAAGGTCCAGTGACGAGTGGATTTGAATGAATTTGCAAATCTAAGGCAATTGAAGGTTGCTAGCATTGTTGTGATTTTTTTATTGCTCTGATTCCAAATATTAGAATCCTATTAGGATTAGATATCAGAGCTACATTGACCAAAGAAGTTATAAAATCAACACCAGATCGAATTTTCTAAGCATGTAACGTTGTCAATGTGTAGGGAACTGCAGGGAATTGGCATTAAATAGGTCTTCTAAATTCTTCGGCATTTTCCTAATAAAACTACAGCTCCCAATATCTAGCTATTTCTATAGTTATTTTCTCTTTTCAAAATTTAAACTTAACCATTTAAGAAGGTCTAAGCCATTGGTATCGTGCCCACTTTTAAAAGCTTCTTGAAATTACAGTGAACATGGGTGCCACTATGAACAGCAATCATTCATTACTAACAGGGACATTAGCGATGCTCCAACAAACTTACAACATTTCCAAGCCCTGAATTATCAAACTTATTAAAGACGGACAAGTCTGGTCTGTATTCATGGGTAATGTTCAAGATTCTCTGGCCTTCGGTTCCTAAAAACATAATCTGAGGATTACTATAATAATCCCGCAGCTCTGTTCCGGCTCTGTTCTGCAGTTTTGTTTCCCATCTCTGTTCTGAGCAAGAAGCCACAGCTATAAGCACATTTTGTCCATTTTCATGTGTTCTTCATTATCTTTTTGTGCATCTTGCGCCCGTTTCCCTTTCTCCATCGAGCAGAGCAAGGCAGGGCAAGGGTCCTTTCGAGCAGGGCAGAGCAGAGTAGGGCAAGACAGGGCCCTTTCGAGCATTTTCGAGAAGAAGATTGAAGGGCGATTTTGACAGCGATTTTGCGCCATTGCAAAATATCCATTCTACAGAGTGTAAACGAACTTCCCTGCTCCTCCTCATGCTTTGCATCAGTGCCATTAGGCCATGGCACATTTCTCTTTCAGGAATGGATTCAATTCAACTCTGATTTTAATTCTGATTTTGATATGGAATGGCATAGCTTGGAAGAAAGCGCACAGCTCTGACCGCCGTAGCTAGAAAGCTAGCTCCACAGAAATCCTGAAGCAACAAATAAACATGCAGGTGCAATACCTCGCGACCCGATTCAATATCATCATCTATATTGTAGCAATATCCTGAAGCTAGATCAAGCATGTCACCAGAAGTACCAAACCAAATCCACTTCAAAATACAGCTGCAGATTCTATTCTGAATAGTACAATAAGAGAATGAAACTTCGAAGACGACATCTGTCCATGGCTTCGTTTAATGCACATCACTAATGGTGGAATATTGAGATCCCACACTTTAAATACCTGACCGCTAGGGAGAAACCTTGAGATCCGGCCTGAGATCCGGCCTTTTCTCCCAGTTTTTCATCTGACACAGCCATGGAAACTACATTACAACTGTATGGAGCCATTGAAAAGGATAGCAACGGAGCGAGCACGCTGGATGCAACAAGGTCGCATTCTCCAAGAAATGTGGCATTTTTTATGGTTTTAGATTGTGATGGAGAAAAAATGATATAACAGAAAAAAAGAAAAAGAAAAACTATAAACTAGATCATTTATATTCAGATAATGTTATAGGGTGTGTTGTGAATCACGCCCTAAACATTTGATGGCCCAAATTTAACCTAAAAATTGCACGGTCGAGATAGCCAAAGATACCCCCTGGTTTGTTTTTTGTGTTCTCAAAACCTAAACCCTCTTTCTGTTACCTTCATGATCGAGCTCGGGGGACTTCACGATCGAGCTCGGAGGAGGAAAATAAAGACTATTTTGATGTAGTTTCAATTCGGCAATCAATGGAGGTACCGTTTTTGAAGTCGAAGAACTTGTCGTGGATATTCTTGCTGGATTTTATTGCTCCATCGAAGATGAAAGTAGCATCTTTGGCAGCATCTTGGTCTACCGGAGCTGCTTCGAAACTTAGGACTAAGGTAAGATTTATCTAAAACGGCCCTCTTTGGTCTGACTTTGGCCAAAGCCAAGTTATTCCAGACCATTTCTAGCATGCTATCTCAGTGAGGCCATTTTAGTAGAGTCACAAAGAAGCTCCCTATTCTGCCATAGCCGATAACAGACGGTTTATGTCATCTTGGTTGTATATTTCTACCTCGGCAGCTCTTTCTTAACGTGGCTATTCCGGCAGCCAATGTGGGGATCCTTAGATGTTCTCCTTTTCTCAACCTTCCCCAAATCTCACCTTTTCCTTAATGGGCTCTAACAATTTTGTTTCATCATTGTTTCAGAGTGGACGCCTTGTATCTTTGATCCACCGTCAGACCCATCAAGTTCTTTTCATTCCCGTTTTATGCAGAATGGCAGAGGTATGCCAAATAGGCTTCAACGAATTTGTCATATCAACGTAATTTGGGGCTCTTAAACCATTATGTCTTTGTTCCTCTGTTGTTTTTTCCATGTAATTGCAGCATGTTAAGGGTTGTAGATGACTAAGGTAGGAGAATATGGAAGAGCGATTTCTTATGAGTGAAAATACTCCTTGCCCTACATTTCTTGAAATAGAGCTACTAGAAACTTGATGCTACCAGCAAATGCAATGTTGGTGTTAACTTGCATCATAAATAGATACTTGAACAGTCGTGTGGTGCACTGTTCTATAGTTTTAGGTACTATTACATCCAACATCATGCAAAAATAGAGTAAAATACTCCAAGCCATTTCTCCGAACATAAACTTACAAAATCTTAGTTAACTTCATGTACTAACATTATCTCTGTCCATAGTTCTTGAAAATTAACCTGCTAAACATGTTCATATTGCATATTGAATCCAAGCAAGACTTTGAACTCACATGTAACCATTTTTAATTGTCCTTAAACTATTCCCTAAGAACAATAACTACACAGTAACTGCTACTTTATGGGTGATGACTGCTACCTAGCATTGGTTAAATATTAGATATGAATTTACCTTCTGGCGAGAATGGTTCTTGGCGCAGGCGCAGGCGGCAGCGGCTAGGGCGGACAGAGAGAGAGAAACCGCCCCTCTCTCAACGATTCCGGCACTGCTGCTCCAAAATCGAAGGCTTCCTTTCCTGTTTGCAGATGCTAGCATGGGATCCGGCAGCTTTGAAGAATTTTTCCAGGTTTCTTGTAAATTTTCTCCTTGGAAGCAGCGTTTTGGTGGTTCTTTCCATGTCTCCTTCATGCCTTCATGCCACTAACATGGCTTACTCTGCTCTTTGCTTCTGAAAGCATTCTTGCTTTATGAAAGCATAATGTTCTTTGCTTTTAGGAGAAGGATCGTTTCCAATCTTTCTTGCACAGACATACCGAAAAGGCAAAATGGTGCCTATAAGGTGGAGTAGATTAGGTACAGGCTTGGTAAGAGAAGCAGCTTCTAACTTGATCATCAGACCTTCATTACACCTGGTTTTTCTCTGTCAGGCAGCAGTTTCCTTCTCCCGTTCTTTCTTTCTGGCAGAAAGGTACAGAATTTTCAAGAATTGATCAGAATCTGTCTTTTATCATGAGGGGTTTTGGTGGAATTTGGGAATTATTTGAATGGATTCGTAGCAAGAAATGAGATCAATTTAGGGGCCGAGCTAGGGATATCATGTGAGCAGGAAGAAGCTTATATATCATGAACCAGACTTTTGGGAGGAGTCTTGGCGGCTGGGCAAGTGTGTCTAGCCTACTTAGGCTGACTGTTTTGCATCCCAACAATGCAGCAACTAATTTGGTCTCATATTATGGTACTTCCTTCTATCTTCAATGTTTCTAGAATATCTGCTTTGGATCTTCAATGTGTAAAAGAAACTTTTTTCCAGTATCTTCTTGTCTTTTCTGGTCACCATATGGGAGATCATCATGAGCTTCATGTATATTAGCTTACAGAGCAGAGAATAAGTTTCTGCGCATAAAGGATGAAGATGTTGAGGCTTCTCCTGTAGTATTCCTTTATATGTTTGAAACACTGTACTTTTTATTCTGATAAATATAAAAAACACCCCGTTCTTTCAAAAAAAAAAAAAAAATATTAGATATGTTGTTTAAGATTAGATAGGTTTTATTTTCTATGTTATTGCAGGGAACAATCTTGGTTTAGATAATAAGGGATTCTATAGCCTTGGAGAAGTTTAAGAGGCAGATACATGCCCACAAGACCTTGCAACAAAAATGATAAGTTATCCTTAAGTTAGAATCTGGACATAGACGCAGCATATGGGCATCAAGGTTTTCTGCAAAAAAAAAGTTGACAATTTTTTTGCTTTGGTCAAATATAGCCTCAGAGATCACCATGCATAATTTTGGCCTTGGATGAAGTACTGTAACAAAGGTTACTACTTTCCAAAAGTAAGTTTCAACCCCAATTTCACATTTGTTGTACATTCTCTTAATTTCACATGTAGTTTAGCAATGTAAATTAGGCAAATGCCATGAAGCGGAGTTGTATCAATGGATTTAAGGAATGTAAAAATGCATGATGCATCTCATGATTATGAGTAAGAGCCAAATATTGAGATGTATCCGAGAGATCAAACTCTGAATGAATGATCAAATTTTGAACATCAGCAGATCTGGAGGCACAAGAAATCTCTAGAGGCACAGCAAGGCATAAGTTATTTAGCATGTACTTGATCGTTCTCCCGTTTACTACAAATTTATTTTATAGACGACAACATCAAAGATTATACCACTCTGAAGCGAGTTGAACTGGCTGCATACCGCGTATTCTTTCTAGAGAAAAGGGAACCAACATATCTGGATATTCTCTATGATGTACAAATAATGTGCCAACAACTAGACAAAGCTGATGCAGGCGCTTCCACGGCTTCCACGGCCTCTCTACGCTCTTTCGTAAATGCCAAAGAAGCACTAGATAAGGTCTAGGCAACTATGTTGTTGGCAGTGATACTTCAATATTATACATTACATTGCCTCGATCCACTCTCTCAACACTTGAAGAAGCTTTTTAAAGACTAGGGTGAGAATGTAGGCACATGGCACCAGGCATGTTATTATCCATCCTATTATCATCCATTAGTAAAGTTGGCAATAGAAACTAATTGGGATATTGAAGGTGTCTTTAATAGGAACAATAAGCTTCGAATTTGGTATGTGCCCACTAGATTAAGGTAGGTGTGCCACATATATAAAAAAAGCAAAGAAAGGCAACTAATTTTGCAATCTATGTTGGTTGGTGGCATCCAATTTTGATATCGAACTTTTCTCCTTTTATATGTCCTTTTAATGTTGTGTCTTAATTCAAGCAACATTTCACATAAGATTGTCCTCTTTCTCTTCTGTTCCTAGCATTTGACGGTGTACGCAAGAATGTCCTCTACAAATATCTTAGGGTATCAGTAGTGTCGTAATAAGCCTAAGCTCATTGTCCTCTCTCCCTTTTGTTCCTAGCATTTGAAGGTGTACGTAAGAATGTCCTCTGCAAATATCTTAGGGTATAAGTAGTGTCGTAATAAGCCTAAGGTCATTATTGATCAATTACATAAACTATAATGACCATAAGTAATTGTTCTATACAAGCTACAATGCTCTTGCCAACATCATGCAAATCCTCTCTATAAGTATTTTTATTATTATTTCATTTAATTTGTCTACCATAATGACCATATTTGCTATGTAGACCTTTATAATGTTTCAAATCATGCTACAAACGCCCAAAGGATTAATTGTGAGTTCCCATAATTGAGTTTATGGTTTCCATTGCTCAATCCCAATTAGCATTAGCAACGATAATCCCCCACTATATACATTTCATCGCACTAGATACCTCTAAACCATGAACCAATAATCAAAACAAATTAACTTCCATTCCATTGCCCCAAGCCTCAATCACTGATCTTATGTTCACAAAAATGTTTCCATCTATCAGTCATCATACATTCCATTGCCCTAGACACCTCTAAAGCCAACATTTTCCAACAATCAACACAAATAAAAGTCATAAAACTACATACATGTCGTATCATAAAACATTTACAAAATCATCTTGATAAAGGACTACCTAAGTAACCTCTAATAAGGATAAAGACAGGAAATAATATGATCCAAGTTTAGATGCAAACAATATATTGCTATTGAATACGAATTATTGATGTAAATTTATGTGCCATTCCAAAGCACACATGATACCTACCTACCTACCCTTGACCTATAACATATACTATGTTAGGCCAACTCTTTTAACCATGTGTATTGTTAAACTTTGTATACATTTCAAAATTAATGACTAAAGGATAAAATCCAGAGTTGTTTTGGCATCACAAGAGATAGTTCATATGAAATCGCAAGGATATGTGGATTGAATCGAGTAAGTCCATTAATAGGTTCTCAACATTAAGTTCATATGAAATCGCAAGGGTATATGGATTGAATCGAGTAAGTCCATTAATAGGTTCTCAACATTAGCCCAGCAACGCTGGGCACTATTACTAGTCTTTACTGATGATACAGCCACCTGAAAGATTTGGGTGAAAATAGTTTTACCTTGATTTTGGTGATTCCGTCGTGGTGAATACTCTTTCGCGGAATCACAGACCGTCCGGGAATGGGATCCGTTCTGGAGGTCCCGTTTTCCGTACATGACAACTTCTTTTAATACCTTTCGGCGGAATCACAACCTTTAAACCCCGCCGGACAGAATCACCGCCATTTTATTCCACGCGACGGAATCACACTCATAATTGATTTTGCCTGGTGGAATATCCCAAGTAAAAATTCAAATTTGTTACGTCATGTTCTTCTTCGGGGGGTTTTGCACTTGTTTCGGCTATGTCCGAAGTAAGGAGTTGCTCCAGAACGTCGCTCAGAACGTCCAGATGAATCTGCTGCCTTCTGGGGCTGGATCCAGCAACGACAATTGCTGCAGCGGCAGCTGCAGCCATGGATTGCTGATTTTGGGTTAGATTTTGATTGAAAGAAGTAGAAAGATTAGATCTGGCATGGCCTTGGGAGACGGATTGGAGGAGGGAGCCCCTTGCCACTGCAACAGTAGGTGCCAGGTTTTGGGCGAAGAAGGGGACATGGGAGGCGAAACTGGTGGAGAAAGAGGGGGAGACAAAGGAGGCGGGCTCTGTGACAGACCAATCAGTGTTGAACAACATGTTGGGTGCCTAGATTTTGTGGATAGTGGGTGTGGGTGGTACGATTTTTTGAGCAAAAACAAGCAAAAACAAACAACCCACCTGGATCTGGCAGCCAAATAGTAGTTATGCTGCTGTTGTATGCCAGAAATTTGCAGAGGAATGGCCGGTGAAGCTCGGGATTGAGAAGCGTTAGTGATATAACGTGTTAGGTTAACAGAGTCGCAGCTCCGTTTTTGCTTTCAAAAAATCAAAGACCATATCCCCTGTTTCGCCAGAATTGCAGCGGTCATTTTTTTGCGTTGCCTGACGGTGTGGCATGATACTAGATTTTCCTAAGCAGAGATACTCCATAGCCACCAGAATCCATACCTTCATACCGAAATGACCAAGACCCAGATCCTGTAGAGGACCCAGACAGGCAAGATTTATGCACCACTTGAGAATTAGACATACTCTGCATCCTGGGCGATGAGGACGAAGAACCCGTTGCTGTTTGTGCTAACGGAGTCACCACGTTCTCGGTATTCGCCCTTGCTTTGCCCACGAAATCGTTTTGTGGCAAATGTTTCAAATGAAGGTTTTAGTCGCCTTGTTTCTTCTCTGGATCTTAATACAGAGCTTTGCCTTCCTTACAAATTGTAGGATGCTCTTCTTAGATATCATGTTTGTTGTTTTACAAAGGTTATCCTCTTTTTAATAAGCTAAAGTACTACTTATCCCGTCCTGCAGCCTGCCTATGTTCTTCCATATGTTTTCTCTGCTCATTATTGGACTCAAAGGGCAGGCCTCGCATGAAAAGGGCATTGCCGATATTGGCAAGGGGTTCAAATCCCCAACCAGAAAAATTCTGGGCAGTTCAGAGCATAACAATGGACATGCTCAAACAAAATGGAGTACCCGAGCTTGCTTAGTATTAATTTCATTGTAACGTAAGCTTCGCTCATCCTCAACCATTTTTTATGGAATCGGGCATAAACTTTTGCTGGGATTGAACCATCTGCCAATTTTTCCTCCCTGCCTGCAGTTATTACACTCCGCTGATTCCTTCCCGAGGAATAGTACGCGGTGATTCCACGGGGAAGAATATTATCGCGATGATTCCACGGGGGAGAATATCTACGGGGTCATTTCACGAGAGAGAATATTATCGTACGCGGTGATTCTACGGGGGAAAATATTATAGTATACGATGATTCCACCCCGCAGGATCAATTCCATGTGATTTCGTCGCGTAGAATAAAAGGTTGGCGATTCCATCCAACGGTATTTTACAGATGTGATTCCGCCAAAAGGGCAGGTACAAATAACGGGCAAGAGGGCAAGAGAGTTAGTGATTCCACGGGAGAGTAGTCACCGCGACAGAATCACCAAAACTGGGGTAAAGCTATTTTCACCCAAAAGATTTGGTATGTTCTAACATAGAGACATGGCTTGTACAGTACTTTGCAGTTCTCTTTTTCTTTTTCATTTTTTGAAAGTAGAGACAAGTGGAAAAGCTCAATCTCTTTTTAACTTGAAACATAGTGGAACTCAAACAATCCTGGAAAACTTGCCAGCATCATGAACAACATATAACTATGCCATACACAGTTCTAAAACCAACAATGTCATAGTCCACAACACAAATTCTGAATTATTAACCTAATTCTCTCCCATGTTTGAACAGGAGAAAACTTATGTACAAAATTGAGTTACAAAAGAATTAACGCTGCCAATCCAATTCTGATTTGACCTATACCAAATGCCCTCAAATAAGAATGATGGGTGACATTGCAGAAGCACATGGGCCCTCCTCTATTTTACAAGCAGAGAGTCAGCTCTTCTGATAATTTCTTAGAATCTGGCTGCATAGAAAATATCTGGCCAACATCCAAAACTTAAGGTCCTTCAACCATGCCTAAGTTATAAAATTTCTGAGAATCAGAAAGACGTGCAAAGAATACATTGTCAGATTTCTTCATCCATCTCTTATAGAACCAGAATCGTTTTGGCCAGTTCTCTGTTCTAGAAAAAAAACAGGCAAATTTGAGGCAGGCATAACTGCAGAGACAGATCTTGAAAGTAGTGCCACTTCTGATACAATTATGTACATCTCGGCTCTCGCATATAAGTTAGATGTTTAAATGAATCAGTAGTAAAGCTGAGTCCAAGGTCCTTACCTGGATAAAAAGGCTGCCTCTTCATAATTTTTGAGATGTATATTTACAGGGTGTTAAAGCGAAGGACTTCAAGCATTACCAAACTCTAACCTCCTCCGCGCCCTGGTATTCATAACAGGACCAGAAAATTTGCTAATACCTTCTATAGTCTTGCTCCTCTTCGGAGCCATAGGAGCTACAAGCAGAGGAGGGATAAAACTTCTAGGAGGAGTTTTAGGAGAGTGAGAACTCTCCAATTCACTACCAGCAGTCCCACCAGCTAATCTTTCAGGACTCTCAAACCCTAATTTGGATAGCGCTTCCAATTCAACACCCTGCTTTGCTACAAACAGAGACCTGGCAGATAGTATAGTTTTCTGACCTGTTGACAACCCAGGCTTTCCCATAAGTGGAGTAGATGGCTTCATCATGTCAAAAGGAGAAGCTCTTTTTTCTTCACTGCAAAGCCTAGCTGATTTTCTTACCGAATTACAGATCTTCTGAGCATCCTGTAATGGAGTTCCTATGATGCCAAGCTTATTATTAGCATCAATCTTTTTTCGCACAGTGCTTGGTCCCGGAGAAGACATAGGAAAGTCCCTTTCTCTTTTCTTGGTTTGCCGTGGTGCAGGCCTAAGTTTTGTTTCGCCCTTTATCGGGGTCTTGCACTCGATTACCCTTTTAGCAGCCTCTGAAACAAGAGCAACAGAACCCCGAGTATTTGCTGCCGGAGACGACTCTTCTTTAAATGTGCAATATGTGCTACATGATGCAACCCGGCTTCTCCCATGCGAGACAAGCGCCTTCTTTTGTGAAAACATAGAAACTAGTGTCTTGCAATGCATGGGGCTGGATTGCATGGGCTCTACTTCTACTGCATTACCATAGCCTGAGCCATCAAATTCCTCCATGGGAACATCATCTAAGCTGCGATTTTGATTTTCCATACTAAAGACGGCCAGACTTTAACTCGGAAGAAACCTTCTGCCCAGAAACAGCTTTTGAAACTTTGATAGAGCAAGGCAAACGAAAAAACTATGTGATCCAAGTACCGAAACCAACAACAGAAAGAAACATAGCTTACTCACAAAGGATCGAAAAAATAAGCGCAAATTTAAGGATCAAAAGCCCGATCATGGGTTCCTTGAAGAATACGATTTGGTGCAGGGAAAAAGCCCAATTGAGGCAGCGGCAAGAGACGATTCGAGTTCTTAGGGCTGGCAATCGAATTAGGAACGACGGCTTGGGCAGAGAAGGAAAAGCTTTAGGCACGTGGCCTCCCTCCGTGGATTGGATGGTGGCGATAAGAAGTTGTATGGCGTAACCTGGGCCGTCCGATGCCAGGCAGTGAACCGTTGAGCCCAAGTAGACGTTGAGACAATAATAGCAATCGCAAAATGTTAACAAAAGGAGGCGACCGCTTTAATGCGGAGATCCTCACGACAGATATATTAATGCATACATACGGGTATTCATACATATATAGGGTTTTAATACCTACATCTCTTCCATGATAGTCGTATGTGATCAGGAATAATCAGGCCTCGAATCTAGATTTTGCAGAAGGTTTGCAAATTATCTCAGGCATAAGGTTTTGGCAGTGGTTGACTGAGAAATGGGGGTTAGGGTTTTGAGGAAAGATAGGTTCATAAATAGAATCTGTTGGCGGGCATCTGTAGCACAAGCATGGCGGGGCGGCAAAAACGGCATGGCAAGTTTCAATCCTTACAGACACTTACAGGCAAAACGCCATAGCCATGGCGGCTATAGCTAGGCTAGGCTGCGCTTGAGCTCTAGATTGCACTTGAGCCTCGGAATGGTTGTATCACCAGCAGGCTTTTTTTTTTTTTTTTTTTTTTTTTGCAACTACACCTTGGCGATCATCCCTTTCTTTTTGTTTTTCATTTTGTTTGTCCTTTTGCTTTCACCTCGTGAGTTATAACATCAAAATCAAGGGAAATGTCTAGCACAGTTGTAAGAATAGAATAGAATAGAATAGAATAGAATAGAATAGAATAGAATAGATTTTTTAGCGTCCACGGAGACCGAATAGAATAGAATAGAACCATTGATATTATTTGAAGGGGTAGAGGCACTATCATTGGGATGATTATTAGTTGAGGGAGAAGCCTATAGATAATATCCCATATTATAAGTCATGTAATCTAGTTAAAGACAATGAGCTATTTTTTATATAAAAGACAACTGCCTGCTAAAAAAAGGCTAAAGTCGTAGAGAGATCTATAAATAGAACCTAAACTTCAGTTAGAGATATCTCTGCAACCAGAGCTTCGATGGCGGCGACGTTTACGTCCTTTGAACCAGCTCGGAATGTAGTTTTTGGATTCAAGTGGCACATCTGGTAGTTCATCTGTAAGGGGGAGTAATGGCCGAAAAAGTGACAAGGGATCACAAATTAATGCTATCAGCGACATACTGATTTGCAGTTGCTTTCTGATCTGTGGCTACTTGGAGTAGCAAGATTAGCCTGGAGGGCCAATAAGCCAGATGCCAGAGCTTTTTATTTTCCATAGCACTTGTGTTTTTCCGTAACCCAGTGGATCCGATTGGGCGTTTAATGGTGCTGCCATATCAATTGTGCATGAATAAAGTTTCTTTAGTCTAGTGTTCTATTATTTTATTGTGGGATCTGTGATTCTGTATTGCTACAACAACCCAAATATACATGAATCGTATCAAGTGGTATCAGAGCTCCGATGAAGTCGACTTTTACCTCATTGGAACCGGATTGGAGTCTAGTTTTCGAATTGGGGCAGCACACCTCGTAATTCATCCGTATGAGGGAGTAATGGCCAAAAACGTGACAAGGGGTCACAAATTACTCTACAGCGACTTTACAGGTTTGCAATTACTTTCTGATCTGTGGCTACTTGGAGTAGTGAGATTAGCCTGGAGGGCGAATAAGCTGGATGCCAGAGCTTTTTGTTTGCCATAGCACTTGTGTTTTGCCATAATCCAGTGGATCCGGTTGGGTGGTTAATGATGCCGCCATATCAATTATTATGCATGAATAAAGTTTCTTTAGTCATGTGTTCTATTATTTTATTGTGGGTTGTTGTTACAACATCCCAAATATACATGAATCGTATCAAGTGGTATCAATGATACGATTCATGTATATTTGGGCTGTTGTAACAACACAGAATCATAGAACCCACAATAAAGTAATAGAACACTGGAGTAGCCACCCAACCGGGTCCACAAGGTTATGGCAATGCACAAGTGCTATGGCAAATACAAAACTCTAGCATCTGGCTTATTGGCCCTCCAGACTAATCTCACTACTCCAAGTAGCCATAGATCAGAAAGTAATTGCAAATCTGTAATGTCGTTGTAGCAGTAATTTGTGATCCCTTGTCACGTTTTCGGCCATTACTCCCTCATACGGATGAGCCGAGAGGTACCACCCCAATTCAAAAACTAGACTCCGAGCCAGTTCCAAAGAGGTAAAGGTTGCCTTTATCGGAGCTCTGGTTGCAGAGATATCTCTAACTGAAGTTTAGGTTCTCTTTATAGATCTCTCCATGAGACTTATCATATGGGATATTATCTATGAGCCGCTCCCTCAACTAATAATCATCCTAATGATAGTGCCTCGACCCCTTCCATAAATATCAATGGTTCTTCACATCCAAAGGTTTATGTTATCCTATGCCCCTTGTTTCTATACACTTGGGGATATATTAGGACTAACATTCACACACTATATGCCCTATTTTTGCCATGTTCCCATAACCCATTCGCCATGGACCATTCCTCCGTGCTTGCTCCATATCAATCCATCTCTTCTCAAAAAGATCGTTCGCGATCGTCTAAGGTATGCTCCCTTTCAATCCAATTATTCTCAAGATGCAATCATTGATAACCTGGAAATTTTACAATCCCTGCAAAACTCCAGAAATAATAGTTATGGATATCCGAGTACTTCCATTGTATGATATATCTCTTGTACCTCCGCAGTACGTTATTATCTTTTGTACCTCCATGGTACTACTTGATTGTGTCTCATTAACAACAAAAAAAATGCCCCTCTTTGTTTAGACTTACCCAATTTTTGATCTCTAATTTGCCAGATTTCACATTATTTTTACAAATTTTCCAAAAGTTTACAGGCATCTACTTTATCAAATCTGATTTTCAAGTTTTATCGAAAATTATTGGGAGGAACACCCCAATTTAGACACTTGGGAATAATAAGGAATAACTACATTGTATTCTAAAATATCACTCACACACACATTTCACATATGACACCATTTGTGACTAGAGAAAAAAATGTAACACATAGAAAATATAAATTGTTTTTACACGTGAAGGTGCATTTTATATACAGGAATGTCCTCCTCCTCCTCCTCCTCCTCCTCCTCCTCCAATCTTATCATATTTTAAAAATCCAACAAGATCTTTGAGGTTGTAATCCCTTGGGAAGATTTTGTTAGTTTTTATTTTTGAAAACAATATTTGTGGCTGACTTTCAAGCATTATGTGTCTTTATAACTTTAATTTTTATTTTACACGTGATCTTTTTCCACATGTGTCCATATTAATTATTAGTTTTTAGTCAAAGAATTTTCCCATACTCATTGTGTTGCATACATTATTTTGGTTTTTGTGCGCACAAGTGTTGAGAAAGACCTTTAGTATGATGTAAATACCACCAGGAATCCTTTCGACTGCTTCTTTTTGTTTACGAAGATGTCATTCTGACTTATTCGATGAGAATTGGCTTTTTAAACAACTAATACTAATGCATTTGATTTTTCCTAGTATGTTCTCTTTAGTATTTGCTTTGATGTTTTCTGATACTTCTTTGTGATTAACAGACATGGTTTAATATCGCAGAAAGACGTCAGTGTGGTTGAAATATATGATGAAGCTGATTGTGCCAATAATTCATTTAATGGAAAGAGTGGACGGAGGATGTTACTTTCAAAATTGTTCCAGTCTAGAACGAAAGTTAATGAACATCTACAAAAGAGGTGCAAAGGTACTTTTAGTATATTTTTCTTACTTAATTACTATACAACAGAGGCATTGCAAAGGTACTTTTAAGGTAGTGTATTTTTCTTAATTGATTACCAACTTAATGTGGCTTTTAGGTATAATATGCCTGCACAAATAGGTAAAGGTTGTCAAGAAATAGTGATTCCACTAGTTCAAGAAGATTGGTTGAAGATGTTCATAAAGATAAGCTACATGAATGTGATAAAGAAAAAAAATTTGTTGCAGCTCGAACGACATTACATGGCAATCCTTCAATTTGTTTTCTGCATCAGCTTCAATATTGGCTCATTTGTCTGCTTCACTATTAGCTCTACCCCAGTGGTACATCCAATCGATTAACTTGTTACAGTCAGTGTGAATCCTCGATTGCTATAGTATCATAGGTGTAGTAGATAAGGAATTCAAGGTTTGAATGAACATTGGGAGACTTTGGAGAAATAGGTGGTGGCTCATCGACTTAATGTCGTTTTGGGTTGTACTTTCTAGAAACTTTACATATTCAGCTTCCATGCAAAGTGAAGTTCTATTTCGATACTTTGACAATCTCTTTCATACTATTTTGATTTGATGATGTTTTTATCATTTGACACTCTAATATTGATATTTGATGTGAAAATTCAATGGAAGTTCGGTATCTTGCTAGCTAGGTGGAAGGTGAGAGAAGCACGAATGGGCAGTCTACCGGAGCAAAAAGGCTATAATTTGGCCTTCTGCTCCTTACACTGGCTATGTGTAGCCTTTTCTTTTCCTTGTTAGTTTTACTTCCTTTTGTTTTTACATTATGCAATGATATGAATGGGACTTTGACCCCTAGTCTGATTGTTGGACGTTAGAATTGTATCTATCTATCTATCTATCTATCTATCTATCTATCTATCTATCTATCTGTCCGTCCAAAGAAGAATTGAATCTATATAGAAGATTGTTTCAGTAGCTATAGTACAAACACAACCCTCAAATCCCCTTCATAAAAATAAGGCTCCTAAAACACTGGAGATAAGGACTACCCACGTCAACTAGAGCGGCAAAGACATTAATGTAAAGGATATGGTGTTGATATTACTTATCATAGCTCTTGGTCTAAAATAGATACTTGTCAGATGAGCTGTATACTAGTCCCATGTAAACTGGGATGATGCAGTATGCAAGTCCATTCTAGAATGTGCGCAGAATGGTTTGTGCATATGTTTTGTGTGTGCCTAGATGTACAGACTTATGGGACTATTAAAAGTGCTCGGTCTAAGAAGGTTCCAACATTCCCGATTCAAGTGATTTTACTAATCTTTGCTCATCATACAATATGTATCGATGCAAAACAAACTTCTACGAGGAACATCCTATATTCACAACGTTTAAATGGTAGTGTTACAATAATTATGAATGGATAAAGCTCATGGGAATCTTTTAACACATCTCGGCCTGTTGGAAGACCAGGACATGAACTTGATTGTTAATAGGCTGAGAGCAAGAAATATAAAGACGAGGGAGCTTGAGTGACCCGAGTGATTAATACTTGCTAATTGAAGACTAATTGATCCAAACCTTGTGTTGCTACCTTTTGACCTGCATCCAAACGGATTAAAAACCAATCAGTGAATTATTTGGAAAGCAGACAGAACATTAAGGAAACTGGTTTGACCAAAATTGCCCTTTTCATCCCTTCTGATCTCCCCTAGTACTGAGGTGAATAAGAACGTTTACCCAAAAAGCTTTCTTATGCCTGACCAAAAGTATTGTTTTTCGTCTTGCGCAACAGATTTCCCTGCATTAATGAAATAAAGAAAAAGGCTGAGAGAGGCCCTAGATGTGCAGGCTTATTATTACAAAAACAAAATCATTAATTAATTAAAACAGCTTCTGGTGGTAAATAAATATCTTGAAATAAAGCATAAATAACTGCAGAAACAAATACGAAAATACTGTACTTACTGAGGCGCGTATTAGTATTGAAGTTATTTCTCCAACCTGCCACCATCTGCAACTCAGCAAGCTGCTCAAGAAGCTGTCTTTCTTTAACTCTGCAGATAAAATAAGGCAACTGAACTATGAGACTTAAACACTTCCACCCACTATTGATTGCAAAACAACATCAACGGGTGTGTCAAAGATGCAACATTATGTGTTTATGCTTGCTTTGTATTTTCCTTATCGTGTTTCCATCAAACTTGAACTTCTAGCAAAACCATTCCATTTCCAATCTCACGTCATGAGTAGAACACTGGATCAGGATTCACCTAGTTTAGGAACGTACATGTGGCATGTCAAGGACTCTGCTATCAGAGATTATTATCAACATTATCAGGGCACTCATGGACCCAACATCAATCATTCTTATATTCATTCTTACAGGCGTTACCATTTTCCTTAATTTTTACTCTACCCCAGGGTAATGCATTTGAATAAGATTCGAAGAAGAAAAGGATGGGTAAAAGTCTGCCCATACGTTAGTCTTTTAGGAATTGTCACGTTTACGACAAATAAATGGTCACCGCGGACAGATAAGCTATTCAACTTTGGAGCACCTAAGCCGCGGAGTACCAATACTTCTCCAGGCTGACTTCCTGGTGGCACTTTTAGAGCTTCAACACCTTCGATTGAATTTACCTGGACGCGAACAGATCAAATGCCTTACAGAAAATATAATTAAAATTCCAAGTCCCACGACTGCCTTTTGCATCAGGAAAAAATACCTCAATGGTAGTCCCTAAGATGGCATCAAGATAGCTGATGGAAATGGTAGAGCGGAAGTTGACCCCCTCTCTCTCTATGCCAGGAATACTTCTAATGTCCAAAAGTACATATAAATTCCCTGGTGGGCCCCTGCATGATAACATAGCTAAGATTACTTTATGCAAGGAAAAGGAGTGGATTTAGCACATAATAAATACACTACCCATTTCGCCCGACATCGCCCTGACCTGGAACCTGAATTACAGTGTCATTCGTTACTCCTGGAGGTATTTGCACCTGTACTTCTTTCTGCATCTCAATGCACCCTTTACCATAACACTTGTAACAATACTCGGAAATCTTTTCGCCCTTGCCTCTACAGGTTGGACATGTAGAAATCTGCAAATCCATCTAAACAAATAAGTATTTGCAAAGTACAGAGCCTTAACCATATTTGAGCAGTTGTTCATTGCAAAGTCATCCTACAGTAAAGTATCTTTAAATGCCAAGTTCTATCATAACTATTGATCTAATGAAGTCCGGGGACAACCTTAACTGGAGAACAAAATATTTCATTCTGGCACAACATAACTAACCATTTGATGACAGCTTAGTTTATCAACTTATCTACATTACTCAATACCATGCGCGAATTGCACCTGAGAAAAACTGCCAAAGGGCATTTGTTTTGTCTCATAAACCTGGCCCTTTCCTCCACATTTGTTACATCTTTGAATGTGCTTGTTAGATTTTGCACCACTTCCGTTGCATGCTGCACAGGTCACCAATCGATGTACAGTAATAACCTTTTGTGTCCCAAATATGGCTTCTGCAAACTCCAGTTCAACTGTGTACCTGCATTAGTATCATAAATCCATGAGCATTAAGTCGATAAGCGATCTATCTTGAAGGTTAATACAGGATCCCCAGGTAACTAACTATAGAAGCATAGAAAATAATAAGGCAAAATCCACGAGAGAAAACAGGGAGACTGAAGGGTCTGGAAAAGTGTGCCAAAATATAGTACGCACAGTCATAATGATGGAACGAAACAATTAGAACATACTGGTACTAATGTGTAAGGATAAAAGCATTGTCTGTATCAGCAGCTGTATTAGAGTGAACAACAAACAGCCTCCAGAATGCACACATACCGTGGACATGTCACAGATACATAGGAGAAACAGGTGAAGGGAAGTAGATGGAAATATGTAGAAGATATTCAACCAGATACATAAAGAGAGGAGGAAAACGAAAATAAATGAAATGTGTATTATTACAGCTTAAACTCATCATTCAGATTTGATCATTCAGTTGGGGCATCATTCATATAGTGCACTTTATCTCTCCTATGAATTCTTATAAAAATATCATTGCTTTTGATACATGTGCCTCTGATTCTAAAATTTCTATCTGTGATCAGCTTCAAAAAGATCAATACGAGATTGACATTTTATATGCCAACTTTTCTGTCTAAAGAATCATAAGTTAGAAGACCATTAAGCCTCATCTCCTAATTAAACCACTAATGCAAGCTCAATTTAATTCAACATGTGGCTTCTTTGCTACCTATACATTACTCTTTGCAAAAGAGTGCTCGTAGTTTTCTTACAGATCATTTTAGACAAAGGACTGGATCGTGGCTTTTGTAGCATTCTTTTCTTTACTCATTCCCATGTTCTATTCTTCATATTCCATTTTTAATCGCTTTCTTCAATTGTTCTACCACACAATGCTTGTGCTTTGCACCATACCTAAATGCAGAAACCTATTTACATACGCTCACCTACACGCATAGAGAGGGGAGGGGACGGGAGGAGCATGAACTCACTGAAGGTCATCTCCCCTTTTGATGCTAGAAGTTCTTCTTCTCTGGAGTTCTTCCACTTCACCAAACATAGACTCGAAAAGATCGAAAGGGTTGTGCTGAGTAGAAAAGTTGTTAGATTGAAAACCAAAATCTCACGTCAATTTTCCTCACTGCATTTTACATAAGTCCTCGAACATGAACTCAAATCAACCCACCCCAACAGTTAAAACTCTCTATGCTTGAAACGTCAGCCTTACAGTGTGTAACCATCAATAATTGGCTCAGATAGATCGACTTTAAGCATCAAGATATGTTATGACAATTGTGCCTTTGCCTTGTACCAAACAAGCGAGAACATTCTTTCCTAATTATAGTAAACAACGTAATGGAGAATCTAGATAAATAACAGTGATTATGGTTGTTGGGTCATAGGTACTTACGAAACCAGGTTTTAGACCACTACCATTAATTCCAACCTCCCCAAATTGGTCATATGCTGCTCTTTTCTCATCATCTGACAGAACCTGGAACCACAAGTCAGTGGAATGATCAGAAAGAATTATCCCTAATTAAGGATATAGCATCAAAGCACAAATTTTCATTTAAAAGGAATATGCTCCTGTTACGTTTAGAAGTACGTACCTCATAGGCAGCACTGATTTCTTTAAACTTCTCCTCTGCTGCAGGATCTTTGCTTACATCTGGATGATACTGCAAACACGAGGTGCTATTTATCAAAGCTCCACATAAGTATCCAAATGTAATGCCTGTAAGGATTCCAAGGCTGCAAACATATCACTCATTTCAGCCTATACCGTATGCCACTTTCCTCACACGACACAATTATATAGAATGGAGAGGAAATAAACTAGAATATATTGTGATCGTGAACATTAACTATCAGATTTGGACTCCTTACATAGAATGATAAAAATATTGAATTGGAGTTATAAATGTTTACCATGCGAGCAAGCTGCCGATAAGAATTCTTGATGTCTTGTTTTGTGGCGGAATGGGTCAGACCGAGGATACTATAGTAATCCAAAGACATATTAACAAGCAATCTTCCTCTTTTTTTCCTTCCAACTGATATTCTAAATTTGCATCTACCCAACTTCCAGAAATCCGGTGAGCTTCCGCCATAAAATGAAGCTTCTGAGCTAATTCTTGTAACATTAAATCTAGTATGTAGGCTGTTCACAACTTGTAATAGGCATGTTGGAGCTTGTGGTTTAAGCAATGCTGATACCTGCATAATGAGGCAGAACTTGAAAGTCCTGCGTAAGGCCAGGTCGGGACGAGTATAAGGCCCGTGTGATATTGGGAACAATTAATTTACTTTAAACTTTATCAAGGTAATTTGTAGCGCATTTTGGTTGTTTTGTAATTTGTTAGGAAGGAAGGAAGGAAGGAAGGAAGGTTTTTTATCGTCCGCGGAGGCCAATCGGCCTATGGGACCTAAATTACACGAGTGCAGCAAGCCCGTTGCTACCCGGATTAAAAAACCCCCCCTTAGGAGGGAAAAACCGTCGCAGCAACAAGCCTGCTGGCAGCTGTACAAATATACATATACACATGAATTCCCGGCACCTCAGGTAGGCGCCCGGGGGCAGAGGTGAGTCCACAGATCCAAAACCTTCTGGAGGTAGGAGCCAAGGGATCGAACTGACGGCGTAAAGGGTGGGATTTGGCAAGTGTTATTAGAAGCAAACAACCCTAACCTGTAATTTGTTAGGGAAAGGGTGGGTTTTGGCAAGTGTTATAATGAGCAAACAACCCTAACCGAATGATTTTACGTTGGACACCTGAAAACTGATGGACAGATGTTGCCACCATATCGCTGTTTCCCCCTCTAGCTCATAATCAACCACAGGACGCCAGCATATTCCTTGACATGTACCCTTACACGAGATCTGGGCCTTCCAACATGGCGTTTGATGATTTGACTCTACAATTTAGGGTCTTCACAACCTTGACAGAATAAAAATACAAGTGTGATATGTGTACAAGATTACATTGTTGCCTTGTTGGTGAAGCCAGATCTGCTCTACCTTCTATGCTACCTAAATACAATAGCAGATAAAACAAAGCAAGCAAGCTATGGTGCACTGATTCTGATGCAGGTAAAGATCCCTCTCTACACCCGCTTCAACCCAGTTAATGCCATAGAAGCCCGACTACTTTAAACCTACATAACATACAAGCTCACCCAAAATTTTGAAATGCACCTGTTACAAATACACAAAGAATACAAATAGAAACCATGCATACCTATATTAATTTAAGCTTCGATTCCTTTGTAACAAAGCCATTAGTGATGCTCTTCAAACTTACTGAAGCCCTGAAAAAGTTCTGAGTGGACTCCATCTTCGACCTTTACAAGGCAGAAGTGGGCGTTTTTCTTTTTTTTGAAGGACGACAAGCTTTATTCACCAACTAAAAACTAGAGCAACATAAAATGCAAAGACAGGATTATAACCCCAGTGGACAAATCGATCCAACTGAGCACAACCACCTGCCTATGCAAAAGAATAAATCTGAAGGTAAGTATGCCAGATCAGTACTTTCTTCTCTTGATCAAGAGAAGAACAATTGTAAGCCATAACAATTTTATTTTGCGCCCACTGAAGAACAATCTCATCTGCAGTATCTACGCCCTTAAAGATAAACAACCTCCTTCTCTTCCAGATTGACCATAAAAGCCAGCCACATGCGAGATGAAAAGCTCGTTTCCGTAGTTTGGGCCAAGCATCAAGATAGATAGCAAGCAAAATTTGCTGGCTAGATCGAGACGTGCCAAATAGGGTCAACAACCAAGACCATGCCTGCCGAAGCCGCTCACACAAGAAAAAACAATGCTCAATACTCTCAACCCTTTGCTGGCATAAAGGACAGAGCTCTAAAATCCGATTATCCATTTTATGGACTAACCTGTTGACTCTGAGGCATCTACGGATCACTTGCCACTACAAAACTACTACTTTGGGATGAAGCAGCTTATCCCATACCCATATCCAAACACTTTTCCATTGTGGATGAGGGACCTGAAGATGCCACCTATTAGATGGAGGCAGGATTTCAGAATGCAAAAGCAATTTATACACAGAAGACACAAACTGCCCTGGCTGGATATCCTGATGGCAACCCCATACGACTACCTCAATCTGTGGACCAGAATCCTATGGCAACAATGCAGCAATATGATTCCAGATTACTCTGTCCCATCTGCACAACAAGAATTTTGTTCTAAATGCTTCCCATGACATGAGATGACCAGACTCATTCCAAGCTGCAATAGTGCTTATACCAGCTGCTATCCAACGTCGTTGTGTCTTTGAATGAACAACCACACTTAGAGGCACATTCTCTGGAGTGTCCTGCAAAGGAATCCACCAGCATTGAGTGGACAACTGAAGACATGCCTCGGGATTAATATGGAAAAGAGACCTGACAGTGTCCCAAGCAGCAAGCAACCCCTTTAGAAAGGGAGAAGCATTAGGATACGGATGCATATGATAAAGCAAAGCCCAAGGAAGGAGAGGCTTAATGGTGGCCTTATGAAATGGGAGACAGTGCTGAATCGACTGCACCAACAACCTCAGGCCAGGAGAATCATCCTTACCAATGAAAATCCTCCAAATAAACTTTGATATCATCACCTTGCTTTGGAGGTGAAAATCCAACATACCAAGACCACCAGCTGCCTTAGGTCTAATGCATTTCACCCAAGCTACCCCTTTTTTTTTTTTTTTTTTTTTTTTTTTTAAGGACGAAAGCCAAAAAGTTTATTAATCAGAGAAAAATTACAAAATTTATGTCTCATCTAACTGTGTAAGCACACAAAGATGCCACACGAGCACGAGCCTGGAGCAGGACATACTGCAGATATGCGAGGATCATAGCTACCTTGACCACCGCTCCTAACTCATTTCCACCCCAAATAAAATTTCTGACGATACGCACAATCTCCTCCATCTTACACTGCGGAGCTAATAGAGCATACACCATGTAGACTTGAGTATTACTAAGAACACATTTAGCCACAGTGATTCTACCGGGCATGGACAGTTTAGCTATATTCCACCAAAACAAGTGCTTTTGCAACCCACTAATGATTTTATCCCAAGCATCTAAAGCAGAGACGTGAATTCCAACTGGGATACCAAGCAACTTTGTGGTATTGCCATGTAGAAGAATCTTCCATGGATAGTCCAAAATACAGGGAGGGATGGGACTGTCCAACGTCCACAAAGCTGTACATTTTTGCCACCCTACAAGAACTCCTGATGCTAAGGAGAATGTGTCTAATAATAGCTTAGCATTACGAAGATTCTCAGCCTCGGCAATTAGGAACAAAAACGTGTCATCGTCCTTTGGGAGGCCTTGAATAACGCCATCTTGGGTAGCCACCGAGAAGAGCTGGGATAATACTTCTGCCACAATTGTGAAAAGCAAGGGTGCTAAGGGACAACCTTGCCGAATTCCTCTACCCACTACAAAAATATCAGATGGCTCGCCCTGGAAAAGGACAATAGATCTGCTTCATGACATTCCTTGGAAGGGATGTGAAATGGCAAGCAGGAGATCTGTGCCGTTAGGGGGCAAGGATAGTGGTTGCTCCATTTCTCCACTCTAACAATTCCTCTGATCGGATGCTAGCAGGGTCTTTGGCGTTCTTGTTTTCAAAGCTTGTATTACATCCAAGCCTGCTATGATTTTCTTGTTCTCGAGTTTCTTCATGGCAGACTCTTCGGTCCTGACATGGACAACCCACATTAAGATCATATAAACATAGCATATGAATGCAAACTCAGCCTCCAAGGAACGCATTCGGGAATGTTGGATGTGACACAAGAAATATGAAAATTACAACGCATATTTTTAGCATAGTAGTGCCACGTGCCTATTCAAACTAGCTAAATAAG
Organism: Isoetes taiwanensis; assembly: GCA_021234155.1. Lineage (NCBI taxonomy): Eukaryota > Viridiplantae > Streptophyta > Lycopodiopsida > Isoetales > Isoetaceae > Isoetes > Isoetes taiwanensis. Next base: position 1,095,422 of record JAJEKV010000036.1, on the reverse strand, counting down.
ATTATTTAGGTCTGGCCACCATTTATACATCGCATTGTTCCTTTGCAAAAATACATAAGAGTCCAAGGCTTTAACCTGAAAGTGTGTATGATGATCCTTCACGGGACATGCCAGTAACATGTTAAAAAGGAAATGCATCTCCTCCTCCAGTGTCTATGCCTGATCATTAAGAAGTACCATGCACTAGAACCTCATAGCAGAACTAATAGCATTGGTGACTACCTGCTAATGGACTAGACCCAGCATCTTCCTATTATCTATTGCATCTGGTTTCGTATTTGAAGTTGAAGCTACTGCTGCTAGATAACTTGATGAAGCTAGCCTTATCAGTCTTCCTATACAATATATCACAAAGCAATATTATTAAAACATGCCTAAAATCCAATTGACCTGTGATAGTAAAGAAGCTACAAGTAGCAGCTCTCATGGATCACAACCACGATCCTTGTGAGTTGTCCTCTATGATAAGGAAAGGCGAAGCAAAGTTCAGAGGATTGCAACCGCGATCCTTCTGAGCCAAGCTGATTGAAAAATGGCAAATACGCACAGATTTGATCACAAAGGAGGGTACAATTGACATTACGTTCTGTACAAAATATTACAATCCGCACAAGCCCTTTCAAGACGCCAAAAAGTTGCCCATATGCTTACAATAATGTGTATCCAGTGTAAAGGGTTCCATCCAGGAACTAGCATACAGGATGATATTTAGAATCCAGTCAACTTGCATTGGTCAAATCAGGATAGCATTTGTCCTTCATATCATCGCATATTCCGGATATCTAAGTAGAACTTTAAGTAAAGCTCAGGCATCCATCACCACTTTTTGATGATCTGTAATCGAGAATGCTAGCAAGATGTTAAAAAGAAGCCCCATCTCAACCACCAGCGTGCTCACTCATTCAGCGTATATGGACAAGAGGGAGAACCTCGAGTTCACCGCGTGCAAAGGGCCCATAGGAGCATCTATTAGCCGCTCCATATTATTCGCACAAAAGCAAAGACTTCCTAGTTCTTGTTTTCAGAACCCTCCCTGTTGCTCGATGATGTTACATCGGCCTGGATTTCTATGCAAGACATATACAAGCAATATTATTATGTGCTTCCGACCTGGAGCTTACAAAGATCGTGCTTGTGTTCTCTTTGTCTAAGGACTATGCAAAATCAAAACGAGCTAAGAAGAATCGCGTGGGCAATCCTACTAACCCAAAACAACCAAAAGAGAGGTGTCACTAAGTTTGAAAAGCTCGTTCAAGCCATAGTGCTTCTTCGGCCGGACATTCTGTTTGTATGTCCTGACTCTGTTAGGCAGAATTGGCCTTCAACTATGTAACTGGAGTTAGGCCTTATATATGGAATGTATGGCAGAAATCAAGCAACACTAAGGCTTTAGTAAGCTCAGAGAAAAAGCATGCTCGATCTCACTGTTAAGATGGAGGCATGGCCTGAACTATCCTGGTTACTAAAGTTAGTTCAAATCAAATGCCGCTACGACCCTTCTGAGCTAGATGAGACGTAGAGAACAAAGAGGGCATGGATGGACAAATCAATAGAAGTCAAAAGAGATCTTGTAACCTAAATTTAGAAGCATCATGAATTCCCATTGCTTCCATCCCTCTTTGAATAATGGAAATTAGGAAGTTTAAACCAGAGAGGCAACGAAAGCTTTCAATAGACCAAAGATTATTGATGGCTTTATCGTCTGCGCGCTAGGGAAATTTCAATAGCATCTGTTCCTTTGACATCGTCACCCTCTTTGTAGTGGCAACCATGGTTTTACCATAGAGATCAAAGAAAAGAAGGCTTGATAAAAGGTCCAATGCCATTGATTGTCCAAGTTTCAAAAATGAATACCAAGCGTCCAAGGAATACGAGATGAAACTTAGAGAACCACTAAGTTGCATTTTCCCAGAAAAGCAATAGAATTGTACAAGATACTAGAAACTCTTGTTACTTTTAAGTGCAATCTGCTACAACTTTAAAAGCGAGACATTTCCCAATTTCAAGCTACAGTGTCATTCAAGCTTTTCCATCTATTGAAGCAGTAAGGCATAATTATAGCACGCATCTAAGTGGATTCATTTTTTGTTGTGGACGAGAACCCTCTATTGAAGATTTTGCAAAAGGATGTTGATGAGGCATCCGAGGCCATGGTAGTAGGGAGCAGCATTGATGGTGGCATCCACATCGATCTCTTTCTGAAAAACAACGAAGATCGAGTTGATGTCAGCCTCGGCCACATGAGTAATGACGTTTACTTTCGTTTCACCGAATAGAAAGTAAACCAAATTCTAGAAATACGATGGCAGTTTTAGCAGTTAGTTATCTTTTGTCCTATTCTCTCCTAGCTTTCTATTTAGCAGTTTTCTCTCTTCTTCCTTCGTCATCAGCTCGCTTTTGCATCTCCCGTCCTTCTTTCTACAGTTGCCTTGCGTTTCTTAGGCATCCACGGATTTTCTATGGCTCCAAAGGCTGCTGTAAAGCTTAGGAAGAGGTCTGCAGAAGAGGCTTCGGATGGGGTTCCGGCATGGCTTAAAGCCATGGAAGGCATGTTGGAAGCCAAGATGGGAAATCTAAATGGCATCATGGAGAGCAGACTACAGGCGAAATTGGATGATCTGTATGGCTCTAAGGCAGAAGCTGTTGTGGCATTGGAATCCAAGATCGCATCTTTGCAAGAGGAGATTCAACGGAAGGGCAAGAGATCAAGAACCCCTGTTTTGAAGTATCATGAAAATATCAAACAGTTTGATTTCTTGAATGAATTAGAAGACTCCTTTGCAGATTTAGAGTGCCATTTGCAATTGCACAAGGCCCTGGACTCAGCAGCTAAGGGCATCATTGACAAAGGTAACACCTTAATTTCTAAAAGGAAAAATCTAATCTGCATCAGAGATAGGGAAGGGCCGAGAGTTGCAGAGTTATACGAAATGGGGATTTAACCCTTTTGGATGTGAAAAGGATCTTTGCTAGATGTTTTGGCTCAAAAAATCTGTGGTGAATCTGCCAGAGACTACAGATATTTGTCAATTTGCACTAAAATAATCTGCTAAAGGATAATTTTTCGATTCAGTTTAAGGAAGTTTTTGGTTGTGGTTCTGTTATTCTGCTTATTGTGGCTCAGTTGTCTACTTTAGAGAAATAAAGAGGTGGTTGCATGTCTTGGAAGATGCAGAGTTTCAGTGGTAGTTTTCTGTCACGATTTTCCTGTGTCTATGATCTGTGTCTACCCAGTCTGTAGTCGTTTTAATATTTCTAATCACTGGCGATGCCAGGACAACCAAATCCCAAGATCTATGATCTCTGTTGCTATCTACAGTATTATATAAATCAAAACCCCTGTTGCCGTGTTTTCCCTGCTTTTCTTAGCAGACCTATTTCTTGCTATGACGGTTTTCTGGCTCACGACTCATATGCTTAGGTTGCAGTCTGCAGCAAGTGCTTGCCATGCCAGGATCGCCGGCCAGGTCTTGGACCGCTTTTCTTTGCTTTCAGTTCAAGCAAGAGCATGCCATGTTAGGTCGTCGGCCAGGTTTTAGCTACTCTGTTTTTCGCCTTACTGAAACCTAGTTAGCTACTTCTTGTTCCATTTTAAGTCCTTATGGTTTTCTAAGATTTAGCCCAGGTATGGATTTGCATTCCCATGTCAATAATGAATTTTATTTTAACCAACCCATAGGTAGTCTTGACTTCTCTTGCTTGTTAAGATCGATGTGGTGAATTAACATGTGGTGAATTAACAGGATGAGACCGTTATAATCCTAAGTTATGGGTTTATTGCTAGTTATTCAATGTTTGAGTTCAATGATAAAACCGTTATAATCCTAAGTTGTGGCCTTGTTGCTACTTATTGGATGTTTGAGTTCAATTGCTGCTTTTGTGACTATGTGAAGGTTGCTTGATGGGCAAGAAATAAGCAAAAGGGGTTGATTTCACCATTGTTCTTAGTGTTCCCAACCATAAGTCTACCCTTGCAAACCTTTGTTCTTTGTTCCCTACCATTCGTTGTTCATTGGATTTGTTTTCTTTCAGTATTTTAGCAGGAAAGTATGTGACCTTATTCATATGTATGCCTGCTAGCTTTTGTTGCTCTTGGCCTCGCTTTTCATGCTCTGCCTCTTTTTCAGCATTCTTGTCTGTTTTCACCTTAGTATTTCTAGAAATGACGTTTACTTTCGTTTCACCGAATAGAAAGTAAACCAAATTCTAGAAATACGATGGCAGTTTTAGCAGTTAGTTATCTTTTGTCCTATTCTCTCCTAGCTTTCTATTTAGCAGTTTTCTCTCTTCTTCCTTCGTCATCAGCTCGCTTTTGCATCTCCCATCCTTCTTTCTACAGTTTGGCACCCCACCCTCCCACCCTTGCTCTCATATGCCTTATTGGTAAGCTAATTTCTTGTTGGAGGTACGAGTGACTAGTGGAGGCCCCGGCGCATGGTTGGAGGCCTTTTGTGCCTGGTTTAGGCTCTCATGCCTAGGTGGAGGCCCTTGTGCCTAGTTGGAGGCCCTCGTGCCTGGATGAGGCCTCGTGCCTAGTTGGAGGCCCTCGTGCCATATAGCCCTAGTGGCGTTTGGTTCATTTTTTCTTGTGTATGCAGGTTAACGATTGGTGAACGATTTTCCCTATAGCTTGTAATTCTGGATGAAGGTTTGGACTCCAAGCACGAGACAAAGTTCAGTAGAGAAGACAATTCTAGCAGGAGTTTGTTATTCGCAACTTCATTACTTTATGTATTTTCCACCCAACAAGGCTGGTCAGCATGAGGGTATAGGTTCTTTTGAGATTATGACTAGCATAGGTTAGTGATCCCATTATTGTCAGGGTTTTTCCTCGAAAACCCGAAAGGGCGAGGTTTTTTAATCCCGGCCATAATGGTTTCACTAACTTGCTATCAACATGTACTTGTGTTTGGTTATAAGGAGATGCCAGAGCCAGAGCATTCTAATCAGCATTCTTGTCTGTTTTCACCTTAGTATTTCTAGAAGTAGCGTTGTACCATCGCCTGAATGCAGAGGTTGCCATGATGCTAGAGCTGCTGGGGTTATCAAACAAATGCAGAAGCACCTTAAAGAGCTGAAAAATCGTCTTGGAGTGAGGAGCAAAGGGGTAGGGTGCAAATGAGGGTTGTGGTCCTATTTATAGACAAAACCCTAATTTGAGAAAATTTTAGGATTTGGGGATATGTATCAATCTGAGGTGCTGCTATTAAGTTAAAGAGTACATCCTAAGGATCCTATTGCAACAAATTTCATCTAATTTGCAGGTAGTTGGGATAAGTTAGGGCCATTTTGGTCTGACCACTCACACAGTGCGCGCGAGCCATTTTCAAAAATTCTGGAAGTGGTCCAGGCGCACTCTGTGAGGGTGGGCTCCTGTTTGGGTCCAAGATAGCTCAAAATTTACAATCTAAGGGTAGAATCCTACCTATCTCGACGAGTTAGGGTAGATTATGCCCTTACTTTCTATATTTGGCTAAGTCTGGACAGAGACCAGTGGTCGACCACTCACACAGTGCACGGGAGGCATTTTCAAAGAGTTTGGAATTGCTCCTGGCGCACTCTGTGAGGGGTGGGGCAAAAAAACACTGACTTTTGGTCCAACTTGATTAATTCCAAATGCATCATGAATACAACCTAATTACTTACAATTTTGCACCTTAACATGATCAAAACATATTTTTATATTTACAAAAGGTTAGGTTGTTACAATAAGTCAGCAATCTTCCTTTTTAATAAATCTAGCTAATTTCATGTCCCTGGGCATACAAATTACTCTCTTTGCATGGAGGGCACATGCTAGAGAGTCTTCAAAATGCTGGACTAATATTTGTTCTGCTACCTCCTACAGTGCAAGTAACATGTCGTCTGTTACTCTCTTCGTGCTGTCGAACTCTTGCAGGATCTCACGGGTCAATCTCGCGAAGGCAGCTCGTGGTATCAACAGCCCACCTTTGAAAATGACGGATCTCCCGAGCAGCTCTCGCGAAGTAGGAGTCCGCCTTTCTCTTCATCGGCTTCTTCGGGGGGTGTGGGTCTCTCCGGGGGCAGCTTCAGCGTGTTCTTCTTTGATGGCCTTCCTCCCTCCACTTATGTTACCTTGTGCTCTTCATAATACTTGGAGTACTCCTCGTACATTTTCATGTACTCGTTAAATATGGTTCTATTGTAGGAAGTGAATTTAAATCCTTGCATTTGTAGATGGTGTTGCTTCTTGTTGCATTTGGATAATTAGGTATTTCTTCTTCTATGCGTCGTATGGATTCTTGCGACTTTCACTTCTTGTATAAATATAGGGGTAGATAATGAAATGATATTGTCTAACCTTACAACAGGAGGTGCTATGTTTTATGTTGACTTGCCCTAAAATTGGACATATGCAATATGAAACTGTACTTACGTCACCTAGCCAATCTAATCTTGTTGAAATCCAAAACCAAATCTCATCTAGCCAATCTAATCTTGTTGAAATCCAAAACCAAATCTCTAGCAAATTGCAAAGAAAAGTAGAGCTATTGGAATATATATCTCAGTTATTGGATAAACATACGAAGCAAATAAAACGTATAATTACTACCACTTGCAGGGGCCCTCCCTGCAGATTCCATTACCAGGTCACTGGCATCACATCGGAGGCAAGAGATATTGGTATTCTGATCAGGTAATGAAGTCTTAAGGTAGACATACAAACACAATATATTTCAATTCGTGTACATGCTTCATTGCAATACATCAAGTCTGAAATTTGACAATATCATACTAAATAAAAACCAAAAAAGCATCCAGTAATGAGAACTATGTAAAAAGCGTTACGTATTTTGTTGCAGCATATGAAGTATGGCAAAAATACAAATACAATATATCTCAATTTGTGTATATGCTTCGTTGTAGCATATGAAGTGTAAGGCAGAAATACAAATACAATATATGTCGATCCTTTACTATCTTTACATTTGTATGTAGTATATATTCTACAGACACATAAATTGATGCGTTGAGCCATATTTGCATCAACCAGTTATGATTCTCATGGAAACAGTCTATAGGAATTGTGCTTGCCCCAAAATTTATTAGATGCCCCACATGACCTGTTTACATCAATCTGTTAATGCAGTTTTTGTATCATAAGAGGCAAAAATACAAATATAATATTCCTCAATTCTTTTAATACCTTTACATTTGCAGGTACTATATTCTACAGAGACACATAAGCCTGTTGCATTGAGCCATCTTTGCATCAACCAGTTGTGAGTTGCATGCAAATGATTCTTGGGAGTTGTGCTTGCCCCAAATTTTATTACACGTCCTGTCGGACCTGTTTGCATCAATAAGTTAATCCAGAGTTATTATATCTAAGGCTTACACAAATCAAAACATGTAAAACATGAAGATAGTTGCTCCATCTCGGCAATTTCGAGTGGACATAAAGAACTTGTCAATATTACTTGCAATTAGTCAATGCTTGCCTAAAGAAGATTTATATTACCTGCAATTAGTCAATGTTGTCCTAAAGATTTACCTCAGCAGTGGAGCTTCCAAACTGTAAGTTGCTCCATCTCTGCAATTTCGAGTGGACATAAAGAATGCTTGCCTAAAGAAGATTTACCTTAGCAGTGGAGCTTCCAAATTGTAAGGCATAATCAGACATTCAATTCCATAAGCTTTCTTAACCTTTAAACTGGAACACTTGAAAAGACATGATAATAGCTTGTAACTGATGTTAACAATGTATAATAAGTTCTGACTAATAAAATACACACCTTTATTAAAGCCAAAATGGCACACCTTGGTCATTAAAGCCAAAATAGCAGAAACAAATAGCAGCACATTATTGAGGTAGATAATGATGCTTTTCCATATAGTATGGTGTAAAGAATACCCTCATGAGCATGGGCCTAATGCAAATGCACTATAAAAGCTCCATTTTCCATATTGGCAAATACAGGCTTTTATACGTATCTAATGGCTTTGATATAGGGATTATGTTTTGCAACCATGTTAAATTAGAGGGTGCCAAATGGATTTTTATTATCCCAATTAAAAATGCACAAATGAGGGAGGACGAATAAACTAATTCAGAGTTTAAAACAGCAGAAAATAAGTCATAGAAGGAACTTACATGCAAATATTTGCTCGTCCCAGCTCGTCTCTAATAGCTTAAATGGGTAAGGTTGTTGCAATGATATAAAATGCACAAATCTTTGGCTCCACCAAACCTGGCAACTATTTGTAGCTATTTGCCAGAATCTTCACCTTGGAAAGCTATGAAATCTTGCGCACAAACCTATGAAAAGCAAAAGTCTCAGAAATGTAGTAGTATCTAGATCTCAAGGGTTTACCCCAATTGACTTGAAAGAATGTTCTGGCCAGCCTCTTGCTGGTCTAGGTATTAAGGCATCCGTGCATCATCTCGGTCAGTTCTATAAATCAGAATGACAACATATTAACTTCCATTGTTGGGTGGACTCCATAGCAACTCATTCGAAGATAATGTATCATGCAATCAGAACATAAGTCAATGCATTTAAAAGAATATAAAAGAGGGAATCCAGAACATGAACAGGCTGAGAATGGCCAATTTCTAAAATGAAAGAAGCAGCAGATGACTACGGGTATACTTCCACTAAAACATGACAATAACAGATGTAAGATAACTGCATTTATCAGCATTGTTGAAACAAAAATATAGTAAATAAGCATATTACATCGATCTATGCATGGCAATATGTGTTCTATCCAGCCTCTTAGACATATCTAATATAGCATACATCTTATTAATCCCAGTGCCACCTCCACCAGAGTTTGCAATCCGTTGGAGTTGCATAATATTGAGTAATGTCTTGATGGACACTCAAACAACCAAATATGATTGGCATAGCAATATATAAAACATAGATAAAACAAAGAGTGTGGCATTTGTGTTATATCAACGCTCAAGTGACAATGATTTCCATTTAGATCAAACCTCACCTTAAGCCTAATAGCAAAGGTAATAACAATTAAACCTTAATGCTTGATATCTAGTGCCTAACACTGTTCTATATTAATTGAATATCCTTGGCATAGCAATATATATAAAACATACAGTGAACAAAGAATATGGCATTTCTATTCTATCAAGATTCAAGTCACAATGATTTTCATTTACATCAAACCTTACCTTCAACCTACCAGCAAGGTAAGAACAACTGCAACCTTGAGCTTGACATCTAGAGCCTAGCACTGTTATGTATTATTGCTGAGTTTACATATAGACACCCATTTGCCAGTTGGGTAACAAATATGATAGTCTTCTCATATCTTGCAGCGTGATGGATACTGAGGCTCTCTAACATCAGGTTGTAATGTGTTCCAAAATTTCAAATTATTTAGTCATGATAGAGGAATGCTTTCTCTTGTTTATTGGATGGATTATATCTTGGTACATTGAATGCATTCTTGGATCATTTATAGACTTAGAATATCTGAAAATCAACAGTAAGAGGTCTCTTGTACTAAATGAATAAAACATGTTTGCCTGCAGATATCAGACTTAAAGACACAGACATCTATTCATAATTGCCTCCAAAGATGAATCTGCTGCTCTTGACTTCTAGAGCTTGAAGTTTCTTGTATTCTGACTCATCCAAAATTAGTGGGAGATTCACCTAGCTCTGAAGCAACACAATCTTCATTGCAAATATAGAAGATAAGTGTTAAGCATCGTGTCTCTCCTCATATAGATTTCTAGCATTCCGCCTTACTTGTTGGATATGTCTACATGAAAAATCCAAACTACATTCCTTCCTATCCCCGATGATTGCAATCAAATGGATGAAGAACAAACAATTAGAAAGTTTCCTAGAAGTTATCTAAGCCATTTGGATATACAAACCTGTATTTAGGCCTCTATTTTTCTTCCTTTTTATGAGGAGGACATAATATATACCAATCAAGATTGCTTGAAAAAGAAGAGTAATGAAGGGGGAAATTAAGCTGGACTATCTGACAAAACAATCCTAAAGAATAAGGAGAGCAATTTTAAGGATTAAGAAAAGCAGAAAAAAACAAAATCATGTTCTTATCTGGCTGCCAAAACCATAAAAGGAAAGGGCAACATCTCCTTCATCATCTCTGAAGCTAGCAAAAGGTTGTGGTCAACGGCATATGCCCTTCTCGACACGATTCTGCATAAATGGGAAAGACAACATCTCAGGGATGATCTAGTGTATGAAATGAAGATAAATGCATTTTAAAATTGAGAACAAATATGCCATGCAATCAATACCATTTTCATCAAATCTTGAAGCATTTGTGAAGCTAACAAAAGTTTTTGAGAAGTCCTTGTGCTTGGAAATGGCTTACTCGACATGAAACTCTAACAATTATCTAACATCTGTTCATAAAGAGCACAAAAAATGATATATAGCCGTGTATGAAAGTAACTGCTCATATTTGGATTTGATCCATGAATCGACTTTGCAAGAACTAATAATGCCTAATCCAACATGCATCCCATGAAATCAAATCGTTATCAGAACAAAATCGTTATTCCACGTTGTAACTTTTATCTGCTTCGAGTTTAGAATAGAAGGCTAGTCATCGATAGGCCACACATATTTTGAAAGGCACATATTCTAGTTTATCCAATAAGCGTGAAGTGAGCTGTGTTTCTAATGGCATGTAGCATCAATCATACCTGTAGTGGCCAATTTAGGGCAAACAGAAACCAATTTATAACTTCATACATCGCTACCCCTGCTTGTTGGAAGGAGAAGCAGGCACACCTATAAGAAATATGTAGCATAATAACAGGGGGTTTTCTTTGTGTTTTTGTACGCTTTTCACTAAGGTTTTCCTATGATTTCGTGATGTATTCAAATGGATGTACTAATGCGTACATCTAGAGTGCACCATTTCTGAGCCATTGATTTTAGCCTTTTTTTTTTCCAATGGTCAACAACCAATGGCTCACAACAAAAGCCCTTTTTTTGTGCGTGTGGTGCATAATGGTCAACAACCAATGACTCACAACAAAAGCCCTCTTTTTGTGCGTGTGGTGCATGATGGTCAACAACCAATGGCTCACAACAAAAGCCCTTTTTTTTGTGTATGTGGTGCATAATGGGCACATGAAGGGCTTGAAGGGCGCATGTAGTGCAGTTTCCCCGCCGGCAACACAATTCTTATCATAACTTTTGATCCAGAGCTCTGTTTGAGATGATTTTTATTGCGTTGGAAAGCTCTCTCCGACATCTTTTTGATAGTGTATAATATGGATATGTTTGGTTAAGTTATCTATGCTAAAACAACAATTTTTCGGCCGGGTTTGGTAGGCTTTCACATCCTACCAGCTGATTAATACAGGATTGCGCTATTGGATATTGTTTTATGGCTCATTTCGAATGAAGGTTGCAAAAAATTACCATGCATTTTTAGATTTTGAGGCAGTTATTAAGCAAATTCCAAGGCTTCTAGATCCTTGTGCTAACAAGCAGAAAAGTTTCCCACTTTGGTTTCTCACCACAAGAATCCATGGAGGCCAAAGGCTGCTGTTAAATTCCAGTTGAAAAATGTTTGTGTATGGGTGTTGCAAACTTTATGACTTTCAGAATAATGGGATCAATTCGCTCTATCTTTATGGTAACTTTTACTTATGTTCTATTTGTTTTATTGTGATGAAATTCAAAAGCTTCAGGTGATGAAAGCCTCAAATGAATTCTAGTTTTTTTCTGGTTTGAATTCTAAAATTTTTGTCACGCGGGGGGGGGAAGGGGGGGGACGTCCCTAAGGCCCCGAAGGGGCCAATTTTTTTTTTTTTTTTGCAAAACAAACTATTAATATCCAACATATAAAAATTAAATCCCCCAACACATAACAACCAACACATAACAACCATTGACATTAACAACCAACACATAACTACCATTGACATTAATTAGCACAACCATTGGGTCCAACACATTTAAATTAAAATCCCCCTTAAACCCCCTTTGGTTTTGGTGCATATTCACACGGGGGGTGACGTAGGGCAGCGAGAGCCCTTATAATTGTATTTTGCACGTACAAAATCAACACCATATAGTATTCCGCTTGAAATCTTATAGTATTTTGCGAATCTTGTTATACAGTATAGCAAATTTTGTGCTTGCATACCCCACAAACGAGGAACTTTACGTACGGTGTAGATTAAGGAATAAGGGGTGAATATGCCTATCCAACAGCTCTCGTTGCCCGGAGTCACCCCCCGTGTGAATATGCACCCAAACCAAAGGGGGTTTAAGGGGGATTTTAATTTAAATGTGTTGGACCCAATGGTTGTGCTAATTAATGTCAATGGTGTGAAGTGAGCTGTGTTTCTAATGGCATGTAGCATCAATCATACCTGTAGTGGCCAATTTAGGGCAAACAGAAACCAATTTATAACTTCATACATCCCTACCCCTGCTTGTTGGAAGGAGAAGCAGGCACACCTATAAGAAATATGTAGCATAATAACAGGGGGTTTTCTTTGTGTTTTTGTACGCTTTTCACTAAGGTTTTCCTATGATTTCGTGATGTATTCAAATGGATGTACTAATGCGTACATCTAGAGTGCACCATTTCTGAGCCATTGATTTTAGCCTTTTTTTTTCCAATGGTCAACAACCAATGGCTCACAACAAAAGCCCTTTTTTTGTGCGTGTGGTGCATAATGGTCAACAACCAATGACTCACAACAAAAGCCCTCTTTTTGTGCGTGTGGTGCATGATGGTCAACAACCAATGGCTCACAACAAAAGCCCTTTTTTTGTGTATGTGGTGCATAATGGGCACATGAAGGGCTTGAAGGGTGCATGTAGTGCAGTTTCCCCGCCGGCAACACAATTCTTATCATAACTTTTGATCCAGAGCTCTGTTTGAGATGATTTTTATTGCGTTGGAAAGCTCTCTCCGACATCTTTTTGATAGTGTATAATATGGATATGTTTGGTTAAGTTATCTATGCTAAAACAGCAATTTTTCGGCCGGGTTTGGTAGGCTTTCACATCCTACCGGTGATTAATCTGAGGATTGCGCTATTGGATATTGTTTTATGGCTCATTCCGAATGAAGGTTGCAAAAAATTACCATGCATTTTTAGATTTTGAGGCAGTTATTAAGCAAATTCCAAGGCTTCTAGATCCTTGTGCTAACAAGCAGAAAAGTTTCCCACTTTGGTTTCTCACCACAAGAATCCATGGAGGCCAAAGGCTGCTGTTAAATTCCAGTTGAAAAATGTTTGTGTATGGGTGTTGCAAACTTTATGACTTTCAGAATAATGGGATCAATCCGCTCTATCTTTATGGTAACTTTTACTTATGTTCTATTTGTTTTATTGTGATGAAATTCAAAAGCTTCAGGTGATGAAAGCCTCAAATGAATTCTAGTTTTTTTCTGGTTTGAATTCTAAAATTTTTGTCACTGGGAAGGGGACGTCCCTAAGGCCCCGAAGGGGCCAATTTTTTTTTTTTTTTTTTGCAGAACAAACTATTAATATCCAACATATAAAAATTAAATCCCCCAACACATAACAACCATTGACATTAACAACCAACACATAACTACCATTGACATTAATTAGCACAACCATTGGGTCCAACACATTTAAATTAAAATCCCCCTTAAACCCCCTTTGGTTTGGGTGCATATTCACACGGGGTGGGTGAGGGAACTGGCGAGAGCCCTTATAATTGTATTTTGCACGTACAAAATCAATACCATATAGTATTCCGCTTGAAATCTTATAGTATTTTGCGAATCTTGTTATACAGTATAGCAAATTTTGTGCTTGCATACCCCACAAACGAGGAACTTTACGTACGGTGTAGATTAAGGAATAAGGGGTGAATATGCCTATCCAACAGCTCTCGTTGCCCGGAGTCACCCCCCGTGTGAATATGCACCCAAACCAAAGGGGGTTTAAGGGGGATTTTAATTTAAATGTGTTGGACCCAATGGTTGTGCTAATTAATGTCAATGGTAGTTATGTGTTGGTTGTTAATGTCAATGGTTGTTATGTGTTGGTTGTTATGTGTTGGGGGATTTAATTTTTATATGTTGGATATTAATAGTTTGTTTTGCTGGAATAAGAGAACGTATCATCCATGCCGAAGAACTTTTGAAATGAAACTCACTTTTGACATACACGGTAACAGAGCATATATGCTAAAGCTTCAACTCGAAAATACGAATTTCCAAATCATATGAAAATGCACACACCAATTTTTGGAATCCCGGAATTTTTTTCCGGCATTTGAAAGCTTCAAAACCTTAGGATATGAACCTGTAACAATTAAACCTTAATGCTTGATATCTAGTGCCTAACACTGTTCTATATTAACCGAATATCCTTGGCATAGCAATATATATAAAACATACAGTGAACAAAGAATATGGCATTTCTATTCTATCAAGATTCAAGTCACAATGATTTTCATTTACATCAAACCTTACCTTGGACCTACCAGCAAGGTAAGAACAACTGCAACCTTGAAGCTTGACATCTAGAGCCTAGCACTGTTATGTATTATTGCTGGGTTTACATATAGACACCCATTTGCCAGTTGGGTAACAAATATGATAGTCTTCTCATATCTTGCAGCGTGATGGATACTGAGGCTCTCTAACATCAGGTTCTAATGTGTTCCAAAATTTCAAATTATTTAGTCATGATAGAGGAATGCTTTCTATTGTTTATTGGATGGATTATATCTTGGTACATTGAATGCATTTTTGGATCATTTATAGACTTAGAATATCTCAAAATCAACAGTAAGAGGTCTCTTGTACTAAATGAATAAAACATGTTTGCCTCCAGATATCACACTTAAAGACACAGACATCTATTCATAATTGCCTCCAAAGATGAATCTGCTGCTCTTGACTTCTAGAGCTTGAAGTTTCTTGTATTTTGACTCATCCAAAATTAGTGGGAGATTCACCTAGCTCTGAAGCAACACAATCTTCATTGCAAATGTAGAAGATAAGGGTTAAGCATCGTGTCTCTCCTCATATAGATTTCTAGCATTCCGCCTTACTTGATGGATATGTCTACCATGAAAAATCCAAACTACATTTTTTCCTATCCCCGATGATTGCAATCAAATGGATGAAGAACAACCAATTACAAAGTTCCCTAGAAGTTATCTAAGCCACTTGGATATACAAACCAGTATTTAGGCCTCTATTTTTCTTCTTTTTTATGAGGAGGACATAATATATACCAATCAAGTTTGCTTGAAAAAGAAGAGTAATGAAGGGGGGAAATTAAGCTGGACTATCTGACAGAACAATCCTAAAGAATAAGGAGAGCAATTTTAAGGATTAAGAAAAGCAGAAAAAAACAAAATCATGTTCTTATCTGGCTGCCAAAACCATAAAAGGGAAGGGCAACATCTCCTTCATCATCTCTGAAGCTAGCAAAAGGTTGTGGTCAACGGCATATGCCCTTCTCGACACGATTCTGCATAAATGGGAAAGACAACTTCTCAGGGATGATCTAGTGTATGAAACGAAGATAAATGCATTTTAAAATTGAGAATAAATATGCCATGCAATCAATACCATTTTCATCAAATCTTGAAGCATCTGTGAAGCTAACAAAAGTTTTTGAGAAGTCCTTGTGCTTGGAGATGGCTTACTCGACATGAAACTCTGGCAATTATCTAACACCTGTTCATAAAGAGCACAAAAAACGATATATAGCCGTGTATGAAAGTAACTGCTCATATTTGGATTTGATCCATGAATCGGCTTTGCAAGAACTAATAATGCCTAATCCAACATGCATCCCATGAAATCAAATCGTTATCAGAACAAAATCATTAGTCCACATTGTAACTTTTATCTGCTTCGAGTTTAGAATAGAACGCGTAGCTAGTCATCGATAGGCCACACATATTTTGAAAGGCACGTATTCTAATCTATCCAATAAGCGTGAAGTGAGCTGTGTTTCTAATGGCATGTAGCATTATTCATACCTGTAGTGGCCGATCTATGGCAAACAGAAACCAATTTATAACTTCATGCATCCCTACCCCTGCTTGTTGGAAGGAGAAGCAGGCACACCTAGAAGAAGATACGTCTGCTGGAATAAGGGAATATATCATCCATGCCGACGAACTTTTGAAATGAAGCCCGCTTTTGACATGCACGGTAACAGAGCATATAAGCTGAAGCTTCAACTCGAAAATACGAATTTCCAAATCATATGAAAATGCACACACCAATTTTTGGAATCCCGGAATTTTTTTCGGCATTTGAAAGCTTCAAAACCTTAGGATATGAACCTGTAACAATTAAACCTTAATGCTTGATATCTAGTGCCTAACACTGTTCTATATTAACCGAACATTGGCATAGCAATATATATAAAACATACAGTGAACAAAGAATATGGCATTTCTATTCTATCAAGATTCAAGTCACAATGATTTTCATTTACATCAAACCTTACCTTGGACCTACCAGCAAGGTAAGAACAACTGCAACCTTGAAGCTTGACATCTAGAGCCTAGCACTGTTATGTATTATTGCTGAGTTTACATATAGACACCCATTTGCCAGTTGGGTAACAAATATGATAGTCTTCTCCAATCTTGCAGCGTGATGGATACTGAGGCTCTCTAACATCAGGTTGTAATGTGTTCCAAAATTTCAAATTATTTTGTCATGATAGAGGAATGCTTTCTCTTGTTTATTGGATGGATTATATCTTGGTACATTGAATGCATTCTTGGATCATTTATAGACTTAGAATATCTCAAATTCAACAATAAGAGGTCTCTTGTACTAAATGAATAAAACATGTTTGCCTGCAGATATCAGACTTAAAGACACAAACATCTATTTATAATTGCCTCCAAAGATGGATCTGCTGCTCTTGACTTCTAGAGCTTGAAGTTTCTTGTATTCTGACTCATCCAAAATTAGTGGGAGATTCACCTAGCTCTGAAGCAACACAATCTTCATTGCAAATGTAGAAGATAAGTGTTAAGCATCGTGTCTCTCCTCATATAGATTTCTACCATTCCGCCTTACTTGTTGGATATGTCTACCATGAAAAATCCAAACTACATTCCTTCCTATCCCCGATGATTGCAATCAAATGGATGAAGAACAACCAATTACAAAGTTCCCTAGAAGTTATCTAAGCCATTTGGATATACAAACCAGTATTTAGGCCTCTATTTTTCTTCTTTTTTATGAGGAGGACATAATATATACCAATCAAGATTGCTTGAAAAAGAAGAGTAATGAAGGGGGAATTAAAATTTGGACTATCGTGTAACAATCCTAAAGAATAAAGAGAGCAATTTTAAGGATTAAGAAAAGCAGAAAAAAACAAAATCATGTTCTTATCTGGCTGCCAAAACCATAAAAGGGAAGGGCAACATCTCCTTCATCATCTCTGAAGCTAGCAAAAGGTTGTGGTCAATGGCATATGCCCTTCTCGACACGATTCTGCATAAATGGGAAAGACAACATCTCAGGGATGATCTAGTGTATGAAACGAAGATAAATGCATTTTAAAATTGAGAAGAAATATGCCATGCAATCAATACCATTTTCATCAAATCTTGAAGCATCTGTGAAGCTAACAAAAATTTTTGAGAAGTCCTTGTGCTTGGAGATAGCTTACTCGACATGAAACTCTGGCAATTATATAACACCTGTTCATAAAGAGCACAAAAAACGATATATAGCCGTGTATGAAAGTAACTGCTCATATTTGGATTTGATCCATGAATCGGCTTTGCAAGAACTAATAATGCCTAATCCAACATGCATCCCATGAAATCAAATCGTTATCAGAACAAAATCGTTAGTCCACGTTGTAACTTTTATCTGCTTCGAGTTTAGAATAGAAGGCGTAGCTAGTCATCGATAGGCCACACATATTTTGAAAGGCACGTATTCTAGTTTATCCAATAAGCGTGAAGTGAGCTGTGTTTCTAATGGCATGTAGCATCAATCATACCTGTAGTGGCCGATTTAGGGCAAACAGAAACCAATTTATAACTTTATACATCCCTACCCCTGCTTGTTGGAAGGAGAAGTAGGCACACCTAGAAGAAGATACGCCTGCTGGAATAAGAGAACGTAGCATCCATGCCGAAGAACTTTTGAAATGAAACCCGCTTTTTGACATGCATCCCGGAATTTTTTTCTGGCATTTGAAAACTTCAAAACCTTAGGATATGAACCTGAAAAAAAAAATCTAACAAGTTTTTCACTTGTCGGAAAAACCGAATTTAAACAATAGGATAAGTGTGTCCATCTCCCAATATAGACATGATCATAGATATGGCCGTCATTCCTCCCGTAGATAGCGATCCTCGTTTGTGGGGTATGCTTGTACAAGTTTTGTTATACTGTATAACGAGGTTTGCAAGATACTATAAGGTTTGAGGCAATATACTAAATGGTGTTGATTTTATACATGTATTATACGATAAAGCGAGCTCTCGCTGCCCTACGTCACCCCCCGTGTGAATATGCACCCAAACCAAAGGGGGTTTCAGGGGGATTTTAATTTAAAAGTAATGGTTGTGTTAATTTAAATTAATTGGCCCCTTCAGGGCCCTAGAAATTGTGTAGGGATGTTATGTACATCTCTATACGTGTTCATGCATAAGACCATATATATATATCCTTGGTCACAATGCTTGGAGTTGGCCATACATTATATTAAGGAAAAAACTACAAAATGCCTTTATGTTTTGCTGAATTTTACCAGATGCCCCTGAGTTTTTATCATTTCACCAAATGCCCTTGGTTATCGTATATCTTCCCGTAGAATTTTAACTTTTATAAAATGCCTTTCAGTTTTTAATATTCAACATAAAGCACCGAAATCTAGTTGCACGGCATCGGAATTGCTTTGCCAGTCATCGGAATTGCTCCAATTGCTCCAACGAACTACATGCATCGAAATTACTTGAACGAAATTGCTTCTGAAAGCAAAAAAGCAAGGCACAGAAATCTTTTGCCAACGAATTTGCTCTACCACAGTAATGCTCTGAAGACGAAATCCTCCGCCACTGGAATCCTCTTGAATCGCTTTGTTGCCCAAGCTTTGAACAACAGGTCGATTTTGCAGCAGTTATCATCTGCAATTCTACAACAGATCATTCTTAGAGTTTTGAGGTTAGTTTTCTTTTCTTTTGAAGCCACAATTCATTTGGCAATGCTTGATTTTTAGATCTTATATGAAGAATTTTTGTTTTGTCAATGAAATCTCTTCTACTTGCAGAACAATTCCTAATTCCTATAGGGATTTCTCATATCGATTATTTTAGCTATGGAACTATAATAAGGTTTAACTTTTGCTTCACTGAAGAATTGAGACTAGCCGTAAAAGACCATGCAATATCGAAACATAAGGGCATTTGGGGAATTTGGAAGAAACATAAGGGCATTTGAAGAATTAATATAAATCTTAAGGGCAGTTGAATAATTTTGAAAAATACAAAATACATTGTACGTTGACCAAGGGCATTTGGTGAAATGATAAAAACTCGAGGGCATCTGGTGAAATTCAGCAAAACATAAGGGCATTTTGTAGTTTTTCCCTATATATTAATATTAAGGGAAAAACTACAAAATGCCTTTATGTTTTGCTTGAATTTTACCCTTATATTAATTCAAGCATAAGTGTATTTTATATATGGAGTAAACTACACAACCATTATATAAACGAAAATGAGTTTGTTGGAACATGAAAATGTAGGAATCAAACTCACAATGACACCTCATATATGTCCTCTTTACAAAATGAAATGTACCAAGCACGTGATACAGATGTCTTAGCTTTCAAAACGATAAGAGACAGACCCTTATCCCTAAAAATGGAGTGGCGATGCTGACATTTACTATGCAGAATCTGACTATCAAATAGTAAGAACAAAGAACAAAGGATATGTAGAAAATGCATGGATATAAATATCTTATTTCAGCACCACAATCTCATAGAGGCATTTGCACCATTAAATATTGAGAACAAAGAACATGTAGCAAATGTATATGATACATAAACATTGAACTTGACGGCAACTGCCCAATGAATTTCGAATATCCTATTTCATCAAATATCCTATTTCAACATGACAAGTATCATGTATTCAGCATGTGAAGGTTAGTCATTACATAAATAGTTAGATAGATTCACCTTTCATCTGGGGCATTAGAGAGGCTATAATGCTTTGGGCTTGTGAAGCATTTATCTCAAATGCATTACCCTGCATTTCATGAAATCTCTGTGCCCGAAACAACTTTATTTTCTTTAAAAGCACCATTTTGCATTACCATATATTACAAAAAGGCAGGTAATTCCGGACATCCAAAGGCTTAGATTGATATAATGTTGTCGTTCCTGATGACTTCTCACCTTCAACACAATACTCACATTGAATAAAATCAGATGACAAGCATAACAAAAGAAGCTGTAAATGGATCAAATCCCGTTTACATTGTTTCAACTAGTAGTAGAAGAAAGGAAGTGAAAAATCCGTTATTCTGCTACCTTGCAGTCTCTGCAGTATTAGTACAAACAGAATTTAAAATGTGGACTTTAATTTTAAAGTACAAACTATGAGAATGCATATTACAATGATACCTAGCAGATGTGATGGGACAGGACGCTGTGAATAATGGCATATACATTAAGCAGAGAATAAGGAGGTAGCCTTCCAATATCACGGAGTCCTCCAGTTAAGATATTAGATTCTGGCCTTCCAATATGATGGAGTCGTCCAGTTAAAGAATTAGATTCTGCAACAATCTGTGTACCGAATGTAAGGTTTCTTTCTAGTAAAAAAAAGCCCCAGAATAAGCATTTTGAACACCACATACTGCTTCTTAAGAGGTAAATTCCAAAAGCTAAGCTTTAGGAGGACTTGCAATGCCCTTGCGAGTATAATCTGTAGCCAGAACATAACTGAAGCATATTTCAAAGTCTGCACGGCTGCTGTTTACAAAAAAACATGTGAGCCTTTCAAATATTGTTACAGAGATATCATCCAACACAAGATTTAGCTCCCTTGTCAAAAAACATATTCTCATGCAATCAAGACATCCAACCTGTCTTTTCTGCTTCATTTTGTGCTCGAACTTAGAAATCCCCTGAATAGAATGAGGAAATCAGGTTGAGATGAGCCCATTTTCATGCAATCAGGGCATCTATAAAATTGTCCTAAATCAAATATTTTATAGCTTCCACTGCATTCTTTGCAAGACACAAATATTATGCCGTCATAACATTAGAGGCCTTTGTGGATGTGTCTCTAGGGAGGCCAACAAGCAGCTCCTGCAAAATAAAACCGTCATTCAGCAGTTGCATCTCGTCTACTCTTACTCCACTTAAGAAAAACATGGTGTCTACAGATCTGCTTGGAACAGGCTTTCGGCCCCTTTTCTTTTTTGCTTCATGCTTGTGCAAAATCGCTGGAAAAAGGCTTCAATTTCTGAAAATTTATTATATTTGCTTTGCCCTAAATCGCTAGAAAAAGACTTCGATTTATGAAAATTTGCTATTTTGCTTTGCCCTAATGTTGGCATTACGGGTCGGTGGGTTGGGGAGCCGCGCCAGGACAGGCTTTGTCAGTGTTGCCCACTGGGGGTTGTTGAGGATGAAAGCCATGCCTTCCATAGCTGTCCAGCCTATGGTCAGATTCGGGCTCGCTACATTCTCTTGGTGCGACCTGGTCTGCCCCTGCACGAGCTACTTAGTACGCCGTCAGTTCGATCCCTTGGCTCCTACCTTCAGGAGGTTTTGGATCTGTGGACTCACCTCTGCCCCCGGGTGCCTACCTGAGGTGCCGAGAATTCATGTGTATATGTGTATATTTGTACAGCTGCCAGCAGGTTTGTTGCTGCGACGGTTTTCCCTCCTAAGGGGGTTTAATCCGGTAGCAACGGGCTTGCTGCACCCGTGTAATTTGGGTCCCATAGGCCGATTGGCCTCCGCGGACGATAAAAGAACCTTCCTTCCTTCCTTCCTTCCTTTTCCCAATAAGCAAAAAAAAAAACAAATACATTCCTTCTCTAAGATGAATGGCTAAGAAAGGGTGCACTAAAAAATACTATTTAGTATATGTAAAAAAATACGATGACTAAATCATAGCAAAACCATATTAAAAAACGTATAAAAATTCAAAAGAAAACCCCAGTTATTATGCTAGATATTCTAAACGAGGTGCACCGTGAACTACTACAGTCATCGGATCCATCGATCCTACGACCCAAATCGTATATTGGAGCCTCTGGGCACCTCTCGTTTCGTTTATTGTCATTTATGATTGGGGACATGTATGATTTTGAAATATGAAATACGAGTTCGCCTAAGGTTTTGATGGAATATCGAGTCTCTATACGTCTTCGCCCAAGGTTTCAGAATATGAATTACGGGGGCTTGAACCTTTACTTCTAATAAGAATACTTTGACCAATATAACCAGTGAGCTAACGTGATTATTTTTTATCTTAAATCTTTTTTTTTTTTTTTAATAACAACCCATTCAATTGTTTTGGGGATATGGTCTATGGTTTCAGGAATTGTCATTTTTACATCCATATCAAATCCCCCTGGAACCCCCTGTTATTGTGCTACATATTCTAAACGAGGTGCACTCTGAACTGCCACAGTCGTCGGATCCGTCGATCCTACGACCCAAATCGTATATTGGAGCATCTGGGCACCTCACTTTTCGTTTATTGTCATTTATGATTGGGGGCACGTATGATTTTGAAATATGAAATATGAGTTCGCCTAAGGTTTTCATGGAATATCAAGTCTTTATACGTCTTTGCCTAAGGTTTTAGAATATGAATTACGGGGGCTCGAATTTCTACCTGTGACGCTCCCTACTAAATATACAGCTCCAGCCGTACACTCCGTAGGAAATCCCCCATCCGGTCCTCCGACCGCACGGGCCCTCCGTCTATCCCACACTCTGGGATCACCGTAGTGCGGGAAGGGGACACGAAGGTGTCTTGCGCGCCCTTCCCCTATGGGCTCCTATCACAGCAGAAGCATAAACAACATCAGAACTAGCAATAACAATACAACATACTACCTCGAAGGGTAGTCCATCACATATCCATACGTACAATGAAGATAATCACGAACCATAAAACATGAGAGCTCCTACCCATGGCTCTGACTCACAGGAAAGTCGACTGACTGGATAGGCCTCAAGATAGAGCAGACCGAGTCATAACAATGGCGGGGCTGGCTATAGACAATGGCAAGGGTTGACCACTCCATCCGCCCCTCCTGTGCATACTTTGCAGATGGGCTAGATCAGGCTCTGGTATGACTCTAACCTTCCGGATACGCAATCCCATGGCATCACCCATCGGGACTACTCCAGGTTGCATCTCCCTGGTCCATCGAGGCAGGAAGGGTTGCATCTCCCCTTCCCGGGGTCTAGAGGCTCCTCAGGCGGCTAGAGAATCGTGGCGACACACGATTCCTACCCGACTAAACCCCCCAAAACAAGAGCCAAGCTGACACTTGCAACTCTTGAGAGGCAGGGCGACACCATTGCCCCAGGAGGTGTCAGACCCAGCCCACACGAAGTGACCGACCATAAGTCTAGCCCACTGTGGGATCCCCCGTAGCCCCCACTCGGCAGGGATCCTCCCTCCGCATTGCCTCTAGCCCCGTTGTGTAGTGCTGAGTCACATCATAGCCTCCATAGCCCGGTGGGTTCCTATGCATGGGCCGCATATAATAGGAACTAAGGGATCTACACTAGGAGCATACTACATATGGCCCTAGGTCTCTACCCCCCTTCCCAATACAAGAGGAGCAAACATGATCAACCAACATCTCATAACATCATATCATGATAATCATAATAAGAACATCTTAACCTAATCATACATATCTAACTAACAGTTAGGGTTCCTTGATTAGGGTTCAAGATGTTCAACAAGGGTTCTAGGATGGCTCTACTCAAGATACAACATACAGACCCATCTGGAGTGCTGACTTCCAGATGAACTACCATGACTCTACTCCACCTACCTGCTCCAGAAGCGCTTCCTCCCATCTCTGGTGTCTCCATTGCTCCTTGACAGGGTCGAGGTCATGCTCCCTCTATGATCATGCACACTTCGGGGGCTGCTGCGCCAGGCTATACTTCCTCAATAAGTCTTCCAATTGCTTAGTTGCCTCCCTCCTTACTGCCTCCCTATACTCTTCATCGTACACATTGTCCCCTAGAAGACCTTCTGTCCTGTACATAATGTAACCAAGTTCCTTGAACAGATCGTTACGTGCCACCTTGTTCTTGATGTTCTTCTGCAACCACTTGATCCAAGCCCTCCTCACGTGCCATATGCAAATTTGCACGGGCACACTAGAAAAAACCTATGAAAGTAAACAATGTTAGTACAGTTATGATTTGCTTCCAAGGATTAGAGTTTGACAAGTTACTTTTTGCACGACCTTTATCTCAGCATGGGCGTCATCTGTAATGATGCAAGAAGGTTGCCAATCAGGATCATCTCGGCATAAGGACTCCTTTAGTGCTTGCATCCACTTTGTTATAGCTCCACTCTTTTGAGAATTGGTAATAACGTAAGCCAATGGTAAACCATTGGAATACTCATCAAAGGCGATAAGTATGAAAAGATAGAACCTGCATTAAACCATACACAATAATCAAATCAACTCAACGTACCAGGAGCACACACAATAAAAGTTGAGGAAGAACCGCACCTCTTGTCGTTTGTTTTAAAAGTAGAGTCCATGCAAATGGCTCTGTTCTTGCCAAATCTCAACATGGACTCCCTTTGGATTGAAGTCATAACTCCTAATTGAAACAAGTCTCCTTGCTCATACATGAACACAGAATCTTGATGTTGTTGAACCCACATGTCAATGCTAGTGGGAAGATCTTCATGTAGCTTCCATGTGTTACGAACAACTCCTTTTTCAATATTGTACACGTCCCGAATTTTCAACACATCATCCCTACACATGCTTTCCTGTCCATTCACTTCAAGTCTCAACCTCCACCTCTCTTCATGCATGTTCATGACACTACGTGGCGTGTGCCATTGGACAAGCTTCTCTCTTACCCATTCCCTCAATTCTTGTGAGATCCAGGGTGCTAGCTTGAACTTAACTCCAGAGGATGGGTCAACAAACCTACCATGGCAGGGCAAACCTTGGATATTCTTGTGATCAAACCCATAATAAGTGATATGTGAAAATTCTGGAAGGAAATAGAGTTGCCTGATTGTGAAATGGCACTGGCAGCCCCTACATATGCCCTCTCCCCTCTCAACCCTTTTCCTACGTGTGCCCGGTGGACGTGGTCTTTCCTCAACCACATTAGTGTTTGATGTCTTGTCTTGAGGTCCATATGAACACCAATATCTGTATTGTGCATTACAAGTTAGTTTTGATCTACTAGCTGTAATCCTAATGACAAGCACCTCAAATGACTTAAAAAAGCAAGAATTATAATCAAACACATAACCTATTGGATGGTCCTATTGGATCTTGGACTCATGATTTAAAACACAAACACATGAATCAAACCAATACCTCTTCAACGTCATATCGGAATCCTTGTAGGGTCTTTTTAACACTCTCTCGTGCATCGAACTTCTTAGATAGAAATTGGCGGTGTGCTTCACAATTCCTCTGCTCCCCAAGAACGAAATCTTGGACCCGGTCTGTATGGATGTAGCAAGTCCAAACAAGCATCTGGCCACCCCCTTGAATATCAGGTACAAAATGCTCTTCAGGATACCAATGTAAGTTGCCATTATCAAACAGGCCATTTGGAGGTGATTCGGGCTATATTTCAGCCCTAAGCTGAAAAAAAATACATTAAACACAAAATGACAATGCTTGTTTACAGCCCTTGAAGTTTGCTATGAATGAAAAAGAATACTTACCTCTTCTCTCTTCTCCTCTAACTCGTCCATAGCTGCCGCAGCCACAGCCGCATTCCGCTCCTCCTCCATGCCTCGCTACATCGACATCAACACGCAACAGGGAAGAACCACACTAAGATAGTGATCCCGGAGGGTGGTCTCAGAACGTCCACGTGTTTTCATTGTATTGGTCTGTCCGTGTATGGGCTGGCAAAATTTAAACTTCGACCACCTGTTTAGTTCACGCCGCTATCTCCACCGTCCAAACGTTGTCATATACTGGCCTCCAGAATCACAGGTGCAAAGGACGTGGTGATCCTGGAGGACGGTATAGATCACTGGATCTAACGGCTATCGGCAAACCACCACGGTTTGCATCTAACGGTGATCCCGGAGGACGGGATCCACGTCACCCGATCGGGGATCCCGGAGGAGGGGATCACCTCGGCGGATAGCGTCCGCCGTTATCAGCCACGGGCGGGTGATCCCGGAGGAGGGGATCCACGTCCGGGGTGCTGGGGATCCCGGAGGAGGGAATCACCTCGGCGGATAGCGTCCGCCGTTATCGGCCACGGGCGGGTGATCCCGGAGGAGGGGATCACCTCGGCGGATAGCGCCCGGGCCGCTATCGCCCATCAAGGTGATCCGAGAGAGGGGGATCCATGTCCCGGGTGCCTGTGGATCCGGAGGAGGGATCACCGGGCGGATAGCGGCCCGGGCCGTTATCGCCCACGGCCGGGTGGTCCCGGAGGAGGGGATCCGCCCCGGTGCCGGGATCCCCCGGAGGAGGGGATCGGCGGGCGGATACCGGCCCGCCGCACGCTCGCAAAGGACCGGGGATCCCTGAGGGGGGGATCGCGGGATGATCTTAGAGGCGGGGATCTCTGAGGCGCGGACGACCGCGATTGCACGGGGGTTTGGACGGCGGGATGGACCGGGCCGACGTGGCGTGTGCCGTACCTCAGAACGGGGTCTCCCCAACGGACCCGTCGAGAGCGGCCCGGGATCCCGGAGGACGGTATATTTATCTCCGGGATCACCGAATCAAGGGTAAAAGTATCATGAGCCGCCTAGTGATAGTTATCTTATTTTGTGCTGTATAAAAAATTCTCACTGGATGTGATTTCCAGCGTACCTACTGATAGTTATCTTATTTTGTGCTGTATCAAAAATTCTCACAGGTGCCCTTTCCAGCGTATTGTATAAGGGTAGCACAATTGGGACTGGATTCCCGGGAGCTGCCAAACCGGGAATCCAGGATCAATTGTGCTACCCTTACAATATCACAGTTGGGGAGTGCAAGATCCGGTTACTATGATCAAAATTTGCTATGATTTCTTACCTGTGCAGCCGGTGCTGAAGAATGAAGAATGGAAATAGGATTCCTTGAAATCGGCAGGGTCGACGTGGGTGCATGAGAATGCACCACCGGAAATAGCAGCGACCCAGAAAACACTGACAAGTATTGGATTGCATTGCCACTTGCGTTGCCAGGTACGCATTTGGAGTTGAAAATGTTTGTGGCCTCTGGATCATGGCCGCTGCTATGGCTTCCCTGGGCGTCAAGTACCTGGTTGATCAGGGTATCACACAAATTCCAGACTTGTATGTCCTGCCACCGGAGAAAAGGCCTACATCCTTTGATCCAGATGATAAGCATTCCGTCCCTGTTATCGATCTCGCCGGATTAAATTCCCCACACAGGGGCCAAACGTTGCAACAGATATACACAGCTTGCCATGAATGGGGATTCATGCAGGTATAGTTTTTCCAACACCCTAGATCAATTCTTGCTCCTTGTTTTCTTTTTCTTTTTTTGTTTCCAAGTCAAACGGATCCATTTGCTTCAGGTTATCAACCATGGAGTCAGTGCAGATATTTGTAGCAAAATGCTCTCCGTTGCTCAGGAATTTTTTGACATGCCAATAGATGAGAAGGCACAGTATTCCAGCACTGACATTAATACCCCTGTGAGTTATGGAACTGGCCACTATCCCACCAAAGAAGGTGTTCTGGAATGGCAGGATTTTTTGCTTCAGAGATTTATGCCTCCGCATAATAAAGAGCATCCTTGGCCTCAAAAACCTGCATCTTATAAGTATGCCCTTACTGAACATTTATCTGTTCATATGTTATGTGCCTTATGTTCATATATTAGCATGGTTATGTCATATAGGTGTTTTCTTTTGGCAGATCTATTGGCAAAGCATATCTTGCAGATGTGACAAAACTAGCAAAGCTACTTCTCTCGGCATTGTCCGAAGCCATTGGATTGAAACAGCATGTCCTTGAGGAGGCCCTTGGGGATCATCAAGTTGCATTAAGACTGAACTATTACCCTGCTTGTCCCAATCCAGATCTTGCAATAGGCTTAAATGCTCATTCTGATATAGGTGGTTTGACAATAGTATTACAAAATGTCTGTGGCTTGCAGATCCGTCACCAGGATCAATGGCTCTCCCTCAAGCTGCATCCGGGGGCATTGATTGTCAACATTGCTGATCAACTTGAGGTCAGTAGCAAGTAATTTATTCTTTAGGATATATGTCTGGAATGCTTATGGCTGATTTATATTTTTATTATATTTATATACATAAATATATCACAACACTTAGGAATAAATTCTATCTAAAAGGTGTAAGCTTCAGCCTAAAAATCAGGATTTCTCTCTGGAAATAACATAAAAGAATCTTGGATGATACTGCGTAAAAATCAGGATTTCTCTCTGGAAATAACATAAAAGAATCTTGGATGATACTAAGTGTGCAACATGGGATAAGAAAATCACAGAATGAGTTGTTTGGCCATGTGTACTTGCTTTGGGGCAGAAATTTTTAGTTAGAGACGGAAAAGGACTATAGATGCTGAAAATAACAAAATCGTGAATTAGACGACTATAGATGCTGAAAATAACAAAATCATGAATTACATGAGTGTATTAATGTTGCAACTTAATTTTCCTTTTTCCTATGCGTGTAGGTATTGACCAATGGAAAATATAGAAGCGTGGAACACAGGGCAATATTAAATGATAAGACAACGCGAATATCTGTGGCTGTCTTTCTGGATCCATCATCAGATGTAAATGTTGCCCCTTTGAGTCAGCTTGTTGACAATGAGCATCCTGCATTATACAATCCATGTGTTTTTGGCAAATATGTGGAAACTCTGTTTTCAAGCTCCCTCGATGGCAGAGCTTTTATTGAAGCTTTAAAACAAGATGGGAAGAGCTAAATATAGGTTGGCAATTATTTGAGGCTAATTGTATTTGTACTGTTACTATCGAGATAATTAAGCACTCAATTAAACATATATTCTCATCCTATATTTGCAAATAATAGAGAATGAAATCACGATTTACAAGAAATTTCAGAGACAATAGTAAAGTCTCTCACTTAAGGAGCTTGGAAGTTCGAATGAATTCTTGATAGAATGCACAAAATTCAAAAATGAACATAGCATGTAATTTTCCTTCCAACCTTGTTTGGCTCTTATCTTAAAAGAGCTTCCCTCTGCATCAAAAGGAGGCAAAGTTAGATATGCCATTTTCATGAGCAGTTTCATAAACCATAAACATTGCCTACTACATTAATACTGGAGGTTACCTTCTCCGGAGCATTCCTTCTGAGAGCTAAGTAAAGTCTGGTATTTATGGTTCACTTTTTCGTTGCCAATTTAAGACCCTCAATCATGGAAGATTCTTTGGAATCTTCCACATCTAAGGTCAACATATTCTCTTCTCTAAATTCTCTTGCACAGACTAATGGTGCAAATAATGGTGATGCAAGCCAATGGTTTAATCACCTAAAACCATTGCAGAGGCATTCCAAAAACCCTGGCCAAAGTAACAGAGTACTCCAAAGCCTGCCTTGCATCCGATGGAAGGAGTCCAGGCCATAATGGTCTCACCAGATCCCCTCCATTTCTGAAAAATCCAAGCCAGCCTTGGAAGTTGACCTCAAATTTTGAAGTTAAATATGAACATGGGAACTGCTTCGACTTTAGCTTGACAAGAAATTTGGAAGTCCGGTCTGTTTCATGGGAACGTAGCCTAAATCACCCTCAATCCAGATTCGAAATGGCCACAAGACTCCAGCGAAACTAAATAGCACATCCCTATGCGCTCTATCACTGCAGCAGCTTTTCAAAATGGGCGGCCGTGACGGACCTAGAGGAATCGGCTTGGTTTGGAGCTGGTGAGACCGCATTTTGGCTCTGGAGGATCGCCATGGTGGTCCTCCAGAGCTGGCATAAAACATTTGCATTCATAGTCTCAGAGGAATCGCTTGCCTCTGAAGTTGGATGTGCGCTTCATCCATGTAAGGTCACCCTTTGCCTTGTGGCTATTCACTAGGATCGCGGTCAGGCTTCCTCCTAGCTCTGCCCCACATTGTCTGCATGTCTCAGGCCCTTTTTACATGGCACCTATGTCTTATATTTAGCTCAATGTTATTGTGCCACGTAAGAAAATAAGTCACCATAGCTTTTCCATTGAACAATTGTCTTAAATTGATTCCGTACAACTTGAGAGGAGTATTTTATTCCGGGGGAAACCCCCCGCCACAAAATAAGGTATGCACTCCTAACCTATCAGAGGGCTTCTCTGCCGCATCATTCGGGTGTCCTAAAAATAAGTAAACGGAAGCAGATTGGAAGCAGATTGGAATGGACAATGAGCTGATTGGAGCTGTTTCTTTGCAGCTGTGGGTTCATTAGATCCACACCGAATCTGCAGTAGGCCTGGAATGGGTTCTAAGATCCGAAAAATCTGATTCCGAAATGGGTTCTGATCCGAAACTAAAGATTTTGAGCCGAAAATAGCCAAAATCAAATTGGCAACACGCAGAAGAATGCATCCACGGTCATGACAGATAAATCTTACAAGAAAGAGGGGCGGATTTCCAGTGTTGGGCCATATCCAGTACTGCCAAGGCAATAAAGGCAATAAGTATGTTAGAAAATTTGAGAAAAACATGCTAGAACAACGGTAAAAGAGAGAAAAGATTTGTTAATCTCTTACCGGAATACTGTAATTTAAGACGGCATTGATCGCTACAAAACAGAAGACCGTTCACCTTCCACCATGGCCAAGCAAGAAGATGTTGCGAAGCATTGCAGGTCGATAGCAGGTCTCTGCTCCAGGTTTAGAAAATGGTCGTGGAAAACCCACATTATAAGACACCTCTTAGCTTAATGGTAGATGTCTTGTATTTTACGCAATGGAAAATCGATTTTTTTAGGACATGTCTTAGTATGACGTGGAGCTGACATGGAGCCCAAACGGGTGTAGCCCTGCCCTTTTGCTCATAACTCGGGATTCCGGTGTCAGATTCAGGCGTTCTTGGGCTCATTGGAAAGCTTATCGAACGAGCTTTCCGTCGGTGTATGATTTGTATGGTGTTTCCTCTGTTTTAGCCGCCGGAATCCACCTGACAGTCCCGGCCCTCTATGGCCACCTCTGACAACATGCATGCGTTGAAGAAAAGAGCCCGCAATTTGGACACCTCGTCCCCATCAGAGCAGGTATCTCAGGCTGAGGCAATCAGGGTTGTACAGGAACAGGCCGATTCCCTCCAGGCTAAGCTGGCAAGCTTGGAGGCATCACGGGACCATCTGCCAGGGGCTGCGCTCAAGAAGCAGCTTCTCCAACAGAAGGAGCGAATTTCCATTGTGGAAGTTCGGCTTGGGGATTATGATTGCAGGGGAGCCCAAAAGGCTGATGATCAGATAAGAGGGGAGATACAAGCAACAACGCAGCTAGTCACGGAGATGGGGCACCGCTTGGATAAGGTCCACCAGCAGTGGATGGAAGACATGGCGCAAGCACGGGCTGACATGAAGGGGTTGCTCCAGCAGATTGTACAAGTCACAAGCATGGCTGGTCGGATAGATGCTAAGGAAAAGGATGTGGAAGCGGTGCGGGGCAGGCTCCAATTCCTTGATGAAGCAAAGGCAGACAGGCAGGAGATGTCAGGAAGATGCTCACATATAGAGAACCATATGGCCCACTTACAGCAAGAGATGCAGGACCTCCAAATGGAGGTGCAACGAGTCCGAGTGCACCACGATGTCGCTCGCACCAGCACCCCCATACCGAGGCCGAGGTGGCTCAGGGGAATCAGCGGTAGTGCCGTGAGGAGCAAGACATCCGCACGCCCGCCTCAACCTTATTGTGCGGGGATTTGGGAGGAGCAAGGCGAGGATTTGCCGTGTAAGCTTACCACCACGGTACTTGCAAAGCTCAATTACGATTTGGTTATCAAGAGTCCATCGGGGATCGGAGGACCGAAAGCATGAGACCTCGGCTAGTTAAGTTTGCGTCTTGGATTGGGAGGCAAAATCTTTGTTGTTGCAACGCGCGCCGCTTGAAAGGTACGTCCATATACCTAGATGTGGATCTCACGCCACCGCAACAACGGGGAAAGAAGCCAAGAGTTGGTCAAGATAAGAGAGATTCGACAATTTGGAGGGGCTGCTGGTTTGGTTAATGGCAAGATGAAGGTATATGTGCCTCCCTCGTCAGGCCGATTCGCGGAGGCAAGCACTCCAATTTAACAAACAGCGTCGCAGGGGCGAGCGTCCAGGGCATCGTTAGGCAGGCCGGGGAGAGGGCGGATTGAGGCCTTCCACAACCGCAAAGACATCCATCGTGGTCCGCGGAGCAGGCTGCCCCGAAAGTTATTCCAACTACAGCCAGCGGCGTCCTCGGGCACTCGATGGATCCACGTGCCGATCGCATAGGGAAAGTGTCTTCGTATTGTTTCACGGAATTGTAGGGGCTTCCCGTGGCGGAAGGGCGTGGCTTGAATGGGATCGCGGCAGACATGGACATCGCCTTCTTCGCAGGAGACATGGGAGTATGAAGGGCATCGATTGCCGACATTCGAGGATATCGGCATTTCTCACTTGCTAATGCGCCATGGCGCACGCGGTGCGGTGGAGTGGCTTGCTACTTTAGGGATGCCTTAGCATGCAAGATCACACCGTAAGTCCGATGTGTTTAACCGCTACATGTGGGTAATGGTATTAGAGCCTGGTCATGTCCCATTGTTTCTTGCTAGCTGCTACATTCCCCATGCAGGCTCTAAGTTCTACCAGGTACATGATGCGAATTAATGAGATGTCCGATGATGTCGTATAGGGAGGCGTATGATGACATAGAGCGCTATAATCAGCGAGGGACAGGTGTTTTGCTTGGAGATTTCAATGCTCGTCTGGCCTTGATTTGCGGTCGGTGACCTTCAAGGTGACGATAATGTTGATCCGCTTTGGCTTTGAGACGGCCGCTATTCGAGAATACACGGCACTCGGGATATGGTGGCTAGACCATTTGGCGGGCGGTGGTCCAGCTCTGCGGAGTTTTGACATGGTAATTTGTAATGGTATGCAGCGATGGCCACACTCAGGGGGTGTTACTTGCAGGAGTGATAGGCAGGATGGGGGAGCTAGTGTGTTGGATTACCTTCTCGCTCCGGTAGCAGCACTTGACATGGTTACACACTTCTCCATTGGCACAAGCACAGGGGATGAGGAGGCTTTGTCGGATCACTACCCGCTTTATGTCGCCGAATTGGGAGCACTCAATAGTGGAGACACCGCAAAGGGGCGTGGAGGGTTACCATACATCCCACGCCATCGGAGGGACGGTATGAATCTGTGTTGGTGCGGGAATTACAGGGGGTTTGATAGCTTCTACACACACCGCAAGGAGGTGTGCATGGTCTGGTGAGGGCGCCGCATTTCTTGCCGAGGCTTCCTTTGCAGTGAAGGGCCCTCCAATGAGGGACACCGTGCATTTTCCCGAGAACCCGTGGTTTGATCTTTGATTGCAAGGCTCTAAAGAGCCACGGCGCTTGGTCATAGATCCACGATTGCGGCCACGACCCCGCAAGACTATAAGCTCTTCCTAAAAGCCAAGAAGGGGAGATACATGGCGAAAACCCGGGGAGCTCGTTTGACATGCTCATGGCGAGCCAAAAGCTTTTGGCGCGAAGGTGTTATATAAGAAGCGCGTGTGGTCGGTAATGTAAGTGTGGAGCAATGGATGCACCGCTGCGGGGAGTTATATGACCCGCCAGAGCTAATGCCGTGGTCCCCGGATCAGGTAGGAGAGGTCTTTGCGGCTCACGGGGAGGATGTTCCGTGAGGTCTCGGGCATCCGGGCGAATGGCAAGGCAAAGGATTTACTGGTGGGCTGCAGGCCGAAGCTGTTTGAAATGGGGTGGCCCATCCGTGGTAGGGCCCCGGCGATGATCATTAACCGGGCTTTGAGCGAGGGGCTCCCCGAGTGGATGGTTAGTAAGGTTGTTCCTGTTCATAAAGCTGGTATCTGGATGGCCCGTAATTACCGGATGATTATGGTAAGCTCGTTGTTTGCAAAGCTCTGGCGGGTGGTGGTGAAGAAACTTACTAAGTGGACCGAGGAGGGGGTGCGGGCAATTGGCGAGGCGGGGCTTTAAGCCCAGCTCACTCCACGACAGACCATATCTTCACTTTGAGAGTGTTGATGGAGGCAAGCGGAATGGAGCGCAGGACTTGTATTCTTTGCTTTGTAGATTTTAAGACTGCATATGATACCGCCCCAGAGACATCTTGGGGCGAGAGGTTGCAAGAATTTGCGAGTTCCACGGGAGTTGCGTAATGTGGTGCACCGGCTTTTATGATGGGATTTATGTTACCTTCGCCTTATGAAGATCGGCGGGTAGCTAGCACTATGGGAGTTAAGCAGGGCTGCCCGTTGTCTCCAATGCTTTTTGGGTTGTACATTGATAGCTTGGAGATGTGGATGCAGCACCATGGGGGAGCCGGGGTGCAATTATCGACGCGACCTCGTGAGCGGTTACTATATCGCGGATGATGTAGCTTTGCTAGCTCACGGCCAGCGGTATGCGGCAGCATTTGGATGCCCTCGGTGGGTTACGTGGGGCAGCGGGAATGATGAACTTGCACAAAACTAAGCTTCTCGCGATCCTGTCCTCGCAACACCCTATCCCGGAGTTCTATTACAGGGGACAGGAAGTGGAGATGGTGCGGAGCTTCAAGTATCTGGGAATTGATTTCACTACTAACATGTTGTGGGATGAGTGTGTGGAGAGGAGAGCCAGTGCAGGCTGGAAGGCTTTATATGCAGTGCAAAACGCGTGTTGCCGGATAGATCTCTGTGACTGGGCGAGGAGAGCACACCTGTTTAGGGCTTTGGTTGAGCCGGTGCTGCTATATGGGGTGGAGGTTTGGGGCCCAGCAGTTAGCAAAAATACGTGGGATAGGTTGGAAAGGGTGCAGAAAGCTTTCTTGACATATAGCTTGGGAGTGAAGGACACCGTACCGTATCAGATTTTGTTGTATGAGACGGGGTTCTGGCCTTTACAGCATTCTGCTATGCGAAGGCATCTTACTTGCTTCCATAAGGTGGATGGGATGGATGAGCATCGCTTGCCCCCACAGGCCGTGTTGTTAACGCAGGGCCCCCAGCGGCTGAAGAGGGTATGGCACGAGCACTGTAAGGGATGGTTTAGGAGGTGGTCTATGGATTACCAACAGATGGTGGCACTGGCAGATTCTGATGCGCAGAATGGGCAATTGGATGCGGGCTATGCTGCCACTCTGTGGGATGCCTCTACTCTTGCAAAGCCAAGACGAAGCACTATCACGCTCAGATTAATCCGGCCTTGAGCATGGACCCCATCGGTATTTTGAAAGCACACATCTCTGTGAAGAAGCGGAGAGCTATTGCCGCCATAAGGGGCGGGTTCCCATTACCTCGAATTGAGACAGTCATTTGGGGGTGAATGGCGGGCACGGGATCCCCAGGGAGGAGAGGATATGTCAGTGTTGTGAGATGCACGTGATAGAGGATGAGCACCATGCCCTCCAGCGGTGCCCAGCATATGCCCATGTCCGAAAGCAAAGTGCACAGCGATCTTAGATGCTCGACACACCGCTACATCGATTACTCGCATCACCTATGGTAGCCTTGGTTGGGAGCTTACATCCTGCAGATTTCGGCCGTCAGACTTGCTCTTCTGGGGCATGGTATTTGAGAGCCTACTGTTAGGGTTTTTCCTCCCAAGTGGGGGTTTTTTCATCCCGGTAGTAGGGTTCTACTGTACAGTTACATTGTTTGTTTTTAGTGTTGGGGTTTTTGGCTTTTTTGCCTATTCTGTGCCGTCTCATAGGCCTTTGGCCTCTGTGGACGTTAAAATAAACTTCCTTCCTTCCTTCCTTCCTTATAAAAATACGACAGCCTTAAAATAAGACTGCTGTGGAAAAAGGGCCTCAGCCACCTTAAACAATGCATCAACTCTATTAATCACACGTACGCCATTATGGCGCATTAATTACATCTGCCCGAATTAATGGCGCTTTAACCTATATAATTAACGCTAATTTACCCGAATTAGAATAATTGTGAGCGCCTGCCTGGAGCAACCAATGCCCACAAGTTCGACGTCCCGATGGCACGTGGAAAAACTCCTTGTTCTGATATATTTCTTGCACTTTTCTAGCTATAGCTTAACGCTTAACAAGTCCCCCCTATTTAGAGTGCCAATTTGACGTCGGTAGGAACGCGATGGCGATCCTCCTGAGCAGCGTTAGTGATACCCAGCAAAGTTATTGTCCACTGGCCAGCTCCAAAGGATCGTGACCACGATACCTCTATGCTGGGCCATAACTCAAGGGTAGTTATAGGCTTCTCCTTTGGAGTTCGCGGCAAAGTTGGGAAATGACGTTCCTTTTAATCTGATGTCACCAGAGTTTCTGTGGTTCCATTGCTCTCCTTGTTCCATCGCAACTCTGAGGGATCGCAGCCGCGATCCTACCGTCTAGACAGGGATCCTCTTCATCAGTTGAAGCTTATTGATGCCTAATCTTTGGCCATCCCCTATAGTGTAACGCGCAGTCCCAATAACCATAACTGGGGCACAGTTGTGGGTACTGGAACTGCGCCTTGCCTCTGCACGAGATGGCCGAAGTCTCATCATCACTAAGACTTCCACAAGTGGAAAGGACGTCAGTGCCCTCTAGGTTTGCCCATTCGTTCTCCTACCTTCATTCGAGCATGCAACGAGGATTGTTGTGGGCAAGATCGTAACAGACGAGAATATAAATTTTCTATGTCTTGTGTAGGAAACGCGAGAGCAGCATCCCCGAACATCTCAAGGGTGGCATCGTTAAGTAGCGCAAAAGAAGAGGTGGTGGATAGGAGCCTGGAAATATTTCTCCTCGTGCGACAGCATCTGGTTGATAACATTCAAAGGGAGTTCAACACCCCCATAAAAGCAATGCATGCGCATATGAGCTTCTCAAGGATTGCCGCCAATGCGGAGCAGGCGAGGAGTCTAATGGCCGAAATATGGCTATTGTTATCTATGCTGTTGGCCTATCCAGTTACAGACCACCATGATGTGATGTTTCATGCACGCGCTCTGCATGGGTCATTGGTCAGGTATCCCGCATAGCAGTCTGTCCTGATAGGCTAGTTATGGGGCAGATCTGATTGTAATTTTTTTCCATTCAATAACAGCTGTATTTTTCTGCACAGACTTGAGAATTGTTGCGAAAGCTTGGTTTCATAATTATGCTTCACTGCAGTCTTTTATGGCTCTTCTTGAAGATGTTTCTCCTTGGCATCAGAGGTCTGGCTCGGATAGTTCGCGACCGCGATCTTGTCCAACCTTGTCTTACGACGCAAGAGTGCACACACAGGGTCAATGGGTCCCGATAGTCCCCCCGCCGCAATTGATAGGGAAGCTTGGCCAGCACTATGGCTTGCAGTTGGGGTTCTTTTCATATTTGAAGTTGTAGTATTTGGCAGTTGGGCGTAACATGACTTCCTACAACTCTACTATTGTCTCTCTGTCAAAAAGCAGCTTAGCGAGTTGGCTGTTTGCTCGGGTTATCAGACTCCCACCTTGAAAGGATCATAGTCGCGAACGTGCTAAGCGTTTTGTCCACGTTACATTATTGTCCCACTGTCATAGTTGTGATGTTTTATTCAGTTCCTGCTTTGAAGGATCGCAAATGCGATCCTGTCAAGCATCACTTCATGCCACTAATTGAAGTGTTGAACTTTGCAGACTCTGAATTATTCGAAGGATCTAGGCAAGTGGTTCCACTGAGAATTGTGACACCGGGGCCTGATAGAAGGTGGTGTATGGAAATCTCTCAAGCAGTGCCACAATCCGCTGGTGAAAAAAGGAAGGACTTGTGTCTGTTTATCACGTCAAGTGAAAAGAACAAGGCGGACGTGCAGATGGAAATTATAGTGCACATGTGGGAGGCAAGTACCGATAATGTCCAAAATGTTATTCTATATCACGTTGAAGACATCATCCAGCATCAGTTTGTTCAGTATATCTTGCAGCTCAAACATTACGACCCAAGTATGATGACGGCTAGTTCAGGAAGCAAAAAGCCAATAAAAAAAGATCACAATGCCAGAGAATAGGGCTGGCAACTGCCCTCTTATGAATCCTTTGAAGCTGCTGGCCTGAAATGCAATAGGGATGTACTGCTCGGATTCAGCGCATGCAGAAAGTTTCTCGCCAATGACAAGAAACCACTAAGCTGTGCCTTTAAGGCCCTAAAGGATGACAAGATGCCCACGCGAATGGACAACACATGGATAGCTGCTAGGTGCAAGAGAATAAACATGGAACTTATGCAGAGGATATCGGAACCGAGTGCCAGCACAAATGGGCATTCGCCAAAGCCTGCTTCATCTCGAAAGCAAAACTCACCAGACACTCAGAAGGACGACTCGCCTGTAACATCGAAGGCAAAGTCCAGTGAATCCCCCAAGGGCAAGGCCACGGATGCAAGTGAGAAGACAAACAAGCTGCCTCAATAGAAAAGGTATGCAGACTCAGCTACGGCATCCACACACTTCCCTCCTCTTCCCCTCTCCCCCCTCCAGATAAGTAGAATCAAGATCATTGGGCCCAACAGGCCACCCGCTAGAAACCCAGAAAATGGCTGGCAGACTGTTCCATGTGTTGCTCCAACGACGATCCCATCGTCGTATTCCCTGCCCAAGAAGCTTAGATTCAATGCAGCCGATGAGAAACGCCTGGCAGAGAAAATAATACTGAAGTTGGAATAGTACAGAAGATTTTATCCGATGGGTGTTTCATGGTTCAAGAGTGTTAGCATATTTGACTGCGTCACTGCTCCCCCCTATATGATGCAAAGGACCAGGTCGAACGATCATGTGCATACCCTATTATGGTCTTTCAGAAATCACTGCGACGAACCTAATGTGGAATGATCCCGCTCAGCTTGAGGGGAAAAAATATTATATCATCTCGGGCAACCATTCCATGGCGGTAGCTTAGCTCCTCTGTGCAGTGATCGGGACCAATCAACAGCAAGTTGAATTCTCTAAAGTGTATGCAGGCAAGGATATTAAATTGCAACTTGAAGAACACGGAATACCTCCACCTCTCAATGGAGTGCAAGGAAATCATTGCTAGCACAGTCTACAGGGAGCTAGTGATCGAGACCATGGAAAAAATTAGCAGCTATTACAAATGGCAATTTTTTTTAAGAGATTTCTTAAAAAAAAAAATGGCCATAGTTAAAACAAGTATTCCATTATTTTTTTAGGATTAGTGAAACTATTTCCCCTCTTTTCCTCAAAGAAAAAGGGAATAGCCTTTCTTTATATTACAATGTTTATATTTAAGATCATTAATAAGCCAAACAGAAAATGAATTCTTATTAAAGATTTTTACAGATCGCCACCTACCATCATCGGCGATAGTAGTTTTCCAGACTATGAATTTCAAGTACATATAGCACATATGCATCTTAAAAAGGGATTTGTAAGAGATGGCCAATATCCATCTAGATGTCCATTTTGATGGCGTAACTTCTTTCATGGGTTAGAGATAAGTGCAATTTGATCATCATATCTAGAAGGATGTCATTGCATTGAATGTAGTTCAGACTATGGATGTTATAAGCTATCCTGTGAGCTTCTGTTAAAAGTTTCTTAATATTATCGTATGTTCTTTAATTGTTGCTTATTGTTTATAATTATAGTACAATATGTCTAAGGGTGAGATTCCATTAGAGTGGGCGTCTTTTATTGACGTGGCACTAAAAGTCTCCATATTAAAATGGAGTGTTTGCGCATGAGATTCCACGCTCATGCATGTCCTTAAAAAAAAAAAACTGATAAAAAACAGGATGTTATCCTTTCCTCCCACGTGGCGATAAGAGATATGTGGTTATATTTTTATTTTCTAAAGGACAGGGATTATCGGCTGACAGTTAAAAAATAGTTAAAATAATGACACCTTGATATGCACATAAACACCAGGCAAAGTGGAATATGTCAAGCCTCTTAATTTTTAGATGTGTTGAAACTTTATTTGCTTGTAATTAAAAGTTAAGTTCTAAATGTCGTAGTTGAATCTCACCCTAAAACTATAGAATTTCATTTGTTGCTGAAGGGATCGCCAAGTCCAAATACATATAAATGTAATGGTAATAATAATTTTAGCCAAATATATATCATAAAATACTGTAGGATTTTAAAAAATAGCCAAATCATTTTTTATGAAAAAATATATAATGTGCTTAATTTTTTCCCTAAGCGAGACACTACAGCAGCACAGAAATCAAC
Source organism: Isoetes taiwanensis (assembly GCA_021234155.1). NCBI lineage: Eukaryota > Viridiplantae > Streptophyta > Lycopodiopsida > Isoetales > Isoetaceae > Isoetes > Isoetes taiwanensis. The sequence continues at coordinate 1,054,901 of JAJEKV010000036.1, read as the reverse complement.
ATCAAGGCAAAGCAGATAACTGGCTGGTATGTTGGCAGTCCTATCTTTCTTTCTAGCTCTGGAGAATCGCTATTGCAATTTTCTGGAGCAGTGTTTTTGTTGGGATCTCCATTGTGAAGAGACGAAATCTCTTCATCTTCAAGGGACAACTCTTTTCAGATGCGCAAGTGCTTAGCGATGCCCGTAGTCGCATTGTGAAGGCGTACAAGTGTTCTTCCTTAAAGGATGACATCAAAAGTGTCATTTGGGAGCAATATCTTCAGATTCACACCTATTCATAGTACACACTTGTGCTCATGGTGATCTGTGTTCTCTGCTTTTCTATGTTATGTATGTGGTGGGTAGTGTTGCTCTAGTGGATATTTTCTCCACTGGGTTTTGAGTCCCCCATGTACTCTTTGTATTCTTTTGAGTAATAAAGGTCCACGTTCATCAAAAAAAAAAAAAAATTATTTATTATATGTTGCTTGGTCTTGCTCATCATGATCGCCATTGTCACATTTAAGGGTCTGAATGGGAGTCAAACCCACTACCTCTGGAGTGGTAGCTATGTATCATAACCGAAAAGGCCACGATGATTTGGATGAAACCGAATCATATGCTCTAGACCTGATGGTTAATCATCACACTATCCTCCCCTCAAGCCCCCCCTCCCCCCCTTGAAGGCTTACAACCGGGGGAATTTGGAGCGGACCGAAATCAATCTGCAAGGGACTAAAAACTAAGGATTGTGACAACAACCTTCTGGGCCCCCAACCCTGTTACGGGTTTTCCACACCATTAGGGCATGAGTTATCCAAACCATACTGTCACATTTAAGGGCCTGAATGGGACTTGAACCCATTACCTCTGGAGTAGTAGCTTACTGTCACATTTAAGGGTCTGAACGAGAATTGTACCCACTATCTCTGGAGTGGTAGTTGTGCATCCTAATAAAAAAGGCCACAATAATCAAGGATCAGACGCAGAGAAATATTCTTCTTTTTTACGAAGAAGATAGGCGCTTTAGCAGGGGACTGAGAATGTCGAATGAAACCAGTGGCTAGATTCTCTTCAATATAATCCCGCAAAACCTTCAACTCAGTGGGAGATAGACCATATATCAGACCATATGGTGGCATTGTATTGGGCTGCAAATCAATAGGACAATCATATGGATGATGCTATGGAAGCTTGGGGGTCTTGACTTTGTCAAAAACATCAAAGAAGTCGCTATATTTATCTAGGAGCATTGGGGCAGACTTCACCGGTGCAGAGCTAGCCAACGGGTGAACCTGGATTGCAAATACTGAACGTGGATCTTGTCTTCTAGATTTAATAAACTCGTGTTCGAGATACGAAACTTAAGGCATGAGGAAGTCCCTACAGAAGCCGGAGCAGGAGCAGGAGCAGGAGCAGGAGCTGGAGCTGGAGCTGGAGCAGGAGCAGGAGCAGGAGCTGGAACATGATCGAGAGCATGGTCAGAATTTGGGACATAAACTGGAGCAGAGACAAGAGTCGAATCAGAACATGGCGCAGAAACAGCAAGGACGAGATCAGAAGCTCACGATAATGCATGAATTGAAGTTGATGTTGGTGCAAAGGCCTGAACTGCAGATTTACTGGAACTAGAGCTAGAACCAGCAAATCGAAATGATCTAGTACGTCAATCAATCTGTGGGGTATGTAGCTCGAGCCAGGGCAGACTCAAGACTACTGACGCATGTGGGCTAGCGATGAGATTGAAGAAAATGCTACAAGAAACTCCCTTGAACAAAACCTGAAGAGGTGCAGTACATTTTGTGACTGCACCCGAGGAGATTTCCTGGTCATCAATCACTTCGACAGAACTGGGATGCTCAACCTGGCTTCTAGGGATGGCGTGCTTATTGGCGAACGCACTATCCATAAAGCAAGCATTTGCACCACAATCAAGTTGCGCCAATGCTTCCAACCTTCCAACCTTTGATTTCAATGATATAGAGATGAAAAATGCGTTGCTGACCTTGTCCGATGGAATAAACATGTCAAGAAGTGTGGAAGGAGTCTGAGAAAAGGCAGCCAGCCGACGAGAGACTCCTATTACTCGGACCGGCCCCTGAAGTTTTCTGACTAATTTTGTCACTTCACAGGGCATCTACGAGCAATATGACCAGCTCCTCCACAGTAGAGGCAAAGATTAGCCTATCTCCAATGCTGCTTCTCGGCGGCAGATAAAGGTCCTCGAACTGCCCGATCAATCTGCATAGGCTCAGGTCTGGATCTGCTGGATTCTATAGATGAGACCGGAGAAGGCGTCACTACAGGCACTTGTGTGATTGGGAAGACCTGACTACGTCTCTCTTGCCTACGTTCAAAAAACTGATTATCACATCGAACTGCAAATCTGATGGCTTCTTCCAAAGTTTGTAGGTCCTTCATAGACAACAACATATTTTTGACATCCTCACATAATCCTCTTCGGCCTCAATAAAATCACAGTGCCAAATTGGTATCTGCTTCCTTTGATCCCAGAGTTGTGGGAGCGACTCCAAGATGCGCGTTATTTTACGAAGATTGATTTTTGGGGTGCCTACAATCTTATCCGAATCCGGGAAGGTGATGAGTGGAAAAAACTTTTCGTACTCGCTATGGCCGTTTTGAGTATACAGTTATGCCATTTGGGCTTATTAATGCTCCAGCTGTATTCCAGCATATGGCCAATGATGTCTTCTGGGATATTTGGATGATATTCTTATTTATTCTAAGACTCTAGAACATGAGAGGCATGTTCGATAGGTCCTTCAGAAGCTTCGTGAGCACGGTTTATATGCCAAACTTGTGAGAAGTGTCAGTTTGAGCAGGATAATGTGGAGTTCTTTGGCTATCATATCACTCCATATGGAGTCTCTATGGATCCCGAAAAGGTCAGCATTGTTCTGGAGTGGCAAACACCTTCATCTGTTCGAGATGTTCGATATTTTCTTGGGTTTGCATTCCATTCGGGATTATTCGGAGATTGCCCTTCCTTTGACATGCCTCACGATTAAGGACATGCCATTTGAATGGAGTGTAGAAGCAGAATTTCCTTTCGTTACTCTGAAGCATGCTTTTAACACGGCACCAGTTCTTGCTCATGCAGATCCTTTGCGGCCATATGTTGTCGAAGCAGATGATTGTGCTCTTGATGGTATCCTGTCACAGGACGGAAATCATGAATTGCATCCGATTGCCTATCACTCGCGGAAGTTTCAAGCTACTGAAATCAACTATCCCATTTATGACAAGGAGTTATTGGCGATAGTTGATTCTTTCGAGGAGTGGAGACGTTTCCTGGTGGGATCACTTTATAAGGTCACAGTCTATACAGATCATCGAAATCTAGAATATTTTCAGTTTGCTCGAGTGCTCAACCGTCGCACAGCCAAGTGGCATACTCAAGTACTATCTCGCATTGACTTTGTGATCAAGTACCGTCCTAGACCCCTCCAGCCTGATGCCTTATCTCAATGCTTGAGTCTAAGCCAGGGAATCCTGCATTTGATCAGCAATCACAGGTTATTCTAAGGCTTGATCGGTTCCAGCTTATGGCCTTCACTTTATTCGAGAGGCCTCATGATACGGCCTTGTTAGAGTCTGTTCGAGCATCTCTGCCCTCCGATCCAGTGGCCCAAGATGTATTCTCACACCTTGGCTCTACATCATCTTCTTAGCATATGCGATCAGACTATGATCATTTTGAGGTTCAAGATGGACTCTTGTTCCGTGATGGGCTTCTGTATTTTTCCAGATGGTGTTTCCAGGCTTCGGTTTCTCCAGGCTTGCCATGATACCTATGGCCGGACATTTTGGAGTAGCTAAGACTCTTGAACTTATTAGTCGAGAGTATTGGTGGCCTGGGCTTCGTCGCTCTGTCGAAGCTTTTATTCGATCCTGTGACATCTATTGTCGAGCGAAAGTTCCAAGGCATCTTCCTCGTAACCTTTTTGATTAAGATGCACAACTACCACTCTAGAGGTAGTGGGTTCAAGTCCCGTTCAGACCCTTAAATGTGACAGCCATGGCGATCCTTCTGATCAGTTCATCTTCTGCAGGAATTTGCTAATGTTGCAATGACGACCCTGATAGTCAAGGAACTGAAAGACGAAAAGTAGTGGATCTTTATGCCCGACGTGACCTGGAATAAGTTCATGTTTGTGGTGAACAAGTGGATAAAAAAGGAATTGGGCGACGATCAGGACAATGCTCCACAAACTGACCAGGGATTTCTTCAACAAGGCCTTTCTTAGGAGCCTGAGGAGCACGTCGGACGCCGAGATTAGTCATCTGATATATGAAATCCTTGTTGGCATGTGCTTCTTGAAGACCAGCATAGATTAAACCGGTCGCTTCGACTATAAGCAACATGCATCTGACTTAAGGATGTTAACACTGATGGAAAGATAGGTTCTGCATCACGTGAACTCTAACACTGAAGTGCAGCACCTCAGCTACTAAGACTTGAGTACGGCATATCTAGTATTTACAAAGGAGCACCTGCTTCAAATTGCTGGCATAGATACTGCCAATATCAAACAGAATATCAATAAAGACCACGTCCTGAGTACTCTTCCTGCAGTGATGTTAGTCCGTGTTAACGACATTATCGCACTGAACCAAGATAAAGCAAGTGTGCATGAGAGAAATGTGGTAAGGATGTGCATTCCTTCTTCAGGATGAGCATGCTTTGTTGGTCTGCGTCGACATGAGAGGATTCAAATAAGAGTGGGAGGTAGCCCAGTTCCTCTAGTTGTATGCAAGGATCTCAGATATGACGATGGCCAAAATTTACCACATCTTGATGCTTCTCCTTCCTGGCCAAATGCCCAACTGTCTCCATAGTTTATCACTGATTGAAGGTGGAGGGCACATCTATATTGGAACTTACAAAGAGGCTAGGTATGAGAACAAAAAAAGGAACACCAAACCTTTATAGCCGACATCCTGATCAATAGGAATGAGGCCAGGGTCCTCCCCAAATGAGCATGTTTGGATTTGCGGTTCTCCTTTCTAGATCATCTAGGACAGAAGACTAAGCTGCCTATATGGGAGCCTACTGATGACTAGGAGAAAGATAAAAAACTCAGGAAATACTGTAAGACCATGTTCACGTCCAAAATGAAATTCACTGGATGTCAATGGATGGTGATCTGATCTTTACCGCGCAGTTGAAGACATCTTTTGCCTACTACATTGTAGAGTAGCTCCTCCCCCTAGATGGATGCTTGCGCGACTTCTTTACTTGTGGGACGCGTTTGAGGGTTGCTTTGATCCAGAAGAAGAGGAGCAAGGCCTTCGAATATGATGACAGAAGAACACTGCTTCTTCAAAGCTTTCTCACGTACCTGGAAAAGCTAGCCACCGAAGAACATGAGGAGCAGAGGGGAGATGAAGAGCAGGAGGATGATGAAGAGTAGGGGGTGACAAAGAGCAAGAACAATCAAACTTCAAAAAGGACGAACCCTCTAGAACCACCCCCGACGTGCACATCACAAAAGCCTTGATGATAACGGATAACCTGGATGACATGATCAATAACTTCCAAGCTGAGAACTATGTTGAGACATTAGAGAAGCTGAAGAAAGGTCAAACCTATGCGAGAACTGTGGATAGCCTAAAAGAAAGGTATTTCTAACTGGAAAGGGATTTGGCCACCTCAGACCCTCTTTTTCAAAAGCTGGAAGGCCTTATCGATGGTCTGGATGTTATGATTCCTCTAATCAGTTGTCCGGTTGTGCTAGATAATTCTGCGATGCTGGTAGACGAGCAGATGGATGACGCGTCCGATCAAGACAATAAAGGTCAGGGGAACTCCCAAGACCTCCGCGAGACGTGCGACAGAATGCTTCACAAGCCATCTGATATTCTTGGTCCCTTGGAGGATGATCAGGAGTTTCAAGACTTCAGTGAGAATTTGGAAAGAAATCAGGAAGCCCTGGAAGATTATGCCCATAAGATTGGGATAGAGATCTCCAATCGGACAGGCTGCACGGAGATGGATACTGACGATCGTCTGGAATTGGGTCAAGTACAAATAGACAGGACAAATGCAATTCTCACTCATGCAGATGGGAATTCTATAATTGTTAGTCTCCATGACGTGCATGATGAATGAGTAATTAGGCACAGATGTGACCTTATACTAATCGCCATTGAGATTCTTCTAAGCTGGATCAATCGCCATCGAATAGCAAATGTACAATTTTTTATAATAAAATTAACTTTAGCAGATGTACAGTTTTTATTATAAAATTAACTTTTTCAATGTATAAAGCGCAATAATGATTCCCTCTAAGTCTATTTGTTCCCATACTCTTTTATGCATAATTGCCTCACTTTTTCGTGTTTTCGAGGTAGAATAGATCGTGATGCCAATCTTCTGATCCTGTTATCGTCTGCTTCGAGGCACAACGACTCATTTTGTAGAAGCTAAAATTTGTCGTAGACTAGGGCCAAAAACGTTGATTGCAAGCAAAGCTTTTTTTTTTTTATAAAATGCTCATGTGGCACGCCTTTTTGCTCCAGAGGAAGGCCACCTGTTTACAAACTACCCTTTTAAAAGCAGCCTGCTATTCCAAGCAAAATGAGAATGTACTTTTTCTCAAATTAATGAATTGGTGCTTGTAAGTATTTACAGATGATTTCTAAAAATCATGCATATCAATTTTTACAAGTCCATATGGAGTCAGGAATCTGGCTAGTCAAGTTATTCCTATAGAGTCAGAATTTATATTGCAGTTTAGTGCAATTTTCAAGACTTGCTGAAATATGACCACTCAATAGATTGTTGCCAGATGCAGGAAATCAAGTTTGTTTAAATGATCTAGTTGAGGAGGGATGGTGACAGTAATCAACGTGGGAGCCATAGACGATCATTTATCATCAATGTGAGAGAATATTTCCAGGTACTTTGAACATCTTATTCTGTTGAAAATATTTCTGCTTTTGTGTGGCATATATGTGAACAAATACATTTGATTCATTTTTGGGTTTGGAGTAAACTGCCAATTGAAAAATCGAGGATCGAAGGAGGAAGATATATTAAACTTGTAAAGGATGGGTTCAAGGTGATCTTTTTGTGTGCAACATTTTGATTGATATGTATGCCAAATATGGCTCTTTTTAGCAGATCGATGTTTTTGATAGGCTGGCACTTCCAAATGTCGTGTTATAGAAGATACTAATTTCAGATTATATAGAACATGAGCCTCCCTTGGAAGCACTGAAATGTTTTGAGAAGATGCAAATGCTAGGAATATTACCAAATGAGGTAACATTTATTTGTGGCCTCAAAGCATGTGGCAGCATTCGATAACTGGAAAAGGGCAGAGAAATACACCACGATCTTTCAAAGGTGGGACTAGAAAGAAATCTTGTTGTTGGCAATACGTTGATAAGGGGATAAGCAGGTATTCTAATTGTGTGATTCTTTTGTTAGTAATCTTGTAATTGCTTAGACAGCTTTTTTTCCCCCTTCCAATAGTTTTAATATTTCACATGCAAGCAAACTTACTCGTAATCTCCTATAGGCCGATTGGCCACCGTGGACGATAAAAGAACCTTCCTTCCTTCCTTCCTTCCTTCCTTCCTTCCTATGCTTTTTCTTCTTTTTATTATTTTTACTAGTTAAGGTGCAACGTCATTTAGTTATCTGCTTCATGCCTCTATTTAGGTTCAATTAGTTATTTGCTTCTATGCCTCTATTCAGAACCCAATTACGCTATTGAGATATTCTTTAAAAGAACCTTCTTATCTAGCCAGGTCCTCAAATGTAACATAATCTTTTGCTTAAGTCCCAATCGTACTATTATAGTCATGATACTATTTTAGTCTATTTGGATTATGGCAACTTACAATCATGCATTGGGTTAACATGAGAATGTTGCACAGTAGCAAATATTCATTTTTTCTTTAAATCTAACGATAGACTATTGTTCTAAGCAAATTATGTAAATTTGATAATGGGAGCCAAAAACTGACTATATGCTTCAATTCCTAAAGAATAGAATAGAAAAGAATAGAATAGATTTTTTAGCATCCACGGAGACTGATTGGCCTATGGGACCCAAACAAAAAAAGAGAGCAGCAAGCGTATTACTGACAGGATTAAAAAACCCCCGCCCCGAAGGGTTGTACAATTGTATAGGACAGTTCATTACCATCCCGAAGGACACAACTGAGTTCGTGCATCTATAACCTCTTGGAGGTATGCTTCAATTCTCATCATATAACTTAAGAGGTTATAAATTTTAATAGGAGATGCTTTTTGACAGTTAGTTGTTCATCATGTTGCAATTATAGTTGGCAGTCGTTGGTTGCCAATTAGTTCTACATGAACCTTGAGAAGTGGTAGAACGCTGTGTGTGAACATGCCTTTAATTACATTATATTCACTTGCAAGCAAGTTCTATACCAACTTATTTATCCTTAATTTCTAACCCATATAAAGCCAGGCATTTCTAGTTATAGAAGTTTAACATATATAAAGCTGTGCATTTCTTGTAATGGAATGGATACAGTAACCAAGAAATCTAACATAAAGCAGACTTGTTAGAAGAGGACTTTGCTTGCTAGCATATCATCCTAATGCAGCCAAGATAAAAAAAAAAAAACACACATCGAAATTAACTTGGCATGGATGCGAGATGCTTGTTCTGCTTATTTTCTCTACATTTACAGTCCATGAAAAACAAAATCAACAGCGGCAGAATAAAGAACACTCCTGCGATTGAGTAGCTAGTCTGTACAAGATGATATTCTAGTGACAAGACTAGTCTAGCTGGACCAAAAATAAAAAATACAAAAATTTCCGTGACTTCCTAAGGTAGGAGATATCCTGCCTACAAAGTGTGCATGTATAGCTAAAGTTTTGCCCAACGGATGTGTGGTGAGTTGGTATAGGCCTAGTAATGCCAAAATAAATGTGCACTTGGTCGGGGGTTCAAATCCGGCCAGTGTATGTTTATATTTGCGAGTTGGTTACTGGGGTTATACGGCCATGATCCCCGACGTGGTAGAACTTGTGCCTATACGTGTCCTCCACTTTTGTTGCCTTGACCGGCAGTAGGATATTTCTAGCTAGTCTGTACAAGATGATATTCTAGTGACAAGACTAGTCTAGCTGGACCAAAAATAAAAAATACAAAAATTTCCGTGACTTCCTAAGGTAGGAGATATCCTGCCTACAAAGTGTGCATGTATGGCTAAAGTTTTGTCCAACGGATGTGTGGTGAGTTGATATAGGCCTAGTAATGCCAAAATAAATGTGCACTTGGTGGGGGTTCAAATCCGCCGGTGTATGTTTATATTTGGGAGTTGGTTTATGGGGTTATACGGCCATGATCCCCGGCGTGGTAGAACTTGTGCCTATATCGTGTCCTCCACTTTGGTTGCCTTGACCGTGATGGGATATTTCTAGCTAGATCTGTACAAGATGATATTCTAGTGACAAGACTAGTCTATTTGGACCAAAAATAAAAAATACAAAAATTTCCGTGACTTCCTAAGGTAGGAGATATCCTGCCTACAAAGTGTGCATGTATGGCTAAAGTTTTGCCCAACGGATGTGTGGTGAGTTGGTATAGGCCTAGTAATGCCAAAATAAATGTGCACTTGGTCGAGGGTTCAAACCCGGCCAGTGTATGTTTATATTTGGGAGTTGGTTACTGGGGTTATACGGCCATGATCCCCGACGTGGTAGAACTTGTGCCTATACGTGTCCTCCACTTTGGTTACCTTGACCGGCAGTAGGATATTTCTAGCTAGTCTGTAGAAGATGATATTCTAGTGACAAGACTAGTCTAGCTGGACCAAAAATAAAAAATACTCATATATTAATTTTTACTTGTATATGAAATTGTTTAGTCAATATTGACATTAATATAACTTATGAATGCCTCAAAAAATCATAGTGCTATATCCTTATAGTTAACAACTCATAGCCATAAAAATTAAGTCAAAATTTGTAATGAAAAGAAAGAAATGATTCCCCAACCTGGACCAGCTTTTTTGAGCAAAATGGAGTTTAACGATTTCAACTAGTGTCAAATGATAGCCTCTAAATATAGGAACATGCAACTCAATGTATTTTATCGTAAGTCAATAATATTACTAGAGGTTCAGAGCTTTGGACCCCTTTATGATAGAGGAATGAGAAATTGCAGTTCTAGACTAGTAGAAAATTTGCCAGTTTCTCTAAAGTTTGAACAATTATCAGAACGTATGGATGAACCCATTAATCATAAAATGCTCACAAGTCACTAAGAATCGAGTTAAGATTCAAAAAGTGGTGTTATATTGTAAAAGTAAAATTTTTTGTCTCGTTAAGTTACCTTAAATTATCATCAAAATGGCCTTAACTAACCTTAAGGTCACTTAACTTTTAATGTATTTTCTGGATTGCGTTAATTTTGTGTAAATTTAATAACTTAACTCAACAAGTGCAAACATAATTTCCGTTAACATTTTCAATTAAAAAAATTAACTGACACTTAACTGAAATTCTTAACCCAATGCTAACTTAACTAATGGTGCAAATGGAACTTTTACATAAAAGAAAAAAAATTTATCCTAACTTAAAGGTGGGAACATAGTGCAAACATGATTTTTGCTAATATTTTTATTTAGAAAAGTTATTTGATGCTTAACTTAAATCCTTAACCCAATGCTAATTTAACGATGCGAATGAAACTTATATTAAAAATTAAAATAATTTAATGATGTGAATGAAGCTTATGTTAAAAATTAAAATTTATCGTAACTTAAAGGCAGGTGCAAAGATACCCTAATATATTTAATCTTACAGTGGAAGGCGGTTGGGTGGTATTTTTAAAAGAAAAAATAAAATTTTCGTCACTTTGAAATTATAGGCAAAATCGCCTTGATTTTTCAAACCGAAATTTCAAAGTGATTGCATGGTCTATCTTACGGCTTCTATTCAAATCAAAAATTATAGTTTTCAACACAATCATAACTTCCACTTTATCAGAACTTCCACTTTCATAAATTATCAGTTTATCACGATTTTTAGTTATAGAGTTTATCAGAACTCGCCAAAGGGGCCAAGAACAGGCTTCAAAACTTGCAAATGTCGTCAAAACGGCCAAGAATAGGCTTCAAACCTCGCCAAAGAGGCTAAGAACAGGCTCATAAACTCGTGAAACTTGCCAAAGCGACTAAAAACAGGCTTCAAACCTCGTCAAAGAGGCCAAGAACAAGCCTTAAAAGCTCTAAAACCTCAAGATTGCTCTCAAAAACCTAAAACTCTTCAAGAAATCTCGCCACTTGCTCCAAAATTTCGTCTGATCTCAGGCGCTCACCTACTAACAATTAAATCGAACACACTAGAGGCCTATTCTACAAAAAACTGGCAGGAATCAGATGATATGAGCTTCGCGGCGGCAAGTATCCTCGAGAGCAAAAGGGAGAAAATTTCAAGCTAACAAAAATTTTATTGGAGAATTTTCTTGACCTAGAAATTTTCTTGATGGACTTTGCTCTGTGTAAGAAGTCCATCATACCAAGACCACCTGCCCGTTTTGAAAGGATGCACTTCGACCAAGCCACCTTAATCACAGCACCTTCCTCAGTACCCGCACCTATAAAGTTCCGAACCATTGCAATGAGATCATGTACTTTGATCGGTGGAGCTAGCAGTAAGGATGCCATATAGACATGGATACTACTAAGCACTGACATGGCTACTGTAATGCGACCCGCAAGAGACAACTTTGCCGTGGACCACCAGAACAAGTGCTTCTCCAAACCCTTAATGATCTCCTCCCATTCAGTGCCAGCAGTAACATAGATGCCAACTAGAATCCCCAACTTGATGGCCTGTCTATGAGCAAGTAATTTCTATGGATAATCATGAACACACGCCAGAGTCGGAGTATCGAATGTCCATAAAGTTGTACACTTCTGCCACCCCACAAGGACACCAGAAGCTAATGAGAAAGTGTCTAAGAGCAATTTGGCAGCTTCCAGATTCTCAGCATTAGCAACCAGGAAGAGAAACATGTCGTCTGCATATTGATTGCAAACCTTTTGTGTGCCATCCTCCATTGCAAGACCATGGAGAAGTCCCTCTGTGGTTGCAACTGTGAATAACTGTGATAAAGACTCTCCGACGATTGTGGAAAGCAATGGTGCTAAAAGGGCATCCCTAACGAATACCATGATCAAGTGAGAAGGCACTGATGGCTCACTATGGAACATAACAGTCACCCAAGCAGAGACATGCAGCTTCATAATGTCTGATGTGAATTCTTCCGCAAATCCCAGTCTTAACATACATCGACACACGAATTCCCAGCTAACACTGTCATACGCCTTCGCAAAATCAAGCTTAAGGTACTGGAAGATTTTGCTTACGTGCCCAATAGATTCCTTCATAGGCAGCAGCAACATTGTTCAGAATGCAACGTTTTGGAAGAAAACCTGATTGGGTTGTTGAGATGGACTCTATCTAGATGTCTTTCATCCGCGCTGCGAAAGCCTTGGCAAAGATCTTATATACAGATGACAATAAGATGATGGGTCGCTAATCTGAAATAGTCTGAGGATCTTTGACCTTGGGGATGAGTGAAATGGCACTTGTGTTTAGAATTCTATCCAAGGCAGTGGACCGCCGAAAGTCGCAGAAAGCATTATATACATCTGGCTCCAGCTATTTCCAATACTTCTGGAAGAACTCAATTGGCAAACCATCCAAACTTGGGCATCCTCATCTTAGTTCACTTTGATCTCAAATTTAGAATATAAGCTGCATGTACAGTACTCTATTTGATAAAATTATTTAGTTATATAAGATTTGCATAGTTAAAAGGTAATGATGAACCACAAACAAATGGAACCTTGGTGGATTTCTACTCTTCCTTTTAAGAAGTTATTCTATATAGAAGGTAAAAAGTAATTGTATCATTGCATAATGACAAAGCAATAATAGATAGGACTGGTGATAATTAGTGAGAATTTACTATAAATACGATTTGTCTAATTGTGTACCATAACTGGTCCATGTGTATTTATATTCATATCTTGCATATAATATATTATTTTAGCATAAAATTAAGATATATGTTACCAATGAAGGCTTTCATACATAGAAAATATAATCTACCATGGAAGATGAACTACATGTACTCTTGTGATAACTAAATTACAATACTTTCTTGCAACAATACATGGAATATTTTTATGATAGTAAAACATAATTAAAATTCTTTGTATTTGTTTAATAAAACTACATAAGAGACCTCTATATACTCTTATAACATTTTGAATCATTTAAAAAACTTATTGAAGAAACGTAATATAAAACAATTAATATCTTTCACAAACTTCAAAAACAGGCATGAGACGTTCTTTAGTCTAATGATTGATTGCCATGGATAAACTTTCCAATTTTTCCACACATTCATCAATAAACATTACTAGCTATGATATTGTTAAGTTGTGATCCCACAATTTTGGAGTTAGTTTCTTAAGCTCTATGTTTATCCTATTGCATAAGATTTTGATTAACTCTAGAAAATATATGGTTACATACTATTACATTATATTTGGCTTGTCCTATGTAGATATAAGTAGAATGCATCATTCATTACCCTCGTGAGACTCATATATTGGCTTCATCATAGATTGTAATATATATTTTTTACCTGCATATGAAATTGTTTAGTTAATATTGTCATTAATATAACATATGAACGCCTCAAAAAATCATAATACTATAGCCTTATAGTTAACAACTTATAGCCATAAGAATTAAGTCAAAACTTGTAATGAAAAGAAAGAAATGATTCCCCAACCTGGAACAACTTTTTTGAGCAAAATAGAGTTTAACGATTTTAACTGGTGTCAAATGATAGCCTCCAAATATAGGAACATGCAACTCAATATATTCTATTGTAAATCAATAATATTACTTTCAATTTTAGCGGGGTTCGGAGGTTTGGACCCCTTTATGGTAGAAGAATGAAAAATGCAGTTTTGAACTAGTAAAAAGACTGCCAGTTTCTCAAAAGTTTGAACAAGTACCACAACGTATGGATGAACCCATTAATCATAAAATCCTCAGAAGTCATTAAGAATCGAGTTAAGATTCAAAAAATGGTGTTATATTGAAAAATTAAAGTTTCTTGAAGGTTAAATTACCTTAAATTATCATCAAACGGCCTTAACTAACCTTAAGATCACTTAACTTTTAATATATTTTTTGGATTGTGTTAATTTTGTGTAAATTTAATAACTTAACCCAACAAAGTGCAAACATAATTTCCGTTATCATCAATTAAAACAAGGTGCTGCGCACGACGGGTTGCCCTCCGGTGGCCCGAAAGTGTGTTTTCATGTTTCGTTTTTTTTGTGTTCGAACTTGTTTGTTTTGAGTGGAGTCGTGTAAATGATATGAACACGGGTTATCATTTTCTTAGCTCAAGATGAACATACTGAGAAATATGTGCACGATGAAGACGGCAATTTGTTCATCAAGCACATTATCTAACAAAATAAATGACAATTCTAACAAAATAAACAAAACAGAATGATAATATGTGCAATTTGTTGTGATAGGTATCCTCGGCACTAATGTTATCTTAATATTGCCTTTGTTTCTTTACTTGTTACTCATGAAACAAAATACTAAATATTGTGTTTCGTTGAAGCACAAAACATTTTATTAGAGATGTTATGGCCTCCAAACATGTACATTGGTTGTGCTCAACGAGGATCATTACCTCTAATGTATTTTTATTCAATTAACCACTTGGTTTCTACAATGCATCTAATAAGATGGCATATAGCATAACATAGTGTATTGCTTGTACGCATCTTACAAGATGGCATATAGCGTAACATTGCATTTGAAAATGTAGCTCATCTTGACAAACAACATTCAGTAAAACATTCACAATGTTCACAATGTGTTAAATAATGTTTCTTGAATAATCTTCTAATATATGCAAAAAAGTAGGTACTTACTCATAAACGGTCACCGATTTTCCTAGATGTTAGATTGCACACTGATTGCTTAATCTTTCTTCCCAGGGATCAAAAATCAAATAAAATTTGGAGCAGTGATTGACTTCACTGCATACGGAGTGGCAAAAGAAGAGAAATGTTTGCAGCTGTTGTGATAAATTTCTTATAACCCTAAACATAGACCTTGGGATAATTCGTCCATACAGCTTTCCAACATTCCTACCACAAAAAAAACCCTAACTTGTACTTGGCATAAAGTACGGGGACAAAATGTGAACCCCTCTCATTAACCCAATTTTTAACATTGAATTTAGTATATTGCTTCAATTAAAATTGTCCATGCGCCATGACCTTAAATTTAATAACTCAATACTGATTTCATCATGATTGTCCATGCCCATGACCAAGAATTAAACTACGTCGAAAGTCTCAAAGGGAAAAATAAATAACCACCATGGCTTCTCTCTGGACTGTCTTGATTGTTAAGGAGCAATCAAGTTGTTCAAGAGCTTCTTTCACACTTTTAGGATACCGCATATGAACAAGAGCTTGTTTCACACTTTTAAGATACCGCATACGAAAGACAATTGAGATTTTTTTTTTAAAATTGATATAATTTCAAACGAACTCAATGATAAGTAATTATATAAGTTCTTATATTCACATTCTCACATATGACATATATAACAAAAGGAGCATTCAAGTTGTTCAGAAGCTTGTTTCACACTTTTAAGATACGTGTTGTGCCCAATATAAATCCTACAGATATTCCAATAATGTATCCAGGGTTCTTAACATACTCTTCAAACCAACTATTCCAGTCTTGTCCCACCACCATCAAACTTTTACATGCTATAGACAATGGTGGTCCACAAAGTTCAAGATTTTCCTCAAATGATGACATACCTTTTTTTTTTTTTTTTTTGGAGGCAAGGTGGTTTTCTATTAATATAGAAGATGTTACAACATTTGATCTTCCAAAATCAGATAGGAAGAATATGCACAAAGAAGCCCTGTTGGCCAGATAAATAATATGCTCAAACAGCTTCCCTACATCAATAACGGATGAGAAAATACAAGTAACGGAATAATAAACCTTTTCCTTGAAAGCTTAGGCCACCATTTTGAGCCTGTAGGTAAAGGATAACAAAAAGCGCACTGAAGTATAGCAGTCCTCCAACGGCCCTCAAGCTTATTAGTACTTGAGTTTGACTCAGGCATATCAGAACCTGGCCTAAAGAGCTACAAGCATATCAGTACTTGAGCCATGTAAAAAGTTCCAAGCATAGATGTACTTGGGACATTTCCATCCCTAGCTCACATAAACTGTAGAGAACTGATAGACCAAAGAGCCCCATATCTCCCAGTGTATCATGTACCCTAGCAGTCAATGCTGCATTGTCGGGATCCTTAATACTTACAGAAACCAAAGTGTTTGCTCAGCATCAATAAAAAGAATAAATCACCTGTTTTTTGTACATACTCTGTCATGCTGTTGATGCTTCTTGCTAGCAAGGAAAGAAGCTAAAACGGACTTGGAAGGTTTTCTTCCAAAAACAATGTATGATATTCCCTGCTGGAATTTGCATATCCAAAGCCTTCTTTACATAACCTGGAGTTTCTATCCCCTTCGCTTTATAGGCCAGTATCCCAATCTATTGGGCTTACCCTTTCAGCGTGTCTGGAGTAGACATAGTGGGCATACAACAAAGAAAGAATATATCTGTCTCATAGCTTGTATACTACCAAAGGAAGATGCCACGTTAGTGGATGGATTACCTGAAACCCCAGATTAAGGCCGCCAGAAAGGAGGATGGTTATACGCAGCCAACAGATCCGATGACTGTTTTTGAGAAGGAGGAACAGATCCAAGCCCTGCTAGCACCGCCATCAGCAATTCCTATGCCCATATTCCGGTTGATTGGAGCAGCAAGAAGGGGAGGCGGCCGCCTGCCCTAGCCGCTTCCGCCTAACTGCCAAGCATCCGACCCCATTTTTTAATGTTCACAAAGAGGAAAGATGCATTGTACCTTGTGTCACAATGGTTGTATGTTGGAATAGGCCCACCTAAGTTGTTGTGAGACAATGTAAACACTCCCATATTGTTGAAGCTACATAGGACAGATGGGATTGTACCACTTAACATATTCCACGAAAGATCCAATGATTCCATAAGCTTAAGGTTTCCTAATTGCCAAGGTATTTCTCCCCTGAAATTATTATGAGACAAGTTCAATTGCCTGAGTAATGCAAGCTTACCCAACTGCCAAGGAATGGACCCACTCAAGTTATTGTTGGACATATCAAATGATGCTCTTTTGATCATAAAATTCATGAGAAACACCCTTCCAATTGATAGTGATGTCAAACCCTGTCAAAGAGTTAATTAATGGAATTTCAAAGTGAGTTGTCCAATAACTCTCATTTTGAAGCCAAATGAGTCCGGACAGATCTTCTAGCAACCTGCCTGTAAGTTTATTATTTGATAGATCCAGAATTGTTGTGTTCCTCAGAGTTCCAATACCATAAGGTATTGTGCCTTCTAGATTATTGTAAGCGAAACCGATCAAAAGAAGACCATCAAGATTGCATAACTGTGGGAGTGGACACTGAAAACATGTTATGACTGAAATCTGCAACCAATGTTGCAGTCTGATTTTGAAAACCTCGGCTTGGAATTCGCCCTGTCAAATAATTATGTTGTAATTCAATGGTGATGAAGTCCGAGATGTTGAAGTGAGGCGGTATTTCACCAGTGAGGTGGTTGTTGTATAGTCTCAAATAATCCAGAGAACTAAAATTTCCAAATCCAAGAGGTATTCTGCCTTCCAACTTATTACTGTGCAGATCCAAGATATTTAGAACCTTGAGCTTGCTCAGATCTGGGATATTACCTGTCAAGGCATTTTCTGAAAGTTCCAAGAAAATAAGAGCAGATAGATTGGCAAGCTCATTTGGCACATGACCGATCAAACTATTTTTGGCTAGCAGCATAAATTTCAGATAAGAGAGGCTACCTAGCTGAGGTGGGATATTGCCTACAATACTGTTGGAAGAAAGATCTAGTTCTCGAAGGTTAGAACATTTGCTTAGCTCGACTGGAATACCACCTGTTAGAGCATTAGATCCAAGAGAAAAATATAGCAGAGCAGAGAAGTTGGCAAATAATTCGCTTGGGATGCTACCAGATAGATGATTATCTGTGAGATACAAATGAGAGAGAGGAGACTGCATACCTAGAATAGGAATATTGCCAGTGAGGCTATTAGAATCCAGATACAACTGTGTGAGAGCAGGACATTTGCCCAACTCAGTTGGGATATCCCCTGTTAAATTGTTAGAAGAAAAAAACAATCCATAAAGAGCATGACATTTGCTTATCTCAGTTGTGTTAGTGCATTGGATTCAAGATGCAATAGTCGGAGCGCCGAACGCTCAGTAAACAATTCTTTTGGGATGTTACCTGATAAATTGTTGTTGTCCAGAGACAGTTCTTGGAGAGCAGAACAATTACCCATCTCTTTAGGAATGCTACCCGTCAAGTTGTTGTAGCTCAGAATTAGATATCTGAGAGCAGAGCAGCGACTGGACAATTGACTTGGGATATTTCCCTTGAGTGCATTCTTATCAAGATAAAGCTCTTGGAGTGCAGAACAATTACCCAACTCTATAGGAATGTTCCCCGTCAATCTAATGAATTGAAAACTGAACTGGATTGACACTAAACTGAAAGTTACAAGAATAGCCAAAGTTTACCTCTCTGATGTCCTCGGAATCGATGGGCCATATCCCTTGGTAGACTTCGTTGGCATTGTTTTGACCTAGAGATGGGCCACATCCCTTGGTAGACTTCGTTGGCATTGTTTTAACCTAGAGTTGCTCTGCTAAACATCCTGGAATTTTTTGAGCATGAACGGGACCTGAAGCAAGGAGCACATGCATTGAAATGTGTAGCGGATGTAGAAGGAAAGGCAGATGAGCAGGAGTGAACAGGCCGCAGCATCCAGTGGCAAGGGAAAACGGAGAGGACTTCCATCTTCGATGCTCCGTAGAGGAAAAATGGTCGCACTTCGAACGCCTGCGAAGGAATGGGCTGGATGACCGAGCACTTACAGGCACCAGCCAGTTTTTAGCAGTCACCAGTATATGCTAGGCATATACCGGCATATACCTGGATATGCCCACATACCCACATAAACGAGGGTTTGCCCCCCTAGGGACAACCCAAAAATTAATTGACACTTAACTAAAATTCTAATGCTAACTTAACTAATGGTGCAAATAGAACTTTTACATAAAAGAATAAATTTATCCTAACTTAAAGGTTGTAACATAATGCAAACATGATTTCTGCTAACATTTTTATTTAGAAAAGTTATTTGACGCTTAACTTAAATACTTAACCCAATGCTAATTTAATGATGCGAATGAAACTTATGTTAAAAATTAAAACAATTTAATGATGCGCATGAAACTTATATTAAAATTTAAAGGTAGGTGCAAACGTCCCTAACGTATTTAATTTAACGTATTTAATTTTTTTTGTGGAAGTTCATTGGGTGGAATTTGTAAAAAGAAAAACAAAATTTTGTAGAACAGAGGCATAAATAGTCGCCTCCATGTGTTGAATTGTGCCATGTCTATGTAAAGATAAGTCAAATTTCATCTTCATCATGTTTTACAAATTGCATGCTGACTGTGTACGTTGAAGCCGATCTTGGGCTTCAAACTGGTGCTTTGTTCGTCAAATAGAAATAAGCAGGGCAGTAGAATGTAAGAAAATAGACTTTTCAAAGAACTCCAGTCGATCTGATGATTTGTGGCAGGGCAGTAGAATGTAAGAAAATAAATTTCTCAAAGAACTCCAGTCGATCTGATGATTTGTGACAATTTTCAATCTGATAAGTGTGGAGAAGCAAATTTTCATGGAGATTTGGGAAGAATTAGTGGCGCACTTGTTCATGTCGTGAGAAAAGAGATTTCTCAAAGAACCCCAGTCGATCTGATGATTTGTGGTAATTTTCAATCTGATAAGTGCGGAAAAGCAATGTTCCATGGAGATTTGGGGAGAATTAGTGGCACTTGTTTTCATGTCTTTTCCATTAGCAGATGATAGGTATAGTCTCAAAGGTAGACCTATGGTCAGCTTTTAATGCATTCTTGGCATCTCGAAACTAACAATACCTTATCTCTTTTAGTTTCATGAGCTGGAGTCTGGCATTTGGAGTTAAAAACAAAAAAGGAAACAATTTAAGCACGATGACAGCATTGAACAACTTTTCAGCGGATTTTAAGAAAAGGAAATCTGGAGACAAAATTTTTAAAAGACAATTTCGAGTGAGGAGGAAATCTAAAAGGGAAAAAAACTGACCTGATACAGGGAACGCAGGGCCGATCCAAGGCTCATCCAGGCTGAATCAGGACCGATCCAGAGTGGGAAAAACAGGAGATGAATAGTGCAAACAAGAAAATGAGCTACCAGACATGATCCTCCCTTTCTCTCAGAACACCACAAACTCTTCCCTCTACTGGCATTCCTTCTGATCAATGCAAAAATGAGCGATTTTTTTTTTGAGCAAGCCGGCATTATACTAGATAATAGAGTGCTGCAAATCAGACAAAAGCATCTTCCAATTTAATGTGTCCAATCCAAAAGTGTTGCACAGATACAGAGATGCAAAGAAGACTGCAGTAACGGTGCAACCCCTCAACAGGTAATCTACCTTTATTTTGAACTCTATATATACAGTCGAGGTTCGAGATCAGGCCACCCTTCTAGGATTAACCGACTCAGATTGAAGCTTGAGTCATGCCCAGATGGAAAGAAGACGGCACACGAATTCGAAAGCTCTGTTTCTTTGCCACGTTTTGGTTAGTGGTCTGGGTATTCTTCGTTTGTTCGTGAAGAGGGCAGCAAATCGACGCATTCCGTGACATTCCTTCTTGCAATCTGTGCCTGCGCAACCGCGGCCATGTCGTAGTTTAGATCCACTTCTCTGTGCTGCAGCGGCAGCCGTTTGGATTCATGCGAGGAAGACGCAGAAATCGCAGCGCTCCAACCAAACGGAAACAAACTCATATCGATTTCTTTGCTCTTACACCCAAAAACGGGCTCAACACCTCCAGAAACTATACCCATGCTCGTGCTGCAGCGGCGAATGCAACAAAACCTCCAGGGATTCAGAAAACGGAGAAATATAGAGATTCAGAAACCCAATCCGGCAGGAAGGAGGAAAATGCACAGAAACAGTGAATCGGAAGCAAGGGCAGGAGGCAGGATCCAAGGACGGATTAACAGTACCATGAAGAAATGATGAAGAATCTATCTCAAGCTCCAGGGAAGATAGGCTGTTGCTTGAATAGGCAGGAGCTACGAGGACTAGTGCGATAGCAAGAGGGACCAAATCAAGAATCTGAGACCGAAATTTAATTTTTTTTTCCTTTCGCACATTCCTACTAAATTGATTGCAGCTTTTGGGTAAAAGGCACCAATTTCTTGGCCACTGCCCCAACCCATGGAAGCATCGCATCTGCTACGGCGGCCACTACCGGTAAGGGAGCATTCTCATCTGCTGGATCCTCTGCCAGTTTTGCATGGTATTACAAACCCGTGGATGAAAATGAAGATAGTAAAACAATACAATTCATATCCTTTGCTTCCTTTCTTATTAGAGTTGGGGTTAAGGTTAAGTTACAATCAATGGGTCCTTATGCCAAGCTTCAGTCATGTCTCCTCAGGCATCCATTTCATGGAGAAGTAATGAATTAATGAATTGTCTAAGATTTATCGTTCTTTACGGTTTACTACTCTTCATGGAACCTCTCAAACCTCCTAATGTTGAGTGTATGTTAGCTCCTAATGTTGAGTGTATGTTTTGGACCAAATAGATAAAAGAAAAAAAAGTGATACACCCCAACATCTACAACCTTCTTTTTACAAAATTGATAGCATAGAAGAAGCAACTCAAATAGATACAACCGGACTTTACACCAAGAAAATAGAAGGCCGCCGTGATAAATTTCTTGTAATATATAATGTGTGGAAGGTCCAAGGAGCCGAATATTAAAAACAACAAAATTTCCTTAAAGATGAGGCCTTATCTACCAGAACGACCATATCTACAGTCACATGTTAAAGACTATGGAATGGTGTAATACATATATACTTGGCAACATCTAAGCATGGATGAGCACACTTAATTATGAGTATCCAAAACCTTTAATAAAATATAACAGGATTTCACATTTCCAAACTCACTTCAAAGGCTGGACGCCCCACATCTGCTCTGCATATTCCTTGACAGCCCTGTCACTGCTGAACTTCCCTGTTCCTGCTGTGCTCAAAATGCTCATCTCTGTCCATCGTTTCTTATCAACAAAAGTTTTGTCTGCTGCTGCCTGCAAAACATAGCAATGAACGGCGACATGAGCATGTTGGCAAGAACCTAAACAACTTACTGTTCTAGCTTTCTACTTACCTGGGCTTCTAAATAACTTGAAAAGTCATTTGCTAAGAGGTATTGATCGCCGCCCGCACCATCAACAGAGTCGCATAATGACTGGAAGTAATCACCATGACCAAAGTATCCGTTTCGGATCATTCTGCGCGCATAGAACAAGCACATTCTTATTATATTGGCAAACATCTAGATCAATCACATTCCTTTAAAATTAAACAATCATACCCAACAACACGTCGGAACTCCCTAGGAGGCTGAAACTTTTTCCTGTCTGCCCTAAGCTGCGACACCTCATTTACTCTTGCACCAAAAATAAACTGGAACAGTGGAGAAAGATATTAATCTTGGAAAATGAACTAATTCGCACCTTCCAAATTCTGGAAGGCCTTCTTTGGACATAAAGCACAAGTCTACAATATTTTAGGTCATTACATATTCAGAGAAAATGTGCTATCAAACAATGAGAAGGTTGTATACCATATTCTCCTTTCCAATTTCTTTGCAGATTTCAACATTAGTCCCATCCATCGTACCCAGGATAAGAGATCCATTCATGGCAAACTTCATATTCCCAGTACCTGACGCTTCGGTCCCAGCTAAACTGGCATTCAACACATCGCACATGATTTGAGTAAAAAGAATTGCAGAAGCCTAAAATGCACCTCACTTTTATATGTACATGTAAAGATCTGGCCAATCATCTTGGAAATAGTAATCTGAATGGACATGGCTTGGGAATATAAACTCAGACAGAACGAAAGGCAAGAAAGAGAATCCAGAGACCTTATATAGAAAACTTTCAACATAACCCTTCTTAATTCGTGCAGTATTATATGACGGAACGATGATCAATAACATGAAACAAGTACAGACCTGATATGCTGAGAAAGGTCACTGGCTGGCACAATAAGTTCTGCAACTGAAACATTGTAGTCTGGAATAAATATCTGCCAACAGAAAAATAGCAATTCTTAAAGGTTAAGCAACAACAAATTGTATACAGAAGCCTAGAAATGATGTAGCACCAACGGTATGGAAAATTCTGAAAAATTAATTACTTCACAAAAGTGCAAACATGGACGCATTCTTCCTTGGGCACAACAATATCTAGTCAGGCAATACAAAGGTGTTTTGTGCAAAGAACCAGGAATTTAAACATGCATTACCATTGTGATCAGTCGAACTATTTCGACCTTGGAAGAGACACATAAAATGAAGAATCCACAAAAAAGATACACATCTAAGCTTTACCAGCTCTGGAAGAGATTATCTGATACTGTACACATCCTTTGTGGTTCACCACAACCGCATCGCAGACACAAAACAAAACCTCGAAAGATGGAACATTCTTCTAAACAAAGCATATGCAAATTATTGATACAACAAGTAAAGATGTGACGTTGCAGTAGACCCACAATAACAACTTCCTGCCACCAGCCTGTTTGGAGCTATCATCATCCTCCTGCCATTTAGGCAGGTGAGGTTAACCATGTAGTTTGCCATCAATGATTATTGAGCCTCTATGCTCCCATGGCCTGCACAGATCTCTAAGGAATATGGCCCATCTTTTCAAACTTGAATTTCCATTTCATGCTCAACTAACAAATGAAATTCACATGAAAATTTGAAATTGAATGACAATACATATGCACAATACGTACCAATTTCAAAAGATGACCCACATCAGGATCATTATTAATCTTCTCACCAACTACATGAACAAGCTTTATGATTTTTTTAGCAAATTCGTATCCAGGAGCAGCCTTTCCACCAAGTATACACACTCGTGGTACAACGCGCTTTTTCTCACTATCAGACATGTTCTGAAGAAAAAGTGCACATGACATAAAGGACGGCGTTATTATAGATCCAAAAAGTAGCATATGGTAGGCAAAAAAAAAACATCGAAATTGAGATTTCATTAAAGAGACCAATACATAATTCATTTTCTTCGGTCCAGATCATAGTGTGCTTAAGTGGCATCTCTAGTGGTATCCCCCCATGCCATTGTCACTGAGACTAAAAAACTTGACACTAGAAAAGTACCATATTTGAAAGTTAAACATGCTACCATTCTTCACTTTTCTGCATTATAACCCTGTGAGACAGAGTACCACGGAGGAATTCGTTAAACGGTAAGTCAGGAAAAGGTTGCCATTGCACGAGCTAGTTTGTTCGTCACAAAAGTGCCTATATTTTTCAAGGGATAAATGCCACCATGGAAACCACGTTTTAGTTGAATGTTAGTGCACTGCAAATGATAGTCTGGACCTCAGTAATCACTGTAGCGCTGGTCCATTGAAACAGAAAAGGTAGTTCAGGAAAAGGATTGCCACATCATATGAAGATATAAATTGACATCTGCATGGGCTCTACAAGTTGCATGTTGTCATCCACAAATTAATAAATTGAACATATCCTCTTAAGCACGTTTAAACTACAGCTTTTATGAGGTGCGGACAATGTTTTGTAACTAAATGGATGAAACATAAGGCGAATTCAGCTATAGTCTGCACGGTCAGAAAAAAACCTAGAAGATTTCTTAAAAAGTACCTTTATGCAATCATAGCGGTGAATAATGCTCAATATGTTGAGGAACTGCCTTTTGTACTCATGAATTCGCTTCACTTGCACGTCAAACATTGCATCAATGCTCACCTGTAAAGTGACACTACATATTATCATGATATCACCAACTTGCAGGTCAAATGTGGTTCCCTTAGCAAAGATGAAGCTGTGCACAAAGCATTCCATACTCTTCCCAAGGATGGACTCAATCTTACAAATGACCTATCCGAGCCTAATAGTGACAACTTGCTAGACAAAATGTCAACATGGACAAATGAAGATAAGATGCCATTACCAATAATTTATTGCAACAGCCGATGTTGCAGATGATATATCACAAATATTAAACTTAACAAAATCCATGGAAATGCTTTGCACAGACCTTTTGCTTGCTTATCATTTCAATATATTTGGCTAATCTCAGCTTGTTCATCCGCTTCACCTGGAAACAGAATGTTCCAGATACTGTGTGTCATTAGTGAACAAAGTAACTGCAAGCAAAAATGCAACATCCTGTGTTAACAAGTGCTGCAAAAGAAATAACAAATGGACCATGGCAACCAAGATATGATGTTATGACACTGTATTCTTATACATCAACACTTCACCATGGAATACAAAACTTCCTTGGCTATCTTCCCAGTCCGGCAGTCTGAGACCAATGGGCTCTAGACGAAATATTGTCTGCTTTGTCCAATTACCTTGACTGTTTTGCCAGATATTACAAAGCCAAAATCTAGAAGCAACATGCGAGCCATGCCACTTTAGCTTATCCTCCTTCTGATTTCACAATATCCAAAGACAAGCAGTGATGACCTTCCAGGAAGAACAAGACTGTAAACAAGATCTTCTATGAGAGTAGCATACTGAGGCTACGAACTACTTCACTTGGAAAACCAAAGAGCAGTATTCCAAATATATATCTGCAGGTACTCCAGAGAGGAAGAAATATTAAAGCAAAATAAAAAGCAGGCCCTTCACAGCTGGAAGAAAAGATTGAAAGGAAGGCTTCCATTCAAATTATAAGCCCTAAATACCTATTGTGATATTTGGGTCTATGAGATTCAAATGGACAATCCAATGTTAAAAAGATCTTTCTTTCTTTCACTTGGTAAATCTTAGATCAAAAATAACTACATCCAGATGCGACCAATATTTCATTATATGAGAAAATATGCGTTAGGTCCAACCAATGCTTTCAAAAGGTTTGACTCAACCTGAAATTTGAAATTAGATCATTTATGAAAGAAAACACTGAGCCACTTAAGGAAGTGGACTTGCTACAGTATTTGAGATGAGTTCATCCTTAAGTGGACGCTACAGTATTCGAGTTCATTCCCAAATTGGTCGCTACGCATTTCACTTTTGGATGGTTCCAGTAACAATTCTTATTGCGGACCTGCACCCCTCGTGAAAGCACACCTTCAGTTGGATGCAAGAACCCAAACTGCAGCACTGTTAATTTGCACCCATTTGCATAGAAACATAGTTTCTTAGTGAGCAACGGCACAGTCGAACAATTGCCTTATGATAAAAATCTTTAAGTATCTGTCTTGGCAACAGTTCATTGAGCACAACAACTTTAACAACAATTTAATTACCAACCTAAATTGTTGCTTTTAAGGCTTCATGGTCCCTGATGTTATTAAGTTCCGTATAGGAAAGGTACCTTTATTGTAGCAAAACTAAAATAACAATGGGGCTGGAAATGAACCTGTATCCATTCTTTTTGAAGAACAGGATCGTTAGCATGTTGTCGAAGACCAGAAATGAGGAGTAAATTTTTAACCCAGGCTTCTGTACCAAGCCACTTTGTGATGATTTCACTTAAATCGGGATTGCAAAATGCTAGCCATCTTCTCTGTAGAGATGAAAAGTGAAGTTATTCAAACAGGAATCAAGCGACATATAATTATATCTGAACATCGATGAGTCTTGTGACAACCCCCAGCATAAACTTAAGAGGATAAAATCATGCAACATCATGGGCATTATCCTGTTAGAAAAGAATACCTGAGTTACACCATTTGTTTTATTCTGGAACTTATCCGGCCATAACTCTGCAAAATCCTGCACGCAATTCATCATATCATTAGATCTCAGGAATTTGTAAAACCATCGTCTGGATGGTAAGGTAAGGTGGCGTCCAAGACTAGTGTATGTACCAAGTAAATGGTCTTCTTTATAATTTCTGAATGAATTTCTGATACACCATTCAGCGTGTGGCATGCTACAAGGGCCAACGTAGCCATCCGAACATTCTGAACAATAAGAAAATGAGGAAAAGAAAGTTACTTTGTATACAACAAGAAACACGAGCAAAATAAAATTAGTGCACAATGGCACTGATGTTCCTTACACCCCAAACGACTCAAGGTATGCATGATCAGAATCAGACAAGTTTAACCATATAAACAGTTCTAATATCAGCCATCCATAATAAAATGTTGCAGTACTCTACAAAATTAACTGACTATTTCAAACTAGAGTTGTGTTGTTACCTTTTTCTCCCCTTCTTCAATTATTGACATTCGAGCCAGCCGACCATAATCATTTCCAAACTTCCGTTTTAGATCTTCGAGGAAGTAGTAATTTATCCGATAGATAATCTGACCAATTTTAACAACCACAAAACAGAAATTGGGTTCAATAATTTTACGTAAAAAGAAACCAAAAATGGAAAGGAAGAACCTTCATATGTCGTGGAAGCACATTTTCCAACAGCTCTACAGGCCACTTTTCCAGATTTTCTTTTATCACAGTGTGAATCGTGAAAGAATACACCTTAGTTGTGATATCCCAAGCCTTCTTCCAATCCAAACTTTCCTCATCAACAAGTATTCGCATTAACTCTATAACTCCAATTGTTGGGTGTGTGTCATTTAGATGAAATGCCACCTGTAAATAATGCCATATAAGACAAACAAATTTCTCAATAGCAATAGCATGAAGGGAAATAATATGGCATGCCATGATGAACTGGCTCAAATGAAATTCATATTCCTATTCTTAGCTGCACTGCAAACCTTAACTCTTAATTTGAGCAAACCTTGTCTGCAAAGCAATCAAAAGTGGAATGACGTTCTTTAAATCTCCGGACAACATCCTGTAAAGATGCTGAAACAAGAAAATATTGCTGTTTTAAACGGAGCTCCTTTCCCTGCAATCAACAAAGATTTTAGACATGAAATACCAGTAAGTTTATTGACACAAGAAAAAAGACGTGTTTATTTAAGCATAAGTATTAGAATATATGACAATGAGTAACTAGATAAAGAATCCATTCAGCCTGGTAAACAAATTCTCCATGGTATTATGCAAATAAGTCATTAGCCAACTAACCTGATATGTACGATCATCTGGGTAAAGTACATTGCTGATAATTTCTGCCCTTTGCTTGCCTAACACTGAGTTGACATAATCCCCAGTGTTGAAAGATTGCTGCCACAATGGACTGGTTAGAAACAAAATAGACGGGCAACAAAAACACAAAATATGCACTGCTCTGCCTTGAAAACATTTACCACATCAGGTTTCATGTAATCTAGAGCTTCTGTCCCCTCTCTTTATGGTTATCGTAATACGGAACTTAACAGCGTGAGAACATAGCAGGGAAATCTCAAAAAGAAAGCTGGAACGGATGCAGAAGGTTTGGCATGTAACATGACTCACGAGTTGATAGGTTAGAATGTCAAAGGAGCGACCAACTCTATCAGCTTTTATGATTGGAATTTTGAAAGCTCTTGGGGCCATGCTTACAATATGATGGATATCTGTTTTAAGTGTTATACTCAGAGTGCATTAAAGAAGACCCATGCTAGGATAGACTGCATGACATCCACTACCTACCTAGGTTTCACTAAGTGAGGCATGGAAATCAAATTTCAGCTTGCAATCAACATAAGAACCAAAGCATACTCCTGCTCCAATAACTCGGCAACAAGCACAAATAATGCAAAGCTTTTGCTTTTCATCTTTTCTATTCAGGAGTTTTTACGTGCATATATGCAGGCATGCACACTCTTTGGTGGCAAAATCAGTTACTATATTCATTATCTCATCTGATCGAAGATGTGAAACTTACTAGATCGAACTCACCACTCGGCTTTGCAGCCCAGAGTCGCAAGTTTATTGTATTGTTTGTACCATACCCAGGGATAGGATTGTCATAGGCAACAGCTTCTACCTGCCATTGTCCATTACTTTTTGTCATCATGAAAGCTAAAATAGAATATTTATCTCAAAATTAACTTACCACTTCATCAGGTATCCACTTGTATTCTTTCCTATTATTCACCATTGTCTCCTCAACCTTCCCATAATACTGTGAAAGCAGCCCCATATTGGAAGTTACTCGAGATACAGATATATAGATCCTCAAAACACTTTCACAAACTAATTTTTAAATGATCTCACTTTTACAGGGTAAGTAGTATGTATGCGTTGAATTTCCCAGGGGTTCCCAAAATTCAGCCAATAATCTGGTCGTTCATGCTGAAATCCATCTTGTATTACTTGGCGAAATATTCCATATTCATATCTCAGGCCATACCTACGTGAACAAGTTGCTTTGTCTTTTGGTTATACAAAATCACATGCAGGCTATTAATCACAATAAATTGCACTTAAACTAAAATTTGCATTTATTTGTCATAGTCTATCAGGCACTAACTGATACTGGCATGCACAAAGTCACTCTATATAAGCTAGATGAAGTCTCCAGAATGTACATTTGAAGCAGTCTATATTGTAGTTGAACCAAATGCTGAACCATATTCATTGTAATTTAGAAGCTAGCTTAGCTGTTCAGGAGAACCAAACATCCTTACCTGATTCGGCCGAAGCTTTAAAAGATATGAAAGCTAAATAGGGGAGCCTCCAAGGCCCTCTCACATATCATCAATAGATAGTAGTGTATGAGTAAGATATGGGAAATAGCCATGGTCTGGCAGCAAATTCTGCCACAGTTATCTCGTGCTTTTAATCACTCTAGACAGAATCACTATTTCGAACTCTCCAATTGTATCCACTTTCTCTTCCCTGTGATGAAGTGCCCAAACTTGCGTGACATAGAAATCGGTATCAAACAAAAAGACCTTAGTCTTTACATCATAATAAAGCCTTTGGAAGCATTGCCTCTCCCCTAACGCGACAAAATGTAGCCCTTAGAAATCTTGTTTACGCTGCTGCTTTGAAAGAGAACAAGGAACCTTAGAAGTCCACTCAAAGATAAGTGTAAGCAGAGACATTTTCTAATGGCTTTCTCAACTTTCCGTTTCTCATGTCGTGCTATCACTGACCAATAAGTTCCAACGAAAGTTGTTCAAAGGGACTGCATGAAAATGCTTCCTCAATATCACTCTCAAAGTGAAGAGTAAGAATATTCTGTCAACTTCAACACATAGAAGCCAATGGGAACCGGTCACCATTCCACTATGCTTTTGAAGGCAAGATATGGCTGTAGCAAATCAGTCTTTAGCACATCTTTAGTATGCTCAGTTTGGTCATGTTTGGATTCTTAGAGCCCTCTGGCATATATTGGACATGAGACACCTTTTATCTTGTCTAAACGGCAGATGGTGAAGGGACTCTCATCTAAACTATAAGGTATTGGAGAATGAGGCATACCTTGACAAACAGCCTCGGTTAACCTGCTCAATATAGTTATCTTTCCTTCAAATCCTGAACACACCACTGCAGCTAGTTCATCCAAATTTATACTATATGAATGAGTCATCTCTTGCTGTCACATTACCATAATCTTAATTATTGATCACACCACACAAATGCTTTGGTTCAAAGACTCCCATGTCATGATTGAGAGACAACAAGTCTAAAATGGACTCATAATGGCTAGGAGTATGTAAGCAATCAGGTTCCATGTGTGCTGATGATGGCAAGGAGTATGTCACCAATCAGGTGAGTATCTCAGCTGTCACAGAACCAAACGGCTGTCAATTTCATACTGTAATAGCAGCGCAGATGGAGCATAATGGAATGGCAACAAGATCTCTTTAAGCAGACTTCCTTTTCCTTTTCACTCATTCACTCACAAGGCTGTTGATACCTCATATGAATAACAGAAGATAAAAAATACATGAGTAGGCCAAATATAACACCGTCCCTTATTCTAATTATATATAAAGCTAGGCCATTTTTCTAATGATTGAAAACGTGCCCGAGTCTCTTCCACACATTTATGCTTATATTTAGTTTCGGGTCTGCTTGCAAATGTCTCATAAACCCAAGTGGTCTCTCGTAGACGTTAATATAATCTTTCTATCTTTCTGATCCAAACTACTTTCTGCTGATGCCCAGGGGGATAACTAAAGGCCACTTTTTTAGGAAGGCATAGTAGGATTTTAGACATGGAATTCATCTGGTTTGACATCCTCATGGAACATTCAAAGATGTGGAGCCTCCACCTGTAGTACTGGAGGAGAACAGCAACCACTTTCTGCCAATATTGTATACCCGCAGGTGGGCTATACAATAGTGGATGGAAATGGGATAGGGCTGTTTTTCAAGAGTATCATTTTTTGATATGCAGGAGCATATATGTATTAGATGCTTTTATTTCTGGTCATGTAAGGTATCTTTGTTACAAACAGTAAGTGAAATCAAACTAAGTCCATACAAGACCGCAAGAGGAATATGTCAAGAATCCACACAGGACAGCAGAAACAAGAAATGGTGAAATAACTCGCCACCCAATCTTGAGCTCAAACGAATCTGAACTCCCCACAGGGTTGAGAGATGGCACACAAGAAGAACATATCTATAGACATCCTGATCTCCAGATTCAATCCTAGCTCAACTCACTGCTATATTATGAATATAAGCTTACCCCCATGCAGGATAGTCAAGTGTGGCAAGTGAATCAAGAAAACATGCTGCAAGCCGGCCTAGACCTCCATTTCCCAAGGCAGCATCACGCTCCTGCATACCAGATTGAATCAACAATCAGTAGCTGCCCAGTTTTGCATAAAATCGCTACAATACGCGCACAAAAAATTTAACCCATCTCTAGCACAACTGCTTTTATTCAAATGTATTATAAATCTTCTTACTTTTGCACATCCTACTACATTTCCGTACATTATATTTCTATCCCAACATCAGTCATGTGACTGTGGTCACAAACTGATTATATGCCAAACAAGCCACTAACAAAGCTTGTTGTAAGGATCCTCGGACCAGCTGGAATACCAAGTGGGGTCCACAACCCAAACTTAGGAGGAAAACCATCTCAGTGCTGGGATGCTTCATACTGCACGAAAACCGCAACCTTTTTGTTTCTGAAACTCTTTTTATGTACTCTTCTTTACAAACTGAGGGAAGAGCGCGTTTAGTATTCCCTTAACCTTCGACCTTAGAAGCCTTTCACGTAATCTGAATCTTGACAAAAGCCAATCCTGGAAAAGCTATTCCATTACATCTTCCAATCCTAGAAGAGAGTCTCTGAATAGCTGTACTCCTCCTATACAGTCATCTCCCATGCTTTAGTGCTGTGTCTGAAGGCAATGAATGTACCAGTCACTATTTCTTCTTGTTGCTCTTCCATGTATATAAGTAATGATAGCATAAAGGTTGACCATAAAATTGCATCGCAAATACTGAAGTAGACCAATTAAAAATGAACGGAAAAAAGAAAAGATTCTATTACTTCCACAAAGCAAAAGGTATTATCGAGCTCATGATGAAAATGATAATCAGAGCACTGCACCATAACTCTCATCTCTGAACATGCCCATACTCTAAATGAAGAAAAAATGACCCACAGGGTTGTCCAGATAGCTCTCAGGCATGTAATGACAGAAGCCAACAAGTTTATGGCCTAGTTTATTTAGTATATTTAGCATGTGTCTGCATTATTAGTCGAGAGTTCTGGGTAACAAATAAATGACCACCTGTCCCACTAATATTTCCAAAGTGAAGCCAAGTTTGTCTCACCATATTGACCTAGTTTAAGCGGTTCATTAGCATCCCCTTAAATGAGTTGCATTATAAATTTGATTCAAGAGTTTGAGAAATCTTGACCTGCTCCGCTAATACTTCCAAATTAAAACCAAGTTGTCTTAAGGCTTCTGCATACTGGTCCTTCACACCTAGGTTAAAAATGCTGTTCAACAAGGAACGCCCTATATGAATGTAGAATGCATGAGAAAAGAATATAAATATTAAATCATGGAATTCAATGCAGATCAAGAAAACATTGAAAGTGTATCTACCATAGAATAAATCTGTGAAATAAACAGAATATGCTGGTCCAAGAAACAGAGCACATCTCTTACAGGATCCTAGATCGGAATTTACTTGAGCTGATGACTTGACTTGTTTCTAGTGCATTACCCTAGCCGGCCCAGCTCTCCAGTTAGTAAAGCTGCACCTAGTGCCTATTTGTAATTTCATTTTGTCGTAAACTTTAAGAATAAGTTCCACAATCAATGAAGCTAGAAATTAGCCCTTCATTTCACCTAGATAATGCATAACCATTCAGACTTGCTGAATAGAGGAACTAGGCCTAAGAACCCCAATTGAATAATCTGAAGCTGGAATTAAGAAATTAATAAGAAGAGATGAACAGCAAAATCAACCAGAATTATGGATTTCATGGCCAGTGGAGCACTATCTATATTTTATAATTGTGGATCTTCATTGTGTTTTCTCTGGTAGCTGAAGGTATGCCTACTGCATTCTTGTTTCAGCTTTAAATCTAACCACCAATCATGCACCAAAGGAGAAGGACATGATTATACTCACAATTAGTTCATAGGTGGAGACAAACTAACTTTAGTTCTACAACAAAGCACCCTTGAAAGAACATTGTTAAATGTTATTATATTCTTATGTTAGATCAACAAGTTTACAAAAGAATGGACAATTGATTATGTGTAAAAGCTTTACACTGAAATACGTACCCATAAGGAACTCCATCGAAACATAATAAACTCGTTTTGGGTCCTTCTCCCTTAGGAGCATATGAGTGTCATTCCATTTCTCAAGGAGACGATCACGAACACTAAAGGCAGTGGCCTGCAAATTAAGTTCTAACTGTAATTTGTTTATTAAATCTAAACAACGTTAACAAAAAAGACTAGCAAAACATCCCATTGCAAATGTTTCCCAGATGGACTTAGAATGGCTGTCCTTTATTGCAGAAGCATGAGTTTAATTTTCTACAAGGTCCTTTTGCTGCCAGTAGGTGATAAGCCCTCTTTGTGTTCTATGGATCACGTGTGGATAGTATTGGGTGCATTCTATATGTTTTGTATCTTTTATTTTATCTGATTCAGCTAATATGGTAAGGTGTACATAGACATGGATTTAGAAAGGCATAGCATCAAACATTTTCCTTCACTGGCACAAAACTCAATATTGAAAACTCAATATTGGAATGGCTATCTTACCTGGTATGCCTCAAAGTCGTCGAACTTGAATCGAGACCTTGCAAGTGTGTATTCTGTATGATGTAATATACTTTTCTGAATGCTGAAAATATCATTTTTCATATACTTGTCCATGAGCCTGTACAAGACATCCATTCTCTGCTTGAGCTCGGGAGATTCATCTGTGGAAGATCCTTGTTCGGTGAAAAATTTAGATGAACGTATAACTGGCAGCACTGCAGTTTGTTTCAACGTATTGGTGATCACCATTTCCACATTCTTCATATCCTTTAGGTCTTCGATTTTCTGCCCCCCCGAATTGGTTATGAGAAATGTAGTAGCTATGGCCTCCTCCTCAGGACCCTGAAAATCAATTGACAACTTGTTGACTTTCACGCCCAATGATTTAAAGGCAGCAATCATTGCCTGCAAAATGCTGGGCCTCTGCTGGACACTCACTGTAAGCACAGTGCACAACTCATGAGAATTGTTGTCCCAGGTAATTTGCGGTGCAATTTCAACAGTGGGGGCTCTTCCTTTCCCACTCTCTGTCTGAACATCTATAGCAGCATAAATATCTCGTGGAAGTGATGCTCTAGCCTGCTGTCTGGTAGATGCAACCGGATTCTGTTCCTTGTAATCCTTTGCTCTAAGACAGACTTGCCTGTTTCTAAAATCACCCAAAGCTTTGCCATTTCCAGCTGCAGCTAGAAGAGCATCCAGGCAACTAGGGGTCCCTGCTTTACAAAACGCCATGCCAGAGAAGAATACACAGATCTATATTTGCAACAAGGGAAAAGGATCAATAAAACATGGTTTTTTGTTGATACTATCCAAATGAGCTCGAAGAAGTGGCCATCAAACCTGGATCTGCATTATTACAGTCACGGTAACTGTGACAACACAAAATCTGCATGTAAGGGGACCACAGTCTATTTTTGCATGGACCTCATTTGATTCTTGTATGATTAGCCCCTTCCTAAGTTTCAAGTTGAATTGCCATTTGGCAATACGTTTGTTGCTGTTGTGCAGAGTTTTGTGGCGAGCAGCCTTCCTGATGAATATTCGTTTCAGCGCCACTCGTTGAATATTCCTTGTAATTTAACTCATGAAACTTTTTTGGCAATTGTTCGCTTAATTCCCAAAAAAAAACCCTTTATTTTTTAAATTCCCAAAATGCCCTTAATTTTTAAGTATTTTCCCAACATTTTGTAACCAAAAAATCGCCAAAAACACGTATTTACATAGAGCATCATTTTTTTACAGAGGAAGTGTTTCTTATAGAGACAATAATTTGGAAAATAAATTTCAGAAAATCATTATGACAAAAAATATGCAATAGAAATGTCAAATAGGATTTTTGCACCTGCGTTCATTTTGTCCCATGTTACCACAACATATGCACTTATACACACGCTTTACTTTATCCTTATCTTCTGGCTTATCCCGTTTTCTTTTTAGGCCTGCCAAGAGGGAGACATGTTGCAGAGGCAGCATTTGATCATTTTTCAAGTTGTTTAATATTTGGAGGATAAATAGCTCCAACATATCAATAGCAAAATGAGCTCTACAAGTAACCTGGATGGGTCTGAAGCAGCTTCTCCACAAGATGCACGCAAAGCTTCTCCTTCAATACGATTTTTGTAAAAGCATTAAATTAGTTGGCTCGATCATTTCTAGTATTGGAATGATAGGCTTATCTCTAGTGATTTTTAAATTACAAAGGGTTATTTGGGAAAATACTTAAGAATTAAGGGCATTTTAGGAATTTCAAAAATAGGAAGGGCTTTTTGGTAAGTAAATCAACAATTAGGGTTATTTTGGTAAATTTTCCTAAGTTTTAAATTTAGTAGCGATATGTTTTAATTTTTAGCAGGGTTGCCTACCCCGATGCACAATTTCGTGCTAGCCTATATACGTAGGCACCCTGTCACTTGACCTTCCACGCCTCAGCAAAATTCCTCTTCTTCGAGCTCCAGCCATGCTCGTCCCTCTCCCTCCTTCCTTTCACTCGAGCAAAACCTCTTCTCTGGTATGTTTTTCCGGTATATTGCTATAGGATGTCCTCTTACAGCACCTCTGTCTTAAGGATTTTTAGTGACGTATGGGGTAACAAGCCTAGAACACATTTTAGCCATTAGCCATGAGAACCTGATCCACTTTGACAATTATACTTCTCCGGCACAAGACTTTTAAATGGCATGTGCCTCCTCTCTCTGACCATGACTATTGCGAGCATGCTAAAGTTGAGCTCTGCTTTGTCAAAGCCTATAGTCATGAAAAGATGCTTTGGTTGCCTGAGAGCCAGCTGTGGTCGAAGGTTTATTCCTAATGCGTTCAGAAACGTTAAGTCTTGGCTTCTTGGCAGAATTTAATTGGCATGAGAATGGCAAGCCTGCTAAAAACAATGGCCAACATTCAGGTTTTCGCTTTCCTTTTTTTGGTATTTAATCTTTGAATTCTTGGTTTTTTACAATTTTATCCCAGTGTCCTAGAAACATTATAGTGGGTTTTGCCTTCTCATCTTCTTTGGAGCATGACCTGCAGATCCTTCTGCACGTTCCAGGTTAAAGAACTGTGAAATTTGAGATTTGGTGGAGTTCTCCAATGCCAGGATGGGGATTTTGAAGAACTCAAGAATCCTTGACATTCATCCATTTCTTTAAAAAAACATAGCAGGGAGTATAAGATCCTGTTACCTGCACCCACAAAAACAATGATAAGCATTAATATGGTTGTAATACTTGGGGCGTCAGATGTCATAACATCTTATAGGTTTAAAGCCTTTCACCCTGCTTGTTTAATACAAACATATCACTGGGAAAGGTCACTTCAAAAAGAGGTGATAGAAAAAACTCTAGATAGTTTAGATTCTGTATACCAACATGAATAGCTAGACATCAAATTAACCAGCATATGGTCCTACTAGATTTATGTTAGCATAAAACATCAATTGCTTAGCTACTGTTATTCCTAAAGTCCTTAGGACTTATAAAGATCTCATCAATTCTATGTGCATTTCCAATATGCAGTACAACACAACACACAATCTAGTTTATTGTATATATCAAAGACATTCACAAGTTAGATATAAGCATGATTTCTGTAATCTACAAGCATAAGGCCCGAAATACAAGGTTCGTATTTATTTCTATTGCACACCACTATGAAGTTTCTGCTACTGAAATAGTGCAACATAAACTATTCCTAATGTGTAGGATACTTTAGATCCAGTGCATTCAAGCCATGTTCCTTAAATATTCATATTAATAAAAAGGAAAGGTCAGATCTAGTCTAATTCTTATGCATCAACTAGATTTGTCTGCTATAAAAGGCGTTAGGTGCTTATGCAAACCATTTACCTGTACTAGTTAAATTGTGCAATACAATCAACTTTAAGTCCAACTGTCTAATTATGTCTATCAGAAGCATTCTATAGTTAGATATACGAGTATTCTCTATTACCCACAGGTAATATGCCAGAATTAACCTGTTCATATTGATTCTTAGTGTTAGAATAATGCATTAAGTACATTACTAATACACATGCATAATGAACTAGTCAATATCAAATGCATATGTAGAAGCATTCGTAGAATCCCAAGACTTAATTAACCTATTAAAGCATCAAATTCCTTTCCGGTGATTTGCATGGGCAGTACAGAACATGTGAGTTCAACTATAGGGGGTTTTTTCGACCACTTTACATAGGCATATTTACCATTGGGGGGGTTTTTCACCACTATTTAGGTGTAAACTATATACTTTAGGGGTTAAATTAGCTTTCATAAGTCAGTATAACATGGTGTTTTTGGCCACCCCGTGAACGCAGATGGCATATCCCCTTTGTTATAAGTGAATCCCCCGGGATTCCTCTGCTCAGGTCAATGAAAGTAATATTAAAACTACAAAAACCTGAGTAGTTGGATGCCCATGCTAGTATTGACATCTTCATGCTTGTTCTTGGGGCTAGTAGAGCCAAGAATTTCAATGGCAGTAGTCCCCTTTTCCTTGTTGTGTTCAGCTTTTGGAAACCCAGCGTTCACAATAATGGCTTCCTTTTCTTTATCATTTTTACTGCCTTCCTGCCCAGCACCTTGGTCTACACTGCTTTTTGCTTCAGAAAGCTTAAGCTTCTTATGAAAATTAAAGATCGGCTTCTTGCTACTGGAATTGGCATTTTTTTGCAGCAAGCCTTTTCCTAGTTGCTTGGCTCAAGTCACCTTTCTTTCTTCCCATACTGCTTAGTGGATCTAGTCGCAATAAGGGACAGGGCATGTGCCTACCAGCTTGCAAAGTCGGAGTAAGGCTTTGTGTTATGACACAACTTATAAATGCCAAATGCTTAACAGATACCGTCTGTTCTTAGTTTAGAAACAACTTTTGACTTCTAGAAATCAGTTAAATGCCTAGAATCGTTGTCCTCCAAGCCTTTTCACATGTAACTGATTCATGATAAGGCCTGAGCTTTTCTCAAGCCAGAAGTCCTGCTCTATTCTACATCACGATCAACCTAAATCTTATACTCTAATATGTCGGATATTTTAGGGCTTTGTGTGGTTATTTTTTGAACAAAACTACAATGAATTGCAAGTGCTAAAATATAATCTACCATATAAGCACCAATTCATTAATTTGAGAAAAAATACATTCTCATTTTGCTCAAAACAGCTTGCAGGCTGCGTTTAAAAGCCTATTTTGCAAACGGTCGTCATTGCTCTGAAGCAAGAAGCCCTTCAGAGTGCTCAATTTTAG
This sequence comes from Isoetes taiwanensis, assembly GCA_021234155.1. Lineage (NCBI taxonomy): Eukaryota > Viridiplantae > Streptophyta > Lycopodiopsida > Isoetales > Isoetaceae > Isoetes > Isoetes taiwanensis. Next base: position 1,015,750 of record JAJEKV010000036.1, on the reverse strand, counting down.
AAAAACAATATGTTGCACTTATGAGCAACGTTATTGCCCCTATTCTACAAGAGTTTCTAGCTTCCATCGAAGTCATGACTGCTCCTCAAAGCATCTGATATCAAGTCGATGTAATCGTCATCGTGATCTTTTCAACATTGTTACACGATAAAAACGAGCAATTTATGCAGTAGAAAAGGGGAGGGGAGGGGAGGGGAGAATACAGTTAGGCCTTGAATATAAGGCGGAAGAATATTTATTATAATAAACTATACATTCCATGAACCTAGCATCCACAAGCATCCACCCAGCTTAGAAGAATCGCAACGGCGATTAAATCCCATCTTTTCTTAACGATTCTTCATGTACATTCCATGGAGATGCTCTAACAAATGCAGGATTCCCATCTGCATCAATAATCACTTCCCCATTCGCGATGTCTATTTGCTGCTGACTCAATTCCAGTAGATCTTCCATGTCCATTTCAGTATAGTTGGTCTTCTCGAGGATCTCCTGATTGTTCTCATCAGCATAATCTACAAGGGATTTCTTTAATACCTCACCGAAGTCATCTTCCGTATCCTGATCATCGAAAGGACGAAGAATGTACATGGGCGGCTTGTGATGCATTCTATCACAGATCTTGTCGAAATCTTGATCGCTTCCCAGACAATTATTCTCAGTGTCGGATGCGTCATCCATATACTGATCCTCAACCTTGTCAGATCCAATGTCTCATCATAGTTTTCGTCTTGAAAATTATTTATGACATCGTCCAAGTTATCGGGTATGACCGTGCCCCTCATGATGTGCACATGGGGGGAAGTTCCAAAGGGTTCTCCCCTCTCGAAATTAGATTGTTTCTACAACTTCCCCTCCCTCCCCCTGCCCGTCTTCACTTACATCCATATCTCACTTATATCCAGAACATTCTTCTTGCCCAAATATATGGACTTGCCCTTTGAAAATTCAGACGACCTCACCCTCGAGGATTCAGGTGAGTCAAACTTTCCAGGGTCAAGTGACTTGCGCTTGCTTGCGCTTTAAAGACGAACCCAACTTTGGCAATGAAGGCACCTTTGCGTTGGCAACAGGTGTCGACCTTTTCTATAGAATTTCCCTGTTTAAATCCTTGCATCTAGCAGGTAGCCAGGTGTTGTCCATTCTCGTGGGCATTTTGTCATCCTTCAGGGCCTTTATGATATAGCTTGATGGTTTCTTGTCAGTAGCAAGAAACTTTCTGCATGCACTGAATTCCAGTAGTATATTTCTATTGCATTTATGGCCAGCAACTTCTATAGATTCATAAGAGGGCAGTGATGAGCCATAACCTCTGGCACTATGATCTTTTCTACCGGCTTTAAGCTTCATTGAACCTGCCATCATCATAGCAGGGTCATAATAATTAAGCTACAAGATGTACTGAATGAACTAGTGTTGGGTTATGTCTTCCACGGAGCAGAGAATAGCATTTTGAACCTTCTCAGTGTTGCCTTTCCATATATGCACTATTATCCCCATTTGCTAACCCACCTTAAATTTTTCGCTTGACGTTATAAATAGACACAACTCCTTTTGTTTGTTTCCTTCTTTCTGTGGCACAGCCCGTGATGTTTCCATACACCATCTTCTATCTGGACCAGGTGTCACAACTCTAAGTGGTATTCATATTTGTAGGTCCTTCCCAAAGTTCAAAAATCCGGTTAGTGGCATAACATAGAATGCTTGGCAGGATTGCAAACGCGATCCTCCCAAGCAACATGTGCTGAATAAAATATCTTTACAATGAATAAAACAATTACACAATCATCTAACATGATTAAAACATCTGGGAAGGATCGAGATTACGATTTGCCTGAGATGGGAGTTTGCTTTTCTAAACGACAGGATCCTAACTGAAAGACAATGTCGTCAATGCTTATCTATCAATTGCGACAATAAGACATACAATTGCTACGCATATTTGACATGCGAGATATGTCCTACAACCACAATGGATATGCTCAGGACTAAAATTGTAGCAAAACCAAGAAGCAAGTCTAGGCCTAAGCTTAGAAGGATCGCAATCGCAATCCTTGAAAGAGAAATTTGAGATATTGCAAAACCATTTTATTGCTTGAGAAATGGTAGAGGCGAGTCCTAGCTCTACAGGATTGCTATAATGATCCTATGTAGCTAGTCTTAGTAGATAAACACGAAACACACGATAAAAAATCGCTGACGATGATCACCGATGAAGATGCTTATATTATCAAATATTACAATATTTTCAGCCATGTTAGAAAAAAGCAAATGTTTATGTATGTAGAATTCACAGCATCCCGCCTTCAAGTAGCCAGTACTCACAAATGCACAGGCCACCAACCCTCGTTTGCTGGTTAGCCATTCGTCAGGCATCACCTAAGAAATATGATCATACTGCCAGTCCTATGAAATGTTGATCAGTCCATGACGACGATGGCAATGTGAATTACATAGTACGTTAGCGGGATACCTGAGAAAGGCTTTATGCACAGAGTGGGCATGAAGAACCATGTCCTGGTAGTCTTTCACTGGGTACGCCACCAATAGATCAAACAGAAGCTCCATCGCCTCCCTCAGTTGTTCCACGCATTCCCAGTACAATGGAGGTCATCGGAATAAGACGTACAATCGTGCAATGGATCTCTTGGATCATCGAGAATGCTTTCTGTTTTATGCACGGCATACTGCCGCACAAGTACAAAAACCTCCCAACCCTTCTCCGCTCCATCTGTGTTGCTTGAAGATGCCACATCTATCACATTTCCTATCCAAAGCATAGAAAAGCACCATTATTGTCCGTAGAGATTTTGCATCACTATGGACTTTTGAGAACACTACCATAAATAAAGATTGCGGTTGCGATCCTTCTAAGCTAGCTGGTTGACCAAGCAAGGCATAACAAGAGCAGGTGATGCAATCAGGAATAGAAGAGGCGAACCCTAGCAATATCCGAAAGTTTAGTAATTTCACCAGCTCAGAAGAAGCGCCGTTGCGATCCTTTTGAGCTAGTGAAATTGGAGTTCGCCATGGCGGCCCTTCCAAGCTCAAAACTGCAAAAATAACTACAACTTAGGTGCGCCCTAAGCTATAGCTAAAAAACTTGAGAAATTTCATATTCGCGAGGGGGTTTTCTTAGCGCCATCGGTAGCTCGATCAGGTAGGCGCTCATAAAAGTTCTAAGCCGGATAGCATAAATTCACGCTGAATATATAGGACTTAGTGCCATTAATACAAGAGGTCGCAATTAATACTTCATAATGGCGTCACACGTGCCATAAATATGGCCGTCGCAGTAATTTCATACTTGATCAGCCCAATCACTACCTCTGAAAACTAGACAATTGCTCTTTGAAGAGGCGATGTGAGGCGGGACAAGATCACCATGGCGATCCATCCGAGTAGATAAAGAAGGACAAAGTATGCAGAAATGACAAGAGAGCACCCAAGTTTTTATATATAGTAAAAAAGTTATAATATTTTTAGCCATGTGGGGCAAGCAATGCAGCATTATATTTACATGAATAAAACGTTACCCATCATCGCCTAGAGAATGCCTTTGGGGCGTATCCCATCATCGCCTACACGTCCAAGATATTGGCACATGCACCTTACTGACTAGAATGCATGTTCCTTACTTAAGCTAACTAAGAGCACACTAAGCTAAGCACCTGGCAAGTCGGCGTCGACAAGCTCGGAGACGACTCGCCCATCGAATTCCTTCATGAAGTCCAGGTATTGCTTCTCTAAATCCTGCTTCAATACCCACGTTGCATCTTCCACGGGCAAGTGCTTCCACTTGGCCAAATATTGGAGGAACTGAGACCTCCTGGTCTTCTTGAATGCCTTATCAAGAAGCAATTCAGGCACAATTTCAACTTGTTCCTCCGTCATTTCCAACAGGGTTGGAGTTTCCAAAACCTCATTAGAATTTGGGTTGTGCCTTTCTAAGAGGATCACATGGAAGACCTTATGGACTTTGAGGTGCGCCAGGAGATCTAGCTTGTAGGCCTGGGTACCCACTCGCTCCAAAATCTTAAAAGGACCTGCCCACCTGGGAGCAAGCTTCTTGCAATTCCCTATTCGAAGCTTGGCTTGTTTCACCTTAATCTTCAACCACACACTGTCGCCTACCTTGAACTCCCTTACGGTCCTGTGCCTGTCGGCTACACTCTTTTGCCGACTTCTTGCTGCTAATAAATATCCCCTTACCTCTTCAACCAGCTGCTGCATATCTGATAGCATTTGCTGGGAGACTTCTACCTTTGACACTGGGTTGTGCCATGTATCAGGGGTCAGGCACTGGTATCCATAATTAATCATGAAAAGAGACATCTGGGATGACTCCTGCTTCGTACTATTGTAGGCGAACTCTACTAAGTGGATGAAATCATCCCACTTAGACTGTTTGTTTCAAACATAACTCCTTAGCATATCTTCAATAATTTGATTAGTTCGCTCCGTCTGACCGTCCGTCTATGGGTGATATGTTGTGCTCATGGAGAGCTTCGTCTGGATGGTGCTAAACAGATCCTGCCAGAATGCACTCATAAACTTAGAATCTCTATCCGAGATAATCTCACGAGGCATGCCATGGAGTCTAAAAATCTCCCTTGCGAATAGGATGGCAGTGTCTAGTGCCGTATCTGTGGTTGGACAACTTGTCCACAACCACCATCAAAGCATCCTTGCTTCTTACAGTTCTTGGGAGTCCTGTGATGAAGTCCATACTTATAACTTCCCATTTTGCATTTGGCACGGCTAATGGCTCTAAGGCTCCTGGGATTCGGAGTTGCTCCGCTTTGGTCCGCTGGCATAGCTGACACTCCCGAATGTATTGGGCTATCTGTTTCTTTATTCCTAGACAGAAGTAGCTACTTCTTATCTTGAAATATGTCTTCATGAACCCTGCATGGCTGGCTATGGGACTGTTGTGTGTATCGTGAAGTATTAGCTTCGTTACTCCCGATGATCCAGGTACACATAACTTGTTCTTATGGTATAGAAGGCTACCTTCCTTCTTATAATGCTTGAAGGTCTCCCTTTCCTTATTTGTTCTTGCCTCCTTAGAGAGGCTAGCCCACGCTTCCTTAAAGTCGCCATCTGATGGCAACGTTTCTTCAATCCTCTTGCCATACTCACTTGAGAGGGTCGATATGGCATTGCAATGTGTTCTTGTCTCAAATGGTCTTCTGGAGAGTGCATCTGCAACTACATTCAACCTACCAGGTTTATAGACTATTTCGAAGTCGTACTCTTCGAGAAATTCCATCCACCTCCTTTGTCTTAGATTGAGGAGTGGTTGCGTGAAAATATACTGGAGACTTTGGTGATCTGTATCTAATTGAAATTTTCTTCCCAATAAATAGTGTCTCCAGATTCTCAAGGCCCTCACAATGGCCAAAAGCTCTTGGTCATGAGTCGGGTAGGTTTGCTCCGTGTCGTTCATCTTCTTGGAGTCGTATGCGACTACCCTTCCTTCTTGCATGAGGACTGCTCCTGTTGCTAGCTTGCTAGCATCTGTCGCCAGTAGCTTATCCTTGATTGGATCTGGTAGGATGAGGACCGGTGCTGTGGTTAGTGCCTCTTTGAGCTTCTCAAAGGAGGCTTGGACATTCTCAAGCCAATGCTTTGTCCAATCCTTCACCTTCTTATCTTTGGTGAGGTCCGACAGAGGGGACGCCCACTTAGCGAAGTCCTTCACGAGCTTCCGATAATATCCTGCCAGGCCGAGGAAGCTTCTTACTTCACCCACGTTTCTTGGTGCCGGCCAATCCACTATAGCTTCAATATTTTCCTGATCAGTGGAGATCCCTTCCGATGATACCACATGGCCCAAATATTTACGAAGTGGCACTTAGAAAGCTTGCCATACAATCGATGCCGCCTTAGCTTCTCCAAAACCCTTCTCAAGTGCTGACAAATCCCTTCTATGGACTTGCTGTAGACTAGGATGTCGTCGAAAAATACGATGACAAATTCATCTAAGAATTCTCTGAAGATATCATTCATCAGGCGCATGAAGGTTGCTGGGGCATTGGATAAGCCAAAAGGCATTACCGTGAATTCATAGTGCCCATATCGCGTTCTGAAGGCAGTTTTATGGATATCTTCTTCCTTGAACCTTATTTGATGGTAGCTTGACCTTATGTCAATCTTGGAGAGGACTTTTGCTCCCTGGAGCTGGTCCATCAAGTCATCCGCCCTTGGCAGAGCGTATTTATTCTTTATCGTTTGCTCATTAAGTTGACGATAATCAATGCACATCCTTAGACTTCCGTCTTTCTTCTGGACGAAAAGGATGGGTGCTCCAAAAGGAGACACGCTTGCTCTTATGAATCCGAGCTCAAGCAGTTCTTGCAACTGCTTCTTGAGCTCTACCAGCCCTGGAGTGCTCATCCTATAGGGTGCCTTGCTGGTAGGCTTAGCATCTGGAGCTAGTGTGATTTCACACTCTACACCCCTATAAGGTGGTAACTGACAGATTTCATCCGTGAATACATCATGAAACTCCTTAATGAGACTTGCTATTGGCCTAGGCAACTGATTTCCACTTGGCTCACTTCCCTTTGCTTTACTTGGGTCAACTGCCTCTAGCCTCAAGATGTAATCCACCCTATTTCTTATTATGCTTTTCCTCAACTGCTTCATAGTGATACATTGCATAGCTGAAGTTACTTTCTTACCTTTTACTACGTATCGATTGTCGTTCGGTGCCGTCATAGAGATTTCGTTGCGGTCGCAATCTATCATAGCTTTTGCTGGCCTTAAGAACTCCATTCCTATTATGAGGTCATATTTCCCAATGTCCATCACTTCGGCGCCCATCGGCCACTTGCTTCCACTAAGATTTATGTCAAAATTGATCCTCCTCCCCTTAATGTGGCGAATGGCGCCACTTGCCATGCTAATTGGCCTTGGCTTGGACTTCAAGATCTTATTCTTCATGAGAGCAGCAAGCCTTGGAGAGGCAAAGTTGTGGGATCACTACCTGTGTCTATCAAGACTATATGTGATTTGCTATCTATAATTCCTTCCGCCGAGATTACTGTAGACTAATTCTTAACATCCCCTGACTCAATAGCTGCACAAGTTTTACACTCACCTTCTATGAAGTCTTGGGGTTCCTGTTGGTCACCTTCTTCTTCATCTCCCTCGGCTAGTGATTCCCAATCGGCAAGTTCAGCTAGAGCTGCCTGCATGACAAAGGGACAATTGTGTGTTCTGTGCCCTGGCTGAAAGCACCGGAAACACAGTTTCTTCTCTATGCATTCCTGTCTTTTCTCCTTTGGGATGCTGTCTAGGAGGAATTTAATTGACTTGCCTCCTGATCCTTCCTATGGCTTACGGTCTCCAAAGGACTTCCCCTGAGCTTTTCCTTGGTACTGGCCTCCTACTGGCATAGAGGCTGCCTGCCTAGTTTGATACTGCCCTGTTGTCTTCCCTTTGAATGGTAGTTGTTTCTGCCCTGGAGTTACTGGCACCTCCAAACTCAAGGCCTTATCCTCAACCTCCCCGACCGTTCTCAGATTGATTGCTCGAATCAACCTCTTAATGTTGTTGTTCAGCCCTTCAATGTATCCATCCACCGCTTGTCTTTCCGTGATTCTAGGTACATTGAGTCTCAGCCTCATGAACTCTTCGGTGTACTTGGCTACGGATAAGTTGCCCTGATCCAGTCTGTAAAACTGTTGTATCTGTCTGCTTGTGTGGGATCTCGGCACGTAGTGCTTGCGGAATGCCTTGCTGAAAGTCCTGAACTTGCAATTGTTTCTTCTCAGTTTGTTGTACTTTGCATATCTTTTCCACCATATTCTGGCTGGTCCTATCAAATTTGCCGTTGCCACTTTACCTATGTCCTATCCTTCATACCATAAGAGTTTCCGAATTCTTCCATCTCATCAAGCCATGCTTCTGCCTCCATCCCTGACCTATCCTTACCCGAGAACTGACCCAGCTTTCTTATCTTCCAGATATTGCTCATTGCATTGTCTACCTTCTTTTGGTAGTCGTCTGTCTTTCTGTTCTTGTTCCTGCCCTGTGATGTGTCTGACTCACTATCGGAGCTACTGCTGGATCCACTGTCTGAGGTCTCCAATCTGCTAGAGCTGGAAGGAGATGGGCTCCCCTGCCTCTTCTTCTCCTCATTCTTTCCTTCTTGGGCGCCTGATTTTCCTCTCTTTCTGGCTGAGCTGCTTCGTCAATACCTCCCACAGGTGGTGGAGGTGGTGGTGGCGGTCCATACTCCTGAGCATGCATTAGTGGTGTTGCCCACTGGAGTAATTGCTGCATCTGATTCCTCATCTGGGCCAATCTTGCATTCACTGTCTCAACTGTCATGTCTTGTTCGTCATCGTGTTCCCGGCCGAACAAATTCCTAGGTTGCCACTGGTGTTGCCGGCCTTGGCCTTGAGACCCTGAACCGGTGTTCCTGGCTGCAAGTATTGGTCATCAATGTTGTTACTTAGGTTATACATTATTCAACCTTATTTACAAGTCAATTATTGTTAAGTATAAAAGAAATCATGTTCAAATTCCAACTTATAAGTTAAAGACAATTTGTGGCAATTAATATATGAAAGTTATACATTACATAAGGTATATGATAGCACATACAACTGAGGACATTTTTATACATTAAGAAGATAAGTGAAAGCAGAAAGTGTTCATCTTCGAGACCCCTTCATTGATTTGAAGAAGTTCTTTACGTCCCTAAGTCGAAGGCCTTTGCCGATGTTGCGCAAGATATTCTTGGAAGATCCACCTTCGAGGGGCCATTTGAGGTGCAGGGAGTTCGGGTGCCGTTGCCGCAACTACTATCAATGGTGCGTCTCTCAAGTGGCCCCTGGCGAAGTCGAGACAGTGGAGTACCACGGATCTCTTAAAGAGAATGATATGATCCGTGTGGCTGCTCAGCTTGGCATGCTGTCCGAAGCCCGAGAGCGCTATGAGGAGCGCCACAGACTCCTCCCCTCGCAGGCTGAACTCCCTGGGAAAGACTATCATCTGCCCTTGGCTGAGGACTGGAAGGTAGTACCGGAGTGCCTTACCCTTTTCTATGGTCTTCGAACCTGTGCCCTTTCTTTGAGCTGCTTCGTCGTAGACGTCTAATGCCAAGAGGTCTTCATGATCTCTCCACATGGTGGTTGCACTTTCCAGGTTGATGCTACTGGATGCCTCCCGCATGCTCCTTGATCGAACTGTTCAGCTAGAGCTTGAGCCCCTCTCTGGTTTGTACAACCTGCTTTGGATCTCCTGAAATTCTTCCTCTGGAATGATCGGCTGCTGTTGACGATACATCTCCCTTATCTGCTCGTAGGTGGCGATGTCTGACATCGTCTCGCCGGCGTAGGAGTGCCTTTCTGCTACTTCTCTTGGAATCTGATAAGAGTAGTCGATGAAGTCACTCTGTTGCTCTTTCGCTATCAGGCCTAAGCTCATCGATTCTAAGCCCTTCTTCTTGGCAGTATGGAAGGTTGAGGATGTCATTTGTCAGAATGTACTCCTTCCCTTTGATTACTATCGGCGATAGAGCTGTGATGCCGATTAGTGGTTCATTGGCCCGCCTGAAGTCATCATCGTGCCTTGCTATGCGCCTCTCCATTCTTATCGCCCCCTGCTCTCCCAATCTGGGTTTTCTTCCCCTAGTTGCTCATAATCCTGCTCAATTTGGAATGCTCCTATTCTTGTGCCATGGTGCTCGTGTATCTGGCCTTGCTCCATCCTCGTGTTGAGTGGTACTAGGTCTAAAGGCTAAATCGAGGGCTCCCCCACCTTGTTGACTGCCTTGTACTGCATGAATAGAGTGAGGGCTGCATGCGCCGAAACATACCGGTGCCTATGGGCTCTACAAGTCATGTAGTCGGGCATGTCCCTCGTCCTTTCCCATAGCTGCCCCTTGCCTCTGGATCCCCCCCTATAAGGCTTGGCTCAATGAATCTAAAGATACCCACTTGCCTCCCCTAGGTGGAAGGCTAACTTCCCAGGGTAAGATTTGTTGGTCATACTGGCAAACTATGTCAGTGTAGTAGGGGGTCCTAGTCAGGTTGCATGCAGGTCAAAGAGATGGTCAAAGGCGTGGAAGGCCTCTTCAGCAGGGAAATCACGGATGTGGCTGGCACTGTCGTACCATCGAACAAAGTTGGTGGGCGCCATTGAGCAGAGATGGGTGTAAAAGATGGTTTGGAAGAACAAATGAGAGCCTGAGAAATCGCCTAAGATGGTGAGAGCAATTTAGGTGAAGGGAAAACGGCAAATCAGACTCCCTTTTATAGACTGGGGTTGCCTCGGCTTTCATGCACAAGGGTTCTTGATCTAACAGGCCTTTGTTCTAAGGCTATGGATCATCAAATGAGGTACCATGAAGTGCAAATCTAAGCAAAATGAGGCAAGAAACACTACATGGCAGTTTGTTGGGTCAAATTTGGATAATCCTGGTCAAAATGGGACAACCCGAATGGGTTCGCGTGAAAGGGCTCTGCGTTGTGAACGCAGGGGCGTTTGGCGCGGGCTCACCCGGTTTGGCCAATTTCTAAGAAAACTAAACTTTTCTAGGAGTTATAAGATGCTAACATGCCTATTTGGATCAATTCTAATCTTGTTAGCAAGTTTGTTCATGCAAATTGGACATCTAGAAGTGCTATTTCAAGGCAACCAGGTGGGTTCGCGCGAATGCGCTCTGCGTCACGGACGCAGATGCATTTGGCGCGGACTCACCCGGGTCAGCCGATTTTTGCTACTTTTGGATGTTTTTGGGCAAAATTAACTTCTAAACCAAATTCCTAGTCAGATTCTAAGCATTTTACTATCTTTTTGCACAAAATTTGGATCAATTTTGCCCCAATTCATGGCACCCGGGTGGGTTCGCGCGAATGCGCTCTGCGTCGCGGACGCGGACACGTTTGGCGCGGACCTGCCCGGTTTGGCCAATTTTTGAGCCAAATTTGATTTTTTTGTGCTATAACTTATGCTACTTAATCAATTACAACGATTCTAAGTACAATGCAAAAGATTCTACTACAATTTAACTTATTTTAGAACATTATCATATCAGAAGACAATTAATTTAAAGAGGTAGAGAAAAAAGACGTTTATATGTAAAAAGTAAGATACACAGGGAAAATTTTTATATTTATGCTATTTACAAAATTTCGAGGTCTTCATGGCCTCTCCTTGCGGATCCTCCTCGCTAGGTGCAGGTCTTTAGGCATGACCGTCACCCGTTTGGCATGGATCACGCAGAGGTTGCCTTCCTCGAAGAGCTGAACCAGCTCCGCCTCTGATGCCTCCTGCAGGGCCCGGACCATCGGGGGTGTCACCCTGTAGTTTGTCCTGAACTCCTACATAACCTTCCGAAGGAGCCGCTCGAATGACGCCTTCCGAATGAGGAGATTAGTGCACTGCTGGAAGTGCCTAATCTCCCGAAAAACTCGGGCATGCCTGGAATTAGGTCCATGGTGGACCTTCTTCGGCGGCTCCGGTCTTGGTGGTGGCGGCTTGGGCTGGTTCTTCGGCCGCCCACCCTTAACGTACTTTTGTACGTTTTGCTTGCAGTACCAGTCATTGTACCTCTTCCACCGGCGGAGGTACCCTTGGTACACCTTTTTACGACGCTGGAATTCACGATCTTGTTTTAGCATGAATTCCCGCTCGCCCACCTTCTGCTTCTTGATGACCTTTGGTGGCTTGGGCCACTTGGGGTATGGTGGGCGAGTGTCGGGGTTTGAGGACTCCCCGGCATCACCTTCGGGCTCTTCCTCTGACTGCCCGGCTGCTTCGCTCTCCTCCTCTTCCTCTTCCTCCTCCTCATCGGTGGGGTCCCGACGAGGCTCCTCAATGTGGACCGTCCCCCTTGGGCGGTCCTGGCCTCTTTTGGACCTCTTCTCCCTCCTTCTTGCTTCTTTCTCCCTCTCCCTCTTCTTTCTCGCGGCCCTTTCCTCCAGCCATTCTGTCACCTTCTCCTTGCCCTTCTTCTTTTTGGAGGTGTCAACCTCCTCTTGGTGTGGCTGCTGCTGCTGCTGCTCTTGGTGGTGTTGCTGCTGCTGCTCTTGGTCCTGCTGCTGCTGCTGCTCCTGCTCTTGCTCCTCCTCCTGGTCGGACAGAGGACCGAAGTGGACGGTCTCGTCCGTCCGCTGCGTCTCTATGGAAGAGCTGCTCTGGGCCTCCTCCTGGGAGGCGTGGAAGGTCTCGTCCGTAGAACTGGACGGCTCCTCCTCCCTCCTCGGCCGAAGATGCTCTGGGATCTTCTTCCCTGCTGCCTCCGCCATTGAGGGTGTGCGCCTTGAGCTAAACTTCCTTGCAGTGCATTTGGTCCTCGCCATATCTTACGGTTAATCAAACTGATTACATTAAGCTGATTAACAAGGGAGGAGATTTAGGCAAGATTAGGGAGAAAATGAGGTGGCAAGAAGGTATTTAAAAGGGAAAGATGCTCTAGGGAATATTCTCCACCATTAATATTCCTATTAATTAGCCCTCTTTAATAATTAACCCAGTATACCCATTTATTAGTATATGGTTAATGTTGTATTATACTATACTGTTCTGCGTCATCGAGATGATCATCAACAGACATCAAATTATCATGCCACTGAATAGTACGAGGCAAGATAGCCTCGTGGGATGACATAACAGACTTCTTCCTCGCTGCCTTCTTCCAACTGACCTGTTACCATGACTCTTTAGCACACTGAAGACCCGGGGGGTGCACCTCTATATATGGACCGATGGCATGTGCATTCGAGGGGTCACAGAAAAACCCATGTATACGGCTTTTTGGAGTAGAAAAACCCATACCATACAGGTTTTCGAATTAACATACATTATAGCCTCTATCCATAGATCTACAATTGATTGTGCCAAATTATATAATCCCTTTCCGACTTTGTATCTTTTGTGAGGACATAGGTCCAGGGTTGCATTTAGAGGCCACATATGCTTGCATGGACCCCCATGGACCTTGGTCACGTTGAGTTGGTCACGTTCTTAACGTTCTTACCTTATACTCAATGTTCATGGAGCAAACTCAACGTTCTTACCTTATATTGTTGCTTCCTACTAAGCTGATCTTAAGATTCATTTACACTATGTGCAAGTAAAGGAAGGATACAAAATTGTAAGACCATTGATTGACATTGTTATTCTTAGTTCTTAAGGCTCCAGCAATTGTCAAGTTAGATATCCATTTGTGCACCCATGATATAACATCCAACTCCACGGTGCCAAACGCAAGTTGATAAGATACAAAATACTTGAGAATGGGATTTGAACCCAAAACAATTATCCAAAGCTCTACCTCTTCTTCTTCTCCCTTTTAATTATCCTTCAACAAAGAAAACAATAAAGCACAAAGTCTTAAAAGAAGCACACACAGATGTTCAGAACAAAGCTTAATCATGCAGCACAGATATCACACAGTCTGGCTAGGACTGGGTATAAACTCCATGAATTATCAAAAACACTATTAACACCTTTACTTTGTTCAGATCATCCAGCATGCTTATATTTGGCTCATCTAGCATGTGTCTAAATCACTTCCTCAAAATGATATCAAATATGACAAAAATGATTGTCAAAAACATGACTTTGAACTATGATTAAGCCACTTCACCCTCCGGCCATGGCGGGCAACCCTCTGTGCACAGCACCTTGTTTTTATATTGTTGGTATTCTGGACTTGAGATTTTCACAGGAGTGGCTAGGATTTAGTTTGAGGTGGAATATGCAAATGTGGTGCTGGCCCGAGGGGCCACAATCTAGCCATAAGAACGATTTAGCCATAAGGCACTCCCTATCGTTTCAATTCTATTGTGAGAAATTGAGCTTGGGCTATGGTTACCAACATAAATAATAACTAGGTGATTGTGTCTCTCACTTGTAATACCACATCTAAATAGTTCCATTTTTATATTTATTTTATTCTTTTCTTGTTGGATAAAGTTTCAATCAAATTGTTCACATTTTATTTGAGATAGCAATATGTGTAAAGGGTTTTTGATAATATAACTATCTACTAAATCTTACATTGTCCGTCTAATGAAGAGGATTTTGTTATGAAGGTGGAAGTTCATGCCCTCATCTCACTGTGGAAGCTAGCTCAGTTTTGACAGACTTCAAACATGAACAAAAAGGAAACAAATTTCAGAACAATTTTTCCTTGATAACAATTTCCGGAGCTACTGCTTAGGTTCTTAGATGCTTTGTTGAGATTGTAAGCTATCAAGTGTTGCTTCCGAAATTGTTGCAACAAACTTCCTTAATGTAATCTAGTTGTACTGGTTCAATCCTGGAGCTGAAAATTCGCATTTCAGATGGAGTTCCATGTTTGCTGTATCAAGTCTAAGGTAAATTGGCAATGGTCCATCATGTTACCGGTATTGCAGTCCAAACTGAGAAAGTCCAAAACTTTGCCATTGTTGTCCACGTTAGTTCAAAGATTAAGACAAACAGAACAATCTAGACCTAGACCTATTTTTTTTATGTTGCGATAGGGTGGAGAACAATTTGTTTATCCTGTTTGCTTCTGAAAAACATCATTCCGCATACCTCTCTTCTCCTTCATCTTCCTTACATTTGCTGCCTCTTCCCACAAGCCAGCTGCAGCATAAATGTTTGATAACAATGCATATGGTGCAGAGGTCTCTGAATCCATCTCAAAAATATTTTCTCGCGGTAGCGCATTGCATGTTCTACGTAAAACATAAATTTTACAAGAACTAAGAAATGCTATCCATCTTTGTAGCATCCGCCAATATAAGCATCCGTTAATCAAGGCCTCGTGATCTTCAAGCCGCCCAATGCGTCCAGAGAAGGTCAAAGCAATACAACTATAATGTTCCAACGTTGGTGTGATGGAAGGAGGTCCAATCATAACAAAGAAGCATCTGGCAACCCTCATCTACTAGTCCATCACAAGTACATGTTGCTAGAACACTTCCAAATGTGACCTCATTTCGCTAATCCCTAACAGTTGCATTTGTTCAAGCATTTGAAGAACATACCTGCTTTGTGGACCATGTCGCGCGATAATGATCCAATCACGGCATTCCAAGATACAACATTCCTCGCGGGCATTTTATCGAACAAACTCAATGCCTTGTTGAACGGGCCCCTCTGTTGAGAATAAGATGATATCAAAGCATTCCATGAAATCATATTTCGCTAGTGCATCTGTTGAAAAAGTCGCAAGGCCTCCCGTGCATCCGCCCATGTTTGGCATAACCGTAAATCATGGTAGTCCATGAAACCACATCTCATTTTGTGGCATTTCTTTGAAAAGAGTTTAATGACCTCACCAAGTTGTCCATGCTGAATGTGAGCAGCAATCATCTCATTCCATGACACCAGATCCCGCCCGGGCATCTGTTCAAACAGTTTCCTAGCCTTATTAATCATAGAATGCTTAACATATGCAGAAATTATAATATTCCTGGAAAAAGTATTCTTCTTCTTTAGATTATCAAAAACAGCCCATGCATCATCCAAATCCCCACACTTGCCATACATTTGCGCTAGCATGTTTCCCAAAAGTTTGTCTTTGAAGAACCCAAAAGATTTAAAGAACAACATTTTGCAAATCAGCGTGCCTATTATAGGGAAAAGGATAATAATGTCATATGTTGAAAAACCATACCAGGCTGATTCCTCCTTGGCAAATACATTGCTTGCAACATGAAGATTAAAAATTGTTTGTTTATATGCCTTACAAAGATCTGGGCTGTGTATCATCCTTTTTTGTGAAGCCTATGTGTGCTACCTCACGATATTACAATAAATTGCACCAGAATCTGCAGTTTAAGAAACTACGAAATGCAAAGAACAAAGATTAGCCATTCATGTCATAGAATATTTGTAAATCACAAAATAGAAAACAAAGTAGTAAACTTGACAATTGGAAAGACAAGATGCTAGAAACAGAGTAATTAAATCAAATTGGTGAATGCCAAAAGCTATATTTTGGATACGATAAAGCATGGTCCCCATTGCTAATTAGAAGGAAATGGAAAATAAACCGTGGACTTAACAAAAGTTACACTGAAATTTATTTATATCTCTAATCTGGTAGATTAAGAGCAGTGTAGCAGACTATAGTTAGAGACTTACCTGTGAAAGGATCAATATGGGAAAAATTGTTAAACTGACTGATTCCAGTGACTGCAATAAATTCCTGGAAAATGCAAATCAGTTAAAGAAGACTTGAATCATCATTTACCATAAATTAGAGAAAGATAAACTAAGCTGGCATTTTAGGCTAAACCTTTCTATGATTGCAGAAATAAGCCTATTTTTTGCTCCCAGGTTATGTGGTGTACTCTGCAGAAAATCAACAAATACATTTCAAGCGAAAGATCCATACTTGTACGACTACAAGTAAAAACATCTTCTAACCTTGTGAAAGCTTATTATGCACGTCCTCTTAAGTTTCGATAGAACATTTATATATGTCACCTCTCCAACTTCTACATATGAGAGAACTGTCACCATCACCTTCAAAAATAAATCCTTAAGTTAGAGGATCTTGCATCTTTTCAAAAGCTTTATAGGTCATGGAATTTCCAGTTTCATATCAAGCCTTATTTATGTGACAATACAGATTTGTAAATATTAAGTGCCAAGACTTTAATCACCAAGAACATTGACATACTTTCAGTCAACCAAACTGTGGGAGCAACACAAAATGGTAGGATGTGTTTTACCTCTTCCCGGATGTCTAGAGCCCTTGTCGTGGTATCGATTGTCAAACATGAGATATTTCCAGGTGATGGTTTATCATGGAACACTTGTACCAAAAGCTTGTTAACTGCATATTCATCCACTCCATCACTAACAAATAGAATATTGTTAGTCGTCACTTCAGGACAACTTTACTGTGTGATATAACAAACATGGATAGCACCTAACCTGTAAGCAAGACTCCGAAGTTTTAGATAGCTGAAATCATTAACAAAGAGGTGACAAAAAGCATCGTTTCCATCACGCCCTGCACGACCTATTTCCTGTGTTCAAAAAGTTTGGAATGAAATTACAACCTTGCTACAAGTAAGAAGCAAGCACACCACAACTATACTTATTCTGTTTCAAATAAGCTTCCATTTAAAGCTAAAGCATCAATTAAGCACCAGAGTCACAACTTTTATCTTGCGTGGTGACTCCAATACTGATGCAAAAATGCAAAGTCGTTTCCTTATCTAACTATAAGGGTACTTACTTGAACATAATGCTCAAGGCTTCCGGGCAAGCTGTAGTGTATAACCTGTTCAAAGCACAACCCATAGAAAGTTAGGACAACTGACATGACATTCCAACTGCTACTTAACAGAGATATAACTTACTTACCCCACGAACATCACTCTTATCAAGACCCATACCAAAAGCAACAGTTGCCACAACCTGCAGAAATGTTGCTCAGCTTGAGCTTCAGGCTGGAAAAATAAATCTAAGACCCATATCTAGCCAAGGGGCTTTGCATAGCCAACCATAGTCTATGCATTATCATAAAAGCCAGAAACTACTATTAGCATGGAATCATTTTGACCTGTTTTTGTTCACTCCCCTATTCGTCTTCCTTAAGCAATTAAACTGGCATATTAAAATTCATGCCAGCACTATATCTTATCATAGCAACCACATATCATGCAAGCAGGCGACAAAACAGGCTCCCATGTCGCACTCAGCTTCTCACTGGAAGAGGTTCGTATCTTGCCTAAGTATCCTTATAAAGACTTTATGTTTAACATCATTTAGACTAGCTACTATAAGCAAGATCAAGTACTCAGCCATAAACTCGAAACCACCATCATAAATCAGACCAGAGGCCCACAAAAAACAGACCATCTAGACTGTACTTTAGGCCTAACAGATATCTTAAGCCATAGAAACACAATATTTATGTAAGAGCTTTTGAAGACCTGTTTATTTTCGCTCCTATCGCTAGCTCCAGGTCGTAGAAATGGATCAATCTGCCCAAATTGACACCTACGGATCTCTCCTTCCCGCCTTTGCTCCCTTCACGTTCAAAGCTGAAAAATGAAGAGTGATACCGTATGAGAACTCGACCGTATACGGTCGACTAATGCAATAAAAAAACCCTTTACATTCACGCTCTTGAACCATACGTGCATATTAGGTGCACCCCCTTGACTGAAGATTAGGACCATCAGCCATAACAACCTCAGAAGCATGAGAGGCAGAAGCAACATCGTGGAGAGTAGTAGGACCTATAGCTGCAACTAATGGTGCTAAGGGTGACACCACCAGAACTGTATGTAGAGCATCTTCCATAGCCGAGGAATGCAAAGCAACTGGCAAAGGTTGATCATGAATAGATGAAGAAGTAACAATGGGAGCTTGAACCTGGGAAGAATGTTGAACAGATGCTTGAGATGCACGAGTACCTCGACGAAAGCTAACAAAAGCCTCCTTATCAGGAAACAGACGGGCTAATTCTGGACCATTCAGAAGCTTAAGATCCAGCTTTTTATACCAAGGCCCGCTTTTCACAACTATACAATCTGGTAAAGGCGAGTCCACTGGCATAGAAACACAAATTCTTGGACCATTCATGATGGACCCTTCAATACTTCTTCTCAATGGGCGGCCTCCTTTTATAGATCATTCCTCCAGATCACGATACATACTCTGTAACACATAGTGAGTGTTTGTGTTAAAACCCCCACAACAATGTCAAGACTTTACTCTATAATTTATCTAGAGTACAAACTTCAGTATTATTTTGTGCCAAACTTCACCACTATATGGCAATGATTATTTGTCCGAACTACACGCCTGCCAAATTGACTGTGGGCAACCCTCTTTTGGAGTTGTTCTACTATAACAGTCTAATGGCATCCAAGCATTGTTGACTAGTCACCTCCTTCTAGAATATCTATATATGCTTGGGGCAAAGTGTTTCCAACTATTACTTTAGTGCCTAGGCGTCATTAAGTTCCATAAATAAACTTACACATTCTAAGGGATTATACAAATATCCCAAAGGATAGTACCACTCAAAGACCTCTCAAGAGAGGCCTTTTCTATTAAAAAGGTTCCCGGTGAAATTATTGTCCACCATGTTGTCCCAGGAATTGAAAGTCTTCTTCCCTAAGCCACGTACCAAACCTTCAAAGAGTTTTCTAGCCCTTGTGGCTTTTCAAGCCGGAAATCTATCCTTGTCTCCTAGTGGAGAGCACCCTTCAAGCCATGTCACTCCTCCAAAATTGTGCAGGTAATAATGTCCATGGTCGATTTTCTTTACCCCGACTTATTAATTCCAACATTGCTCATCGACTGTACACGTGATACAATGTATACAATTCACCCTTTGATTGCGAGCCTTATTCCCTAGGGTCACCAAATAAGTTAACCTTCTAGATATTCTTTAACCCTCTTGTTGTCTCCTAAATTACTGTTATGTGTTGTATGATCTAAGAGTCTATGTTCCAATATTGTTTTCAGATCCCCCTATGTTCTTAACCTGCAAATCATTGGGGTTATGATTTAACGTTGTCATACACCTTAGAAAAGTTAGTCATTAGGTTCTTCTGTCATGATGTCATGTCGTTATTGTGGCATTACGAATGACTTGGCATTCTCATATAAGCTATAGTCACGTTCTATTTTAGAGAGTGTGCCTTCATAAGAATCATAAATTACCCAGAGTCATCAGGGCACCTGCCTTACATTTTATAATTCTATCTAAACACCTACGTCTAATATAACCCCGGTAGTTATTTTCGTCCTACCCCGGCTTGCATCCATGTTTTAGCCCTATATGTTCTAACTTACAACTCCGTGTAACCCATTGGGTTCAACTCTATCTAATCCAAGCAAGGATTATGTTGGATATCTAGCCTTCGATGCCTATGCAAGACACTTTTGAGCTTCTAGCAGGTAACTGCTATTCGC
Organism: Isoetes taiwanensis; assembly: GCA_021234155.1. Lineage (NCBI taxonomy): Eukaryota > Viridiplantae > Streptophyta > Lycopodiopsida > Isoetales > Isoetaceae > Isoetes > Isoetes taiwanensis. The sequence continues at coordinate 995,848 of JAJEKV010000036.1, read as the reverse complement.
CCCCCAGCTGGGAATTGTACTATTGTAGTAGTCAACCCCATCATCTTTAGCTTTATTCTATTGTCCGTTGCCATCTTTTTTAAATGCCAACTACAACATCTCACCTTGGCATGCAGCGAATTGGCTGTTGTCTGCACATTCCAGGCGTACTTCAAACCCTTCACTGGTAAGTTTGGACTTTGGTTGTGTCTGTATCACTGCATAGATTACCCCACCAAATTTTATATCATATGTATTCATGGTACGTATTAGACACCTTTACCTTGTTGCAAAGTCAGTCTTTGAACATGGTATTCACATTAGAGTTTTGGCCAAATGGCAAAGGCAACTGCGCTTATATCGAAATGGTTTTGGCCATTCCCAAATTCTTAAGTTTTCACTTCTTTCTAGATTTGCTTATGATCCTTCTAAATCTAGAGCTTGTGCTTCTGCAATGGGACTGGTTTAGGAATCGATGGAAATGGTGCCCCAATTTCAGTTGGACCTACATCTTTACTTTGGCGATGCGGCGAAGGTTTTGTTTCCCTAATAGTATGCACCCTTATATGCTATGAAGGTAATCCTTTTTTTCTTACATTAATCTTTTCTACATTTATGTAATTTGATTTATATAATTTGTTGAACCACCGAAATCACAGTTGTGACCAGACCCCAAGATTTTTTTGGCATAGGTTAATAATAACTTGCCATTTGGATAAAATCACCCAATCTATCACACCATGCGGTGTAAAATATGAAAATAAGATGTGGCTTTTGGCATGCATCAAAGTTTCGAAGAGGCAATATTGCCTTGTCTAAACTTTTGGCATGCATTATTTTTTTTTTGCCACATATCAAAGTTTTGAAGAGGCAATATTGCTTGTCTAAACTTTTGGCATGCATTTTTTTTGCCGTGTACATAAGACAATCTTACCCACTAACTTCAAATCTTAGGCCTAGCTATTTAAATCCAATTTTTTTTTTTTTTTCTTAGGACAAGTTCCATTGTGAATAGGGTTGTGTGTTGAACAGTCCCGATGGGTGCCTTTCCAATTTTATATTTGTTTGGGCTTGGGGGCAAGTGTGATTTCGCCCTAAGGCAAACGTGTATTTGAGGTAGGAATATTCACCCCATACAGCTAAAGAGAGGAATCTCCGAAGTCCGAAGACGTGATGTGGAATGGCAAAAGGTCGCCCATTCCCGACGTGGCAGGGCCAGCTGGCGGTAGGAAAGAAGAGAAGTGGAGATTCATGCCGGAGAAGGATTTTTAGCGTAGATATGGTGCCTAGCTAAAGAAGATCCTGCCATGGCGCAGATGGTGCAGCTATGGCGATAAATGGCGTAGAAGATTGAGGCATTCTTCATCCAAATGTCGTTTGTGAGGATTTGAGGCATTTGTCTTCATCAGAGTTGTTTTTCTTCATCCAAGACCCTAAAGATCCAAGTTCGTGCTGTCTTGAAGGATTCTAGACTGCAACATTGTCTTCTGGAGTGCATTTTCCTCTGTATAATCATTTATTTGTAAGTCTTTACCTGTAAATTGCTATAAATCGCTTTGTAATCTGCTCTTAGTCTGCTGGTTCTTGAAGGTTTTGGTCTGAAGCTTCTTAAAGCTACGATTGCAGTAATTTTGAAGTGGATTTTCGACTGAACCTTGTTTAGTTATAAGTTATTTTCCTGTAGCTTCTACATTTCCTATTTATTTAAGGCAAAGATCTTGCATATACGAGTTCTTGCAAGTTTTGTATGCCTCTTTATAAGTTTTTTTTTATTGTTTCCTTCTGTTACAAATTTTCAGGATATGCTTCAACAATCTGGAGCTCGTGGAAGTCATACTGGTCGTGGAGATATTGCATGTCGTGGTAGAGGTCGCGGTAGAGGTAGAGGTAAGTATTATTTAAATTTGATATGGTACTTTGTGTTCAGTATGTTAATTCTTTGTAGTTTTCTAGGTGCATTGCTGCCATTGACAGATATTCCATGTAATGTTGTTAATAATATTTCTAATATTGGACAAATCGCCTCTACATGCGGCTCTGATTATGTCCATAGCCAGCCTGAGAATGTTGTTGTTGGCAGCAATATTGTGGGCAGTTCTTGTGATGCTACTCCCAGCTTTTCGCTTGATCTTTCACAGTTCTCAACTCCTGCTAGGGAGGAGGAGACAGTGATACATTCGTTTGCTAGGAAGGAGGAGATAGTAGTGCATTCACCGCCCTTGCCCAGTACTTGTCCACCTGCTCCTAGTACTTGTCCACCTGTTGCTTCAGTAGTTACAGCAGCCCCTGTAGTTACAGCAGCCCCTGCAACAAGAAAGAAGCGCCCACATGCAAAAACAATCTTAAAATGTGATCCATTATTAGAAATTGATGACGAAATCCAGAGGCTTATTGGAAGAGGTGGTGAAAATAACTCTGAAGAGAAGGACGGATAGGCATGACGTAGATTTGATGCTTGGAGGTCTGCCAAAGGGTTTAGTATCGATATTCCAATCGAAGCTCTAGGTTTGAAGGAGTTTGCAGGCATGCTCGAGACGTTCATCTTGCAGATTCAACGTCTTGATGGAACTCTATTCCCTCCTAAAATATAAGTCCTTTGTATATTTCTTTATTTATTATGTTTTTTTTTTTATATTTATATTTCTTGTATGTATTGCTAATTGTAGAATTGTGCAGGTTGCGGGCCTTATTTTATGCTTCAATCGTATGATCCGGATGGAGAGAAACCATAGATCTGCTCAATCAAGTAATCCAGAGATGGCATTTGACATCATGACCCATCCTTTCTTTCTACAGGCTGTAATCAATTTGGAAGTAGCGATGCAAAGATCTGGTAAGGCTGGAAAAGTAAATCAGCGCAAGAAATCCAAGATTCTTAGTGCAGCAGACGAAGCAGTTATCTTGGCTCATGAAGCGCATCAGGTGAATACACCATATGGCTTGCAAAGACGGTTTGGATACTATTGCATGTCTAGATTTCTTGTGCAAGGCGGAAAAGAGTTGGCAAAGTTACGAGATGCTATGTTTTGGTTTGATGAAGATGCTTTTGGTAAGCATCTTGCATTTTCAGAGACTATTAGCAAGAATCACCATGTTGATAAGAACCATTACGAAGCAGAAGATTCTAGGGCTATTGTAAAATGTAGGGAAAATGATGTCCTTTATACTTGGGAGTGTCTTGAGAGCCATTTAGCGCTCTATGAGGTGGATGACGAGTTTGGTGGAAGGTATGTGTTTTTAACACCGATTAGCAGGCATATCATGTTTGGTATAGTACAAATCACTGTTCTGAAGGAACAATGAGGAAATGGCTTAAACAAATGGCTACGAATGCTGGATTTAGCATTTATGACAATAAGTCTTGTAGGGCGTCATCTATCACTTGGTCGCAAGTTGCAGGCTGCAGGCGTTCCACAAGACATTAATAACAGGCCATAAGAGTATAGATGCATATAAAAGATATGACCAAAGTGGAGATGTCAGAGTTGTTGCTATCATGGCTGTTATAGCTTCTGGAGGCACAATGCGCTATGAAGATGCATTAATACAGGTACAAAAGCCATTAATCCTACCAGTTGTGTGACTGCTGATCCAAGCGGCGGCATTGCTATGACGCTATTACCAACGTTAGAACAGGTACGGTTTGGTATATTGCATTATTTTGTATGCTACACTTACTAACTTTTCGTTTTATTTTAGTACAAAATTCTGCCACCGATCGTGGCAGCTGTGTGAGTGCTGGTCCAAGTGTTGGCGTTGGCATAAATGCGGTTCGGAAAAGAGGTACGATTAGTTATCTATACATTTAATTTAGTAGTTGAGTTTATGATATTGTATGCTTAGTAATTTTGTTGTTTAATTTTAGTAGCTAATGTTTGTGAAGGTAAGCGAATTCTAGAAGAGGAAGACACTCAAATGGGTGATCGCCACAATAAACTAATAAATGAAACAATCTGGCCTGATGCTGATATCTTGGAGAAGATGTGCATGGAGGCAGAAAAACGCAGTAAAATTGTTTACAACAATTGCTCTTTTACTATCAATATCAATCCGAAAAAAATTGATACGGTAATATTTGTTTTATTATTTGCATTGAATTCATCGTAATGATGTCTTTTAATTTTGATATTGCAGGTACACTTGTATATTCCTGCAATACAATTGGGGAATTTTTTTTAGGGAACTTTGTTGGTTGGCTGGTCTGTAACTCACCGGCAGCCCGCTTACATTTGTTATCAGAAAAATACAGAAACATGTTCATAATGTAATAGTTTACAGTATGGCAATACTGCTTTCAGTAACATGTTTACACATAAACATGAGAAACATGTTTGCTGCTTACAGAAATAATGCAGTTGATGGCATTACAGTTTATGGCAATACAAATGTGTATAATTTGCTGTGAAAGTTGCTGTGTATAATTTGCTGTAAGTCTGACTGAAATTGATTGTGTATAATTTACTTGCAACTGGCTGCAACAGGTCATCTGAGAATGGCAAACCCATTTGCCATTCTTGGATAGAATGGTTGCCACATGGCAGCCATTTATTGGCTGATCAAATAGAATAGACACCAACTTTCCTTGATGTATTGGCCCTATCAATACTAGGATTCTTAAATATGTCATTTCCGACAGCCCTGCCTTAAATTATACAGGATCTCTACTTGTAGCCAAGTCTAATCTTCTCGGTGAGAGTTGTTGTGTGGCGATTTTTTATTTGAGAAAGAATGCTTAAGCCTGGGAAGAATCCTTACTCCATGCCGCGGAAGTACCAGAAGTGTTAGTTTCGGAACAAAATTGCTTACTGCTAATTTGGGAAGGGTCTTGCAGTGCATCTGAAGCTAGAATATTGGGGAGAAATCCGTGCTCCATAGCACTGGAGTAGCCTGGACGTAACGAGCTTACATCAACGGGGGCTGTTCCTGTCAGCATGCTCACAACGTACGACATCTTTGGCCGTAATGAAGCAGAGGTTTGAGCACACAGCAATGCCACTTGAATCACCCTCAAAACCTCCTCTTCTGAGAACTCGTCAACTTTCTTGTCCAGGAGCTCCAGAGCTTCGCCATTCTCGTATAATTGCCATGCCTACAAAGTGATGAACGAATTAGAATGCAATGTAGAATGAATTCATGAAAATTAACAGATTCTTACCCAGCCCAGAAGATGGACCATCTTGCCAGGCTGGTTGGCTTCTAAATTATCTCTCCCGCTCACAATCTCTAGAATTAAAACTCCATAGCTGTAAACATCTGCCTTCTCTGTTAGTTGTCCCCACATAGCATACTCCGGCGCAAGGTAGCCCCTGTGTAACAGTCAAATCGTTAAGTTGAAAATTAAGGTGATCATAATTAACATAAACGTACGTGGTTCCCGCAACTCGAGTACTAATGTGGGTTTCATGATCCTGGAAGAACTTTGCCAGCCCAAAATCTGCGATTTTGGGATTCAACGATTTGTCGAGCAGAACATTGCTGGCCTTGATATCTCGATGAACAATTCTGGGCATAGATTCTTCATGCAGGTATGCAATCCCCCTCGCCACCCCCACAATGATGTTGAATCGTGTTTGCCAGTCAAAATGCATCCGGGATTCTTCGAGGCAGAAATTAACTGGGGTCAACAAGAATTGACTGCAAGCTAATGCGAGGGAACTGACACTTACTCAGAAGGGTGTGATGCAGGCTGTTGTTCTCCAAAAATTCGTAAACCAAGATCCGGTGACCCCCCTCCAAACAGCACCCATGTAGCTTCACCAGATTCCTATGTTGCACAGCGGAGATGAGATTGACTTCATTTAAGAACTCCCGTGTGCCTTGCTGAGATATCGACGACAGCTGCTTGATTGCCACCATTGTGCCATCTGATAATACTCCCTGTCAAACGAAAAAAAAAACAAACATGTTTATGTTGATTAAGTTTCAATCATAGCAGATAGAAAACCTTGTACACGGCTCCGAATCCCCCTTGTCCCAACTTGGTTTCGCTCGCAAACCCCCGCGTAGCCACCTTCATCTCGTTGTACGTGAATAGATTTGGTTTTCCTTCGAAGTTTTTTATATCTGCGATTAAAAATCAGATTTATAAAAATCAGATTTAACTACGTCCCTAATTCTTGACTTATCAGACTAGCTAAATTGCAATTCTAAAACTTGCTCAAGTCAACACACCTACCAGGAGCATGCTTGGTTGACTTAAGTTCCTCACTTTGTGAGGTTAACTATTTTAAAATTAGGATAAGCAAGGAATCTCTAATTTAGACTTAGTGAATGGGCACCTTCATCCAGGCATTTTAGATTCTGACGCCTTCGTCGATAGAGAAAAATGCCAATTAGCATGATGATGAATAAGAGAGAGGCAGCCACTCCAACACCGATTTGCACGGATTTAGAATCATTAGACTTTGTCTCGGTGGCAAGACCGGTAGTGTCGTACTCTGTAAGTATGTAAGTCAAATCTCAGTAGTTCAATGTGACGTGGGTATGCAGAATATCAAATCAATACCAGGAAGAACCTGAATTGCAGATACCATTGGACCATGCCCCCAAGTCCCCTTTCCCCTCCAAAAGAAGTGAACCTCCACAACATTATCGCTTACTGACAAATTATATATTTTCCTTATGGCTTTATACGAACCCTTCGCTTCGTTCTGGATGTTCAGACCTGTTAACACCCTTGCCCCCTGGAAGCACAGACGCACTTGGAAAATGTTAGTGAAATGTCTTTGTAATGGTCTTCATAGTGCTAATCAACCTTACTTACAACCTTACCTGGATATAAACATCAAACATTCGTCTTGCTATATTACTGTAATCTGAGTTGTTGTCTATGTTAATCTCTGCAAAGTGGAGTTCCACTTTATATGGACCATTCTTCATCCCAAATCCCAAGTACTTCAAAGAGCTGGGTGCAGTTCTTGCTGTCTGATAAATACTAGCGGGATCAATTGTCCCTGTGATTGTTCTAGTTGTACTAGACACTGAACGGTCGCCACCATCTAAATGCCCTACGGAACTTACAGCCCACCCTTCAGCTGAATTCATATAGTAGCTAACGGTAAGTGGTTGGGAATCATTGCTGAAACTCGTTCCTGTTGATGAAGATACTTTCGCACCTCCAGAATTTATGGAAAATCCAAAATCTATCATGGAGAAAAGAGATCATCAAAATAAAGGAAAAACAAAAAGAAATTAAAACAGCCCTTTGAAGATGGCGCTTGAAGGATTAAAGATCCCAAGTTCACGCGACTTAACCATCAAATAAAGCTTTGAAAAAGTGGGAAAAGAAAAAAACAAAATTGTTTACTTTTTCCATCCACAACCGCGCTGCAGTTTGACCTCCCCAATAAACAGCGTAATGCCACTCCCTTTTCTGTTACATCAAAACGATTCTGTATCAAGTTCCTGCAGACGCAAAGCCAGCAGCACACTGTGAGCTTTGGCAGAAACAGGGAGGAAATGATACCACTCACACATTCAGGCTGGAATCATTCCACCAAGTTGGTAAAGGTCCTGAAAGGTTGTTGAATGACACATCCCTGCATACAAAATTACTCATCAACCTGCAGTTTTCATGAAAGGGCTAGATATTGTTTAACCCACAGTCTCTGTAAGCTTTGGAGCGAACCAATCTGTGTAGGCACCTGTCCCGACAGCTTATTGCTCCCAAGAAAACTGGAAAGAAAATACAGAATATCAGGACAAGATAAAGCAATAGGGAGAAAGAACTTGTATTTTTTGATATTCTTCCAGGAAAACTTTTTGTAGTGCCATTGCTATTTCCGTCATCTCTGCTTCCCTGTACTTAATTGCACATGAGCTGAAGTATGTTATTCATCTCTCATATTGTCCTAGGATTTTTATAAGCTCTTTTCCTTTAAGTAAAAATCCTGTTACTTATGTTCCCTGCAACTGAGGGAGCCTTTTCACTCTGCACAAAGGTTGAAATATGTTGTCTTACTCCTCCTAAATTGAGCACCCCCCCTTTAGTTCATAACCTGTTCATCAACAAAGATCTTATCTCAACACAGTTTGTACTTGCAGCGAGAGACTTGCACAAACTTGAAGCATGATAGAGATCGTTGTCCAGAATGTAAGGTGTGAGATTCTATAAACTCATCACTGTTATGTAGAACAGTCTTTTGTAGCATGTGTTTTGAGTGTCTATGGAAAATCATGCTAGTAGATGGCATCGACACTTTGTTGGTAAGCAGACATCAACGTTATTGTTGTGAAAGTTAGAATTTGATGGCATCAACAGACTGTGCATGCCAGTTACTGTCTAAGGATGTTGTTAGAGCCTGTTGTGATGCAGCTGCTCTGCTCTCTGAATTCTGCCATGTGTCGATGCTAAATGTGAATATGCCATAAAAGTAATATGGATACACTGAGATCTACTGCATACACTGGGATCTACCTTTTGTGAACAAGGGAAATAACATGTCAGATGCCCCAGTTGTTTCAGCCGTTTGTATCTTGCATCAGTTTATTGGCTTCGTCTAGCAAGGACATAAACAGGGGAAGATATGTAGTTGGTTAGAATTATGTAACCTTACAGCCCAAGACTTACAGGTTGTTCAAAGAAGCGAACGATCCAAATGAAGCTGGTATTTGTCCAGTTAAGTTGTTGAAACTCAGATCCCTACAAATAATGAGCTTGTCAAAAAGAAACGGTAAAAGTTTGAGTATTTGAAGTATACTTACAATTCCTGAAGGCTGGTCAGATTTCCAAGTTCGGGAATTGAACCAGATAATTCACAATTTCGCAGAGACCTAGAGCATTCTTTCGGTGTCAAGGGTCATCCAGAAAGAAACAAGGGAAAGTAAAAGAGCATTACAGTGTTTTTAAGCCTGTCAAGTTGTTGAAGCTAGTTGGAATTACACCTCCAGACGACACATCTCCAATTTCTCTAAAGGTCACAAATATACCAGTGTGTTAACTCGTCTGACTTGCTTAAGAAGATAACTAGTATTTGCAACCTTGACTAATTGCTTTGCATTTGTTACTGCAAGTTTAGTTATTTTATCGTACCAAATGATAACCAGATTTAAGGATAGGCCCAACGACACCATAATTTTTACAACCAACTAGTCAAATAAATCTTGGTCGAAACTTATCCAATTTAGTTTTGAAAACCAAAGCAAACCAACTTTTACTGTGAACACCCACTCAAACATAATCCAACCACTTACAGTCGAGTTAGTGCTGAAAGGTTACCCAAACTTTCAGGAATTGGACCTTGAAAATTGTTTCCAAACATTTTCCTGCCATTATCAAAAAAAGCTTCATCAACTGTTACACATATTTAACATCATGATTAACTAACTAGCACACTTACAGTTCTACAAGATTTGACAAGCTTCCCAGAAATTCCGGTATTGTTCCATTAAAATCATTGTACGCCATCCAGCTGCCATTCCTTTCCCAAATTAGAATCTCCCAAAGAGACATTAAGCATCAATTAAAAAATGATTTTAGTTGTAGGCGTGAACGTGTAATCTCAGTTAAGTTTGATTTAATATAAGTGCATCCATTAGCTAATTTAACTACAAATGGTGTAAATTGATTCCTACAGCGTCTCAAGGCGTTTCAAATTGCCAAGTTCTGCAGGGAGCTCTCCACCTAGCCCGCATGCATCCATGTACCTATAACACATATTTGAAAAACAAAGGAAGTGATTACAAGATAGTGCATGAATTTATCACCCAAATCAGGAAAAGGAAAAAGCGAACCTCTGATGACAAAACTTACAGTTTCAGCAAGGAGGTCATGTTTCCAACCTCTTTAGGCAGCGAACCAGCTAAATTATTTGAGCCAAACCCCCTGAGGGTAAATCAAGTCAATTCCATTTTGAGATTTTTTAAAACAAAAAGGGGGAGAAAGCCACTAACATGCTAATGACTTGTTTGAGCTTGCCAATACTCCGAGGCAGCGAACCACTTAGCTTATTTATTGCAACGTTACTGGAAAAGTGAGTAACGTCAACAACAACAATGACAATAATAACAACAATAACATGCACCAGTGCTTACAAATACTGCAACTGGGACAAGGACCCTATCTCTTCCGGGATTGAACCAGTAAGTACATTCTGCCCCAAGTTCCTGTTATTCCAGTGCATAAGAAGCAGTGCAGAACTTTTGAAGGTACACGAATATAACTCACAGATCATATAAGTAAGAAAAGTTCCCAACTTCGGGTGCAATTTCTCCAGGGGCATTCATGCTGATCACAGTGCTGCAAGAAAACAGAAGACCATAACTACCATTTGCAATGTCATTGATAATAACAGAATAATTGTAATGAATTTTGTAGCCAACCAACTCTTAAGTGTCCAACCCAGTAGATGGGGATTGTAAGATGATAAGATAGTTGATTGATTGACTTGTTGATTTGAGAAGCATGAGAATGGTTCTAATGGGGAATCATTATCATTTCATGACTAAAAACAGAATGAACTTGATTAATTTTGAAGCCAACCAACTCCAAGTGCCCAACCGAGCGGAGGGGAACAAATAAGAGTGTTGAGACGGTTCAAATGATTTGACTGATTGATTTAGGATGTCTAATGCGGAAACAGACTTGTTGTTTCATCATAATGTCATGGCGAATGTGGAATCATAAATAATGTTTCATGATATCTTGTTGTGCAGTGAGAAACTTTAATATGGATAGCTATGGTTCTAGCGTCGGAAACAGACTTGTTGTTTCATCATAATGTCATGGCGAATGTGGAATCATAAATAATGTTTCATGATCTCATGACTAATGTGATGATCTTGTTGTGCAGTGAGAAACTTTAATATGGATAGCTATGGTTCTAGCTCACGCTTGCCAGGCCCATTGTTGAGCTAACTTGACAATGGCATTGGCATAACTATTTTGTTTAGTAGGATAGTACCTTGTTAATAAACTTGATCGTGGCATTGACATAATTATGCTCTTTAGTGGGTTCTAAGGTAAAGAGAAAAAGTGCGCAACAAAGACTTACATGGCAGTCACATGACAAACGGAGCTGCTTGAGCAATCACATTGAATTCCACTCGATTTTTCAAGATTGCTGCTCTTATCTCGACTGGAGTCATTCCAATTATCCAACCCACTGCAGGGATCCACGCTGAAATTCCAGCTGATACCCAATTTGCTTGCAAAGATCTTGAGTGCTTCCACTGTGAGAAAGAAAGAGCTAATTATGGACCTAGATATAGATGATATTAGTAGAGATAAATTAACATCCCGATGTAGCCATGGGACTATGAGGGATTAAGCAAACTGTATCTCTATGTTGTAACGTGCAAGACTACGAACTGTATGTAGGTTGGGGGTACCGTGGGAAAACAAAGCTGAAGAACGCCTATGTGAAACTTAACATATATCTAAATTAAGAGGCGTCAAGCTGAAGAACATCTGTGTTAAACTGAATTCTTGCAATAATTTGAGTCTCACCTTCTGCCGGATCCGTCGTTGTTTCTGCTGCCATTGCTGAATCATGCGACAAAACCAAAACCAATACGAGGAGAGGCAAGCTGAGAAGAGTCGGCATTTGGGAAAGGATGCCTTCAGTCACTGTTTTATTATTTCCAGATTCACTTGAAAATCAGCAGAAAAGAGGTCGGCAGCACAGACAGACAGAGGAAAGCTTCAGTATGTCAGTGTTTTCGATCAGTTTTGACCCAAAGATCAAAAGGAAGCTGCGTGGAGGATAAAAACCATCAATTCAGATCCCTCCAGCGATCCAAATAACAGAAGCCCAACACGTGCATAAAAATCGGTGGACTCTACGGATGTAAATTCAATTGACGTAAGATATGTTGAAGAATGCACTACTTAAGTTCAGATGTTTCCTCTTTTCCTTTTTTTTTTTGTCGTGTTCCCTCTTCCTCCTGGTCGAGCATATTTTAATTTTTATCGGACGATTTTAGGCAGTCGAAAAATGTGATGATATTAGGTATATCGGATGATATAGGAAGTTGAATGTATATGATTTGTCTACGTATCTATCATGCGTTTACCTTCAGGAGGAAAATGAATGTGATGAGAATGCAATCCCATCGATCCGAGACATTGGATCGACATTCTAGATGGGGCGAGCATGCATGCGGCGCATGCCCTTTCTGGTTGGGAGTTCGCTATTTTAGGCGCGGTTCTGCATCAACGTCTCATCGGCGCTTCCTCTTCTCTCAGCAGTACCTTATTCTCTTTGAATTTTTTCCAGGCAGGGGAGGGGCTTCTTCCTGCTTGGTTTGGCCAATTTGGCATTTCTTTCATGCTGTGGCATGTCCTTTCTCGGCCTTGGCTCTTCTTTAGCCTTTATCCTGTGACCTTCGTCCTCGATTCCAGTTTGTTAAGGAAGTTCTCTGGTATTCGGGCGGTTTGTTGGTTTCATGCGAGCCCCATTCTAGAATCCCATCGATCCGAGACATCGGATCGACATTCTAGAATGGGGCGAGCATGCATGCGGCGCATGCCCTTTCTGGTTGGGAGTTCGCTATTTTAGGCGCGGTTCTGCATCAACGTCTCATCGGCGTTTCCTCTTCTCTCAGCAGTACCTTATTCTCTTTGAACCCACCCTCCCCCCCTTCTTTGTTTATTGTCTTTGTCGCCTGGCACGCGTGACCAGCCCCTCTATTTGAAGAGGTTTTTTTTTTTTGTTGCGTGGCACGCGTGATCAGCCCCTCCACTCTGGGAGGTTTGTTTTGTCTCGTTTTGTTGTGTTGGTGATGTGCAGGTACAGGTTGGCGATCGGCATCTGTTTCGACTTCTCCATGCGTGGGTTTTTGGGAGCAATTTCTATGCCTTACGTTTGTCCAAGCCCCTTGCCGAAGGCTTATCACTAGGGTTTTTCCTCGAAAACCCGAAAGGGCGGGGTTTTTTAATCCCGGTGATAAGCTTTCGGCAGGTATACCAGCCACACATCTATTAGCATTGTATTTTTTTGGGGTCCAAATGATATAATTGGATTTTCCCTTTATTTTTCGTGGGTAGTTCGCATGTGTGCGGCTACCCACTGTCCACCATTGTAGAAAATCTGCTGAGATGAATGAGAAGCCTATCAATGAAGATTCCCTTGAAGTATGAGAGTGCAATTAGGAGTTGGTGTGCATGTTTTAGCACGCTTGCCTTTCTCGCCTGTCCACGTATTTATTTTTTGTCATTGAATTTCCATTTTTTGCATCAACGGCTATAAAAATTAAATAACCTTGAAAATTGCGTCCTTGTCTTCTAACCTATGTTCTTGTGTAGGTCACTTAGGGAGTTGGTGATGGAATTCCTCCATCGAGTTGCCCCGATAGTTGCAGCACCTCCTTCTTATTGCCATTTTACAAGTCAACGAATTTGCTCCTTGTTCTGAAAACTTAATATTCCAGACCACTTTGCAAATCTGGAACACATGAAATGATTAATGCAGTTGTTTGGTGTAAACTAACACTACTACACAAATAGGTACAAATGGCACAAACAAATGGCATATTTTCATGAACTTGCCATTTGAGCCATTGTAATTGGCAAATAAAAGAATGTGACTAGTATATGCCATTTAAGTGACAATATAGAAATAGGGCCCATTTTTTTGCCTATGGTGCATTTGTGTGCTGACACGTGGCACTGCCAATAACCCGGAATGGAAGTTGGGTACCCTGATTCCGGTTGACAGCTTTAACCGGTCACCATGTTCATTTTTCTACAGGTCCTTTTTAGCACTTATGATTTACGGCAGAAAGCAGAGTTACATTCAAAAACAGAAAGCAGGGTTACAGCAGAAAGCAGAGTCACTCTCAAAAGACAGCAGAGTTACAGCAGAAAATAGAATTCTGGCATAGCTCAAAAGCAGAGTTACATATAAAAACCACTACATTCATTTTCAAATGTCATTGTAGTTTTAAAGAAGATCTGCTTCAAATGTTGTCACCGATTAAACTCCAGATCAAAAAGATCTTGTACAGATAGACCATTATCGCCGATTAAACTCCAGATCAACAAGATCTTGTACATATAGAACATTATTTGTTTTTTCCAGTTAAATAACGCAGTAGAAGAAGCATCTGTTACATGGTTGGGGCCTCCAGAACCATCTACAACACAGAAAACAAGACATTTCAAAAAAAAAAAAATGCTTGCATGCACGAAAATCCAGCAAGTTCGCATGTAAGAAACTTACCTAAAGTCTTCTAAATATCCACAGCATGAAATGAAAGCAAACATCGCCGGAATAGACAATATATCCCTTCCTAAACCTGTAAGACCAAAAAACTTATAAAATAATGATGAAAGTCCGCAAGAAATTGTTAGAAATGAAAGAAACCTGTAGTGTTTTACATTTTTGCTCCAAATGTGCTTATATCAGACATTGATAAAGAATGCAAGAAGAACCAGTGGGCAGAACTTTTATTGCTAGAAAAAACTCCACCAAAAGCAAGAAACAAGACAAGCGCCTTCAAAAATGCTTCAAAATGCAAGAAAGGCTTCAGCCTTCGGCCGACGAAGGTATGGCGCCAGGGAAAAAGGGGACGAAACCCTTGGCGCCTGCGAAGCCCTTGGCGCCTCGACGAAGCTCTGGCACCGGACTGGAAAAAGGGGGAGAAAAAAAATCTCCCCTATTTCTATATATTGGGAAACTTCGGTTGGTCCTTTTCAGGTGCCGGTGACCCGCTCCCGGCTACCGCCGGTCGCGGGACCCCACCGTCCATCCGAAAAGGGGTCCCAACTGACTTTCCCCCATACATTATTTTGCCATTCGTTCACCATATAAATGGCACTTTTAAAAGTGTCATGTATGTGCCATTTAAGTGTGTTAAATGTTTGCCATTTTGACTCACATAAATGACAGATTAAGAATAGAATAGAATAGAATAGTTTTTTTATCGTCCACTGAGACCAATCGGCCTATGGGACCCGAAGGAGCGCTTGACAAACTTATTCTTGTCGGGTTAAAAACCCCCCCGAATGGTTTTCGAGGGAAAAACCGCGGGCGATAATAAGAATGTTGTCAAACCGTACAAGTATACATCATCATGAAATAAATGTGTATGTACATGTCAAGTCGCGCGTGCCCGAGGACATAGCCGATCTCGCATGTCCATGACCTCCTCGAAGGTATGATCCTAGCATCCGCATGCGGATGCCGTGCTCAATGTCACATGTAGCGGTGGCAGGCGACCAACTCAAAGATAGCGGCGTCGGATTTGATCATATCTTTGCCGGGCAACTTTGAAGGGTATGAGATTCATCCTCAATGACTCCCATTTGGCAAAGATTGATGAGCACTCGGTCCCCGGACGTGGCTCACCAATCCATCTGCCTGTCTCAATTCGAAGATGATGTGCCCCTGTGCGAATGGAGGCAATGAGTCTGCGTCTTTTCATGGGCAAGTGGGTGCGCAGGTAGCATTGTGGGCCTCGTTCCAATGTGGGATTTATGTGGCGCTGGTAGTGTGCTGTCTTGACCTGTTCAAGGGCGCTGGCATCCCAAAGCTTGCTGATGAAGCAAAGTGCCATGTATATGCCCCACAAGTGCTTGCGTATGAGTGCCATTTGTATTCGAATAAATGGCACTTGTACAAGTCACTTATATTTGCCCTTCAAGTGTGTTAGAGTTTTGCCATTTTGACTTGCATAAATGACAAATTAGGAAGTGCCATGTATATGCCTGACAAGTGAGTGCATATGAGTGCCATTTTTTTTTTGAATAAATAGCACTTGTACAAGTGACGTATATTTGTCGTTCAAGTGTGTAAGACTTTTGACATTTGTCCAGTACAAATGGCATAATTATAAGTGCCAACTAATTGTCGCATAAATGCCATTTCATTGTGCCATTTGCATAGTCATAAAAGATACAACTATCTTCTTGTCATTTAATTGGGTCTCAAATTTATGCAAATATAGCCATTTTGAGTGAGAAATGTCAATACATCTTATATGTTGTACCATAAATGATGTAATAATCAAGCCCATGTATGTACTTTAATATGTGAGAATAGAAAAAGTCAAATTCAATTAAAATAACAAACTTATTTTCTTAGAATCCATAGGTGGGATCACATGCCTGCACTCACTAAGAGCAATAGAAACTTCACTTAGTTTCTTCTTAAAGTTAAGGATATCATGTTATAATGCAATAGATAAAATTTGAAAATGAATCCTTGTATAAGATTATGTGTCATATGATATATCAAAAGAAACACCTCGTTATTTTAAAAATCTACCTTTAATTTTCTTCGAACCACACACGTAGGAAAAAAAAATGAAATAAGGAATTACACGTGAAAAAGAAACTACGTTTGAAAAAAACGCATCTTTCCTCGATATATTAGAAAAATTAACTAAAATAATTATGTTCTCGTACCATTGAGAAAAATAGGGTAAAAAAAGTCATATTAGCATATATTTACCAGGTTGTGTGTTGGTGATTAATCACTGTAAAGCATCATGATAACTATGCGCTTCAAATTCCCATGTCAATATATTGACGAAGATAGATGTGATCAAATACCAGTCTAAAAAAATTTGACATATTAAAGAATAGAACATATCATATAGTTTAAGTTGTTATAGAGATCAATTAAAATTGCCATGTTTCAATACCATGTCATAAAACAATGTTGTCTTATCACTTTTAAGAAATATATTGATGAACCACATGAGAATATCATATAGTGCAAGCCGTTACGAAGACCAATTAAAATTGTCATCTTTCAATACCATGTCATAAAACAATGTTGTCTTATCATCTTAGAAAAATATGTTGATAAACCATATTAGATAACTAGACATCGTTTGTAAACGTTTGAACCCACTAACATGTACTGATTAATGGATTCGGTTTTCACCAATAAACCATTAAAAAAAATCATAATGGTTCAATTTTGGGGGCCTTGTGCAACCAATATAGTGCAAGTCACCGTATTCACTTTCATCATAAGTGCTAGCCTATATACGTGATGGATTTCGAAGCATAATAGATCAATCTGGACTATGAGCATCATCAAAATAGAACATCTGCACACATTTAAATGTGTAAGCATACTATCTCAAAAAATAAATAAATAAATCTATAATTTCTCAAGAAATGCATAGTTTTACTTGTTGGACATGTTTTGAAAGACAACGGGTTGAGAAGTTGAATTCGATTTATATGAGAACGCTTTTGTAGTGTCTACCATTTGAAAGCCATACTTATCAAATCTTGTTGATGCTCATTGTTCAATAGTATCGGGCCTAAACCAGTGGCATTGCAAATGCACTACATGTGATGAACCAAGACAGACCTACAGAGCCATGTAAAATAATTAGTGGACAAGTTCAGTGTGGTACAAAACAATGTTATACGTGTACTTACCTCAAAATCTGTCGAATTTTGCCCGAGTATTCTATGTCAGCTTCAATAGGTCGCTTGCCTTTAGCACTACTACGACTCGTAGATTTAAATATTACTGAAATGCGTGAATCTTGTGTCGCTTTCTTTGCATCTAAGTCTTGCACCCGTAAATGCCAACCATATATGCCCACATGGTTTTATAACTTATAGCAGTATTCTTCAACTCCAAAAGCAAGATCAAGGAACAATAGATCCACTTGCTCCTTATTCTCAACAATACGTCGTGTTTCCATTTTAAGCGACTCTGGAAACTTCATAAGCTCCCTTGGCCATTTGCGCCTAAGGAAGGCACCATGTTCTGATTGTTACATATTTTTTGTCATATCAAATTCCACAAGGTTAACCTTTGTACATTGAAAAGCACTTTAATATCTGAGTAGAAAATAGAAATACTTACAGTCTCCACATAGCGATGATGTTTGAGTGGGTTAGAATGTATTCATGTGTTTGTCGCTACACCCTCTAAAAAGCTCAGTTGTGCTATGCTCCAAGACACTGTCATATTCACTTACAAATTCTGTCTTTTTCTCATGGTAGCCAAAGTCATTGCTTCAATAATTATGTATCCTTCGGTAATGGATCCCTTAGGCTGTGCCATGTTACAAATATAATTCTTGAGATGTTTGAGGAATCTCTCAAAGGGGTATATCCATCGTACAGTTCGACCAAATGTATGATGAGATGTGTTATAATCGTGAAAAATGATGGTGGAAAATGCTTCTCAAGCAAGCATCACATATTCACACCTTCCATCTTTAGACTATTCATATCACTTAACTTAATTTCTTTTGTTGTGATATATCTAAATAAAGCATTGAGTCTTAAATAACGCACATAGTCTTATAATTGACATCATTTCCTCTTCCCCTAGACAATCATGTATAGCCAAAGGAAGGAATTGTTGGAGAAGAATACAATAGTCATGTGACTTAATTTATTTCAACTTTCCATTTGCAACACATTTTTTAAAGTTAGAGGGCAATCCAGTTGGAGGTTTCACACTCTGTACAACAACAAAAAAGTTTTTTTTTTTTTTTTTACTCTTTTGTAAGAACATATGCAGTGTGAGGTAAAATCACTTTACCAGTTTGCGATTGAGACCAAAGAGACTCTTGACTTCCAATCTCTCTCATATCCTCCAAATATGGTCTTAACAATGTTTTTTGCAATGTTCTTCTCCAAATGCATTACTTCCGACGTGTTTCGAATAAAAAGATATTGTAAAATGTAACAAAAAGTACATAAGATACATCATGCAGGTGCCAGATGAAGGCCTTAATCTTAGGTTGGACAGGGCAATTCTAACAAAACTTGAGATTCCTAGCAGCCCTTTGAGTATCATTGTTCCACTTGGTATGAATGGAGATTACTGTAGGCTTTGTTGACTTTATAACCATATAAGCTATTTATATGTCATAAATCTTGAGAATTGTCCCAATTGCCCACAGCCAGTCTCTGAGAGATACTATTGAACAACAAGACATTCTTCATTTCTATATCATTGAAATCAGAGGTTGGAAGATTGGAAGTGTTGGCACAACTTGATTGTGGTGCAAATGCTATGGATAGTGCGTTCGTCAGTAAGCACATCATTCCTAGAAGCAATGTTGAGCAACCCAGTTCTGTTGAAGTGATTGATGGACGGGAGATCTCCTCGGGTGCAGTCACAGAATGTAATGCGCCTCTTCAGGTTTTGTTCGAGGGAGTTTCTTGTAGTATTTCCTTCAATCTCATCACTAGCCCACATGCGTCAATAGTCTTAGGTCTGCCCTGGCTCGAGCTACATAACCCACAGATTGATTGGCATACTAGATCATTTCGGTTTGCTGGTTCTAGCTCTAGTTCCAGTTCACCTGCAGTTTAGGTCTCTACACCAACATCGACTTCGATCCGTGAAGTATCGTGGGCCCCTGATTCCGTCCTTGTTGTTCCTGTTTCTGCTCCATGTTTTAATTTGACTCTTGTCTCTGCTCCAGTTCATGCCCCAGATCCTGACTATATTGTCGATGATGTTCCAGCTCCAGTTTCTGCTCTTGCTCCAGTTCCAGTTCTTGCTTTTGCTCCTATTCCAGTTCCTGCTCCTGTTCCTGTTTCAGTTGCTCCTGCTTCTGTTCCTGCTCATGTTCATGCTCCTGCTTCTTTAGAAGCTTCTTCATGCTCTCAGTTTCATATTTCGAAGATTTCTCTTCGCGAGTTCGTTAAATTTGGAAGGCAAGATCCAAATTCAGTATTTACAATCCAAGTTCACCCGTCGGCTAGCTCGGCACTAGTGAAGTCTGCTCCAATACGCCCAGGTAAATATGGCGACTTCTCTGATGTTTTTGACAAAGTCAAGGCCAGCAAGCTCCCAGAGCATCGTCTGTATGATTGTCCTATTGATTTCTAGCCCGGGACAATGCCGCCATATGGCGATATGTGGTCTATCTCCCACTGAGTTGAAGGTTTTGCGAGATTATATTGAAGAGAACTTAGCCACTGGTTTCATTCGACATTCTCAGTCCCCTGCTGGAGTGCCTATCTTCTTCGTCAAAAGAAGGATGATTCGCTGCGTCTGGTCGTTGATTATTATGGCCTCAATAAAATCATAGTGCCGAATTGGTATCTGCTTCCTCTGATCCCAGAGTTGTTGGAGCGACTCCAAGGTGCGCATTATTTTACGAAGATTGATCTCCAGGGTGCCTACAATCTTATCCAGATCCGGGAGGGTGATGAGTGGAAAACAACTTTTTGTACTCGGTACGGCCATTTTGAGTACACAGTTATGCCGTTTGGACTTACCAATGCTCCAGCAATATTCGAACATATGGCCAATGATGTCTTTCGAGAGTTCTTAGACACTTTTATTATCATCTGAATTCTTATTTATTCTAAGACTTTCGAAGAACATGAGAGGCATGTTCGACAGGTCCTTTAGAAACTTCATGAGCACGGGTTATATGCCAAACTTGAGAAGTGTCAGTTCGAGCAGGATAATGTGGAACTCCTTGGCTATCATATCACTCCACATAGAGTCTCTATGGATCCCGAAAAGGTCAGCACTATTTTGGAGTGGCAAACACCTTCATCCGTTCGAGATGTTTAGTGTTTTCTTGGGTTTCCCAATTTCTATCGGTGTTTCATTTAGGATTATTCAGAGATTGCCCTTTCTTTGACACACATCACGGTTAAGGATGTGCCATTTGAATGGAGTGGGGAAGCGGAATCTGCTTTCGTTACTCTGAAGCATGATTTTACCACGACACCAGTTCTTGCTCATGCAGATTCTTTGTGCCCATATATTGTTGAAGCATATGGTTCTGATTTTGCTCTTGGTGGGATCCTGTCACACGAGGGGTATGACTATGAACTACATCCAATCGCCTATCACTCACGGAAGTTTCAGGCTGCTGAAATCAACTATCCCATTTATGACAAGGAGTTGTTGGCGATAGTGGATTCTTTCGAGGAGTGGAGATGTTTTCTGGAGGGATCTCCTTATAAGGCCACAGTCTATACAGATTATCGCAATCTAGAGCATTTTCAGTCTGCTCGAGTGCTCAACCGTCGCCAGGCCCGATGGCATACTCAAGTATTATTCTGTGCTGATTTTGTGATCAAGTACCTTCCTGGATTCCTCCAAGGGAAGCCTAATGCCTTGTCTCGACGCGCCTATCTTGAGCCCAAGCTAGGTGATCCTGCATTTGATCTGCAATCACAGGTTATTTTAGGGCCTGATCGTTCCAGCTTATGGCTCACACTTTGTCCGAGAGACCTCATGATACGGTCTTGTTGGAGTCTGTTCGAGCATCTCTGCCCTCCGATCTATTGGCTCAAGATGCATTCTCACACCTTGGCTCTGCATCATCTTCTCAGCAAATGCGATTAGACTATGATCGTTTTGAGATTCGAGATGGACTCATGTTCTGTGATGGGCTTCTATACGTGCCAGATGGTGCTTCTAGGCTTCGGGTTCTCCAAGTTTGCCATGATTCACCTATGGCCGAACACTTTGGAGTAGCCAAGACTCTTGAACTTATTAGTCGAGAGTATTGTTGGCCTGGGCTTCGTCGCTCTGTCGAAGCTTTTACTTGATCCTGTGACATCTGCTGTCGAGCAAAGGTTCCAAGGCATCTTCCTCATGGCCTTCTTCAGCCACTGCCGGTACCAGATGAACCTTGGAAGAGCATTTCTATAGACTTTATTCTGGAGTTGCCACTCTCTCGGGGTTATGATGCCATCATAGTTGTTGTTGATCATTTCTCTAAGATGGCTCATTTTATTCCCTGCAATGTCACTATCACCAGTGAGGGAACATCGGATCTTCTTCTTCTTCATGAAGTAGTCAGACTTCACGGCTTACCCGATACTATCGTCAGCGATCGTGGACCGCAGTTCATTGTAGGTTTTTGGAAGCGACTTTTATAGTTATTGCATATCGACTGCTCATTGACATCTGGTTATCATCCAGAAAGTAATGGGAAGGCAAAGCGCACTAATCAGACTCTGGATCAATATCTAAGGTGCTTTATCAGTTATCAGCATGATGATTGGGTGAGATTATCTTCTATTACCTGAGTTTGCCTATAATAACTCAGTACATGCCTCCACTGGCCAGATTCCATTATTTCTGAACTCTGGTCAGCATCCTCGTTGGTCCCTTAGTATCGCTAGTGGTGACTCTATCAATCCTCGAGTCTTGACTTGAGAAATTCCAAGCTCTTCAATCAGATCTTTAGCATCATCTTCACCAAGCACATGAACGTTATCGGCATTATGCCGATTTGCATCGGCAGGAAGCTCCTAAATTTCACATTGGTGACCTTGTCTGGCTTCTTTGTAGGGACCTCCCTACCTTACGTCCCTGCAACAAGCTTGACTATCGTCGCCTTGGTCCTTACCGGATCATGGATCAAATTAGCAATGTGGCATTCCAGCTCGAGCTTCCTCCAACCGTTCGGCTCCATCTAGTATTTCATGTTTCTCTATTGGAGCCCTATACAGTTAATACTTTCCCGGATCGCGTTCCTCCGCCTCCACCACCAGTAGAAATTGATGATCATGAGGAGTTCGAGGTTCGAGAGATTCTAGACTCCAAGTTTCTTCGTCGACGATTGTATTACTTTGTCGATTGGGAAGGTTACTCGCCAGGTGATAGAACCTGGGAGCCTGCCGAGAATCTGACTAATGCTCCTGATAAAATTGCGGAGTTTCACCGACGTTACCTGGACAAGCCAAGTTTGAGTACTCTGATCCCAGCTCTGAGGACTCGTCGCCATCGTAGGAGGGGGATGGTGTGACAACCATACAGATATTCGTATCATACAAACATTATACTCATATGTACAAAAGATGGTCATCACACGGATGCAAAAAAGTAATTCCACAAGACAAGGTTTGAACTTGCAACCTTCCAATTGCGAGTTAACACACTTTTACCAAGTGCACTACCAATATTTGTTGAAAACATTTCTTCACGTCCTCCTCATATGTGTGGCTATCTCCAGGAGGTTCTAGAATATTCTAGAACCTAAATGCATGCGCGACACTTGGCAAGATCTCATCCATTGGAGTGGCGCGATCTTGACCGTTGGCCTAGATATATAAAGGGGCATCTCCTTCTTGTCGAACCATTCCGGTTCAACGCCAGTCTTGAGCCTTCTATGCATCTGTCTCGTATTCCTGCTTGCCTTCGGACCATTGTACTCTTGATTCCTATTCATATATCAAATTCTTTGCCGATCTTGGCGTATTTCTTCCATATTTCTTGCGTATTTTCCACGTATTTTTCTTGTTTTCGCGTGGGTTCATGACAGAGGCCATACCCGGCCCCAATGCGAGGACCGACTATAAGCCTAGCACACTGTAGGAGTCCTGTACCCACGCTAGGCAAGACCCCACCCTCTATTTCACCATTGTACCCGTTATCTGGTGTTGAATCATGATATAGCATCCACAACCAGGTGGGCTCTTGTGCACATGCCGCAATTACTGGGTTTTAAGGGTTCTAGGTAGAAACATCTCTATTTCTGAGAAGCTTTCAAGTCTCTACCCTCCCTTTAACCCCAAACACATGGAAAGAACAGAAAGAAGGAATATAATCACAATCAAAGCATCCATCATCATCTTGGTAACATATAAAAGAGAATTTAAGCATTCTATCTATTCAAAGAAGTGTTAGCTGAAGCGCAAACTATCTGGGGACTAACCGGTCTCCTGGCTGGAGCCATTGTCACGAAAGGTTTCTATTCAAGTCTGATCATAGCAGCTGATGGCTCCTCCTTCCTCCCCTCCCCCCAAATCGATTTGGAGCAGCAATGGGGGTAGGACCCCAATTTGCCCTCTAAAATTGGCAAGTCCCCCTTGGCCAATCCATTTGGGCCAGGTGGCGCAGCCCTATTGGTTGACTTTAACAAATAATTAATCTAATTAGCCTAATTAGGTTAATTACTCCCTTATTATTTTAGCACAGCTAAAGAAAACCCTTTTAGGTTAGCCCAAGTTATCCCCTATTAACTCCTAAGGGACTAATTGTATACTGGTTATGTCATCGTATGTATACGTATACCGTATAAATACCTAGAACGTCACATTCTCCCCCTTTGGAATAATGATGTCCTCAGCATTAGGGTTAGCCTAGTTAGAAGAAAACAATTAAGTTATAAAAGATAACTCTATTAGTTGAAGTAATACAAGATTACATATAGTTGCTGTAGGACTGAAGTCCCTTAACATAAGATAAGAAATGCCATAACACAAACTTAAATAAGGCACTCATAGACAAACAAGCAGTCAGATAACATGAGATGGCTGCAAACGGAGGCCTAGAATCTTCTGCAGTACGTCAATACGCGCTACTGGCCTGCAGAATTACAGTACATCAGTACGTACAAAATAATTTAAGTAGTGTGGTTGAAGGGACCACCCCCTTAAAAAAAGAAATATGAATGCAAGATTCCTATCATGCCTAAGGCTTGCATGTCGTCTCGACGTAAGGAATGGTCATATTCTTATTATAGCCGTAGACGGATGCGTCCTATCATGAATGCCTATATGCCCATTTCCCCATATAAGATGCATGTAACCCAACCCCTGAAATGATCCCTGTCGGATCGACTCTCATATGGTCCCTGCCGGATGCATAACACAATGCTTACCATTAGGGTTGGAGTTGATCGCATCTTGAATAGTTTGGCCCTGGCATTCTCGCATAAAATCCGGGTAAGTCTTATCCAAATCTGCTTTAAGAACCCAGGTTGCATCCTCCGTCGGTAAGTGTTTCCACTTAACCAAATACTGCAAGATTTGAGTTTTGCGGGTGTGCTTATATGCACGATAAAGGAGAGCCTGAGACACTATCTCCAATTGATCCTCTGTCATTTTCAGAAGTGTTGGCGAGTCAAGAATCTTTTCTGGATCGAGGTTGTGCTTCTTGAGAAGGCTCACATGGAAGACTTTGTGGACCTTCAAATGTGCGGGGAGGTTCAACCGGTAGGCTTGAGAACCTATCCTTTCGGTAATCTCAAAGGGTCCCCCCCATCTCGGTGCAAGTTTCTTACAATTGCCAATTTTGAGTTTGGTTTGCTTCACCTTGATCTTTAGCCATCCGAACTCACCAACCTGAAATTCCCGTGGTGTCCGATGCCGGTCAGCAAGGCTCTTTTGCCGAGCTATAGGAGCTAACAAATACCCTCGAACTTCTTCGACTAGGGCTTGCATATCTGTAAGCAACAGTTGAGACACTTCCACCTTGGAAACCAGATTATGCCACGTGTCTAGCGTAAGGCATTGGTAACTATAATTGATCATAAAAGGAGACATCCTTGAAGACTCCTGCCTAGTATTATTATAGGCAAACTCCACCAAATGGATATAATCTGCCCATTGAGATTGCTTGTTCCAGACATAGTTACGTAGCATGTCCTCAATTATGCGATTGGTACACTCTGTTTGGCTATCCGTCTGCGGGGTGGTAAGCTGTGCTCATAGCAAGCTTAGTTTGAATAGTGCTAAAGAAATCCTTCCAAAATGCACTAACAAACTTAGGATCCTGGTCTGATATAATAGTACGGGCATTCCGTGAAGGCGAAACACCTCCTTGTTGAACAACAAGGCAGTATCTAATGCAGTGTCTGTGGTCCGACATGGCAAAAAATGCGCCATTTTGGAAAGCTTGTCGACCACCACCATTAGGGCATCAAATCCCCTTAAGGTGCGCGGGAGCCCCACGATAAAATCCATGGTAATAACTTCCCATTTCGCATTAGACACATTGAAGGGTTGCAATTCCCGCCGGACACGTAACTGTTTTGCCTTTGTTTGCTGATATATCTGATATTGCTTAATGTATCGGGCAATGTGTTTCTTCATGTCTGGCCCCGCTATAGGACTGTTATGTGTGTCGTGGAGAAGAAGCTTACGAACTCCTGACGTCTGAGGGACACATAACTTATCCTTGTAATAAAGGAGATCACCTTCCTTTTTATAATGGCGGAAAGCCTCCCTCTCTTTATCTGTTTTGGCGTCCTTGGATAGACTTTGCCATATCTCCTGAAATTCAGGATCTGCTGGAAGAGTCTGCTGTATCTGCTTACCAAACTTGCTGGAGAGTGTGGAAATAGTATTACAATGCATTCGAATGACCAATGGATGTCTGAAAAGCGCATCGGCGACCACATTATACTTGTCTGGCTTATAGATTACTTCAAAATCATATTCTTCCAGGAACTCCATCCATAGTCGCTGCCTGAGATTGAGGTGGGGTTGCGTAAAAATATATTGGAGGCTTTGGTGATCTGTATCCAATTGGAATCGTCTCCCAAGTAAGTAATGCCTCCAAATGCACAAGGCATGCACGACAACAAAGAATTCTTGGTCATGCGTGGGGTAACGTTGTTCTGCATCATTCATCTTCTTTGAATTATAGGCAATTACCCTACCTTCTTGCGTCAATACTCCAATACTCCACTAGTAGCAATATTACTGGCATCTGTGGCAACCCGCTTATCCTTCTGAGGATCAGGCAAGGTGAGAACTGGAGCAGTTGTCAATGCATGCTTCAATGACTAAAACCCAGCTTGGACCTTGGCCTTCCAGTGTACCATCCAATCTTTAACCTTCTCATATTTTGTAAGGTCCATAAAAGGTGCGGCAAGGTTAGCAAAGCCTTTAACAAACTTGCGGTAATATCCGGCCAAGCCTAGAAAGCTCCTTACCTCTGGTACATTTGTTGGGATCGGCAAATCTTTTACTGCTTCAACCTTGGCGGGATCCGTAGCTATTACCTCAACAGAAACAATATGTCCCAAGTAATCAACCTTGGTGGTTGCAGACCTACACTTGGAGAACTTGGCAAGGCTAAACGAAGATGACGCTCATGGTCCTCTAAGGTTTTGCTCTATATGAGGATATCATCGAAGAACATGATGACAAAGTCATCAAGATACTCATGGAAAACATCGTTCATCAATCTCATGAATGTGGCTGGAGCATTAGTTAGCCCAAATGGCATAACAGTGAACTCGTAATGCCCATAGCATGTCCGGAATGGACTTATGGATGTCATCCTCCTTAATTCTTATATGGTAATATCCTGAGCAAAGTTCAATCTTTGTGAAATACTTAGCTCCTTGTAATTGATCCATCAAATCATCGGCACGCAGTAAGGCATACTGATTCTTAATCGCGTGCTTGTTCAGTTGCCCATAATCAATGCACATCCTTAAGGTACCATCCTTCTTCTTTACAAACAAAATAGGTGCACCAAAAGGTGATATACTTGGTCGAATGAAGCCCAATTTAAGAAGTTTTTGCAACTGTTTCTTAAGTTCCATTAATTCGGGGGTACTCATTCTGTATAGAGCCTTACTGGTAGGCTTAGTGTCTGGTTCTAAGGTAATTTCACACTCCATGCCTCGGAAAGGTGGCAACCTATGAATATCATCTGGAAAAAGGTCGTGGTATTCCCGAAGAATAGCTGCTATTGCTGGGGGTAAGTTATCAATAAGTTCCTCCTGTTTAGACTTGGTGTCTACTGATGCAAGCCGAATAATACAAGCAACCTGATACTTCTTGATAGCTTTGTCCAAGTGCCGCAATGAAATACACTGCATAATTGGAATAACTGGGTTACCCATGATGGTTACTTGGGCTCCATTAGCTGCGTTAAAGGTGACTTCTCACTTTTCACAATCAATGTTTGCCTTTGCAGCAGCCAAGAATTCCATGCCGACAATAAGGTCATAACGGCCAATGTTCATGATCTTGACCCCTAGAGCAACGGGTGCTCCTGGCAACTGAATATTCAAATTGATGCATCGATCTTGTGTATGGTATATGGCCCCACTAATCAACGTGATTGGACGTGGCTTTGACTTCAAGGGAGTCAGCTGTAAAGCTTCTGCCATTATAGGGGAGGCAAAATTGTGCGTGCTACCCATGTCCATCAGAATGATAAAGGGTTTACTGTCTACTTGGCCAACCGTGGATATGACAGAAGGTTGACTATCTGCTTGACCTGTCTCAATAGCGGCATAAATGTGAGACTCACCTTGTATATAGTCTGGTGCCTCGTCATCAGCAACGTTCTCCGATTCTATTGGGTCTATAACATCCTCCCAATCCACTTCGGCAAAAGCAGCTTGGGCAGCCTGGGTAACGTATGGGCATTCCTGCATACGATGCCCCAGGCGAAGCAATGATAACAAGCTTTGTCTCTTTGTAACTGTTCACGAGCCTCCCTTGGAATTGCCTAAAGAATATTTCGGACAACTCTCGTGGTACTAGCAGACTTATCTGGGACCGTGAAGGAAACTTTCTTATCTCGCTTCTGATACCCAACTGACGAGGGAGGTCCGGGGCTAGGTGAGCGTCCCTGATACGGTGTATAGCTCATGTTCTAACCAAAGGCAGAGGGGCATGGTGGCTGGTACTTAAGAGTGTTCTCCTCCAAGCTAAGGGCCTTAGCCTCATCTTCTGCTACTGTTTTGGGATCAATAGCTTGAACCATCTTCCTAAGAGTAGGGGATAACCCCTCAATGTACCCCTCAACTGCCCTGCGTTAATTTACTCCAAGAACATACAATTGTAACCTCATGAACTCGTCCCTGTATGCTTGGACTGTCATATTCTTTTGCTTCAGGCAATAAAAAATTTGAATTTGTTGGCAGCGATGAGCTCTGGGGACATAGTGAGACTTGAAGGCTTTAGCAAAAACCTTGTATCGGCACCTACCTCAAGTGAGTCCATGAGAGCGGGCATATTCCTTCTACCAAATGCGGCTGACACTGCGAGGTTAGTGGTGGCAACCTTGCCAATATCCTTTTCTGTCATTCCATAGGATATTTTCAAACTCGTGCATCTCGTCTAACCAGGATTCAGCATCCACACCTGACCTGGTCTTGCCCGAGAAGTGGGCCAATTTACGGTTCTTCCAAATGCTGGTAATGGCCGATGGTGGGTTATTATGAAATACTTAAGCTTGGAGCTCAGTAAGCTAACGCTTCATAAGTATGAGCTCCTGCTCTGGGGTTGAGACATCCCAGTTGCACAGGTGTCGCCCATGGAGGAGGATGTGCACCGTCTAAAATATAGATACGATGGAGATAAGCACAACATGTTCAACATTGATATAATAAGACCATTAAGAGGAAAATGCTTGATATTAACATAGAGCATAATGTTACATTTAGCATAATATCCAAACAGATAGATGGAATGTAAAATCTTAGTTATACAAGGTGTTTATACATAATTATAATCAACTGGAAATGTAAATGGATTCAGTATCGAATGAAGGGTACTATCCCTCACTGTCCACAGTAAATTATACTTATGCCAAGCCTGGAGGGTGAGATCTCGGTACTCCATGGTCGGGCTTAGGATCAAGAGGTGAACAAATTGTTCATTGCCTGATAAAGTTCCCAAAGGTGATCATCCACATCGAAGAGTGCTTCCTCGTATGTGTTATCCCAATAGGACCAACTCCTCCGCATAGTGCATCGCAAGTTGTGGACCGCCTTATCCTGAGAAAGCGTGACAATTTCCATCCCTTAGTGGTGTAATACGGCATGATTGTCCCTGTAATAGACCCGGCAATAGGTGCACAATCAATGAGTTATAATCTATGCACAAGGGGTTTATCAACGAGAGAGACAATCGATAAAAAAAAAAAAACCAAAAATTGTATTAAAAATGGCATAGAAATGCCTATATAATTAATACATATGTCATAACGGCCGAAGGCCATAGACTATAAGCCCAAGGGGCTACATTCAGGAACTAGGTCCTGCGTCATGATCCATCGATGTTGAAGGTGGAAATGGCTAACGGTGGCAAAGCAGAGTAACTCCTAGGCTGATGGTGCGGACCCTGACGGAGGCACTCTCTGGAGGATAAGCTGTGGCTAAAGGAGCGGCCACAAGGAGTTTCATACGATGCTATATCCTGCCCCAAGGCAGTCAAAGTGAAGTCCCGTCGCACGAGCACATATGTGACGGTGCGATATGGGAGCTTCTTATGGCCTGCCAAGGTGGACAACGTGCGAAGGGCCCACCATGATGCCTCTGCCTCTGGGGCTAGGTCCCGTGCCACAAAGAGGACCTGTCCCTACCGAAAAGCTAAAAGGAAGAAGCGCATAAGATGATTTCCCAACGCCTTAACCTCTGGGGTGATAGAGGTAGCTACTTCCTTGTCGAGGTCCATGATGACCTCTTCTTCTTTAAATTCATGCTTCTCTTCCTTCAGATGATCCTTATTGTCATAAAGATCTTCCCCTTCTTCATCAGATTCCGAAGGGATATCCACCATGTCAATGTTTGGGACATGGTGTCCCATAGCGATGAAAACGTCCTCAGGCGGCTAGGATGGGGGCTCTTGCAGCATAAGATCTCGGAACCTCAAGAGGGTATCAGCTGGCTCGATGATTTCCTGATGGAACTGGAGGAACTGGTGCACTTCGGTAGGGAGCTCAGCCAGCGTGAAATCGATAAAATCGTCCATGCAGTACTCGACTAGCTCATATAGCACGTATGCCTTCTTCTTGGCCTTAAGGTCAAGAACTATCTGGTAGGTCCACATGATATCCTCCAATAGAAGGTATTCATGATCCTGATGGCAGATAACCGGGAGGGCATCCAAGCGTCGTGGCCCCTAGTCTTGGCGTGAAGGTATCTGTTCTGCTAACTGCCTCCACCAGATGAAGTCATCCTCTCGGACGTACTCGTCGTCCTTGTCGTCAGAGAGTTCGGGCGCCTTGCCCTTCTCCGTTGGCAAAGTTTTGTTGTCCACCTACCGATCCATGAGTATAGCTAGTGCAAAAGTCACTTCAAGGTACTGTTGGCCCTCATACATCAAGATGGGGGGTCTCCTGCCCTATCTGAGCTTCCCCGTGAGAATATTGGAGGCATGAGAGTCGCCTCCCAACATCTCTCTCACAATGGCCCTCTCTAAGTAGAGCTGGGCAGGATCCCCTAGGGGAATACAGAGGGGTAGCATCTCTTGAGTATAAAACTCAAGGAAAGCTGCATAATCAGGGTGGGCCTACGTGTTGGTGATAAGGTCCATCCTTTGGAGCAAAAAGGATTAAAGGAGGTCGAATGGGAATTGAGGATCCCAGTGTTCTCCGTCTTGATACCATTGGAGGAGGCTAGGGGTCTCCATTATAGACGCGAGACGTGGAGGCTAGGGGTCTCCATTATAGACGCGAGACGTGGAGGAGGAGCAAAAAAACAGGGGGAGCAAAGAAGAAAGTGAAACCCTAAAGTCTATTAAGTGTACTTTATTTTAAACTTTTGATGCTAACGTCAGCGTCAGTCATTGATACTAATTTAATAAATATTCTATATATTAAAAAAAAAAAAGGCAATCAACATTTCTTAGATTTCTATACAAAATTTGCACAAGAGAAGGCTTGATAAGCAAGATAATTATGGTCTCCCCGAATCCTTCGGGCAAGAGCCAGATCCTTGGTCATGATGGTGACCCTCTTGGCATGTATGGCACAGAGATTGGCATCTCCAAAAAGGGCTACCAAATAATCTTTGGCAGCCTCCTGAAATGCGAGCATAGCAGAAGTCTGGAACCGAAGATCGGTCCAATAGCCTTGTGCTATCCCTCGGACCAGGCACTGGAAGGGGAGCTTGCGTAGCAGAAGCTCATTCGTCTTCTGGTACTTCCGAATCTTCCTCAAGGCCACGGTCCCGGGCCTATACCTGTGCGACTTCTTTGGCTGCGCCGACTTCTGAGGCTGCGTGGCTTCTTAGGCAGGGTCTTGCACCCTGTTACTGGCCGAGGCCGAGCTGCATCCACTCGGTCCTATCGAAGGGCGGAGCTCGTCGCTTTCCCAATGGCCCCAACCATCTTCAGCTTCTCTTTGTAGGCACTCCCCGACTTATGGGCGGTAGACTTCCGCCTTCGTTTCACAACAGGGGTCTCAGTTTGGTCGGGAGCCCACTGGGTAGTTTGCTTTGGGTTTTGTTGGGGTTGCTGCGGTTGATCCCGATTTTGCTTGGCAAGCTCCTCTGCTTGTCGCTGTTGCTCGGCCCGCTCTGTCTCTTGCTGTGCAGCATAGGCAGCTGCCATGCACTCTTCCACCTCTGCGAGGCAGCGAGCATTGACCCTTCTCAGCAGCTCAGCATGATATCTGTCCTGCCTGGCCTGCATATCCAACTGGATGGATATTAGGTAATCCATCGTAAGGTGTGATGAGACTTCACCCCAAACAAAGCTTTGGGTGGCCTTGTCCCATTGGTAAAGGGGAAGGTGAAAGGGGTTGCCATCTATAATGGCCTGCCCATCTCCCAGGTAGACATACTCTCTACCCCGGACCTTCGGGTCTCCCCTCTCCATCTCCCGGGTGTCGTCTCCTCGGATAAGTTCCCTAATTCTTTCGGCCTCTATCCTGATGGCCTCATCCTGGGGAACTTTTACACACGAGGGTGGATAAAACTTGACGAGCATCAGGACTTGGTCAGGCCGTTCGACCAGGATGTAGGGTTGTCGTAGAAGATTGAGTTTCAGCAAGAAGCACTTAGTAGACAGATGGACAATATGATAAGAGACCCTATATCTGGTGACAAACCATTGCACAAGCTCGATCAAAAGTAGCTCCACCTTGTCGGGGTTGCTAGCAAGTTGCTCACCGAGCTCAGCAAATATTTGAGGGATGTTGAGGTTACTATGGCTCATGTAACCTCTGGTATAGGCCTTCGTGGGTGTGAAGGACGGTTGAAAAGGAGGCACTGGTAGGCGGTAGTGGCGGAGTTCACGGGCAAGAAAAGGCGAATTTCTCTCCGGTGGCTATGGCGGACGTACGGTGAAGGCGCGGGGCGAAAAGATAAAAAGTCAAATAAATAACCGTCACTTTATTTAAGTTCAAATTTTTTTCCCAAAAACTTTTTTTCTTTTTTTAAAATATATGACGAAAATACGTGTTTTATATGGATGCGCCGCTGAGAAAATATGGGTTTCTTTTTGAATTCTAAGACTCTAAAATGACAACGGCGCACTCTAAGCTTCTGGGCCTTGATGTTGCCATTTTGATGTTGGATGTTGGCGCCCTAGGGTAGTTGGATCATGCTCGACACGTTGGTGCAAAAATCTGGTCCGTCCGAGTTACCTATAGAAAGTTATGGCCCCTGGAAGCAAGAGATCTCTTTTCTCCCCAACTTAACACACTTACCCTACAAACTTACACCTTCCTACCCAACTAGATCAACCCACATACTAACCAGAGAGTTGGGATAGTTTAACTTAAGGTGAGGTCTTCACAACCTAACGAGTTAGATTATGGCCAGTGCAATGGTTTGGTCTACCAAAATTATGCTCTGATACCACCGTGACACTTCTAGAATCTATACGATGCTCCCATCGTATAAAGACTAGAAATCCCCTCCCGTGGCGACTACATCACTTTGGGAGGGCCCTCCATCTGACTCGGACCACTTGGGATGACCAAGTGTCCGGGCGAGGAACACAGAGGTGTCATTCGTCCCACATCCTCTATGGGAATCCTATACAGTGGAAGCGTACGTACATGTTAGCACATAGTAATCCTGCTCAAATAATATACCACCACGAAGGGTGGCCCATCCATCATCATCAACTAAATGACACTACAAGCACAAGATAACATAAGTGATACGTCATAACAAAGGCTCTACCCTGGGCTTAGACTCCATGGGGTCAACTGACGGTCAGGGCCGCAAGATATCAGCAAACAGAAGTATAACATGGCATTGGCTGGCATAGAACAATGGCTAGGGTAGTCCACTCCATTCACCCCTCCTGTGCACACTTTGCAGATAGGCTGAAAGCTATGAAGTGATTGTAGCCTTCCGGAGATGCAATCTCATGGAATCATCCTATGAGACTACTCCGGGTGACCTGGATTGAATCGGATGGCGGGACGGCACCGTTTGGCCGCCTAGGGCTTTGCCCTGGGCCGGCCGTTCATGTTATTATGCCTTAGGCTGCCCCTCGGCATCCATGAAAGGCTGCATCCGGTTTATATCTGCAGATTTTCTGGACCGAGAAGGGATTGGCTTAGGGCAAGGATTTTTATTTGTGGCCAGGCGAAGGGACTTCTTCTGCTTTGATTCACAGGCAAGGATCCATGGCTTTCACCCAGGTGATCTAATTTAAATCTTTCGAATATAATCTGGCAGAAAAGTTCTTTCTTTTTTTCCATTTCTTACTGGCAGAAGTACATAGAGCAGGTAGATGGCAGCAACATGGTTTGGTTCTTTCTGTAGCCATGGCAGTGTGATTAGTCAGTTTTTGAAAATTATGGCAGAATGTTTTGGTGTCTTATTACAGTTGATAATTTAAGACTGGGCTCTGAGAGTAGTCTGGTGGGTTGGGCTTGTTCTAAGCCTAACTAGCTTCAAGACAACTGTTTGAGCCACAGTAACCTTCTCTATTATCTAGATTGTTGATTGGTTAGGCTGCTTGGAAGCAGAGAATCAGATTCATAAAAGAAGGTGGCAGCTTCAGGAATAGTGTGGCAGCCTATTCCATTTATTATTGCTTTCTCTTTAATGTTCTATGTATATATGGGAATTTCCATGTGTCTTTGCAGATGTGGTCAGGTAAATTGGATTAAAAATCTTGAAATTTAAGTTTCGGGAGACCTTGGATTTCATCTTCGCCCGTATGGAAGCATGATGACCTAGAGGTTTCTCCAACAATGCACCATCTTTTGGATCATCTTCTAGGGCTGGGCTTGGAGGTCTAATTGGATTTTAATGGATTTAGAAGCATGGGGAGCTAGGAGAGCTTTGCTACCTCTACAATGGGAATGCGTTCTCTTCAGGCATAAGGTTTGGGCAATTACTTGGCTACATGTCCTTCTTTTCTATTCAGGTTTTGGTCCAATTTATCTTACTAGCCTGCAAAGGATACTGGGAATTATTACTTGCGCTTAATCCAAATCTGGCCAGTAAGGGTAACAGAAACTGTTGCAGTTGAGCAAGTAAGTGGATTAGTGGTGGAAATTTATGGAGAAGATCCTATAGTATTTGGTTCAGCAGAAGAAGGTTGTTCCCTATAGTAAGTTGATCCAAAGAAGATGTTGAACAACTCCATGATGAGTACTCTACTTTTTCATTTACTGTATATTCTGAGAACAGTTTCTTATCTTTTTCCCTGAATCTTCAGGGTTTTTTTTTGTGCTGTAAAGTTATATAACTGCCGTTTCTTCAAAAAAAAAAAAAAAAAAAAGAGACTACTCCGGGTTACATCTCCCCAATCTGATGAGGCAGGTCAGAGAAGTGTCCCCTCACTGAACATAATGGATCCCTGGGTGTGCTAGAGAATACATGCCACCTCAATGCACACGTAGTCGTACCCGACTTGAACGCCCCAAAATCCATGGACCACTAGGCGCGCCCATCGAGCCTAGGACATCCATATAGGCACGTTTCCTGCGGCCCAGGAGGTGTCGGACCCATACCCAGCCCCAACGCGAGGGCCGACTATAAGCCTAGCATACTGCAGAAGTCCTGTAGCCACGCTAGGCAAGACCCCACTCCCATTTCACCAATGTACCCGTTATCTGGTGCTGAATCATGATATAGCATCCACAGCAGGTGGGCTCTTGTGCACATGCCGCAATTACTGGGTTTTAAGGGTTCTAGATAGAAACATCTCTACTTCTAGGAAGCTTTCAAATATCTACCCTCCCCTTAACGCCAGACATATGGAAGGAACACAAAGAAGGAATATAATCACAATCAAAGCATCCATCATCATCTTAGTAACATATAAAAGAGAATTTAACCATTCCATCTATTCAAAGAAGTGTTAGTTGAAGCACAAACTATCTGGGGACTACGGGTCTCCTGGCTGGAGCCATTGTCGCGAAAGGCTTCCATTCTTCAAGTCTGATCACATCAGCTGATGGCTCCTCCTTCCTCCCCTCTCCCCAAATCGATTTGGGGTAGCAATGGGGGTAAGACCACAATTTGCCCTCTAAAATTGGCAAGTCCCCATTGGCCAATCGATTTGGGCCAGGTGGCGCTGCCTTATTGGTTGACTTCAACAAATAATTAACTTAATTATGTTAATTATTCCTTAATATTTTAGCATAGCTAAAGAAAACTCTTTTAGGTTAGCCCAAGTTATTCTCTATTGACTCCTAAGGGTCTAATTGTATACTGGCGACGTGTCATTGTATGTATACGTATACTGTATAAATACCTAGAACGTCACAGCTAAGCTGTCCCAAGTGATTGTAATATTGATAATAACTTTGGAAGGAAATTGAAAGACAAAACTTCCCTCAGGAACATACCTTTGAAGGCAAAGGGAGAGGGCCTCATTCCTGCTGCATTCACCTGTCTCCATTTGGTGTTGTTTGGGTTGCTGAGTTTTTGCCTCACCTGTCTCCATTTGGTGCTTTGTGTTGCTGAGTTTTTACCTTTCACACCTGTTTAGCGTGTTGATGGTCCTCTTTATTTTCCATGACCTTCTCCTTATCTTTGTTTATAGGAGAATTAGCAACAAGGCTTTTAGAATAAGAGACTTGAAGGTCAATAAACATCCCCTTGCCCACTTTGCATAACACTTTATCACACTAGGAGGACTGCATTTGTTTTTTTTTTAATGTAGACCGAGGGAAAGTTTTTGGGGAATGGATATCTGGATAACTTCCCCTAGTCTACTAGTAATAGTATTAAGATGAGAAGTGGTCCAGTATCCAGGGGGAAGATTGGCACAAGAGATCCAAGTTGTAGTGGCCATATCAGAGAAGTTACCTGGAACATAGGAAGGATTCCATTTCATAATGTAAGAGGGATGGCCGGAAATGGAAAATAACTTGCGAGTAAGGATGAGGGCTACACTTTTCTCTTCTCTGCAGATGATCTGATAGGTCTTTTGGTCAATTTTAAGAATGGATAAGATGGGAATAAGTTGTGTTTTAGTAATCCAATGGTTAACGTCACTGATCGTAGGACATATCTGCGGAAAGTGCACAAACATACCATGCCTAGAATTTTTAACAGTGGCCGAATTATCCACAATAGCATTCAAGTCAATAAAATCCATTTTCTCTTCTCTGTTAGTATCATCATTATTATTAACCAGAGTAGAAGAGTTGAGCAAACATTTTTATGGGAGTTACTGTTAAGCTTGTCATACTTGCCCATGATAGGGATGGAAGACTTCAGCACTTGCTTCGAAACTTTAGTTTTGGTACTTTAAGCATTTTGCAATTTGGGCATTTGCAGTTCCCACACTCTGAAGGGTGAAAGTAACCATTGCTATCCAGGATTTCACACTTGTTTGTAGCTTCAAGCAGGAGCTGGTATGACTTGAACTCCATTTCAACTTCTTTAAGGGTCTTGGAGGCAAAGGATGGGAGCCTACTTTTGAATCCTTTTCGAACGTCTTCAATAATGTGATCATCGGCTTCTTCCCAAATTTTAACCAGTCTGAAGGACACCTTAGATTTCCAGCCAAGATCTTCGAGCTCCTCGGCCAGACTTTTAGCTGCTTGCAATATTTCAGTCATCAAACTCTTTGTCAAGGGAAGTTAGACAAAATGGCGGGCATTTGCTCGGGCGAAGATCACAATGCAGAGCACTTTGTTCAGTTCATCAGACAGCCTGATGCAATAGAGAATGTATCCAAAAGCTCTTTTGTGTTCGTCAAATTTACCTCATCGACTTGTAAAAACAGGAAGGAATCATCGGCATACTGATTTCCAATTTGTTGCGACCCATTCGCCATCCTCAAACCCTCTATGACACCCGCATCCAGAGCAGAGTTCAGCAATTGAAAAAGAGCTTCTGCGACAATTATGATCAAGTAAGGAGCCAATGGCCAACCTTGACAAATTCCGAGGCCAATACTGAAGATCGGGGAAGACTCGTCGTGACAAAGTACGGTGGTTCTAGCAGACTTAAGGAGTTTCAGAACCACAACTGTGAAATTCTCCACATCACCAAATGCTAACATCCTCTTCAGAAAGTCCTAGCAGACACTATCATATGCCTTGGCAAAATCTAGCTTTAAATAAACTATCCGCTGACCTGTTTTGCGTGCCCAATGAATGCCCTCAAATGCTGCCGCAACATTATTGAGGACATGTCTTTCTGGAATAAAGCCAGATTGCATTGAATTGATGGAATCCATCAGGACCACTTGAAGTCTCAGAGATAGGGCTTTAGCAATTATCTTGTACAGAGAGGGTAGTAATGTAATCG
Organism: Isoetes taiwanensis; assembly: GCA_021234155.1. Taxonomy (NCBI): domain Eukaryota; kingdom Viridiplantae; phylum Streptophyta; class Lycopodiopsida; order Isoetales; family Isoetaceae; genus Isoetes; species Isoetes taiwanensis. The sequence continues at coordinate 957,811 of JAJEKV010000036.1, read as the reverse complement.
GATGCCAGTCAGAGATGGTAGTAGGATCTTCCAACTTGGGAATCAGTGAGATGCATCTAGTGTTAAGTCTAAAGTCTAACGACTCTGCTCTCAAAAGATCTTGATACGTCTGCAACACCAAGTCACCTAGCCATTCCTAGTATTCCTGGAAAAACTCTACGAGAATGCCATCCAGACCAAGAGGAAAACAATGTACGTTGAGGAGCGCCCAAAATTGCGCCTCCTTCCCACCGAACAGATTCTGAGGGAAACCCCCAAGCCTAATGGATGAGGCTCTGCTGAAGCTGTTCTCCAAAGTTTGGGGTTCCCTCAAGCCCCTCTGGATCACCAGGATTCCATAGACACTGTAGAGAATTTGATTAGCCCTGCAGTTGAGAATAGATCAAGAATAGGCTTTTGTAGAATTAGCTTCAATTTCTTTTATCTGTGCATCTCACTACAAGAGAATGGCTATTATTTGTCAGAAAAAACGTCAGACTATTTAGAGAGATTTTTGTCTGACGAATATTCTGACGATCTCTTTTCTGACGTTTTTTTTTTGACAATTTTACGTCAGATATTTCGTCAGATTATTCGTCAGAAATATACGTCAGGCTATGTATCACATAAATCGTCAGAAATTTAGTGTCAGAAAAAGCGTCAGATTCTTCGTCAGAAAAAGCGTCAGATAAAACATCAGAAAAAGCGTCAGATACAACGTCAGAAAAAGCGTCAGAAATCTATAGAACATCAAAATCTTCTTGAACAAGCATCGCAACAAGGAAGCTATTATTGAGCACCTTGCCACATTATTCTTGTTGGCATGATAAAGATTGTTACATGTAACTATGTAACTATGTAATTGTAACTACATTTAAATAAATGATGCTCTTAGTTCTTTATAGCTTGTAGCCTAAATTCATTTTAAACTTAAGCAGTATTACAAGCTAAGTGTAAATGATAATGCAAATGTATTGCAAATTGATACAAAATTTAAAGTTACAGACAAAATGCGAATCCAGACAAAACGTAAATAGATGCATGACGTGACGATTTTTGGTGACCAAACTTTTGACGAATTTTTTGAGATTTTTTTTGACGAAATTTTTGACGATTTTCTTGACGAAAATTTTGACGATTTTTCTGACGATTTTTTTGACGCTTTTTCTGACGATTTTTTTGACGATTTTTCTGACGATTTTTTTGACACTTAATCGTCAGAAGACTAACGCTTTTTCTGACGATTTTTGTGACGATTTTTTTGACACTTAATCGTCAGAAGACTGACGTTTTTTCTGACGATTTTTTTGACATTGTATCGTTAGATAATATTCGTCAGGTAAATCGTCAGGCAATAGAGTCTGGGCAATTGTCTATTTTGTGAAGACCATCTGACGATTTTTCTGACAAAAAACCTTCATTCTCTTGTAGTGAATGGCGTCCAAGGCGACCACATGAAAGCTTACTGTTGGAGGAGGATCATCCTCCTCCAGAAGAGAACCATATGAGTACAAAGACACTGATCCAATTATGGTTATCAAGAGTTGGGACTAGATCTTTGTTCTTAGCGAAAAGAAAGATCGGGCCTGGATAAAAATGAAGGAGATAAAAGCAGCTTTCGACATTATTGGGTATTTATTTTTGCAATAAACCTATGATTTAAAAAAGCCTAATACTAAAGTATATTGGAATTTTAAAAAGAAGGGGGGAGAAAAGGGGGGCATATTCGACTTGTGGGATAGCCAAAGGGGGTATTCGACTTGCACTATACATAACTTAGTTCAGACGAGCCCAATACCCCTTTGGGTATTTGACTTGTGGAATACAGTAATTTGACTTGTAGGATAGCCAAAGGGGTATTCGACTTGCACAATACATAACTTAGTTTGACGAGCCTAATACTCCCTTGGGTATTCGACTTGTGTAATGTAGGTGTGGTTTGATTAGACGAGTCTTGGCCCGGGGGGTGGGGTTATGGTGAAGGAGTTTTCAATTTTGAGGTATTCACTTATAGAATATCAACTTGAAATTATGGTACTCATTCCACGAGTCTAAGGGTGCATCCCTATTACGCTAAAAAATAGCCGGTTCCTGTGACACCTTGCAAGTTATAGGCAGCGTAGTAGCATTCCCATCCCGCAACTCCTTGCAAGTTACAAGCAGCGTAGTAGCATTTCCATTCCCCAACTGGAATCCGATTTTGCTGATTTGGCACAGGCCTGGAACTCCAAATCAGATGGGTTCAAAAGCTTCTAAATACCCTAAATCAGAACCGAGTTTATCCTCTAGCAAGATTTCATTTGTCCTCTTCTTGATTTCGTTTGACTTCTTCCTCAGAACTAGCCAAAACCCATCACAGGTGCAATAGGAATGGTGGTCTTCAGAAACCGGCAACTGGGATCGTGAAATTGGTGCATAAATATGCCGGTGCTGCCTAATGGGAGGGTGCATCCCCATTATCCTAGAACCCAGCTCTGGGAGCTTTGCCATGTAAGCAAAGCAAAGGCATTTGCATGAAGACCATTCCCATTGCAATTCGGTGCTCCTAAGCCTAAAATCAGAGCAAGAAACAAATCATTATGGATCTCTTCACTCTATAAGGCAAATCCAGAAGGCAAATCAAGTCCAGCAAAAAGATAAACTCCGGCTCTGAATTCAGCAAAAGTCCTCTCGCACTTTCGAGTTTTTCGAAGTTGCCTTTGCCACGAAGGACGCAATAAGGCTGGAGAAGAGATAATGCGACCAAATGTTTTTTGTCGCTACGTGCCAAAGGCAAGGCGACGTAACAAACTAATGGGGATGAACCCTAACCCCCCTCTGGAATCTAAGCCCAAATCGGGAGCCAATAGATGGAGTGAACATTTAACGGCAAAACATAGGACATCTTGGCCTCGGGCATGGCAGCTATGGCTGGTCTGTTTGATAAGCAATCGGAGGTGTATGCTCTATCCAGGCCTAAGTATCCAGCGGAGCTTTTCACCTTCCTGGCTTCTCTTACGCCACAGAATCACCTTAAAGCGTGGGATGTGGGCACTGGAAGTGGCCAAGCTGCGGTAATGGTATGTTTCGATTGCATTTTAAAGATTTAGTATTTTCTTAGCATATAGCTTAGTTAATTTCATAATTGTTGCAGTTAGCACAACATTACAAGACTGTCATAGCCACAGATTTGAGCGAGCAGCAGCTCAAGCATGCTCAGAAGCTGCCAAACATAACCTATACTGTAGCTTCAGAAAACATGGCCTTCGAAGATCTTAGTGCCATAGTAGGCCCTGAAGATGCAGTTGATTTGATAACTGTAGCACAAGCTTTACATTGGTTCAATCGAGATCTATTTTTTTCACATGTGAAACGCTTTTTACGCAAGCCCGGTGGTGTAGTTGCTGCATGGTGTTATCAATTGCCCTATGTTTCACCTGAGGTTGATGATGTGACCAAAGCGTTTTATAAGAAAACTGATCCATATTGGGAACCTCCAAGGAAGTTTGTAGATGATGAGTACCGAACCATTGATTTTCCATTTGATCCTGTTGTGGATACCGCTCTTGGAGTTGGTCCTTTTGAGTTCAAGTGGAAGAAAGACATAAGTCTTGAAGAACTTTTTTTGTACTTCAGATCGTGGTCTGCAGTGCAAACAGCCCTTGATAAGGGAGTTGTACTGTTGGATGATGAGGTCAAGTCGCAGTTTGCAAAGGCTTGGGGAAATCCTGTAGTGGTTAGGACTGTCACATTTCCTATTTTCCTGCTCGTTGGATGTGTGGCACCTTCTGAATAAATCAGAGTCGTGATATTTGAAAGCAGAAGAGAAAAATACGGAAATACTAATCAGGATATCCTTCTCTTCATCTTAACGTTGAAAATCCCCTTTTGTTGTGCAAAGGCATCAGCATCATATTTGTATAGGACACCAGGAGTAGAACATAATAATATTATGTCCTTTGGTCTTAGATTTCAAATCCAAGCAAAGATATGTGGTGCAGATGCTCGCGCACTGACAAACTGATAGTGCTATACATGATCAAGGGTACTATTCTGCTCTTTGTTTTTGAAGCAACACTGCCAATTGCACCAAAATTCCTAAATCTGTTTTAATAATTGAAGTCGCACATTACTCTATGGTCCAACACTAATCCAAGCAGCTGATTCTCAAACATTGTATATGGGCTGACAGGAAGTATCCTCATTGTTTTTGTTCTCAGATTTTTACATAAAAACGTTACTGAACATAAAATTCTTTCATACTACAAGTGAAGTATCTGGTAATCCATGTTTGACTTAAAGGTGTGTTTGATGTCTGACCTTTCCGTTTTCATTACCGGCACATACATAACTGTTCATCTTCGATGTCTATATGAACATGGTTCCGTCCATAGCCCCTATTTTTGAAGCAGCTTTTTACATTATACTGAACGTGATCGAAATAAATTAGAATGGATGTCCTTGGTTGGAAAGTTTAGCAATCTTATTGTCTTCCCAGTCCTACATGCAAAAAGTGAACTTAATACCGTCATCATATCCTAGAAAATCTTTCTGCATATTGTGATCGTTTGGTGGACTTCAAAGCTTACCCAGTGGTTGTTGCAACAAGTTTCCTTACATTTTACTTATTCTGAGTATGCTAAAGAATGGTGCAGTAAATTTTGAATATGTTAACTTATGTAAAGGCATGGAACTGGGATTAATGCAAAATCACAATTGTACATGTCACCATTTTCTGAATTGAGTAGTGCAACATTTAATTATCGCAATCCTGTCCTCTTCTTACAATCCTCTTCATGTACATCTTGTTACTTTGATGTGGTGAAAACCCGATCAAGAATGATATTGACTAGATTAATGGTATTCTATACAGTTGTTGTGTCTGAAACCCTTGTATCTTCAATTTATGAGAAAACAAGATCATCATTGTTACAGCAATCAGATCTGCAACTATTCTCAGGGTCTAGTCTGAGAATTTGGATAACTGCAAGTTTTGCAAATTCTACTTGTCCATGGAGCCTACAAGCACCAAGAAATGAAATCCATAGAACCTTATCGACACGAGTTGGAATCGCATCAATTACTTCTTTTGCCTCATGCAAGTTCCCTGCACGACCAAGAAGATCAGCCAGACATGCATAGTGTTTTTGGGCTGGTATGAGGCCATAGACTGAATACATGGCCTGAAAGTAATGAGGTCCTTCATCAACTAGGCCAGTATGATTACAGGCACATAGAAAGGAAAGGAATGTGACATTGGCTGGCTTTAATCCATGGCATTGCATCTTACATAAGAGGTTAAGTGTCTCCATCTGTTTTCCATGCTCAGCATAGCCAGATATCATAGCATTCCAGGAAATTATGTCCTGAGTTGGCAATTTTTTGAAAACATTGATGGCATCCAAAATACTCCCACATTTCACATACATTCCAATAAGGGCACTATCAACAAACACATCTGACATAAAACCAGATTTTGTCATATGGTCATGAATTTGTTTTCCTGCTTCCAATGCACCTATGGTTGCACATGCAGTGAAGGCATTAACATATGTAAAGGCATCTGGTTCCCATCTGTGTTGTTGATTTGCCAATAAGAGTTTAAGAATAAGCAAAACACATCCATGTTTGGCATATCCAGAAATCAATATATTCCAAGAAACCATATCAGGACTTGGCATCATGTCAAATGCATGCTTGGCATTCTCAATATTATTACAACTTATATACATTCCAATTAGAGAATTCCCCACTATCACATGTCACTCTTGTCCAGCTTTTAAGACATGTGAGTGGACATACTTACCCCACTGTTGCAATTTTGCATTAGAACAGACTCTCAAAATGTTAACAAAGGAGGTAGTATCGTGTTGTTGTATCTGCAAAAAGAACTCCATAGCTTCAATTCCATCACTGTGTTCGGCATATCCAGCTATCAATATGTTCCATGAGACAATATCATGCGCAGCCATTCTGTCAAACACTTGACAGGTATTCTCAATGCCTCCGCATTCAGCATACATGGATACAAGGGAATTTTCAAGTCTTATGTCTAAGGTTAGTCTGGCGGTCATGATTTGTGCATGAATATGTTTGCCCCAGCCAAGACTACATGTACTTAGAATTATTATATAGGCTACTTCATTAAGGTAAACATGATCTTCTCTCATAAATTCAATTAGTTTGATAGCTTCTACAACATCCCCATGTTCAATGAATCCTGAAATCAAAGCAGTTCCTGAAACTGAATTGCATGAAGACATGCTATTGAATACATGGTATGCATTATTAAGGCTCCCACATTTGGCATACATGTCAATAAGCGTGTTCCTAATAGTAGTATCACACTCTAGCCCAGCTTTCACGAGATGTGCGTGGGTATGTTTACCCCATCCTAGATCTTGTTTTATAGCAGATGCGTGTAATAACTCCAAGTACGTCACTTTGTTAGGAAGTAGGCCATCACTCTGCATTTGCGAAAGGGTGATAATTTTTGTGCCATATCCATGTAGGCGAGATCCTGCAATTAAGGAATTCCATGAAACAGTGTCACGTACCGGCGTTGCAGCGAACAAATGGTGAGCTATGCCTAGAGACCCACATTTCACATACATCCCAATAAGAGTATTTACAAAATGTATATTCCAATTTGATCCAGCTTGCATGAGGCTGGCGTGAAAATATTTTCCCCATTCAAGAATGACGGCTCTGGTACATGCTGACAAAACCTCAACATATGTAACTTGATCTGGCTTCAGACCATTTTCTGGCATCTGCTGTAAGATGAGTATAGCTTCCCTGACCTTATTATTTCTAGCATAGCACGAAACCATTGCAGTCCATGAGACGAAATCATGCACATGCATTATTGCAAATACTTGAAAGGCATTAAAAATGTCCCCACAATTGGCATATACTTGAACAAGATCACTTTCCACTGGGAGGGAAATACCCCCTTCAATTTTTAGACAATGAGCATGAACGCATTTGACCAGAGAAGTGTGTCCCCCATGAGCACAACATGCTTTTAAAATACAGACATATGTGATCCCATCTGGTTTGAAGCCATTTTGCTGCATGAGACTAAAGAGTTTCATCGCTTCTTGATAATCTCCATCTTCAGCATATCCATAAATCAGTGTGTTCCATGTAACAACATTCTTAGAATACATTGAATCAAACACAATTCGAGCACATCTCATGCTTCTGCACTTAGCATACAAATTAATCAAAGCACTGCTTAAATTGACATCCATTTCCAGCCCAACCTTCATGGCAGTGGCATGAATGAGCTGACCCAATGCTCTAGCTCCTTCATGGGCACATGCACTCAATACAATAACATGTGTAATATTGTCTGCTGTAAAACCGTCTTCTTGCATTTGCTTGAACAGTAAAAGGGCTACGATAGTCCTCTTTTGATGGACGTATGCAGTAATCATGGTGGTCCATGTGATTACATTTTTAAAAGGCATTCCACCAAATACTTTATGGCCTTCCATGATGCACCCACACTTAACATACATATTAATTAAGACATTTCCCATGAATACCGTTAATTCTAATCCGAATTTGACAATGTGGGCATGGACTTGTCTTCCCTTTTCAATGGCTTTCGTTTTTGTGCAGGATTGTAAAACAGAAGTGTAAACATTGGAAACTACCTGGATGTGTTGTTGTAATAGGTACTCCAAAGTATTACCCGTTCTCATAAGTGGCTTCGTTGCTTCAGTGAAATTAGAGCTTGGCACGGATGTTGAATGTCGGAAATGCTGAGTAATATTGCCGAGCCTGCCAATAGTGGTATAAGAAATGGTGGATGTTATAAGAATTTTACAATCTCAAAACAATGAATTTTGTTACATTGCATTGTCATCTGCTGGAAGAATAAAACGACATTGGACAGAGCTGCCGCACAGAATTTGCATGGTTGAAAATACTACAGGTAAGTTGCCAGCCCGAACATCAATAAGCAGAGAAGAATAATTTGAACCATTCGTGTACTAAACTAGTAAGAAGTTGTCATGTGAAAGCATGTTTGCTGGAACCCTTTCTTTTTAGGGTCAAACCCTCGTTCATGCGGGTCTGTGGCATATTCCAAGTATATGTCAGTATATGCTTAGAATATGCCAATAACTGCTCCAAACACATTATTGGCTGTAAACTGTCGGTCGTTTACGTTGTTGGGCAGCCATTCTTGAAACGGGCTAACTAGAGAGGTCTGCTCTGCGCTACCAGCCATAATAGTGTGGGATTTAGTATCTGGCCTTCCCATCTCCCATCTGAAGCCCAGCGCCTCTTCTGGAAATTCGTTAGCTTGCATTGGATCCCACTTTGTTGCAACGTCGCAAATCAATAAGTCTGGAAGCGATGCCATATTCTTCTGGTAGGGTCTATATTTTTATTCCGTGTTCTCTGCTCCTGTGTATTTGCCGCATCGTACTTTATTTTCTTTGACCAAGAACAACTTGTGTACTTCTTTCATTTATCACAGTGCAATGTGTTCTCTGATTCTAAGGTTTTTCTGTGATCATTCATTATGTGGAGCGAAGGTACGCAACCTCTTTTGGGCTCCTTAACCAGATCTTTAACTGTAGCCTCTCTTTGGGCTTCCAATTTTGGTTTTATAGCCTCAGATTTGCGCTTTGTTTCTTTATTTGCAGAGAGGGCATGGATCTGCTCTGGACGGATTTAGACACTCCATCCCTTTACTAGGTATCTCCTGTTATGGTTTGGGCCTTGTTTGGATGTAGATTTAAAGAATGACCTCTGCCGTGCTCAAAACCAATATAAAAATTATCAGTAGAAGTAGCAGATGCATGCACACAAAACAGATGAGTGATGCATTTGATTATGGAATGAGTTCAATATTGGAGCCGTTTCGACAAAAACCCAACAGGGTTTTGGGTGTGAACAGTAATGCTTGTCGCTTGCAAGATTTTGCAGAGATAGGATTCCATATGGGTTAGGTCTCTCACTCTAAAATCATACAGATGTGGTTGGAACGTGGGCAACCTATTTGTACAAATGTATGGAAATTGTGGAGGTTTGCAAAAAGCGCACATGGCTTTTACTCAGATAGATGAGCGGAATGCTTACTCTTGGAACATATTGATTGCCATGTATGGTGGGCATGGTTATCTTCAGGTAGCACTGATGCTTTTTAACAGATGCCTGATCAACACGTGGTTTCATGGAATGCCACAATTTCAGCATGTGTCCACTGGAGTCAGCTTAGAAAAGCATTTAGCTTGTTTGAGATTACCTCGAAAGAACAGCATACCTTGAAACAATATTCTCTCAGGTTATGTTCAATATGGTCGCCTCTCCGATGCCTTTTCACTGTTCAATCAAATGCCATGGAAGAATTTATTTTCTTGGAATACTATACTTTCTGCCTGTGCTCAACATGGACAGCTGGCAGATGCGCTTCGGTTTTTTAAGCAAATGTCGCTTAAGGATATGGTTTCTTGGAATGGTATCCAATTATGCACAATAAGAGAAGCTCGAGGATGCTCTTTGGTTGTTTGATCCTAGAATGCCATAATCTCTGCACTCTTAGCAAGGACTTGTAAAGGAAGCATTAGATATATTTCACCAAATGCCTCAAAGAAACGTTGTTTCATGGAATGCTATGATCACAGATTATGCTAAGGCAAGCCACCTCAAGAAAGCCCGCAAGGAAGCTGTTATACTTCTAGATCAGATAATCAATGAAACCTGATAAGCTTACCTTACCTAATTTGCTCAAGCACGAATATTTTCACGTAGTTCTCGAGCCCAAGATACATGAGGTCATTAACATACACATATACATACAAATTATGTGTTATAATTGTACGTGTGCGTGATACTTGTACAAGCCCAATAATGGCGCTACAATCTACACCAATAATTCACATCAATAATTTTACTTCACTATAAAAACATCTCCATTCGGTCATTCATCTTCCATGGCTTCCTTGCCTCCTCGTCCGGAGCACATTCGATCCTTCAAGTGCTACTTGAGCTACAACGATCTGTGTGAATGCTATAGAAATGATATTAATCTTGATCCATGGCTCCAGTCCAAAGCAGATGGTCCTGCGAGTGCTTGCAGGAAGCTCACTCGTGTTGTGGTCCACCTTTATTGGCTTCCTGATCAGGAGATCTATGAGCTGAATGCCATCACCTTAGCAGGTGTTGATGATGAGTGAATCGTTGAAGACTTGTGTACCTGCCAAGGATATAATAATGATATATGAGCACTTCTATAGTATGTAAGAATGTAATAAGCATAATCAATGTTATCAGTGATGACTACTGTATCTGTTAAGGATATAATAATGATATGAGCACCTATGAACTATGTAAGGATGTAATAGCACAATGAATATTCTTTGATGTATCATACCTGAGTATAGTGTAAGGTTGTGCTCTTCGACCTCCACTTTATTTGCAAGCAGTCCCTAATTTCAATCACACCTAAATTACTCAAGCACAAATACTTTTACCTTAGTAAAATCCACAAAGCATGTTTTCACTTGATACACATATCCATACAAAATATGCATTATACTTGTACGTATACATGAGTCTTATATACGCTCAATAATGGCGCTACAGTCTACCCCAATAATTCACATCAATAATTTTACTTCACTATAAAAGCAGCTCACTTCGGGGCTAGAGGTCATTCATCTCCCATGGATTTTTCGCCTTCTTCTGTTCACCACATTGAGGCGATCAAGTGCTCAATGAGCTACAATGATCTTTGTCGGTTGCCTAGACATGGGGTATTCTTCTTGATCCCTACCTGCGATCCAAAGCTATGGGCGCTGAGATTCGTTGCCCTGGGCTAATTCGTGTTATGATCCACCTCATTTGGCTTCCTGAGCGCAATAGCTATGAGATATCAGGGATCACTCCTGCAGCTGTTGATGATGAATGAATCACCTGTTCAACATTGTATAGTGTAAGAGCTCTTGTGTTAAGATGAAAAATGCAAGACGTAATGAATATTAACTAGTCTATTGTACCTTGCATATTTATATGATATAGTAATTATGTAAAACAGCATTGCATACCTTAGGGGTTCTCATCATCCTCGTTAGCTTCTTTAGCCACTAATTCTTGCAACTGAGCCCCCACACTACTGGGGATCACCACTAACAACGATCTGGTCTCTACCGCCCAACCGTAGTCTATTGTTTTCAAATGTTGGTAGCGTGGCGGGTCATTAGGATTGGGTCTCCAATTCTTGCTCCAGCAATCCCTATACTGCATTGCATATGAGGTTCCCTTTCTGGCAACAGGCTCAAACCAAGAGACAAACACCTCTTCGTAATGAGGGAGATTAGGGTCCTCTATTGGGTCCTCTTCGGCAAAAGCCATCCACATCGGGCAGTTATCATGTGGCCTGATCAGCAAGAGCATTCTTTTCTTGACATCTTGGTAGGGGTCGAATATTTCAACTGGGTTCTTGGGTCTACCCGAGAAAGGGCCTACATAATGAGATGCTTCAATGTGCTGATCCACCAACACATTTTCGGGTTCTTCCAATGCGTCTTGCTGGTGCTGGGTCAGAAATCTTGAATGACAGCTCTGCCGGGCTGAACGTCCCCAAGCACTCGCAACAAGGTGGACCAGTAGTCAATAACTTCATTCATATATGTGTTGGACCATGAGTTATCGCCAGCTCTAGAAATAGCTGCCCAGTGCATCATGTACTTGGCAATAGAAGCTCTCAATGCACCTATATCTTTCAAGCTCCCATATGGCTGCACGACCTTAGGTGACCCTCTTAGGTAAACCTTGGGCATCCTCCTTCCACATTCTGATTCCCTTTTCAGGGAGCCACTCCCTATGCCCTGGCCTCATCTTGTAGAACATTAGTGGCCATCCATCCTTCATGCAGAACTTGAAGAGTAGAGGTTCCAAATGACCACATAAATGGTCCTTCTTATCAGGGATAAAACCTTTCACGAATTCCTTCCAATTAGAAACCTCTGATACAAGGTAAGGTGAAGGAGACTTTGAACTACACTGCCTGAAGAGTTGCATAAGCTCTGGAATAGTCAATGCATCTGATCTTCTCATTAGAGTAGAGTAGTTTCCAAAGAGGGCATCTATGGTGTGTCCAACCATCATGAATCCCAGCTGCACTTGATCGAACACACCTAACAAAACCAAGTATGACAAGTAAGAGAAAAGATACCTGTTCTTGTTTTGACCTGAGCAATTGTCTAGCTGCAAGTAAAGCCTCCTAGGCAACTTCTTCGGTACCATAGGGCCCTTGAGAGGAGGCAGAAAATCATTTCTAGTGCCATTTACCATTTTTGTCCTAAGAGCATCTGTGTTTAAAATTGCTCCACCCCAGCAGCTTTCAGGATGATCTGTATGTCTCAAATGTCCCCAATTGTCCTTAGATTGATTCTCCAGTGTTTTCAAGGTATGATTTAAAGATCACACATGAAAATTCGAATCATCAGGCCAGAGGTCCAATGAGAAGTGGCCCAAGGCACCTACACCATGCCCGTGCATGAGAGCACCTGTAACACTCACCTTCAATCGTTCACCCCTCCATACAGACTTTGCTAGCTTTTCTAGACGAGGAACCATGGTCTTATTCTGATCCATCTTATCATGTATAATGGTTAAAGCATGTTCAGGAGATCGACGAGACAAAGCTCTCCATGACCAGTAGAGACTCCTGCATGAAAGTTGAGCTGTCATGTGAGATTTCCTTTCTACGGCAAGCTCCATTCTTTCATTTGGATCTCTAGTCTTGGCAAGCTTCTCCTTTATCACAATACATGTATTACACTTAGAAAATGCTATCCTTTTAGCGATTGCTACCTCTGAGTGGTTCTCCTTCCATGCTGACAAGAAGGACGAGGGAGAAACATGTTTTCCTGTCATCTTGTGCACGGTAATATCCACCTCTTGATGTATGTCTTTTTTAGTCAAGATGGAAGGTAATCTCTTCACATTCTCTCTAGTGCCTCCACTCGTAACCTTTAAGCGGTGTGGCATAGCATAGATAACACAGCAATTCCGGTCAGTGTATGAGATCTTGTCTTCTTAGATCCAAAGTTTCCATGCTCCGCAATCCTGTGGCCACTCAAAAATAGCTTCCTCCATTTGTAAAATGTAGAAATGGGTATACCATAAGCACTATGCCATGCCTTCACGCAGACTTGCTTGTTGTTCAGCATTAGCTTTGTGACAGTTCCATTCTCTGAGCAAAGATCTAGCATATTGAACGCAAACGTTGTGCATTCTGAGCTTTTCATGTTCCAGTAAAAGGTCCTCATGCAGGCTATCTCTTTAAACGTGAAATTAGCACAACATCTCTTCAAGCAGCAAAGCGAGAAACTGAACTGCAAGATAGCGTCAGTTGTGGTTTTTCTTTCACATTTGTTTAGGGTGGAGCGTGGTCTGGCCTTCCTGTTTACCATGTGGTATTGTCTTTTTTTTGGTATTCCAACCTCCGGCCTGATAGCATAAGGTTCTTTCTCGAGCTCTGTCTCCTTCACGGCTGAAACTAGACTTGAAACTGGAATACTGTCTACTAGAACCAATGCTATTGGCAATCTCACCAAATCATGCACCTGCGGCATTTCGGCACAAGCCAGACAGCGCATAGAAATATTGTCGGGCATGGGCAACAGGTTCATAATAGAAACCCCTATCCATTCAGCTTCATGTCAGACACAACATGGTTTGGATCTGCGAAGACGATGACACCTGAAGCATAAGGCATATTGCAACACTCATGCAGTAACGAGCATGTCTTCTCCACTAGTTGATCTCTAGAAATCCCATGCACTTCACTTGGTTTACTGTTTTCTACACTACCATTTTCTCTGACCTGCCAATTTATCCGTTTAATCTGACCAGGTGGTGTGCAAACATTGGGTGCTGCATCGATTTCATTCTTAACGTCGCTTTTGCACCAAAGAACAAAGCTACCGATAGCTTCGCCTAGCTTGTCCAATTCCGGTTCTGGAAACAGGAGTGGTATCTGCCCATCAAACACAACTACAACAGAAACTACTATCAAATCCTCTGGCACAGGAACGTTGTAGTGGTGCAAGAAGTTGTGCACTCTGCCTTCAGCCACTTTCTTCCCCAACAAGTAGAATGACTGTAAAGCTTCCATCCTACAAAATAGGTCAACATTGCTCGTCAACAATGCGATCGCGATCCCCTAGACCACATTGGTAAAAAAATAATGGGGACACTAAAATATCTATAGCCCACTAAAAAATCATTTTCCTCTAGGATTGCAGGACAGAATACCTCCACGAGATCGCGATCGCGATCCTCTGGACCACATTGGTACAAAAATAATTGAGGAACAGTATTCATGTTCCTATCAAATATTATTTTATGAGCTCTGCTCTAACTAAAATCTTCTTCAGCTCAAACTAAAATCTTCTTCAGCTCTAACTTAAATATATATGGCCTATTAAAAAATCATTTTCCTCTAGGATTTACCTCCACAAGATCGCAGTCGCGATTATTTCGAGCGAGCAGATTTAGAACTTGTACCTGACGTTGCGTTAAACGACAATAACTCAGCAGGATCGCAGTCGCGATTCTTTTAGGCAGAGATCCGAGCCTGTGCTGTTGAACAAAGAATACCCTACCCGAGTAAGTCTTCCAAATTAGCTGTATACGTAAATGTTAATTGCAACTGTTATTTCCACAAGGAATGTCTATTGTACTGTTAATTAGAATGGAGAACTGTCCTAAATTAGTGTCCATATAGCAGATCTATAATCATATAAGGTAGATCACCCAATATTAGGATCATCTTGTAGCCCCATTCTAAAGGCATCGAATAAGCCATTCTATGTCTGAAACCGAGCTGTCTAAGCCCTTCATAACTCCATTCCTCCGAGAAATGCACCATTGCTGGATGGGCTCCCTTAGCAGATTACAGAGAGCCATAAACAGCATATACCATATTAGGGATGGTGTTATTACAGTAACGTGAATGGTGTGGTTGTGGAGGGACGCAATCATAAATAATTTGAGGCTAGAATTCCAGAAAACCTCTTATTTGTTTAATTTGATGCTAGAACTCTTATCTGGGACACAGGAATTGCAAAATCCTCTCAGCTCGCACTTTGTAATCACATATTACTATTATCTCCCATACATAAACAACAAAACAGCACTCACCTCCTGAATTGAGTAATGTCGGGCAGCATATGCAGTGAAGGCCTTAGGATTGTGACCCCTGGCAGCTTGCGAGACTCGAGCGCCTTCAAAAACAGAGCAAGCGCCTTCAAGAACAGATCGGGGGCCTTCAAGAACAGTTAGGGCGTCCGCAGGAATAGATCGAGCGCCTTTAGGAACAGCTCGCTTGAATTCAAAATTGAATCCCCGCCAACAAGAACGAGCGCGAAATTCAGTTGCTAATTTGAAAGTAGCTGTCCATTTCCGTCCGTAATTCCTCCGCGCAGACATGCCAGAAAATATTGCATTATTCCGTGGGGCTTTTATTACGCGGTGATTTCGTACAGGATTTGGTTGCATGTCTCCCTCAAGGTACAGAATTTGAATCCGGACGTCCAAGTCCAGAGGTACCTCTTGTCCGGAACATGTCTTAATTATAGCAACATTGTTACGCCTCCATAAATGATGGCGGCTGCATTAATGGTGTATAATTAATGATGTCGGCTGCAATAATGGCGTGCAATTATGGCGCGTCAGAGCTCGCACGTGTGGCATTAATTTCCGACGTCCGCGGGAGTGCTATGTATTCTCAGAATTCCCCGAAAGTTTCTTAAGGGGTGCAGCGCCATCGAGGAATTCCGCGCCTTCAGCTCAATTGCGTCTTCGATCGCCGACCCAGGAAACCCACTTCTCAATCTTTTTCGGCGCCCGCGATCCATGGCACCTAAAGCCAATCTCAGAGAAGGTAAGATTTCGTCCCCTAAGCTCATGAAGATCGCGGCCGCATTTTTTTTCGAGAATGCTTGTTTTATTTTGCATTTCATGTCGGTCTTGTGGAGTGCTCGGCAGGATCGCGACCGCGATCTTGTGGAGTGCTCAACGGGATCTTGTGGAGTGCTCGGCAGGATTGCGACTGCGATCTTGTGGAGTGCTTTGTTTATTTCGTAGCATCAGCTTTAACACAACATTTCTTTTGCTTGCAGCTTTGGATTTGTTTCATGGTCCGGATGTTGAGCCTAGCAAGATCATCACACCTTCAAATGAAAGGAAATGGTGCATTGAAATTGCACAAGCAATTCCTCAGACTAAAGGTGACCGCAGAAAAGACCTGTGCTTGTTCCTCGGGACTGGCAAGAAAGCTGAGGACATACAACGGATAGGGATAGTGATTGCAATGTGGGAGGGCACAAAAAACAACGTGCAGGATGCCATTATATGCAGCGTGGAGGATACACAGCAATTGCAGTTCCTTGAGTATATTCTGAAGTGGACGAACTACGACCCCTCTCTGATGACAGCTAGCAAGTTGAACAAACCGGCAACAGGGAAAAATCTTCCCATTAGTGCAAAAGGCTATGGCTGGGAGCTGCAGTCGTATGAATCTCTGTCTCTATCCGGAATAAAGGGAAACAGGGATATACTGTCTGGTTTCTCGGCATGCAGAAAAGGTTTGCTAGCGGACAAGAAACCACCGAGTATTGCATTGAAAGCTAAGCGAGATGAGAAAATGCCCTCGGTCATGGACACAAACTGGCTAAGAGCTCAGCCAAGAAGAAGAATGTAAGGCCTCTCTCTATAGCAGGGGACTCTTCCCAGACCAGAGCCCTGTCTGTAGAGCCTGTTACCATGGCCCTTGCTTCAGCTGTTATTGATCCTACACAGCCTCTGGCTATTTGCGCGCCACCTGTTACAATGAAAGAGACGTTGGTCCCCAACAAGATATCAAAATTCACGATCAACCTGCGCAAGCTGACAACATCAGATAGTGGAGAGCCTTCGTCATCTCGCACGCCCCCTCCTGTCACAGGTATAACTTCTTCGAAAGCCTTGGCATGGCCCGTTACGTCTGAACTCCCAACCGAGCTTAAGTTCAATCCCGACGAAGAACGTAAGTTGGCTGAGCAAACTGCACAGAAGCTTGAACAGTTCAAGCGGTTTTATCCGCTTGGTATGAACTGGTTTATGAAGGTATCTATTTTTTATTGCGAGCCAGCTCCTGCTAATCTCACCCATCGAATGCGTTCGAACGACCATGTGCAAACACTTGTGAAGAGCTTCAAGACGTATCCTACAGAGGTCCTCACACCAGCCGATGTGGTCCCCTTCGACCCAATCACTAGGTGATTGTTATTATCCAACATTTTTGTTTTCTGGCTTCTTAACTAATCGGTGCGTATTGTTTCAGGAAAAAGATCACCTGGAGCACAGAAGCTGATTTGAAGGGCAAAAATTTTTGGATAATTTCTGGTAACCATAGTATATATGCAGCTCAATTGCTTTGCGGTGTTGTTGGAGAACTGGAACAGCGGCTCGAGTTTGCTAAAGCCTACGCTAGGAGAAGGACCAGAGTGCTGAATGGAAATTTGTCAGATAGAGAATATATTGAATTGAGCATTCAGTGCAATGAAGTCATTGCAAACACCGTGTACAGAGAGCCTTTGATAGAGAAACTGCAACAACTACGGCATCAACACAAGGCATATGGATGTCCTCCGCAAGGGCCCATTGGTACTGCTACAACATCGGCATGGAAGGTATTTTTTATTTTTAGCTCACCAACATCGCGGCCGCGATTTCGCTGACCATTTATTTTTCAGGACTTCCACGAGATAGCTACTACAAGATTGAAGGTGAAGGAGCTAAACGATGAAAAGCGGTTCATTTTTATGGAGGATCGGGTCTTCAAAAAAATAATGGAAGTGGCCAACAAATGGGTGAGCAAAAAACTATGTGATGAACATGGGGATCTACCTGATAGGCCAACGAAACACTTCTTCAACAAAACTTGGCTAAGATACCTTAGAGACATGTCTAATTGATGTGATAACACAAAATGCAGTGATAACAATGTTCGCGCAACATGGATATGGCAAAGAAGCTTTTCACTTATTTCATGAAATGGGCTTTAAAGGTGTGAGACGTAATGATGTTACCTTTCTTAGCACACTTTCAGCTTGTAGTCACGCAGGCCTAATTGATGAAGGCTATCATTTATTTGTTTCATGGCTCTGGGTCATGTGATTTTATCAATGATAGACCATTGATTGACCTACTTGGACAGGAAAATTGGATTGATATTTTAGAGGATTTGACCAACAAAATGCCATGGCTGTTAGTTTATCAAAGTCAGTAGGATTTCATTTCTGTTACATGTAGTCAGTCTTTTTTGTTACATGCAGTCAGTTCCCTGTTATATTTAGGATGCACGACCAACGGATCTGTATCAGAGCAATTACTCAAGATTCTCTTCCATGTTATATAAACAGGAAGCAGATCTCACCATGCCTACAATTCTCTTCCATGCCTACAATAGCAGATTCTCTTCCATGCCTACAATTCTTGTGTTCTTGTACGCTCCATTGAGCTTTGATTCAATATACTACAGTGTCTCTTTCTTTCCAGTTTATTCTGTTCAATAGGTTACGGGGCCCACACTTGTTTTAGCATCGCTTAAGTTCAACTTGCCAAATCTTTAGCAATTCTTGACGGCTATTCTTGCTCTGCCACCCTTTTTTTTTTTCCTTTTTTTCTTCTAAAAACAAAAAGCAAAAAATCTTTTTTTTTGAAATGGATACTGTTGCTGCATGAACTATCAGAGTTGAAAACTTCATTTGCTATATTATAGCTATGCAAATCAATCAAATAGATGAGCTTCTAGATCATCTTATATATGCTTTCTTTGGCTTGCATAGGGCACCGTCAGAACAACATGGTAAATATAATTTTCATTACATTTTATTCATAACAGCATTCTGAGAGGATTCTTGCAATTGCAAAGGTCTTCAAGTATCTGGTTAGTTACCTTGGATATATTTTTTTTTTGGCAGAACGAGAACGGAACGATGGTGGCTAGGGTTTGCGGCTAGGGCTTCCGCCCTTGGCGGCGACCCTGTTCTTCGTGCAGAACTACGACCAGGTCGATGCTGGAAGGGCCTGGATTCTCGGCCAGATCTGCTGTTGCCCCTCTCTTGATTTGTTTTCTAATCAGTGGCTGTAGGCTTCGTCTCTTTTCAGAAGTTCCTGAGAACCAGCAACCAATCACAGCAAGAGGTAACTCCAACTTGGTTTTCAGCTCTATTAATGTAGGTTGTTAGATGAGTAAGTCTCTGAGAATCGGCTGGGAAAGCCCGCATCCACTGCGGGCTGCCATGAGGTGCTAAAGGGATTTTTTTCATCTGCATCCTGTGTATATCTTGATGTTAGTTGTAGCTACTTCTTGGTCTGAACAGTAGAGGCCCTCCCTGTCCCAGCAAGGGGAGGATTATGAGCAGATGATGGCTGCTCCGATCATTCTGGAATAAGCTACAGGTTGTTTGCCATGGGATTCCCTGGGCGGGAGACTAGGGAGGCCCGGGCATTGTGGGAATGAAGCCCATATTCTTTGCACGATGGGATGAAGTTCAGCAGGTCTGTCTTCTTTTCTTATTGCTTGGAAGAAGGTTATACCTGTAGTACTGCAGTAATGGAATCGGGCCGAGTTAATACGTATGAGCCTCGCCTTGGATGCTGGGATGTTCTTCGGAGAATGCTTCAAGTGGCTCCTTCTTACTAAGATCTCTTATAGCCATTCTAGAATGGGAAGTAGCAGCCTGAACCCTGCTCTTGATCCTGGGCGATTGAGACATGATTAACGTATATCTGGTGACCAGGTGCTTAAAATCTCTTATCAGGCCTATTGTGGAGACTTTGTAATAAGGTCTTAGACCGTTTTTTTTATAAAATTCAGCCTAGGAACTGAGCCCTTCTCTCCTATAGTATCCTATGGAGAAGAAGTTGAGAGAGGCTCTAAGTACTGGGTCTTGAGTCTCGACTGCTTTTCATGGATTTGAGAAGTGATAGCAGCTCTGGACTCACTGTATGTGTAAACACTCTTATCTTTTGAATACAATACAGATCATTCTTGCCTTCAAAAAAAAAAAAAAAAAATTGCTCTTGAATGAAAATGTAAGGCACTTATTCGTTTTGTTAACTTTGGTTAGTTTTAGAATTCCGATTGACTTGCTGCATTGGTATTGCTACAGATTAGTTTGTTTCATCTTCAAAGGGCACGTAGGTGTAGTAAATACCAACGATTATTTGTGTTAGAGCTTTATAGCAAGTGTGGGCGTTAGAAGATGCAATACATACTTCTTATAAATTGTCAGAAACAAACGAATTTTCATGGAATGTTATCATTGTAGTGCATGTCCCTACAAACACACGAATATGCCCGGCCCACTTAGTTACTATTAAGAATGTGGATCTTTAGCATGAAGGTGTCTTATGGGACAACTAAGGGAGATGGCACTGCGAGCATGTTAGCATCCCCATTATGTGCATTAGTTGGGGATGCAAGGATTTCTCTTGTGCCGAGATCCAGCTGTGGGCTTGCATCATTTATAGAGCAAGGTTACAGTTATGCCTATAATGCGGTGCGGGCTAATAATGGCATTAGGGCTGTATTGCACTTCATAATGCTCTGTTTGATATATGTATACAAAATGTGATAGCTTTGAGGCGGCATGGAAAGTCTATGATGCGATACAAAATAGAGATTCAGTGAATTACCCATTCGAAGTGCCATACTTTCAAGTGCATTAATTGCAGAATATATTCAACATGGTGTACCTGTGATAACTACACGATTTAGTAACAGCTCTCAGTAAGTTACTTCATCTTTTGTTTGTTGCCCTACAAAATCGGTAACAAGCTCTTCTGTTTCTCATTTTAGGATGGAAGAACGCATGTACAAATTATAGATTTGTGCGTTATCATGGTTCCTTAGGGAGAATAATTGGGCCAAGCTCTCCCAATTGGTGCAAGGGTGATATTTCTTTTATCTTAGGTCAGATTTTATTTAAAAACAGTGTTGTATCCCTTAGGACTTTATTGCATTCATGCACTTGCTGGTCGTGCACTTCTTGGTCTAGCTAGAGATGATGATGTTGCCAGATCCTGACTAAGCTGCATGTAAACTTGACATCTGTTCATTGGCTTATGTTTTGGTAGGGAAAACAGCTGGTCTGTGTACTGGTTAATGTAACATGAAATCAATGTAGAGGCCTAGATGAACAAAAAGAATTCTATGCAATTAACCACGTCTCTTTGGAGAACCTTGACGAGGTTTTTGCCAGGTATATTTAGTTGTTTGTGTTGGCACATCATCCTTGGATGGTTATAAGTTTTAAGGATGTTCAATTCTTTTGCATGCAGAGGCATCCAATCTTGCAATGCACATTATCTAGTTATTTTGTGTCTTTTGCATGCTCTCCCTCTCCATTTAGTCTAATTTTAATCAGGAGTGGTGGAAATGCTATGCTATACATAAAAGGATCTGGCCTCTGTCTTGCATGTTGCAATTATGATCTGCTTACTCGGCCCAATAAGTTTAGGATTGATTTGATGGTAGATTATTTCTCTATGTTTAAAAACATGAAATTCTGTTGGGGATCTCTTGTCTTTATGCCTGTGATTTTTTTAGGACCATGTCTTTAAATTTAGTGAGATTTTAAATGCTAAACATATGATTTATATTGGTATTTGCAGTAGATGACACCCATAGTGCTTCTTGATTGTGCAAAGAGAGAAAATGGTGCTACTCATGTTTCTAAAACATTCGCTGCCAATTCAACAGGTGTAACTATAGCGCTTCCTGATTGTCTAAAGAGAGAATATCGTGGTACTCATGTTTCTAAATAGTCGCTAACGATTAAGATGAAATATGTTATTAAGCATCTGGAGATCCCTTTCCTCTAAGGTGAATTAGTCTGAATTTTAGCTATCTCATCCAGAGAATTTATTAGCAGAATAACAGAGCTTACGGGGTTATTTGTTTCTTAAACAGTGTTTTTACAGTATAAAGGCTAGAATTCTCGAATCATCAACTCAGAAAAGGGTGCACCAGCGTAGAGTATGCTATGAAGCCATTTCCAAGGTCAATCCATCCTGTAAACGAGCATTGGAGAAAGTTATAATGAGTTTCCATTCCTCTAATATATAAGGAATAAAAATGCTTTATACCACTTTCTTTGTATATGTTGTTTTATATATTATGTAACTATGATCATGATGCTATCACACTACCATTTATTAGGTCATTATGCTAGACAGTTAATGAATGAGCAACTCATTCTTCATCTAGATGTTGAAGAGGGTTTTGCATTTGTTTAACAAAAGCTTTCCACGTGCAATGACTGATTTAGTTTAAGCCTCCACAACTTTGGTTTAGATCTATATGCTCCCCTTTAAACTTCTAGTTCCTGAGTTGCATAGCAAGCCATCGCTTGTATTGTGCAATGTTACAAATTTTAATTAAGCTACAAGTTTTACCTTTGAAAATACATGAATGTAGATCCTTAAATGATGGTAAGATGCAGCTTCCGAGGTAACTTACTAAGAGACATCGCTTTTGTTCTCATGTGTGATCGTTGGACCACAAAATAAGCCCTGAAATATACCAAATCAATGATGGAGGAATTTACCTCACACCTCTGCATAGCACAACACTCCCCTGATACACAGCATCAAATACATATGGGGATATCTTCCAATGGCAAGTAAATGTTGCAAGCATTGTTTTGGCATAGAATGTGTAGCACATGGTGCATCGGACAAATTTAAAGAAATGGAAAGAGAAAGAAAGACCATTCCACAATATATTCCTGCAATTCCTACAACTCTAACACAGAGCAGAATGTACAACAAATGCAGCACAACAGATTACAGGGAAGATGTCCACGATTGCTGAAGGATGATTTAGGTATTACATGAATGTAGGGGATCTACGAACTGATTGTAAGAACATGATAGGGGTCTACTTTAATTTAAATATAGATTGTGAAAAAATGACTTCACGGTTTGATTTAGGCCACTTCACCTCAAGAAAGGGCAACCCTCTGTGCGCAACACCTTGTTTTCTTAGGAAAGAGGATAATGTTTCATCCCAAATCTAGAACGGAGGCATAGCATATCTAATTCAGAATTTCAAATGAAACATAATGAAACCTTCTAGGAAATGAAAATCGATAAGATGGGTATATGATTGAGACTATACAAAATATTAGACGTGTTGGTAAATTCTTAAGTTGATGCAAAATATACATATAACTCAAAGAGAAATTAGATTAATATAATTCGACGATGCTTCAAATACAACTCGTCTTAATCCATACTCGTCTTAATCCTAGCCCTACATTCATAGAATATCCCAGAGAAGATGCCTGAACTTGCAACCCCAACCGTTGAAGCAAAAAGAAGATGGGGTCAAACCCCAATTTCCACGTCATCCAATGGTTTACATCGTATTCCTAGGAGTCAATGCTGCACATACTGAATATTCATACGGAAGAATGTGTTGTCACCCCATACTGTAACATTACAGCAACAAACACTCTAATGGAGAGCATTGAACAACCCGGCCCATTGCAACTGATATTGCAACCCAATAAGAGCTCCAACAAAACATCCTCCTCCATACACACAGCAGCACCAGAATTGCTGCATCCATAAGAACACACAAGAGTGGAACTAAAATGTAATAGGAAGAAGCATAGGGACTTGAACCCCATCGACATGAATTGGCCCCATGATTCTTCACTTGACATAATAGAAGGTCACAAAGGACCATCCATTATGCCAGGGGATTAATCCCATGCAAGTGCTCAACCACACAAACGTGAATGCAAGCTTCCTACACTTAACATTTTTTATTTTCTTCTTTCGATTTCATGCAGTACAAAACCCAAACCATGCTCCATTCATCCAATGCTATGCAACTACAAGAAATAACAGAACAAAGTCAATTAACTACAATCACATAATCCAAGAGTCAAATCAATTGGTGGTGATGTTCAACGCCTATGCATGCCTCCTTGCCAACCTGTAATTTTCCTGTGCAATTGTTAAGGGGAGAAAGCAGTGCATGAGGGCTTCAATGTTAGAGTGACAACTTGTCAATGTGCCTCAACTCCCGCAGCAGCAACGCCCTCGCAAAGTTCATGTGACTTCTCAACGCCTGCCTCTCCCAGGCCTAGACCGCAACTTCATCCCATTCCATGCTTCCAATGGTCTCCTCCAGCTCGTGAAAAAAAAATGCCCAAGCTGCATCCGAAGCAGACGCACCAATGCCGCAACAGTTTCTGCAAGAGTGTTTATATTAACGACACTGGTGAGCAGTTCAGATGCCATGTGTGCACGCTCTGCATATGCAAATGCCACAGGAGGATGTGGCAGGCCACTAGAAATGAGGTTCTCAACAGAAGGGAGCTCAGGGAGTGGAGGCTCAGCTGGTCTGTCGGGAGGGGTAGAGGACTCCACGACCTCATGCTGCCCATTCTCCACAGGGGCCACAGGAGGCATTGGCACAGATATCTCCCTGTATGGGTAGCACTTCATTCCTGTAGTTTCCCACAAGCAATGATTGTAACAAGAACAATTAAGTATGAACAAACAACAAGGAAATGCAAACATGCCATCAGTTCACATTAATCAATGGAGTCCAGAGGAATGAAATCAGGCTGCTCGAAGGCCCCTCCATCCCAGACCTGAAGTTCTCCTCATCAATGTCAGCAAATCAAATCCCTCATCCCCATCTCCACGCGTCATCGTAATATCTCTTCCTCGCCTTACCCATTTGCTCAATGGGCTGCATACTTGCAGGGATGTTAAAAATAACATAGCGAACATCACTGGGCATGGCTTGTGATGGATTCAACGTTATTCCCCAAGCTGCCTTCACACGGTGCTCTGAAATGAATGCACAGTTAGTAGGCAAAATCCATTGGTTAGATAGTATGAACTTCCCCGTTCTCAACATTTGGCAAACAGTATATACAAGGGAGACAGTAAGCTGCTTCCTCCCAAGGTACTTCACAAAATGATGAGCTCTATGCAATAAATTCTTATTGTCCAACACCGAAGATTCTTCACTTTCACCTTTTGCGACATTTTCACCGGAGATTCTTCACTTTCACCTTGCATTCTCGCCCTTTTCACCCTGCAGAATTGATCCTACCCTTGTTTTCACGTTTAAGAATTATCCCGTGGCTTGAATTCGGGGGTGTTAGCACTGCCCCCCGCGTTGCGTGCATCGGCAATGCTTCCACCTCGGAATTTAAGCCCCGGGGTGATTCTTATATACAATATTTAAGATGATCAATTTTCTCTTCAATTTGAAGTTTTTCCTACAATAAACAACCCCCTACCTACCCCCTCCCCCCAACCCCCCAGAATGCCACCTTTTTATATGTTTGTCAAATCTTCTTTTTTTAAAAAGGGATGGCTTTGGTTTCTAGGCCCGTAATGCCACATGTAATGCCACATGCGACATTCTCTATCTGATACGGCACTAG
Organism: Isoetes taiwanensis; assembly: GCA_021234155.1. Lineage (NCBI taxonomy): Eukaryota > Viridiplantae > Streptophyta > Lycopodiopsida > Isoetales > Isoetaceae > Isoetes > Isoetes taiwanensis. The sequence goes on along the minus strand of JAJEKV010000036.1, from coordinate 932,357 downwards.
CTTGGGGGCGTGGCTCAGAAAGGATTTGCGGAAACAAACACAGAAGCAAGGGTTTCTTATTAACTTTGATTGAATGTTAAACCTTAGGCGTCTTTAAATTATAATTTGCAATAGGGAATCATTGAAACGATAAAGGTTATAAAGGAATTATTGAAATTTAAAGTAAACGTTTAAGCAAAACAACGAAATAGTAACAAATGTTAAACGTGTTAAAAAATAACCAACAAAAAATGGCATCGTAACCTGCGGCATATAGAATTGCCGGATCAGCTACCTTTTTGGCTGATAAAGGTCTGGAAGTGCCGGAATTAGCTCTTGGATTATTGTTGCAGGCCGGATTGCAGAAAAAGGTCCCAGATTGAGCATAAAAAGGTAAGGGAAATCAAAATTAGCTTATAAAATACCTTTTAGAATAGCATATAAGGCATCGATCTGCAGAATAGAGGCAGCCGGAAGTGTCTTGTATGAGAAAGAAGTCTGTCTACAGTAGATCTCTTGATGATTTGTGATTGAATTAAGTATTTCCTTTAGCTCTAGAGAATTCCAGAGAATCCCAGAGAGGCTATCCAGCTGGTTAGCAGACTCTCGGAATTGGGAGGAATTTGAGCTTAGACTTGCCATGTTTGCAAATCAGAGCCCGGTTGGGTGGATAAGTGTGCCAAGAGATCTTATTCTGGAGATTCCAGGATGATTGGATTAACCGTGTTTGTTAGTTTTGCAGATAGATTTGCAGATAGAGAAGACCGTTTGTATCAAGTGGTATCAGAGCGTCTGTTGATCTTGTTAAAAAAATTCTGTGTTAGGGCCTTACAGCGTTTCCAGGTTTTGTTCTGTCAGGATTGAGTGCATTACTGGATAGTATCTTTATGATGTGCATTCATAGAAAAAGGAAAACTTAGATGACAGAAGAAAGCTGTAGAATGTAGATGTTGCAAGCCGTAATTCTTTAAAAGAATGTCGTAGCAATCTAATAGTTTAAAATTGGGATACCTACAGCAGTATATTATTCTACTAAATTATGGAAATGAGTTGTGAAAGCATATGTGAATTGCAGTTGTTTAATAATAGAGAGCAAATTATTGTAAAAAGAAAATAATGGATGCTCCTAGCATAAAGGAGAAAGAGAAGTAGTTCTATGTAAAACAAGAGATAAATTAAAGCTGTGGAACATGTTTGCACTGCGTGATGCCAGTGAAATGGTAGTTATGCTTGAAGATCCATAGGGTTAGAGTTAACAGAAAATACCTGCATGTTAATTCTACCTGAGTTTTCTTTAAGATGTGATAGCAAGGTCAGTATGCTGCTTTGTTTGTGGCTTATAGAAAACTTGCAATTCCTTTGTTTGGAGACATTTTAACTTGATATTTGTTGTTGGTTCCGTATTCATGAGGTTCAAATGAACAAAAGGGAAATAAAGCTGCTAAGAAACCTGAATATAATATACTCCCTATGCATGAACCTGATTTTGTCCACGAAGCTCATTTTAAGCTTGTACTCGTTGTCAGCATTATGCGTGTTGGCAACGATCTTCGCTTCTTCATCTGTCAGGCCGCAGTAAACAGCGCAGAGCACAGAAAGATATCTCGGGTTCTTTTTCTCCTTGTACAACTGCCTTCTTGCTTTAAAACTGTGGTTACCCCCTAGGACGTAGTGCATGTAAGTATCTGCATTTTTCCTGTCATAGTCCTTGGGGTCCATGCATTGGGATCTGTCAACAAGAACGACAATTGGAGCAACGTGGGCATTGGGATTGCTCCTTATTCTATCTTTCAGGTTTCTTAAGTGGTCAGCATAGATTTTTTCGAACCTGAAGGGGGCGCTCACCAGCTTCATTCTTTGGTGGCAACCTCATGGATGTTACTGGCAAGTATATTACCCCTTGAACATACTTGTTAAGATTTATTTGTTCCATCCTCTCTGAGGTCTTGTCCACCTTCTTTTCTTTAATGGCCACCCCAGGAGCCTTGCCCTTTCCCTTCTTCGTTTTTGGTTGTTCCTCTGCGATTTCAGCAACCACAAGCTCCTGTACCTTCCGCTTCTTTGGTTCTTAAACAGCTATCGTTTCCCTTGGCCTGCTATGTTTTTTTGGCTGCACAGTGATTTCTTCCTCGTCGTGTTCCTCAGAACCTCTATCTGATGACCTCCCTGAAGAACTAGCAGAAAGTGGTGATTGTGACCTTTCTCCATCTGATTGCTCGGACTCACTGACAGGAAAGTCCTCGCTTGTGCTGGAAAAAACCTGCCTAATTAATGAACACAGGCTTCGTTTTAGCCGGTAGTGTGAAAAAAATTTGTACAGTGCCGGTGGTTGCACACTGACAATTTTAAAGAATGCGATGTCCACAACAATAAAGCCTTGGGAGGTCTTGAAGGAAAGCCTCCCCACCTGACCTCCTTGTCCGGCAACCTCAGAGACATCTTTTATTGTCCCAAGGTTAACAAACTCAGAGTCGGCGTACCTTTTGTTACCAGCACTTTTCTGAGGGCGTCATTTAAACGTCGGTGTCTTTGTATTTTCCATCCGCACCCCCGGTCACGAACCCCGCTGCGTTTGAAAATTCTCGTAAATAGCGGGGCGTGTTGTGTCCCGGTGCTTCGAGGGTGTGGACGCTTAGGCTTGTGAGATTTCTTTGAAGCCCTCTTGCTTCCTTCTTCCCTGCCACTGAAACGTTGAAAACTACCTTGTCAAGACAGAAATTCAAACAAAAGTTGTATTCCAGAATAACATTTACTAAACTTGTGCCCAGAAGGCCAAGAAAAGACAGGAAAACAAGCTAAAATAATGTCACTCTAAGTCATTTTTTTGTGCCTTATTTGGACTCGAAAGTGTTATTTTTAACCTAAAAAGTGGTATGTTGCAGCTAAAAGGTGTGTTATCTTAGTGCAAAAAAGCAAGCGCTCTAAAAATTACAAGCAAAGTGTATTCCAGAATACACTTTGCTTATTAACCAAGTGCAAAGTGTATTCGAATACACTTTGCACTTAACCAATAAGCAAAGTGTATTCGTAATACACTTTGCTCTTTGTTTGATGGGCAAAGTGTATACGGAATACACTTTGGCCTCTGGTATAAATCGAGAGAACAAAAGAAAGAGCGTACTATGTACTTTACATGCTTACCTGTCCCATTCTTTTTCGCTATGTAAATCGGAATACAAACAAATGTATATTGAGCGGAAGGCTTTCGGTGGCGACTAAATCTCTCAAAAGCGGAATACATGGCGAGGTATTTGGAATTGTCCTTTTTAAAGGTAGGCCACTGTCAGTTGTCTTTTTCTATGTGATGCGGAATACGTCTTGTCCAAACACTCTGGATAAGTGTATTCTGGAATAGCATCTTTGCACACACACGGCAAATACTGCACACAAAATACTATTCCAGAATAGCAATTGTATTCTCGAATATCATTAGTCCAATCGACTTGTGAGTTAGTAACAAGCCCACAATTTTTTGCAGTTGTTTGACATGGTTAACCGCTTCGTGAATAAACTTCCACCACCATTTGTTTGCCCAAGTACCTCTACTTCAGATGGAACACAAGACGGAGATGCTTCTTCAACACCTACCTCGACAAGGTCTTTGTTGCTTCTCGAAGACACTCCGAGTCCAGTAACTAGTAGACTGCCACCACCTTTCCAGCCCTCTCCAAGTCCAGTAGGAAACCGGCTGCCACCACCTTTCCAACCCTCACCTGTTGCACGTAGCAATCTTCCACCACCATTTGTACCATCCCCCGACACTACAATGGCTCGACCTCAGCAAATTTTTCGGAACAGACTACCTCCGCCGTTTGTTGTTTCTCCATCTTCACTTACACATGCCAAGAATACAGCACGTTCTGAAGACTGCGAGATTCTCCATCGTTTCTCCCATCACGATTTCACTACAAATGAAGACGACCCTGCAGCATCTACTCCTCTTCACACAAACGTGGTGACACATGGGTTTGCAGAATTTCAGTCTGCTATAAGAGATATGTTTGATCGAACTCCCTGTGAAGACGCTACAACAAATTTCGCTGGCACATCATATGCTGGCCCATCTCCTTCATTCAACACTGCACCTCCGCCTTATCCGGGTACAGCTTCACGTGGTTTGTTCTCCTCTACAATCACACCACTAAGAGCAGCGGAGGTCACCCCCAGAGTAGAACTCTCTTCAGAAGATGAAGACACCAACGAAGTGCAACGAGATTACACGTTCTCTAGCCAGTCCACCAAGAAATTCAAGGTGGATTATAGTTTGAGAGCATGCTCCTCTGTAAGAAGAAGAAACCTTATGGACGAGCATAAAATGAGAAGACTTTTAAGAAGTAAATGCTGCTCATTGGGTTGTATCAACAAATTTAACATGTCTAAATTACGAGCAATTAGAGACAACTACAGTTCAATGACATTGGCTGACCAGAATGCCTACTTGGCCTATCATGTAAGGCCAGACCGCAACACCTTCTTGCACTACATTAACCGTCAAGAAGTTTGCCAGAAATGCTTTATGGTTGTCCACCGTTTAGGGTCCACCAGAATGTCTAGAATACACAAAAGACTGGACAAAAATCCAGCAATTGATGATCATTGTGGACCAAGAAGAGTTGTAACCATGCATGCCCTTGCTGCTGTGTCATGGATGGAGAAATATTTTAGAGAAACATGTGAGAAGCTGCCTAATAGCAACATGTATCATTTAACTGATAACATCACCAAAAAAGATGTTTTTAATGAGTACAAAGAGACTTGCACTCAGCTTCAACACATCTCTTACTCACACTTCACCAGACTGTGGAAAAGTGAATTCGGTTTAGTGAAAATTCCGAGGAGACACAGAATGTCTGTTTGCTCAAGGTGTGCAGAATTAAAAAGTCAAAGAGAAACTGCAAAGACAGAGGTCGAAAGAAGTAAGCTCATGTTCTTCAATCTCTCACCTGTTTTAAAAAAAATGCTTTGACCTTATTTCTTCTACAGATATTGTGCAACAGAACCTTGCCAGACATCGTGAACAACAAGCAGCAGAGAGAAGAAAGCTTGCCAAACACAGAAAAAAAGCTCTTGAACGTCCACTGCAATATATGTCTGTTGTGATTGATAGAATGGACCAAAAAAAAACTACTCTACCACATTTCTTGAACATTTCTAAAGATGTGCCAGAGGAATGTTTTGTTAAGGTCCACCTTGTAGGAGCTATGGTCTTCAAAGGAAGTTTAAAGTGCAAAGTATTTTTGACATATCCAAACTTGCATGGTGACCCGAACCTCACAATTACAATTCTTAACAAGGTCCTGTGCGAGCAAGAGCAATTACCGCCAGTGCTTTATCTGCAACTTGACAATACTACAAGGGAGAACAAGAATCAAACACTCTTTTGCGTCTTTGTGCCATGTTAGTGGAGCTAGGGATCTTTAGAAAAGTGAAGCTCGGTTTCTTACTTGTAGGACACACTCATGATCAGATTGACCAAATGTTCAGCAGATTTTCTGTGCGCCTTAGAAGGAAGAAGGTTTTCTGTCTTCCTTCTTTAGTTCGAATTATTGAAGATTCTTACACTCCTACTCCAAAGGGTCGATCTTCTTAAAGAGGCGCTGATTTCGAGAGAGTTTGTTTTCTCTCAACGTTCAAACAGAGAACAAGCTGTGAACAAGTTGAATGATCTCACCTTTCAACATCATATCAAGTTCTACTTGAAGGATGGCCAAAGCTTCTTACAGGGGAAGAAGTATACTACAACTAAGGACTAGAGTCCGCCAGAGGGATTACGCTTCCTTAAATATATTCCAGACACTTCCTTCATAGAACGTGCTGAGCAACTTCCTCTCAAAAATCCTAAGGAGTCCAAAGGAAGAAAAGTACCCAGAGTCATCCTTAAAAGCCATTGAAAATGGAATTTCCTCAGCTTTAAGTACTTCTTAGAAGAAGATCGGATGTGGTGGAGTAATTTCTTTCTCGAACGTAAAAATTGTTGTACAAAATATAGCTCTAAGACAGCTTGCAAGAACCATTTCAATGGCCTAACACCTTCCATCAACCCCAAAGACCAAGCAGGTCCAAGCGGTGCTACATTTGCACCCTGACAAAGAAGACGAGGAGGACCGAGTCATGTACCTCGGACCAAGACGCAGGAATGAGCCTCAAGGTAATATCACAGAAATTACCAAGGGTATGCTAATTGCTCTTCCAACTGAGGAGGATGACAAAGGTCGACCTTTCTGGATAGCAAAAGTGCTTGACACAGTCAAGGAGGAAGGCTTAGTCACTAAACTCAAGATTCATTGGCTTGCAACACGCTCAGAAAATGCTTTTGAAGGTAGATATGAGTTAGAAATGAGAAGCCAAGGAAAAGGGAGAAAGTCCAAGAAGGTGGGTTGTAGGGATGAGCTGATCCTTAATGACGTGACTATATTGTGCTATGATTTTAAATTGAAATCTGACAATCGTCTACGCCAGAGGACTATCAATTTGCTTAAAAAAGCTTGTAATTACGAAGAAGAGGATGAAGAAGGTGGTGGCAATGCTACACCATCTGTTGATAGTGATGAGGAAGATAACTCAAGCACTTCCTCTAGTGACAGTGAAAGAAGTGAAGGTGATGAGGATGGCATAAATGAACATGATGACGTCCTGGATCCTTCCTTCATCACTCCTCATACTTTTGCACATAACTGAGTCTTAGAAAAAGACTGTAAATTTTGCATGTGAATATGAAGATTCTATCTTCAAATTTTGAGAATACTACAGTTTCAGTTACGGACTAACTTCAATTTTTTGTTAAATATTTTATCCTCTGAAATTAGGGTTTCTCTCGTAAAATATACTTCAACGACATTCTATTTGCTAAGAAAAATGACACTTTAAAAAAGTCAATTCTTTCGTTGCACAAAAAAATTAGTCACTTTTGGGGGGGACAAAATAGAATTTCATGCATCTTTTTTTTTTAACCTCATTTTACCCCCTTTTTGTAAAAAAAAAAAGGAATCTTTGAGGAATATTCCTTTCGCTCTCGTTTCGATGATTTGCTCCTGTTTAATACGCAACTTTGTTTATCATGAAAGTACATATGTCTTTGCCCTGTGTTTTTTCGTGATAGAGGTCAACTGCGATAGCGAAAGCCCAAAGACATCCCTCAATGTTAGCTGATGCCGGCAACAAGATTTGCCTTGCAAAGCATCGATTCATCTTAGACTTCTAAATATTAAAGCATTGTTTTATCTTAAGCTTATCTTATGTTTTGTTAGATTTTTGGGCTTACGTATTGCAAGTTCTTTAGGTAAGATGTTGTTTTACATTTAACAGGACATTGCAAAGACGGTTTTGCATCAGATACAAAACTTGATGTATGATTTTCTTGAAGCATTATAGGCATTATGTGTTGCTTTCAGGAACGTGTATCTTCAGACCTTTGAGTAGAATAGACCTTTGGTCCTTGAGTAGAATAGACCTTTGGTCCTACAATGCAGAAGAACTATAGATACATATGCTTTTTTTTGCTATTCCTGACAACTTTTTTCAGGGCAATCTCTTAGATTTTGAATTACAGACATCATCTTGGTTGTGAACGGAAGGGAGATCCACCATAGCCAGTGCACTCACGATATGAGATGCCATAACTGAAAGACTTGCTTTCGAGAGGCACCGAGTTGACGTGTAGGAGGATTTGTGTCGTGGGCAGGCCTTTGATGCCATTTTTTGCTATCTGAACATGAAGACTGAAGCAGCCTTGCATTTAGTAATCAAACAACATCTGTCTTTGCTTTATCTAACGAGACATTCTTATTTGTATTTGTTAGCAATTCCAACATATACATCCATGAGAACCCATAGCACTTCTTATTTGCTGAATATTTTATTCACATAAGTGCCTCTTTATATACAACATTTGGAGTGTATATTCGGTGGTCTTTTCGCAATGCACCCTGACGTGATGTCTCTTCGACCACAATTTTAACTCCGTCTTGTGAAGTGCATCTTGAGAGGGCGACGTAAAGTTGTCCATGCGTGAAAACTGGCGCTGGCAAGTAAAGCCCAACGGTCTCCAAAGATTGGCCTTGCGACTTATTGATCGTCATTGAGAATGCTAAGCGGATCGGGTATTGTCTTCTTGTGAAGGGTATGTGTGAATCAGATGGCGTCAAGTTGATCTTTGGCAACAGGACTGGGGTGCCTCTGAATTCGCCCGTGACTATCTCCGCCCGTAGGATTCCTTGCGTTGTGTGATATTGAGCTTGTGAGGTGGCAGTCCGGAAGGCGTGAGGTGATTGATGAATTCAATCGGAAAATTTCTGATGTCCTCTTCATCTTCCATGTTGAGAGTATCAATACCAATATATGTGTGCAAGTCTCCATGCAATCTTTGCAAAGTCTTGTCACTAAGGTTCAATGTATCTTCATTTTTTGGAGACAGTATAGATTTCTCGAATAGGCGTTCCATGTTAGCTGGGTCTATACTTGTTCCAAACACCTCATCGATTATATTATTTTGCGCAATACATTTACTCGGTAGCTCAACAACGTCTTCAGGGAGCGTAGGCTCGTCATTCATGCGTTCTCCATTGCCAAGCTTTAGCAAGTATTCAGTCCATTCCTTTTCACCTTCGTTAAGTGTTTCCATAGGGGGTTGCTCTTGACACATTTTGCAAGAATCTCCATCTTCTTGGCTCGTTTGATTACTGGCAATTGTTGCCTGAAATCACCGCCAGCTAATACTATCATTCCTCCAAATGGTCTAGGGTCTCGCCGAATTTCCTTCAAGACAATATCTACGGCTGTGAGTGCGTCGGAATGTGTCATACTTAATTCATCCCACACCAAAAGTGTTGCTTTTCTTATTCTATCTGCCTGTTTGCTCGTGGCACGCAGATCGGACGTTGCTTCAGATGTCAGGTTTAGCGGGAGCTTGAACGTAGAGTGTACTGTATGGGCTCCCTTGAGCAAAAGGCTCGCTATGCCTGTCCATGCAACTGCAATAACACCGAGCTCTCTTCCTCTTAACATGCTGATAATTGTATTGAAGACGAACGTTTTTCCAGAACCGCCAGGACCGTCCACGTTTATGCACAAACTTGATGGTTGCACCCCGTCAATTGCATAAAGGATAGCATCAGCTATTTCTTTTTGGTCTGGAGTTAATTTTTTAAGAGGTCTGTTGAGGGCTATAATTCCTAGCTTCGGAGCTTCATCTGTCAGTAGAGGTAGCAAAGTGTTGTTCCTTCTGAAATCTGAGATTATTTCATTATTTACTTGATATCATAGATTTGGACAATTGCAACTGTAGCATTCAAAGTGGGGCATATGAAGCAATAAGGAGTAGTGAAAAGGAAGCAGCACACTCATTATATTGTAGTTGGATTTTCTAAAAAGAAGATATGGCTCATTTTTTTACACTTCAAAATTGTTCATCTGTCTAAACTTTCCTTTTTTTGGCTTCTTGATGCACGCAACACATACACATTTTTTCTTCACATCTTTTATATCAGGTCTAAGATTGCAGTGAAGATCGATGTAAAGAATGGAAAAAATTCAAAATATATTCGCTATCCTATTTCTTCTTGAAAAAGATAAAAACTATGTCATTCCAAATTTTTGTGTGATTAGCGTTAAAAGTTCTCCCTAATTCCTTTGCACGTTTCCAGATGAATTTTCAACTATTATGGGAATCAATCCCTTAGAAAACCACTCCATGCTTGAGAAAATGACATTTATAGTAGGATTACATTTTATTTATTCTTTATCAATGTCAAACTTAAATGTTTTTAGCAGGCTTGCCTAACCTGAGGTGCACCATTTCGTGCAATTCTAGGTTGTCCACGTGGACACCCACATCATCCGAACTTAGTTGCCCTCCACGCCCACGTCGGCTATGGCTTCCCAATCTCCTTCGTCTGTCGGTCTCCCCTCTTCATGGCTACATCCTGCATAGGCAAAGCAGAGTGGGGGCCGCCAATTCTGAGGGTTTTGTGGAGTTTAATATCGCAAGGTGCTAATGATTTATTTCTTCTTTTGTTCTTGCCTGCCAAGAACACACAACCACCTTTTCAAATGTTCCAGAATCTACATGTTTTCAGCATTGATTGTTTCTGCTTCGATTTCTTTCTCAGCTCGAGTTGTAGAAGAGCCTTCATGGATGCCCTATGAGTAAAGAACTAGAGTCATAGGGAAAAAAGAAGCAACATGGGCCCAGTCTTGCAAGCCAGCCAGGCTTCAAGCACTTCTTATTGCCGAAAGGTAAGTAAGAAGAATTGGATGTTGTGGTCTACTCACTTCTGCTCAATGCCTCTCCATCTACGTCCACTACCACAGGTCCTATCCACAGAATTTGGTTCACAAAGACTCCTTACCACAGGTCCTATCCACAGAATTTGGTTACTTGTTTTGTTATACTTAACAAAAGGTTTTAGTCTCTATTTGGTAAGTAGCAGACTCCATGCGTAGAACCACTTTCAAAAATCTAAACTGGCTTTCAAGATTTGGAGCTTGAATTTTGTCATGTCTCGGGCCGTTTTTACTAAAGAAGGTATGTATAGGATCTGAATGGATTAGTCTTTTTGGAGTTGATTTCGTGAACTTCTTTTTCATTTAAGGCAAGTGGATGCATTCAGGAGTTTGGCCATGTATTCTAAGGCAGTTCAAGCTTAGTTGTATAAGTGCGATGGAATTTATATAAGCTCAGATTGTGCTAGGATGCCCTCACTACACTATGCTTGTTCTTGTACAAGGACTTGCATAGATTTGTCACAATTCTGCAACTCAGTTTTCACCTTTTTGCATAATATCCACTTCCATCATAAGAATGTGGCTATGTCAATGTCAGGTAAGAATGTGGTATTGTGATTTTTTATCATTCATGTAGGTTTATGATAAACTTTAGAGTTATCACTGTAATGAACTGCCATGCAAACCATTTGTTGGGTGCAAAATTGTCACTTCTAATCCATCTTCATGATAAGGAAGTTTATCACTTGCACATATGACTCCAAGAAACGAAATTACTCTTACTATGACTAGCAAATGGTCTTCTGGATAACCAGCACAAGGAGGAAGTGGAGAATATTAGAAGTGCAATCAGAGACAGCATCAGACAGAACATAAAAGCATTACAATAGCTTAATCCAAATGCTAAAATGGTAAGTTCCTCGAAGGTCAAACTTCGTATACTTTAGTATGTTATGCTCTTTCACTTTGGGATTCACATATTAAGAACAATGTGTTTATTATTTGTAGACAGACAAGGCTTCAATTCTAGATGAAGCAAAAAGTATTTGAAAATGTTACAGGTTCAGATATGGGTACCACATGGCCTTAATAATTTTGGTCCATGATTATGCCGACTCAAATACAACATTCTTGAATTTAGATGGGTACATAAGTCCTTCATGTGGCCATTTCATCAAGTACCAGAATCATCATCAAATATTATACCAAGTTCTGGGTCATTGGCGTCGGCCTCAGATCATTTTATTCCACCTTATCAATTTATATATATGGTTATAGTTAGAATGGTTGTTCTTACTTCTGTGTTACATCTGTGGTTATAGTTAGAATGGTCGTTCTTACTTCTGCAGTTGCATAACCAACAATAGCTATTCCATTCACAACAACACTCACAATAGCATACCCTCAGAAAGTTCAAGTTTGGAAAGTCAATGAAAAATGTGAGTTGTTATATATGGCAGATAACCCTGTTCTCTAAGAAGCTCAAGGTCACATTGCTAAGTCGTACCAGTGTTCTTTACTTGCCCCTCTGAAGAGTCGATTGATCATTTAGGAGTATTTGGATGTGCGCTCTTATGCTTAGGCAGGTTGCTTCACTCGGTAGGTCTCTGCTCATCCGCTAAGATTTTATTCCCGTTATTGCACTTATACTTGTATTTGACTCTTTGATTAAAGATAAAGTCTGACGATCCTTCAACAAAGCAAAATTAAATGCCATCTTGAATAATTAAATTTACTAAAACTCATGAAATAACCAAGTGTATGCTAGAATTAGTTGTCTTGTCTGAAATATGTACTTTATTCGGCAACATGTAACACTTAATGCGTCTGATTTAATATTTGTCATAGTTTCTTTCTTCCTGATTATTTTATGTTAGAGTTGTAGCTTTTAGCTTTCCTAATGTTGGTTGTTTATAATCAATGTATCTTTTCAACCAAGGAACATATCCCATATGGAGAGGACTTCTAAGAAGAAAAACCTACAAACTTTACTTTAGTTGAGACCCTAGTGATATACAATTGTCCATATGTAAGTAGTGAAAATATAGCTTATACATAAAATCTGACGATATTTTCTGCAAGTCCGTCACCAAGAGAGGGAACTGGTACAACCATGTTAGATGAAGAAGACGAGTACTCAGACAATGATCCTAGGTGGAGAGCCATGTTGTCGAGATATTACATCTGTGCTCAAAGCTTGGTGGCATGCTAAGTCTAGATGGCCTTACCCTTTGATAAATAAAAACGGGAAGATGAATCTGTCTTGTTAAGTAGTTTAGTCTTAACATAGTTTCTGTTTTTGACTCCTTACTTTAGGAAGATGAGAAAGCAAGGTTGGTGCGAGAGACAGGCTTGGAATTGAAGCAAATTAAACAACCGGTTGACCAAAGGGAACAAAACTGGCACATCAATCCATCCTCCTCCTTATCCCTTAAAAACAAAAGAAATAAAAAGTTTGACAAATTTTCTTTTCCTTCCCTCTCTCATTATTTCTCTAATGTGTTTACTACTTGGTTGCAGCTGGATCCTCAGGAGTCTTACTATCATCAGGACTTGCTAAAGTTGGATCCTAGTTCGGTCTTTGTTCTTTCTTTTCTAAGTCAGAATTTTGAGTCCTTGATGACAAGGTATATACGCTTACCTATGAAAAATGTAAAAGATTCACAAATTATCATCACAAAAGAAGTGTATACAGCTATTTCATTCTCTATTGCATGAAAATCAATTTTGACCTAGCCATATTTTACATACAGGTTGTGCATGAGCTTATTCTACTACATGTGCTTTTACACATGGGAAGAATTGAATGGGAAAATTTGATAAACTAAATGGGATATGAAATAAAGAATCATATTGTGGACTTGGTTTATAAACATGGTGAATTATAAATATTGTCACTTTTCTCCCATCCCTTGGATTACCTTTTGCACATATGTGCATTATATGTGATAAAGATCTCTACAACGTGATCGATCTTCAATGATCAAGATTGAATATATCACATTAGAGAGAATAGAATTTTTGAATAGAATTTAAGGTTTTTGTATATTGGTCATACTCGAGCTTAGGGTGCCGAGTAAGTGATCCTATAAGTAAATGTCATCATGGTGGAACATAGCCCCTTCTTCCTGTGTTGCCAGTTTGTGTTTGATCAGCTCGGGCTTGTTGTCACGAGTGCTTTTCTAAAGGAAAGCCGCTTAGCATTTGCATCCGGGTTATCTATATTGTGTAAATAAAATGGCTAATAATAGACCTTGTATTGGCTTATCTCCATATATGTAAGAAATTGGAACTACATGTCATTTTTCATAAGAATCTCTATCCACATGAGGCTAATACGATATGTAGTTATGTGCTCCCATGTTTTATTCTTCCCATTTCTTAGCTATTTCTTTTTCTTTTTTTACACCAACCTTCTACATGAAAATGATGGTATCCTGGGTTTTTCCATTTCCTAGAATAGTTGACCAGTTGGGGCTTCTAAAATCTTGATTATGTCAAGTTCACCTTTGGCCTTCGATAAAGCACTATGTTGATGCGTCCATGGTGAATTATGTTTCCACTTTTATTTATTTCATGTATGTTGCTTCTTCTCGATAAAACCTACCAAATCCAAATCAGCCACTTAGTTAGTGCCTTCCATCCACATTGCAAAAAAACTTAAATATGGGGGTTTGTAGTAAAATCATAAATGTTTTGTCTTCTATGTTCTTTTCACTAATAAAGAAGATTTACTGACTTCTGCTTTTGGAAGCAAGAATATCTTATTTTCTTGTTTGCTTCTGTTATTCAACATCCACTTCTCTAGGGTACTTCGATGCAAGAGGTTGATGCAGTTAAGAAAATGGCCAGGCATTTCAATTTGTTTAAGGGTAGTTCGATGCAAGAGGTCGATGCAGTTGAGAAAATGGCCAGGCATTTCGATTTGTTTAAGTAAACTTGCAACTTTGTCTTTGGCGAAAGGCACAAAGACTAAACAGAGCAACAGACACTTTTGCCCTGTTCAAACATTAGAGGAACCGGTCGCCATCTATAAATAATATAAAAGTAATTTTTCCCCTTTCTTTCTTGCAAGCTGAACTTTGAATGTAAAACTGACCATTTTCCCTGTTTTGAGCAGAGTTTGAGGTGAAGCTGCTAATCAAACATGTAAAGGCAATGCTGGTACTCCCCTTCTCGACTTTTCAAATAATCTGGCTGGAATTTGGGAGCAGGACTGTTCAAACAGATACCACGAACGTCTAATGTTTTTTATAGTTTGAACGTTAAGAAAAATGTTTTAAACCTTAATGTTTGAACCTTAAATATTTTGTGCATTGAAATAAAATTAATTTGATGTTTTGAATCTTAAGTAAAACCTAGGTAATATTTTGAACGTTATGTTTTAATCTAAACAAGAACAAGAAAAATATGTTTTTGTTATTTAAAAAGGATGCCATGTGTTGATATCTAATTGGTAATGCTTTTTTATTTTGGAATATGCACGAAAACCTCATATAGATATTCTTTAGAAATATGTGTCTTTATTTGGGAAAGCACCACATTTAAAAACTATTTTAAAAAACTATATGTGGATATTTTCGTTAAACCACATGTTATTATCTAGTAAAAACAACACTTAAAAAACTACTATCCACGTGAATATCTTGTGAAACCACATGTCGTTTTTTTTGTAAAAACAACTACTACTTTAAAAAACCACATGCGGATATTTTGTTAAACCACACATTATTTTTTAATAAAAACAACACCAAAAAACAATACAGAAAACAACGCGTTGAATTTTATTAAAAGACTGTCAATTTTCTACGCATAAACTCTCATTAAAGACTGTCTATTTGCATAGAAACTTTTAGAATGAATTTCGGGGTAGCTAAAATTATTCTAGTTTATAAGAAGTATGTGATTAGTAGTTTATTTTTTAGCATTATGGAACAATGTAAATCCTCGACTTTGCTAGCTAGCAGTGTTTTTATGTTTTCACAAAGAAAATGACTAAAATAAATAGAAACAATTGAAAAAAGATATAGTAATCACATCATTTTTTGGGATGAATTTTAGGTTAGTTTAGCTAAATGCTAGAAAGTATGAGAGGAAAAATGTGTAAAATTTAGTTAAACCATAGAAAGTTTTGGGATTAATATCGAGCAAGTTTAGCTAAAGTCATTATGACTAATAAGAAATATGTGATTAGTAATTTATTCTCTGAATACAATGAGCATCTGCTTCATGATCCATCTTGAATAATCTGAATAAGACCAAATAAAAGTTAATGTAGACAAAAGCATTTAAAAAAACACAAAATCGATTGCTAAACTTCAGATCTAGTTTTTTACCTAAAACAAAATCGTCTTCTTCCACTACTTCTACGCTTAAGCATTACATTTGGAAAGATCAAGTTCTTTTCTCTTCTAAAGAAAGAAAGCATTTATGATGAAGGCACAATAGAAACACATAGAAGGTGTCATAAGATGTTAAATGATAAAATACAAAAATAGACAGTGGAGCAAAGATTAAATAAAAATCTTTATGCATTCCAAGAAAAAACAATAAAAATGGAAGGAAAAAGTCTTCTGATTGGTTGGAGGCTAACTTTTGCTTTGCAAAAAGATGTACAGTATATATAATAAATAGAAAGGTCAAGTTAGGGTGGGGTCTTTATCAGAAATTAATGTGAATCGATCCATTCCGTTGGATCGAGATTCTCAGGAGGAGGAGCATGCATGCATGTTTTTGGACCTCTGGTTCAGGCTTTTATAATAGAAGTCTTCTTCAGCTTCTCAAATCGGCATTTTCTCTTCGTCTCAGCAGTTTCCTCTCTCTTTCTCTTGAACCATGCAGGGGAGGGGCTTCTTTCTGCATGGATAGGCTGGATTGCCTGTTTCAACTGTTGTTCCAGATCATGGATTCTGTTGTCTTTCTCAGTAATGAGACGGAGTTGTTCCTTGATCTTGCGGTGAGGATACATGGCTTGTGAAGACGAGGGACCCTTGAGTGGAGACATGTAGCTGGAGACTAGCAATCTCAGTGTCATGCACGATCTTCTATTTTTCATGCCACTAAGTTGTGCATGCAATTCTGTAACCTGAGTTTGAACTACTGCTAACAGTCCTTCCAAAATAATAATATGGCATATTTAACAAAATTTAAACTTATTCAAATCTAATAGATATATACTTCAAGGATGTCATATGAAGATCAACAGTATTTTTAACTCCTATTTATTTTAACCATTTATTTTGTTGATCTTTAAATCAAAAGTATGAAGGTTACCAAAGTATAAAATTGCTTTATAAATTAATTTTCACTTTTATTTATTTAGAATGTTTTTTTTTTTTTTTGAGGAACGTGGGCCTTTATTACTCTTATTGATTCTAATCATTTGTTTTGTTTATCTTTAGATCAAAAGTATGAAGAATACCAAAGTATAAAATTGTTTTCTCTTACTCTCAGCCCAAAGTGCAAGTGGACATAGCCCTGAGAGTACCAGTTTCTTAACACTATTAAGCAGACTGCCCTCTGGATTATTTGGAAACACAAGACCAAAGTATAAAATTGTTTTCTAAATTAATTTTCACTTTGATTTACTTAGAATTATCCAATCAACCGTATTTTTAACTCTTAATGATTCTAATCATTTGTTTTGTTTATCTTTAGATCAAAAGTATAAAGAATACCAAAGTATAAAATTGCTTTCTCTTACTCTCAGCCCAAAGTGCAAATGTTTATTTGGAGATGCCTGCATCACGCTCTCCCAACTAACTATAGGATGTCCAGAAGATGTAAAGATCTACAAATCAATCCCAAATGTAAACTTTGTGGACATAGCCCTGAGACTACCAGTCATATTTTCGACTGTCCAAAATTAGAGACTTCTGGAGATGGTTAGATGACTATCTTAAGGCAAAAGGTCATAATATAGGCAACTGGGCCAATCTGATGGATCTTCTAAAAGGGTCTAATAAATTTCTTAACACTATTAAGCAGACTGCCCTCTGGATTATTTGGAAACACAGGAACAAGGTCAATTATTCAAATCATAAGGTGGATATTGCCTGGATGAAAGTAGCTTTTCAAATAGAGATATCCAGAATTGCAATGGCTCACAAGAATGGCAAACAAGATAAATCTGATAATGCTTGGCTCACAATAGGGAAATTTGTAGGCCTTAATTACATCTTTGTGTGTAATGGTATGATTATTACTAACGATCATTTTGTGATATTCAGAGCTGCTGATTGCTTTCATTATGAGGATGAACTGTAAGCCCACCTTTCCTGATTTATCTAATTATGCGGCTGCTACAGAGATATTCAACAATGAACAATTGTGGCCCATTCCTCCCTCCATTGATCAAGATCTGAACAAGCTCAAGCCATGCTGAATGGATACCAGGCCCATATCCTTGACAGGTTTCTCTTCTGTTATGAAAGGCTGCTTACTGATAGTCAATTCCTCCATTTCAGAGACATCTTCTACCATCATAAAGCCTTGCATGATGCTCATGGAGAAGCTCTCATCCTCTTCTCAGATGTGCCCCCTCTTTGGTTCTTCGACTTTCCCCCCGAATGGAACGAAATTGGCTGGCAATTGGACCCGGTGGCTACAGATTTGGTGATCATTAAAGAAGACGACACTGGATCAGACCCGGATTTCATCCTTCAAGATCTTTAACCTTCATCGGGCTTCCTCTTCTTCAGCTCAGTGTATATAATAGATTCCTGTCCCAATTTTGTAGGCTGTGACTTTCTGGTTTCCTGAACTCCAGTGTATATACAAATAGTTGGCATTTTGGAAATTGCTGAACCTAACGGGTTCTCCTTTGTCTTTTATGTAACCTTTTATGATTAATAGAAATCTTCCTTTTCTCCAAAAAAAAAACAAAAAAAAAAGAAGCTTTCTAAATTAATTTTCACTTTTATTTATTTAGAATTATCTAAAATAAATGCTATATAATTGAAATGATATTTTTTCAAAATAGGTAAATAAAGTTTTAGATTAGGAATTAATTAAATGATTATGTTTATCTGTAAATACATTGAATAATTTATTATTGATTAGGTTTGAATATATTTTATTTCATTAATAATAAATTATTCAATAGTTATTACTAAAATATTAACTTTATAATTTAATTGATTTCAACCTAAAAACTTTCTTAAACATGTTTTTAAAAATATAAAAGTTTGTAAATTGAGAAATTCTTATAATAGCTTTAAGTCAATCGTTTATCGAACCATCGAATTTCATTTGCAAACTATCAGGATTGCCAAATTTTAAATTTGTTAAATCACTAAAAATTAAAATTTTATATTCTTGAAATGTCTAATTCTAAATACGTTCAAGTGAAAATTAGTCTGAAAAGTAATTTTGAATTTTTATAACCATTAAGGTTTGATTTTTCCATGGGCTGAATGGGACAAAAAGCATTGGCGAAAATGCCTTTCTAAAGGTATTAAAGATACAAAAAGGAGTGTTTGTGAGAGGGTCTTGTGCACAAGAAAGATTAACGAGGAGCCTACAAAGCCAGAGTGGATGAAAAATGATATGTGGTTTAAGTTTCTTGCATATATGAGACAAGCCAATACAAGATATATTATTAGCTTTCTTTAATAAATTCCACTTATAAGATCTGTGCCAAAATCATTGTCCTGGGGATTAAAGGTCACTTGCAAAATTGCATAAGTCTAAATCAACTGCCTTTCTCTCTAATAGATTCATTCTTGAGAACTATACTGCAGCTATGGAAGGGTTATATTGAAATAAACTTTCTAATCAAGAATGCATCCTTCTTAATCTAGATTTTAAAAAGGCCTTTGATACTATTAGATGGAATTTTATTGCTTATGCCATAGAAAAGCTTGGCTTTCAGCCGTTTCTTATCCAGCTCATTATGTCAATAAAGCTTCTTGCAGGATAATTACAAGCCAAGGAATGAAAAACAATAGATGTGATAAAAGAAATTGGAGGAAGCTAATGAATGGAAAAGTGCATGAAACAAAGACATTGAACGAATAGGAATTTCAATGAACAAATGAATGGAAATAAATCAATGCATGCTTCAATGTTTCAGCCCAGAAACAAGTGTGTGATCAAAGACAATGTTGTTAATGACAAATATATAAATCAACTGAATCATGAGTACTATGGCGAAAATACTAAGTGCTTGGGGACTTCTGAATATGCTTCTAAATTGTGACAATGCCAAGATCTACTCGAGCAGTCCCCTATGGGTCCGTTACAATCTCTCCCACTAGAAGTATGCTCGTCCTCGAGCATCATGCTCATACTTTCCCTCCACGGTGGAATTACATGTCATATGACATCCATGTCACTTATGCCCCAATGGAGACTCGAGCCCTGCCCTGATAACAAATCTAATGTTCCTTAACCACCCCAGCCTAACCAACTAGCCAAAACATCCGAGTATTTATGGGAAATCCATCCCACCCTCTTATGGTTGGTATCAGGAAATGCCACACCAATATCTACTCGAGCAGTCTCCCACGGATCCGTTACAGAACGAAACTATGCATCATGTGATTCTAGTTGATCTTGAGCGCAAGACATAAATGATCTAAGATTAGTGTGTTACCACTAGACCAAAGGCCCAATCATGAGGGAAATCCAGTAATCGTAAACCTTCCCTGAAACATCTCGCATGGCAAGAAACATGTCGCATGTGCATGTCTAGCAAATGCGCATGATGCATGTGCATGTCACTTGCGCATGCGACAATTGCACCTTAGAAACCAAGATTCACATGAAAACAATAGTCTTTTTTGCTTTATGGCCTTTGTGGCCACCCAGAGAAAAGGGGGAAGATAGATCAATTCATGCAGGTAAGGTTATGCCTCACACGCATCAATCACAGAGGTTTAAAAAGGAGCAAAATGAGCAATTTAATTTTTGCACGTAAGACACAAGTATTATACTGGATTGATGTATGGTGGAATAGTAGAGGCAGCTTATATGTAGATGAATATTTTTAGATGACCATGGACTAGGCCATTAAGTGTTTGTGTTCGATTAAGTTGGATTCCCATCAAAACAAGGCAACAATATATTCTATTTTCACTTCTTATTTTGTTCTATCATTTTATGATACATTTTTTTTGCGTTATTTAGCATATTACAGAAAATGTTGGACAAATCTTGCATTGGAATAAGGTGTTCTTAGTGTTCTTATTCGATTTTGCACGGACATTATTATGAATTATATATTTGAAGATATCTCATTATCATCCGCATCCTTTTTTGGAGCAATCAAGTGGGAGTAATACAAATACTTATCAAGGCTCCATTCAAAAATTGTTGAGAAGAAAATGTTCATATGCATATTCAAAGGTCTTCTGCATTTCTTTTTGCTCTGTTAGTGAGATACATGCACATTGTTAGTTTGTGGATATAATTTGAACAAGCCCATTTTCCTTTTCTCAAGCTTTCTTGCAGGTCATTGTTTATAAAACTTCCACTTGATTCTTCACGCTAGATCGTTTCTGAAGACCAATTAAAGTTTACATGCAAATGGAGCTTTTGTTTGTTTTGTTTGTTTGTTCCTATCCTTGTCTAAAAAGGAGTAGAACTTTTGTTTGTTTTTCACGCTGGACTGATTCTATCTTAGCTTTCGAATCCTGTCTAAAAGGCCCTGACGCAGCATGGCTTTTACACCGTAAATACTCAATAAAGCCTCTCATGGGAAAATTATAACAAATAAGAACCTCCTCAAACAAAGAAGGCAACCCTGTGTTAGCGTCACTGCATGTTTCAAAGAAGGCAACCCTCCAATGCATGTTACATGTGTTACAAATGTTCAAAGTACCATTATTGCTTATAATTGGCAATGGTCATTGCGTTGTGAGAGCAAGACGTATGAGTCAAATATGATGAGCGAATTGTACGATATTAATGGAATTTCCTATCTTGATGGGCCATAGAAAAACAACCACAAAAGAACTTTAGCTGGACCCTACCCCTTATATAGCCTAATGCCATTCCCAAAAAGATATTTTAGGAAGGAAAAAAGTGCTCTCTGTTTGTTCATCTCCGTTGGATGGCTAGCACTAGGGTCTCCGTTGTTTTGCTGCTGGTTGTACTGCTATGGAAATGGGGAGCTTCCATAGTTGAATCAGTGAGCCAAGGGGAGCTATCTGCCCTCCAAGATATGGCCTCCGCATGGAACATCCAGCAATACTGGAACCTCACTGGCGTATGTGACCAATTTTTGTACGGCATTACCTGCACAAACAACCGCATTACTGAAATCAATCTTCCTGGTTTGGGCCTAACAGGTACAATCCCAACTTCTGTATCAAAATTATCTTCCCTTACTCGTCTGGATCTAGGAAGCAACATGCTCACTGGCTCCATTCCCTCTTCCATTAGCAATCTTAGCGAGCTGCAGCAATTATTCTTGGGTTCTAACGGCTTTACTGGGCAGATTCCTCCAGAGTTTGGGAAGCTCGCCAAAATGCAAAGCCTCAACCTTGACAACAATCAGCTTACAGGCCCCATTCCTTCTTCACTTGCTAATCTCACTGCCTTGGAACAATTAACACTGCGAGTTAACAGTATTCATGGTCCTATACCATCAGAAATTGGACAACTTCGTGAGCTTCAGTTTCTTTACCTCGATAGAAACCAGCTTACAGGGTCTATCCCTCCTTCCATCATCAATCTCACTGCTCTTACTTTTCTGGGTTTAGGAACCAACCAGTTTACTGGCCAGATTCCTTCTGATATTGATAAGATTGTTAGCCTTCAAAATCTACGCCTTGATAACAACAGACTTGCAGGTCAGATACCTTCCTCAATTGGTAACTTGAAGAATCTTACCGAACTGTATTTGCAGGGAAATGCTTTTGATGGTCAGATTCCATCAGAATTAGGACTCCTCAGTAAGCTATCTATTCTTCGACTTCATGTCAATCAACTAAACGGAACCATCCCTGCATCATTTGCAAATTTGTCGAAAATTAGGGATCTGAGGCTATCCTATAACAACCTCAGGGGCAGCATTGAAGTTTTGGAGAGCGTAGCCAACGATCTCGAAATTTTGTGGCTTCATAGGAACAATTTTAGTGGACCTCTGTTCAGTGGCAGTTTTTCTAGCTTGACATATCTGGACATAGGATTCAACATGCTTTCTGGTGCCATTCCATCCAATTTGCAGCTTCCTATTGTCCAAGACATAAGTCTATGCCATAATAACTTAAGTGGCAGTATTCCAGGGGCACTTACGTCCTCTTCTGCATTGATATCGCTCAACCTCTCACATAATTTGTTTAGCGGTTCAGTGCCCAGTATTGGCCGCAATGTGCGGAGTAATTTCGCGTTCAATTACTTCAACGATGGCAATACATACAGCTGCAATGCAAAACCCGGGTTTTTGGATCCCTGTATACCTTCCACACCAGGTAACCATTCCACACTCTATGTTAACACTGGTGGTGATGAAGTTAGAAAAGGCAGTATAAGTTTTGCAAAGGACACTGCAACAGCAAACAGCCCAATACTGCTTGACCAGGACACATGGGCACTGGAAATATCAGGTAATTATTCCGGCATTAAATCCAGTTCTCAATTTCAGGAACCCTATGCATCAATGAGATGGTCTTCCAATTACCTAGCCTACTATGCTACACAGCTTCAGAACGGAAGATACAACGTCACGCTGTATTTTTTTGAAATAACTAGCGCAGAAGAAGGGGATAGAGTGTTCGATGTCTATGTTCAGAGAACGATGCTAAGTAAGGATCTAGATGTGGTGAAAGTTGCAAATGGCTCAAATCCTATTCAGTTGTGGAAAGAAGTGGAAGTAAGCAATGGGTTGCTCTCCATTGAGTTGGTTGCTGATCTTCAAAATGAGTTTACAGATCCATCATTGCACGGTCCGATGCTTTCTGCCTTCTCTGTAGTAAGCTTGTCCATTGCAGAAAGCAAAAAAGAGACCAAATTAGGATTGATAATTGGGTTGACAATAGGATCTTTGGCATTTCTTGCTATCATTTTAGTCATTATTTTTCTTTGGCATCGAGGCAAAGCAAAAAGTGACCACCAGCTACACTTGTTTCCTAGAGCCACAGAGGGCAATTTCTTGCCCCTTGGTCCTAAAGTGTACGCATATCAAGATGTGTTCAAAGCAACAGAAGGATTCAGCGACAAGATGAAAATAGGACAAGGGGCATTTGGAGCTGTTTACAAGGGAAATCTTCAACGAGAAGGTCCTGTAGCAGTGAAGCGATTGACACACAAGAATCCCACAATTGAAGCAGATTTCAGGAAAGAAATTGCCGTCCTTAGCATGCTCCAACACCGAAATCTTGTAGGTATTAGAGGATATTGTGTGCATTCAGATGTCTATATAATTATCTGTGAACTCATGCCTAGAGGGAGCCTGGACAAGCTTTTATTTTACTCAGATGAAATCCTGGACTGGGAATCACGCAGAAACATAGCCATTGGTGCTGCTTCAGGATTAGCTTATTTGCACGATGAATCCAAGATTCATGTCATCCATTGTGATGTTAAAGCAGCTAACATTCTTCTGGATGGAGAACTAAATGCATGTATTTCAGATTTTGGAATGGCAAGGCTCTACAGTGAGAGGGACGTACATGTTACAGCCAGCAAATTGCAAGGAACAGTGGGATATCTTGCACCAGGTAACTCATCTTCTCTAATCCTTGTGAAATTCTAATCATTCTGGTTCTTCCATTCACATATCTAATTTCAAAATTTTTATAGAATATGCATTGCAAAACAAGCTATCAGACAAGGTGGATGTGTACAGTTTCGGAGTGGTGTTGTTGGAGATCTTGAGCGGGAGAAGATCGATTAATTGGAAGCTTCCACCGGCCCAAACTGTTCTGGTAGATTGGGCTCACATGCTTGCAGCTGCGCCAATGGGTAACCTGTTAGAGATTGTGGATCCAAAATTAAAAGATAATTTTGCAGAAGAGGATGCTATGGAAATGGCAAGAATAGCAGTATTGTGCACTCAAAATTATCCAGAACTAAGGCCGACAATGAGAGAGGTATGGCAGATGTTGATTAAAAGTGTGAGCATTCCAGAAGTGGTATGTGAGGTTGGATGGAGTGAAGAGGGGAGATCCTTCGCGAGATCGACAGGAGAAGAAACATCTGAAAAGCTAATATAAAAAAGCACGACTGAATTGGTTGTCATTCTCTTATTCTAGTATTCCATTCACTCAGAAGAGCAAATGAAGCAAATGTGTACAAATATGCAAATGTTTTTACCTGTTTTGTAGAATAGATACAACAGTTCCAAGACCTGAAGTTCGTTTTTTCAAAGCAACTGTGTCTTCTTTTGATGGAGCTAAATGAGAGATCTGCAACAAGTATAATGACAGAGATGTGCGATTTTAATTTTGATTCATGACATACCAAAAGGAAATATATTGATTTTGCTGGCTTGAAGAACCCAAAACAAAAGACAAGAACAGACTTCGGACCCAGAATCTGTAATCAGAGATACATCAGTTTGACGAAGAATAAAAGAAACTAACCTGGTCGCTCCGAAGAACACAATGGCCTCGAGCAAGAACGCAGTAGACGAGTTTCGCCGACGAAATCGAGCTTTTTGTACATTTAGGGTTTTTCGCAAAACGTTGCTTTTGTTTGCATAAAATGAGCAAACATATTATGATTCTACGGATTTTGCATTCTAAAAGAATTCCGACCTTCACCTTGACAACCTGACTGCATCAGAGTCGTCCTTGAAGGTTTTCTGCAATCGATGAATCTGCTTGTAGATGCCATGCCTTTCGAGATTTTTTTGAGGTAGAATCCGACCTACTTACTAGGAGATCCAGCTGGTTGGACATTCATGGAATTGGATTAATCCAATGTGGCTCTAATTCAGTGCGGGAGACAACATGCTGCGAGAGCCATTGTGAGAACAATATATTCATGCCATGGCTAATCCTTGCTTGGTTTGAATGGATGAAAGGGAGTGCAAACAAACATAGTGGTATGGTCTTGTGATGGTTGATTTACTTGAACATTTTATATGGTTAATAACTTACATTGAAGAATATGAATGCATGTGGAACATAAAGGAAGAAGTGGAGGATTTGCAATGCCTACCTTCACACCAACCTTCATGTCATGTGCCAAAGAAAAGAATCTAGTAAGGGCGAGGTCACATGAAGACGCCGACATCGATCATTAGATGTCAAAAACCTAAAATAGAAGGGTCACATGCAGTTTTCTGATATGAAAGCATCCATGTTGACGTCGAGCTCTTCCACCGATTCTCTACTCGGTTGAAAGGATTCATGTCAACATGAATCCTTTGGATCTGAACACGTGGTAAATCTGAGAACACTTGGCAGAATGGAGTTCTTAGCAGGAAGAAGAACGGTTCAGGAGCTCCGGTGCAGTTGACATCTTCATGTGACCCTGTGCAGATTTAGATGCTCATGTCGACATGAAAGAATCGATGTTGATATCTTCATGTGACCATACAATAAGCACTATATTGACCGTTGCAAAGGAGCCCACGGTGTTATCCAATACTGAAAATCTATTGCTTAAATTTGGTTTCCTGACAAGTGGAGAATTTTTTAGATTTCTTTTTCAGACCACTTTTCTAAGGTTTTCTATTCTATTCTATTCTATTCTATGTCCTAAGGCGCCATCGCCTCGCCTCATAGGCGCCTAGCCTAAGGCGCCACCGCCTAGCCTCATAGGCGCTATCGTCCAGCCTAAGGCAGCCGGATTCAGCCCATCAGAGGAGCTCGGACCAGAGGTGCAGCATCCACCAGAGGAGCTCGGACCAATCAAGACTTAGGGGCTTCAGCACTGCTTAGGCATTTTTGGCTCTTGCCACAGATGATATCAAGGTTTTCCAGGCTGTAAATGACAGAGTTCTCGTTAAGGTTGCAAAGCAGGGCAGAAGACGGCAGGTAGGGTTCTATTGGAAAAGAAGGCAATCGGAAGACTCTCGATGCTGCAGGAAACATGGTTCTATACTCCAAGTACGCTGGCAATGATTTTCTTGACTCTAGTGTCGCAATGCCTCTTGCCATCAAGTCTTATAGGTGAATTTCATTTCTGATTTCTGTTTCCAGTAGGGGCTCATCAATCAGATTTAGACTTGTTTGGTTCTAGCATAAATCTCTCTGCAACAACCCCTTCTTCAGCATCAACCATCTGCCACCAATCCTGCTATCCCAATTTCCTCTGCACTCCTGCATCTAACCTATGCATCTAACCTCTGCACACCATGAGCCACAGGACACCCAATAACCAACGCTTTGAGTGTGAATGGCCAGGACGAAACCATCGCCAATAGTGCAGCCCTTGCTCCCACAGCCTCCGCCACGTTCTCCCAGCTCCCGATCTCGGACCCAACTTCATGGCCTGACAACAACTGCTCCAATCAGTTTGCCTTCCTCTCTATTTGGGCCCCAGCAGCCTCTTAGGATTGGGTTCAATAACACCCTTGCTTTCCAAGCTCATTGTTTCCCGCCTCCACTCCGGAATCATCTATATGCCATTTATTCTGAGGGAGGAAATGTGGCCACATCTCTCACTATTTCTGTTGAGCGTTGGACACAGTTACTGCAGTTGCTGAAGGACTTTGTGCCACATTCAGCATATGAGGGTGGTGAGAATGCAGATGCTTTATATGCTTCTGTACGGACATCTGACCCTGAGACCGCATCCCTCGTGAAGGGTATCACTGAAATCTCTACACAGATTGAGGCAACACAGTGTGTTGATGCAGAGACTCAGTGTGTTGATGCAGAGACTCAGACTGAGGCCAGACATTGTGTTGATGCAGAGATTCAGACTGAGGCCAGACACTGTGTTGATGCAGAGACTCAGGTCTCACAGTCCGACTTGCCACAATACAGGGTTCCTGCTAGCTCCCAGGCGTCTTCATCATAGGATGCCTCAATAACTGATACACCGATCCTTAATTTGCGGATTATAGGGGTTATAGAGACGGATGCAGAAGGACAGACATATTTGGAGGTAGCAAGGAAATTTTTTACGGAGACAATGCACGTTCCTGCTACTGGAATTGTGAGTGCTGCTCGGGTGGGAGCAACGCGTCCTAATCGGCCTCGTCATCTTCTCGTTCGCTTCCAGGATGCGTTGAGTCAGCTCCATATTCTTCAGCATGGCAATCACCTAAAGGGGCTGCATTCTCGGTACAAGAGGATCTTTCTCCAATACAGTTGTGCAAGCACAGGGATGAACTCTGTAGAGTAAGGGAAGCGCGCCGGCATAAGAAATGGGTAGTTTATCGAGGAGGAGCAGCGATTATTCTAGACCATTGGTCTTCCAACCCGTGGATAGGTTATGTCTAGAATATCTCAATAGCACTAATATCCTTAGCATCCATGAGCATGTTCATCCTGTTTGTACTGGGGCTTTTTGCCCTCATGTTTTTTTTGGGCCTTGGCCCATTGTTTTCTTTGTGGCTTTGTCCTTGGGTTTTGTTTGGGCTTTTGCCTTCTTTGCTCCGGCTGTGTGGACTTCTGCCCTCTTTTCTTGTATGGGTCCCATAACCCTGTGGGTTTTCGCGGACGATAAAAATCTATCTTTATCTTTATCTCTATTTTATTCTATTCTAAGATTGTGAGGATTTTCTCTTTGCATGTTTTTTTTTTTTTTTTTTTTTTTTAAGGACGTCAAACTTTATTGAAACTCCAAGCCAAAAGCCAGATACAAATGCACAGGCGGGAAAAAAATCTCAGAGGATAATTATGATCCACTGAGTAGAATCACCAGCCTATGCATAAGACAACACACTCAAATGGAACTCAAATATCAACTGTCACTTGGAAGGAGCAAGTGAAGAGCAATGATAGGCTTTAGCAATTCTAGTTTGTGCATCCTGGAGGACAATTGCAGGAGGAATATCTAAACCCTGAAAGACACACAATCTTCTGCGCTTCCAAATGGACTACAACAACCATCTTGATGCTAAATAAAATGCTTGGCTCCGCAACTTATTCCAAGTATCCGAATGAATAGCTAGGAGCACTTGATGACTTGTCAATGTCACATGAAAAAGAGAACGCAGCCAAGACCAAACAGGCTGGAGATGATCACATAAAAAGAAACAATGCTCAATAATCTCGTCCCTTTGCTTGCACAGTAGGCAGAATGCTGACACTTGAGGATCAAATCTGTGGACAAGCACATTCACACGAGGGCATCTGTGAAGAACCTGGCACCAAAGCACAGCCACCTTGAGATGAAGTAGTTTATCCCAAGCCCAAGTCCATATACGTCTCCAACTAGGAGGTGGGACCTGAAGGGACCACTTAGTGGATGGCGGAAGGATATCACCATTGACAAGCAGCCTGTACATAGAGTTCACAAGCCTATGCTCATGAACACTCTGGTGGAAAATCCACATGCACCCTTCAATAGCCTCTGGAGCAACCAATGGCAGAGTACTAGCAACCTTTTGCCAAATAGGTCTGTCCCATCGAGACAATAAGAATTTTGTTTGAAAGATTTGCCATGTCCCTAACTGGCCAGGATCATACCATGCCGCAACTGTCAAGATTCCTACTAACCTCCAACGCCGTTGAGTTAATGGATGAACTGAGTCACAAAGTGTAAGACTATTTTCCACGGGTATCCACCAGTACGGAGCACTCAACTGATGACATGCAACAAGATCAATACGACATAAGGTCCGTACTATCTCCTAAGACTCCAGCAAGCCTTTCAAAAAAGGGGAGGCATTAGGAAAAGGGCATAGCTGATAAAAGAGACCCCAAGGAAGAAGAGGTCTTAACAAAGCTTTCCCAAAAGGAACACAATGTGCAAGTGACTGCTTCACCAACCGCACTTTAGGTGAGTCAACCATATCCTTAAGGATCCTCCAAATGAACTTAGAAATCTGCCTCTCATTGCATGTTATTGAAGCATGTGGTGCACCCAGTGCATCGACTTACAGAGCAGACATTTTGCTTCTTGGCAAATCGATGTTGGACATGCTAGATTGCATATGAATGGAGATGGCGGGGAAATGTCCTACCATGGCCCTGCATTATGTTCTATCTTGAGGATCTTTAACAATTTTGAATTTGCTTGATTATAATAAGCTTAAGTTTCCTTGTGCTTGAGCTTGATTCTGGAACATAAATTTTGATGGTTCACTGACAGATTATGTTGAAATGGCCATATATTGATTTTATCTGGCTTTCCAGGTGTATGCATGGTAGAATTTAGGATCTCTTTTGGATACATGCAATAGAACAAGAAAGAGGAGATGAATGAGAGAGGCTTGGTTACTTCCAGGGCTTGGTCATGGTTGAACAAGCCAGAAGACCTGCAAAAGGCAGCATTGCAAACGATATGCAAAGATCATTGTAGTGCAGTAAGTTTTTATGAAGATATCAACAGGTAGGTTGGGCAGTTTATTTATTGAGCCTCTTTCATTCCTTACGTTTGGAGACCAATCCAGAAGACCTGCAAAAGGTAGCATTGCAAACTATAAGCAAAGATCATTATAGTGCAGTAAGTTTTTATGAAGATATCAAACTAAGACAGGTAGGTTGGGCAGTTTATTTTTTGAGCCTCTTTCATTCCTTACGTTTGGAGATGATGTTATGGTGGTCATGCTTTTTGGCCGCATTTTGTATGTAAAGAAAAAAAAGGAGGGGGGGACGAAGGGAGGGAGGGAGAGAGACTTATCCCAAACCACAACCTTCAAGCTCTTCCAGCAACATGTAAACTTGTTTGATGTCTACAAGGATTTTTACAATGGCCAAAGCCCCCGCCTAACACATCTTCCTTAGGGCGGCCGCCATCGCCTGCCCGTTACCAGATTTATTTTGCTTTTTTCTTTTTCTTTTTTTGCTTTCTCTTATTTAGATATTAAAAGACATTTAGCCATCACTCTAAAGTCTAGGCGGCGATTTGTATTCTTCTAATTAAATATTGAGCTTGGTTGGTGTATCTGTTGTTAGAATATACATCTATTATATGATTTACAATTTGAAATCTGGCTACGAAAAATGCAACCATGGTCAGTCTTTAACATTTTCAATGCAGACTACATGTTATGGTCTTTGATTCTCTTTAGAATAGCTACGATGTCTCTTTTGTAGATATTAAGATCCGAGATGGGCTTGGCTTGAAGTCTCAAGCATAAATTGTTGCTCTTTTATGTGCAGATACAATATATAAAATGATTAACCCCATCTCTTTTTGCAAGGTAAGGTTGTATTGCATTGCATATCTCAAATTCTTCTTATTTGTCAATGCAAGAACAAAATGTCCAGTTCATATACGTAATGCTCATAGCCTCATTACTTTAAAGGAACGTGGTCAAATTCTTAGTATGTATATAACTCTTATATATGTTCCTCTCTAATCGGACATAAACGTTCGTCTCTAATAGGACCTAAATGGATGTGCCACAATTCTTATATAAATGTTACATACTGATGATGATTTAAGTTACCACATTGGAGATCTATTTCTATTTCTATGTTTAGGCCAAAAAGACGTTCATATTCATGTTGACTTTAAAACTGCAAACTTTTGGAGGATTTCTTCTTTGTATGATACTGGTTGCTTTGTTGTTATCCCATCCTTATTATTGTGGTTTAAATACTAGAGAAAGTTACGAGATTGCCCCTTATGTTTAGGGCAATTTCCAAAATTCCCTTCAAAAACCCGATATTTCCAAAATGCCTTTTGGACAGGTCATGGGCAGCTGGGCAGAGGTTTAGAGTGTAAATTTACGAATCAGTTAACAGGTCTCCTAATCCCAAGACGATTAGAGTGTGCCCAACGGACTCCTAATCCCAAGGCGATTAGAGCAATGCCCAACTGGTTGGCGAAATTTGACGTTCATGTCTATAGCAGATTGAACGCTGTAGAATAACAACTATTGATGCTTCCAAAATCATTTCCAAGCAAAATGTTATGCTTTAAGTAAGGTTTGATTGCTTATTTTCCCATAATTGGCTATATTCTTTCCATCCAAACGCCATATTAAACCATCAGTAGTAGTTGGACGGGAAAGAAGATGGATATGCGATTGTTTGTTGGTGCTAAATTTGCATCACTTAAAGAATGTAGGAATGCAGTTCATGCAAGCCATTAAAGACCATGTAGAATTGTCAGTGATCAAGTCTGATCGTTCCAGATACAGGGTTAAAGTGTGTTGCTGAGGGTTGTCCATGGATGCTTCTTGCTTCTATTCTACCAAATAGTAGAGAAGTTGCAATCCAAATCATAGGTGGCGAGCATTCTTGTGGTGGTCTTAATTAAAGAAATAACAAGGAAGCTTGTGTAAAATGGGTGACCAGAAATTGCCTTGGCAATTTTTTAGAACAACCAAGTTATAAGCCTTTTGATCTTGTTGTTGATGTTCAACAAGATCATGGAGTGGAGATCACATATTGTACAGATTGGTTAGCAAAGGAGAATGCAATGACTGAGTTTTACGGTGGGCATGAAGAAGGTTATCAGCATTTGCATAGCTTCTGCTCTTGGCTCATGGATGCCAATCCAGGTACTATTTGTTTGGTCTAGCAAGATGAACAAAAACAATTCATAAGATTGTTCGTTGCTTTTGCTGCTAGTTTGAGTGGTTTTAGACATTGTTGCGCTATCATTGGTCTCGATGGGACATTTTTAACAAGGAAATATAGAGGAATCTTGCTCACGGCAACTGTTGTTGATGCTCGTGGAAGTTTGTTTCCACTAGCATATGGGTGGGTTGGCGTTGAAAATAATAGCAATTGGAGCTGGTTTCTTAGTCACATGCATAGGTGTTTGACAATGAAAACACAAGTCGTATTTCTATTTGACCGACAGAAAGGAATATTAGAGGGAGTATCTGTTGTATTCGGGGAAAGTGCACTACATGGGTTTTATTTGAGGCAGGAAAATTTTCAAGAAGGAATTCAAGAGCACGGAGTTGGTAAAATTGTTGTGGAAAGCTGCTCTATTGGAAACAATTCCTAAGTTTCAAAAAATACTTGAAACAATAAAGAGACTTAAATGCTGAGGCTGCAACTTGGCTGCTTGATGAGGGGTGGCACCCCAGATTTTGGGTAGAAACTTACTTTCCTGGGTATATGTTTGGTCATCTTACCTGTAATATTGCTGAAACTTTGAATTCTTGGCTGCTTGATGCAAGAAACAAGCCCATCTTATCCATGTTGACTATGATATGTAATAAGATGATGACATGGTTTTATGACTGGTAGACAGAAGCAAATGAGGCATGGATGGCCGCAAGACAGAGACTTTTTGCAGTTGCTAAGGAAGTTGATGATGAGATCAAAGCGGCTATTGTAAGAGTACGCTAGTATAAAGTACTTTTGTCCACTTATTACATTTTTCAAGATAGTTACTAAGTCGCATTTAATTAAAGTGGGTCAGATCCTGATGTTTGGATCTCAGACTGAAAATGGAACTCATACTAAAAAAAAAATATTGAATTGAATGCAAATTACACATCATACATCAAGAACCGGGTCACTTATTTTCCTCATAAATATTACAAGCCACGAGTTGAGAAAGTGTTCAATTTTATCTACCCTCATACAGTGCTATAGCATGGAGCTTGCTCATGGCTTTGTCCATCTCCCTTTTGGGGATCTTGTGTGTCTTGTCCTTTGAAATGTGACAACTTGGATATGACCATACCACACACTCCATCAATTTCCTCCTTTGAGGATCAGCTTGATTTGTCCTCCACTTCTTCTCCCAGCAGTCGGTGTATTGCTCCTTCAAGTTGCCCCTCTTATGCCTTCCAACGGGCTCCCAATATTGAACCTGGAATCCAGGACGCATCTCCTCTCCATCAAGCATAGTGGTGGTAACATCAGAGAGTGCCATCCCTAACCAAATTGGACAATCGTCATCATCAGGCCTTACTAGCACAAAGTATCCTTCCTTGATGTCCTCAAAAGGATCCCATTCAGGAAGATCAAACCACTTCGGCTTTGAGACCTTGCTTCTCCAAACCACTTGGAGCCATTGTTAGGACCCAAGTCAACTTTCTTAGATGTGCTTGCTCCATGAGAACCCTCCCATCTAGACTCTAATAAGAACCCGTCTCTCGGTCCCCCCCGCCCCTCCCCCTCCCCTCCCCCCCTCCCCATGGTTGTTGTTTCTAAGCATGTCACAACTTTCTCCCAATGATTGATGAGGGAGTCCATGTGATTTTTCTTCAGAGTGGAGGTGTGCTTTCCATTTCGAACATCATCCCAGTGCGTTATATAATCCTTGATGCCCTTCACTAGTTGGCTAGAGTCTTTAACAGTCTTGAAGGGAGGAAGTGGTTTTGGCTGCCCTCTAGGAATAAGAACTTCACCCCATGGTTGTTCTGTTTCTAAGCATGTCACAACTTTCTCCCAATGATTGATGAGGGAGTCCATGTGATTTTTCTTCAGAGTGGAGGTGTGCTTTCCATTTCGAACATCATCCCAGTGCGTTATATAATCCTTGATGCCCTTCACTAGTTGGCTAGAGTCTTTAACAGTCTTGAAGGGAGGAAGTGGTTTTGGCTGCCCTCTAGGAATAAGAACTTCACCCCATGGTTGTTCTGTTTCTAAGCATGTCACAACTTTCTCCCAATGATTGATGAGGGAGTCCATGTGATTTTTTTCTTGAGTGGAGGTGTGCTTTCCATTTCGAACATCATCCCAGTGCGTTATATAATCCTTGATGCCCTTCACTAGTTGGCTAGAGTCTTTAACAGTCTTGAAGGGAGGAAGTGGTTTTGGCTGCCCTCTAGGAATAAGAACTTCACCTGTAGCCCCCCTTTGCCATAACTCGATTCCTTGTACATGCATCCATAACTTATCACTTGGTCTCCACTTATATTGCATGATTGGTATTTCGTCCCTGAACCAACTTGAAGTGAGTTGGCTTTATGTGTCCTGTCAACTGATCCTTACCATCTAACAAGTATCCCTCGACAAATGATTTCCAATCTGCAACCTCATCCATCAAGAAAGCCATTGGGTTGCGGTCAATGCAGCTCTCAAACACATCTATTAATTCAGGGAGACTAGTCACGTTTTCTCTCTTGAGCTTGGTAAAGAAAGTTCCAAAGAATACATCTATATCATTATGCGCATGACGAACTATCATGAATCCCACCTTCACAATCTTGAATACTTCCACTGCTGTCAAGTATGACATTGCCCCAAACATTCATCTATTCTTGTTTTCTTTCCAACAGTTGTCCAATTGAACAAATGGCTCCTTTGGCAGTTGTTTTTCAAGTAAGGGGAAGTCATCCCAAGTCCTCCTTATTTCTTTCAACAACTTAGATGTGAGCTCCTTTATCTGTCTTTGGTAACAAAGCGGTTGATCATCCATCAAAGCTAAAAAATGGGGGCTGAGGGAGAATACCTCCTCCCTTCTATCGATCCTCTCTCTATTGTTCTCAAGCACTTGAAAATAGAACTCACATAGAAATTTGGATCACCCCTCCATAGATCAAGCACAAAATGACCATAGGTGCCATTTCCATGCCCATGTGTCAAAGACACCCATCAGACTTACTTTCATCTGAAAGGCGTTTTGACAACACTTGGGCAAAGGATCTAGCTTTGGCAAGAAAGTCTCGTGTTGATCCATCTTATCATGAATTATACGCAAAACTCTGTCAGGCTGCATTTGGGAAAATGTTCTCCATTGCTAATACAGCTGTCTACATGATATTTGGTCCCTTTGGTGATCTGCAAATTGCTTCCTGATTGCCATTCTTTCTTTCTCTATTGTAGTTGATGCAAGTGTATCCTTCAATTGAATGCAAGTGTTGCACTTTGAGAATGGCATGTGTTGCAAGACACACACATTTGAGAAGTGAGTTTTCCATAACCTGCTGAAACGTGATTGAGAAAAGGGCCGATCTCCAGTAGTTTCTAGAATGGAGTTGACCTCTTTAAGGCACTCTTTCTGGATATAATGTTGTGGCAACACCCTTTGGACCACTCGTACACCGTGCTCGTTCATCTTCGACTTATGCGGCATAGATTGAGACATGTATCTCACAAAGCTCTCGAGAATGGAGGTTGGTCATCCATTCCCGGTTTTGCAGATGACCCGCTCTCGACTAACGCCAGTCGTGGGACCCCACCTGAAAACTGGGAATGGAGTCCCAACCTCCATTCACCTATATATACATCGTAGGATGGCCAGCATGAGTCTGCTCAGATCTTAATGCCAGATAGTTTTTTCCTTTTGTAGTTTTCCAACTCTTATTCTGGCAGTATCTCCTTGCTTTATTGCCTGTAATCATCAGGCATGAGCTCAACACACTAAAGGCCCCAAACTTTATCAAATTCAAGCTTTGCATCTCGACAACATTACGGAGAGAGATAGTACAGAGACATTTACCATAAACCGCAGGATCAAGACTATGGCAAAGGAGATCCACAAAGCCAAGAACATAATAAAGACACCCCAAAATTCCTCTATGAGGCCCTATGCTTCTAACATTGAGCCATACCTTCTGGCGGCCTATCTTGATGCAAAGAGATGCCCACCCAGTTCCCAACATAGTTCTAGATACGGTCTTGGATAGGTTCAATGCTCAAATTCAGTGCCAACATCACTATAACAAGGACATCCGCTCAGTTACCCTTGGGAGCTAGATACAACCCTTGGAGCTGCTGATTGTCCTACCACCAGCGTCTGTTACAATGCCACCAGTATCAGTCATAGTAGCTTAGCATGTAGGCAGGGTCCTTATGACACAACTAGATCATCAGAAGACGACCAGCACATACTGGACTTGAACCTACGTATCATCGCAACGCGAAGGTGAGTGGCTCTCTTGCTATAGATAATATGATACATTTCTTTACCCAAGTGATGCACATATAGGCGTATGGCATCATCTCGGCACATCAGGTTACCGTAGTAAGACCAGGCCATCTTCATCATCTCCTAGTTGGCTTTCAGAATGCCATGTCCTGGCTGAATATGCTGAGGCATGGCAATCATCAGAAAGAGACTATCTTTTCCTTCCAAGAAGATTTAACCCCAGCACAGCTTTGCAAAGGGAAAGGGGATTTATCTCGGGTACGTGAAGTTCACCTACAAGGAAAATGGGTAGTATAGAGGAGGTCATGCTATCATTAGGGATTAGTGGCCTTCAAATTTCTGAACAGTTTCGGCATCACTGGGTCCCTCTTCATATTTATTCTTAATTCCTATTTAGTATTGTTTTTGTGATGGGGCCTAATCCTCAGGTTTCATTTGGGCCTCCGTCCTTTGCATGTACTCATCCCATGGCCCAATTGGGACTTTGTGGATGTAAAAAACGCATCCACCTACCTATCTACCTACCTACCTATCTATCTATGGGAAAATTGGTTTCATAATTGACCATACCCAAAATTCTCCAATGGCAAGGAAGCATAATTGGACAAAAAACAAAACTAGTAGTAAGGCAAGCTTGGGGAAGAGGGTGGGGGAAAGAAGTTTGTGCATGCCATAGATTAAATCTTCAGCAATGAATCCTTATCTGTGAAGAAAGGATGTATCTAGCTACTCATTCAACTGGCATAGCCGCCAAGTCTTTAGGCGCCATCGCCATCGCCATCCTCCTTAGAACAGTTCATCTGAACTAAAAAATATCAAAGAAAGGAAATAAGAAAATAAGCATTGCTGGAAGCACAAGCGTCATAACCTCTGAGACCAAAAGTACAATTTGGTAGCACCATCGCCAAGCGTAACGCCATCACCATAAAGCCATAACCACTGCCCACCGGCCATCACAAATGTTAGATCCACCGGCTGAGAAGTTAGGTGCTCAGGCATAATAAAATTTCAGTACGAGGGAAAAGGTAGCCGAGGAAAAAAAGAAAGAAAGAGTTTGGCCTGAAACGTGTTTTTAGATTCCAAAAGTCACACCAGAGAAGGGCACACTTGCGTTACTAAAAACCCCCGAAAAACACTTTAAGTGCGTAGATCTTATTGAACACCATATGAAAACAATACAAGGCTTTTAATGAAATCAATGCCCAACGACTCATTGGGTTTTTATATATGAATATATAAAGAAAAATGGTTCTTCACGCAAAATATATAACTATACGGCCATTTTGCTATGGTTTGCATATTGATTCTATTGTTGTATTTGTGTGAGGATATGCCAGCAGTACTTATAGAGCACGTGCTGTATTTCTAGCTAGTTTGCACTCCCAACCTATGGTTTTGGAATGCAAGCATGCATGCATTACATGCACATAATGCATGCACACATATCATGCATGCATAGAGCATGCAAGTTGAGTCCCTTTAGTACTTAACATCGTGCAAGGCACATTGCCCACTCTTTTTTTTTTTTTTGCGGCCATATAGTTATTTTCACATAGGAGGCATACAACATTCATCTTGACTGTAATCTGCAGATTAGCTTTGTTTATATGAGAGTTAAGATTCAAAAATCCCCAATTCATACAGATATAACTTATTATGCTCGAGTGGGAAGCTGTGATACTCTGCTCATGCAGGCAGCCGGCAGCAAGCTACAGTACCGTGTTCGTGAAAATTTTGTTGCTTTTTCTTGTATTTTAGTCCTTCAAGGAAGAACATAAGGATATACCTCAAAAAGCATAATTTGCAGGCATCTTCGTGATGTGCGTCCACCTGAAGAAAGCTTTGAAGAAAGTTTTGCCAAGTTGTATGGCTGCATAGTTGTGATTTGCATGTTGGGCAAGGGTTATTCCACAGGAGATCAAAGTTGCTAGTTGTGATAAGCTAAGTTGTTGCCAATGGACAAATCACTTATCAGATGTTTTGAAATGTCTGCTTGTAATATAATTCCAATTTGTATCCTGAATACATATTATTGTTGTTGTTGTTGTTGTGTATATTGGCATACACTTTATTATTATTTACACATTTGTTTGTCTATTTATAATGTAAGAGTAGGATTTATGATGTGTTATTGCTTTCCTTTATTTGTTCGTTTTATTACTTGCTACAAAGTGCCTTCGACTCTAAATATATTTCAATGGTCTAAAAGGCTGTGGTATATTTTCAAGGTATTTGAAGCTGCAATACAACCAGAGAAGAAGCTGCTCAACTAGGGATATTTACACTTTCTTGTGTTCTACAACATATGTTATCCCATGTTCGTTAATGTATTAATATTATTTCATATCCCATGATCCATTTCCCATGTAGTTCCATTGCAACATTTCCTAAGTATAGAGCTCATGTTATACAGAACCACCCCTTTGGGGCCAATTTTTTTTTTTTTTGGGACCCATGCACACCTACATCATATATACATATATAGTATAACAATGTATTAATATTGCACATTAAATCATGGCATACCACTTATTAAAAAATTAAACCATTGAATAAAATCCCCCCTTCGGACCCCACTTGTGTTTGGTGATATTGATCCAGGGCATGTAATGGTAGGCGAGGAACGCTATATACATACATGCGTTTGACTAATAGGTAACTGAAACTTTCCCAAAAGGGAGTTGCACCTAACAATGGCCAAGATTGTCCGAAAGCGTCATCCAACGACCCGAGACTTTTGATGGAAGCCCTGCATGCGAATATCACCGAAAACAATTTGGGAGGGGGGGGGGGGGGGGTTGGGGGAAAGGGGATTTTATTCAATGGTTTAATTTCTTAATATGTGGGATGCTATGTACAATGACTTAATGTGCAATATTAGTACATTGTTATAATATATATTTACAAGTTTTTGTACTATGAGGGATTGTACAAAGACGAATAGAAGCCAAATGCATAGCCATCTGATGAAGATTCTATAAAGATTCTCTTAGAGTCTCCAAGACTCTAAAAATATTCGCCAAGATCGTGCTCTGTGGCAATGATGAAACTATGAGTCATTTTTGTTTTTGCAACAAGCTTAATGGTTTCTGGTTTTGGCTAAGTAATAAATTTGGCATCTCTCATAGTCGAGATCTTCTGTCTCTTAGTTAATTCAATGAGAAATTCCTAAATACTATTATTCTAGAATATTCGGAAGTCAAGAAATTGTGTTCTGTATGGGAATAAATTTTTTTCTAGCTTTTGGATTAACCTGCATTTTGAATTTTATATTGAAACTCTTGCAAGTGCTCATAAAAAGAGATATGGTACTAACTATGACAGGAAATGGGATTCATATGGAGAATTCAGGGCTTGCTTTGATATGTTTGCTTCAAATTTAAATGTGGTGGATTCTAATATTTTATTCTCTGATGATCCTAGAATAACTTGAGCTCCTGCGAGGAGAGGGAAAACGAAAATTTGACAAACATTCACCTTTTCGTGAACCTATTATTGATGGTCTGTTTGAGAACAATTTGACAACTCCAATGGAATCAAATATGATGAGGGTTGGTATGGCTCCTTATGAAAAAGATAGTGAAGATTTATGGGTTGCCATCTTCTGCAGAGAGGTTATCAGGTTCACTGTTTATGGTGGTTCTTGTTCAACACACATTTAAGCATAACAGAAAGTAGTCCATCCTGCCTAAACACTTTCTTGTCGTTCTTGTT
The DNA here is from genome assembly GCA_021234155.1 of Isoetes taiwanensis. Classification (NCBI taxonomy): domain Eukaryota; kingdom Viridiplantae; phylum Streptophyta; class Lycopodiopsida; order Isoetales; family Isoetaceae; genus Isoetes; species Isoetes taiwanensis. Next base: position 892,646 of record JAJEKV010000036.1, on the reverse strand, counting down.
CTATTTGAATCAATTGCAATTTATCTCTAGCAACATCATCAAAAGAACAAGTCTCTTTAGGAGAGGAAGGAGCGATAGAAGCCACGTTTGTTGCATTTGCACAAGACAGAGGCCGAGAAGGAAGAGAAATGGACAGAGTAGAAGTATTGGAGACAGAAGCAGGAGGTATGAAGGAAGATGGCATGGGCATGAGTGAGACTACAACATGATGATCCCTTTTAGCTTGAAAATTTGCAACCATGGCTAGCTGGAGAAATAAGATAGTAAGCTAGGAATCGCTAAGCAATTTCAAGTCAAACTTGAAAAACATAAGGCCACTTTTAATCACAACAAACTTTGGCAAAGCATGATCACGGGGAAGTGACACACAGATCTTTGCCCAGTCAATAATGGTTTGGACCAAGTGAGTGCCTAAGCTATTAGCAATATCAATTAAAAACTCTGGCACCAACAAATCAGGAGGAAGATTGGAGATTGAACCAGTACGGCATTTTCATAACATTGAGCATGTTGGGGTTAAAACCTGGAGAATAAGACTGGTACAATATATAATCACTCCACTTAGGATCAATCCCATGTGCCATAAACTGTTCTGATACAACAGCATGAGAAAAAACAATCAGAAAAGTTTTATCTAACATTTTTAATGTGCGATATCCAAAAAGGCCAATTCTTTGAAGGTGACTTATTAGCCAGTAACCAAGCTTCCTAACATCCAAATAGACACCAGTATACTAGCCCACAACTCCAAATGACTAATCAAGCTGAGCCTCACGTAGAAGCTCATACAAAAGTGAGCTAAGGCGGGCTAAGGCCTCTCTTATTATCACGAATCATCAAATCAATAGCTCTTGAAACACGAGAAGAAGAAATAGCAGAAGACAAATCTTTCTACTAGTACTCTGCCATTGGCTGCTCCAGAGGCTATGGAAGGGTGCATGTGGGTTTTCCACCAGAGTGTTCACGAGCATAGGCTTGTGAACTCTATGTGTAGGCTGCTTGTCAATGGTGATATCCTTCTGCCATTCACTAAGTGGTCCCTTCAGCTCTCACCTCCTAGTTGAAGACGTATGTGGACTTGGGCTTCGGATAAACTACTCCATCCTAAGGTGGCTGTGCTTTGGTGGCAGATTCTTCATGGATGCCCTCGGGTGAATGTGCTTGTCCACAGATTTGATCCTCGAGTGTCAGCTCTCTGCCCACTGTGCAAGCAAAGGGATGAGACAATTGAGCATTGTTTCTTTTTATGTGATCATCTCCAGCCTATTTGGTCTTGGCTGCTCTCTCTTTTTCATGTGACATTGACGAGTCAGCAAGTGCTTCTGGCTATTTATCCGGATACTTGGAATAAGGTGCGGAGTCAAGCATTTCATTTGGCATCAGGATGGTTGCTGTGGTCCATCTGGAAGCGCAGAAGATTGTGTATCTTTCAGGGTTTGGATATTCCCCCTGCAGTAACCCTCCAGGACGCACAAGCTAGAATCGCTAAGGCCTACCAACCATCATCCAATTAAATTGGGATTATGTCAACTCCAAAATCACGCCAACCTGCTATTGTCTTCTAGGGGGTTTTTGTTTTTTTTAATCTTTTTTTTTGGACTTCAAAAATAACATAAGGTTGCGATTCACGTGTGACTTTTCATATGCGAATTGAAATATGCAGAAATGAAGAGCAAGTTGCTAACATAGATGAGACAAATATTGCTTGCTCAATAGATGATAATATTAGGTTTGATAATAACAAATTGCATTATTTGCGAGGCAATTCCAGACTCGAAATTATCGATACATGGCACAAATATCATACAAAAATATCATATATTCCAATAAAACATTAAGGGATCAATCCATGTTTTTCCACGTATTTAACAAGGTGTGGTTCCATGTCAGCCGTTCTATCCAGTTCTGGGTACGAATCTAACACTTCACCCACCGTCATCCCCATAGCCAAATTATGCATAATAGACACAAACTTCACGAGAAAATCATCGTCCCAAAGTTTTTGGATCGTAAGATGGTGGATTCAGAACTGTGTTTGATTGTAGAAGCATTTGAGAGCATCATCATCCACTATGATTATATCATCCTTATTCTCGATACCAAGTTCGTCCATCATGTTACTCAAGTGTTTGATGAAGATAGGCTTGCACTGTTGGATCCTTGGGATTAGTGAACTTCACACATTTGTTACGATCCCAAAGGGTCAACCAATTTTCGCATTTCCCCGGTGCCTCCAAAGTATCCTTGATGTTCCTTAGTTCCATGGATGACCAAATACCAACTCGAAATAACCCGAATGCCCTCGTCTAGCATCTCCTTCAAGTGCGGCCGCGGATAGATCCACTTGGTGTTTGATTCTACTGGTGTCTGATGAAACTGTTCTCTAGCCACTTTATTTTTCGGACACCACAACCTTCTTAGAACACCACAACCTTCTTAGAAACGCAATGGAAGCTGAAACATCAAACATGTATCCGGTCAGCAAGATACGATAACACAAACAATACAAACGCGCCAAGCGTGATTTGAAATAGTCATAACCAAATCGCGCTCGGCGTGATTTAGTTTGACAACGAAAAATAATCAAAGCACGCTTGGCGCGATTTAATTCAAAGGTAATACAAATTAAATCACGCGTGGCGCTATTTCGTCGGCAAGGCCATACCTATCATCTTCAGTTTCGCTGCCGTCATCGGCGTCATTCTCCCCTCCGCCACCCTTAATCTTCGTCTTCTTCTGACTGTTAGAATTGTTATTTTCTATTAGTTCCGCTGCGTCCTTCACAACTGACATTATTTTACTATTGATTTGGCAAACCTGTGAATCACTAGAGCCGCCTTCGTTGCCTTCATTTTCGGTTTCCCTGTCAATTATTTCATTGTTAACCTGTGAATCTACTCTATTGTTGCTTGCATCACCCGCAATGTGGGCAAGGATATTCCCTAAGTTCGCCGCCATCACAGTACTTTGAGCAACCGGTTTAGCAAACTATTTGTTCATTCTTGCTTTCCTTATCAGTCATAGATTACTAGTTCCCTCTCCAGGAGCAACGTCCACTTTCGAATTGGACAAGTCTACGAGACTTTTGATTGCTGATGATTTCAGGTTGCCATAAGGGCCTTTAGGAGACTTGGCAAGCACATGCATGAGGAATGGTTCAAGAAAGTCTTTGGCCTGCTCATCACTCACAAAGCAGTGACATCTTCTTGCACCCATAAGAGCCTCTCGGGCAATATAACCTCCAACATGAAGCTCCAAGCAGGTTGTATCAATTGGAGCAAATGCCTCGACGAGGTAAGCGACCATAGGCGGGGAAATCCATTTTTATTTAAGGGGCCCTTCTCCTTAGTTTGTAGCTCCTACTTGATTTCCCCACTTAGGAGGGGGTCCCGATCCTCATCCTCTTCCGACTCATCCCTGTTACGGTGATCGATCCCGATCCGTATGAAAGAATATAGTTCTTAAGTCCGGATCATCTAGAAGAAAACATTCCCATGCAATCGCTATTGTCACCCTTGGCCTTAGCAATATCATATTCCTCGTCCGGACATGGATATCATAATAAAGATCACATGTGCCATCTTCCGATTCGTTTGCTGACTCATTATCCTTAACATCATATATTAGGCATCCCTCCCTAATAACTTTGAGGCACTCGGATCATGAGCAGCCAGATAGTGCATGCAGATGTGACTCACGAAGGACAAACGATGACAATAGTGAAGGACCTCTCGGTTGTCAATCCTATACAATTTGGTAAAGAAGCTCGTAGTCCTTCCGGTTCATGCCCATATCTCCTCTCCTCCCACCCCCTCGCTGTCCAACACAAAGAGTGATATATTTTTAAGGCCAGAAGTTGAATCTGGCAAGAGACCTTTGTACCCAATGGAGACTGAATATGGACCAGTGTCGTCTTCTCCAGTAATCTTCTTCACAAGGGCCACTTTTCTTCTCAACTCAGCCAGTACCTTAGGGGGTAGAGTCTCCTTATGTTTTGTATTTTTAGCCTTCCAATTCTTTAGGAAGTCCTTTGACCAGAATACAAACTTCTTGATGTCATCATTCTTGACCTTGTATTTGTCCGGCAATCCAATTTGGATAATGCCACATCCCCAGATAGCCTTTGTAACTCGGCTCCTACTGGTGACTTCATTGTATCGTACATCCTTTACATGACTGCAGACTCAACGAAGGACATCCTATCCTTGGTGAAAGCACCCTTCTTGTATAAGACTTCCTTCTTTAAGCACTGGTCTAAAACCCAAATGGTCTCAGCGTCGTCTAGCCCCTGAGTCTTTCTCATCTCTGTCACATTCAAGTCAAAGATGCTTACATCAACAGGAGGCACCCTACCCATAGTATCCGGCGGCTTCCCTTGTGCATAAGCGCCCTGAATTCATTCCACTTGAGCCATCCGCCTCCTTACAAAACACAATCTTATACGAAGTCCTGTTGGTCGACGACTTTGGATGAGCTTTTGAAGGATGCGCAATGTCATCACCACCTTTTTTCTTTGATTTTCTTGCGGTCTTCTTCTTCTCAGTATAATTGTTCATGGCGTAGAGTCCGCTCCGGCCCAGCTTGAATGCCTCGGACTTTGACCGCCTGCATGCGGTGGGCAATGGGCAGCCATATTCCACCCATCGTTGACGGGCGTGGCGCGGTTGTTCAACGTATGGACCGCAATAGTACGGACATTGAATCAAGATCATAGAATAGAAAACACGGGCGTGATTTGAATAGAATTGATGAAGAGAAAAATCACCGGGCGTGAAATGAATAAAGTTACTAATGCAATTCACGCCCGGCGTAGTTCAAATCAAACCAATTCCGCCAAGCGTGTTTTCAAATCAATCAATTCCAGCGGTGTTTTCAAATCAATTGGTTGACTTGAAAACACCGGGCGTGGAATTCGATTGATTTCAAACACGCTGGCGTGAATTGGTTTGATTTGAAAGCTGCGCTGGCGTGAATACAATTTATGAAACCAGGTTGATTACCTTTTTTGTATAGAAATGTCTTCCCCATTTCATTCAAAGTTGCACTAATCTCAGCCAAATCTGCGGGTGAAGTATTGGCATCCAAGATCGACACCTCCTATACGCATAGTGATTGTAGAACACTTTTTGGCCTGTTTGTTCCGGCTTTTGATGATGATGGCCTTTTGTGCCTCAACGGAATCTTTGCCGTCGATGATGACATATTTAATATCATCACTTGATAATAGCTCACGGACGTTCGTCCACCAAAGCAGCTTGTTCGAGATCATATCCCAAGGTAGCACATCCGCCGGCATAGGCATTTGACTGGATTGCTAATCATGCTCGAACAATCTCCATGGCATGTCTTTGGATCATATCTCCCGCTAACATAAATGGAGCTTGGTGAACGGATGAGGGACTTCACATGGATCGCAAAAGTTTCCTTAAGACCCAATGGATAATGGTCAACGTGACTTATTCACTTGTTCATGGCCTCTAGTTAGCGCCACTCTGTCTGCTTCATTCTCAAAACGAAGCCTCCATGCCTTCGACAACCGCAGGGTTGAACATTCTTCCCTAGATCTAGGACCCTTTTAGAAGCTTTCAAGTCGGCCTAATTCCCTAGCTTGCGCAAATAGTGACTTGGTGTCGGTTTAGTGAACATGCCTCACGCATGTACCGTAACCCTTGGCAAATAGATATTGGCGTAATCGCTACATTGGTTGGCCAACCATACTTAAAACATGTCTCACCGATTCACATCCGTCTTCATGAACGTATCCTTGTATGCGTTAGCTCTACAAGTGAGTAAGTCCGAGCGGATCTTTCTTCCGCTTACATGTAATCTCCAAGAGCAATTTGCGTGGGTGTCATCCTCTTCCTCACAAGAGATTAGGATCCCTTGTTTGGCCATCTTGTGCGCTTCCTTTTTCCTCGAGAAGAGAGTTAAGTCGAGCTTGCCATTTGTCTTGGCAAGGTCAACGCACCACTCAAGACACCTCGCCCATTTCCTCTTCGTGGTGAGGGGTCGGTGGTTGCTATAAGAATCGGCCCTTCATCATCTAAGGTGAGATCATATGGTACCGCGATCCGGGTCGCGATCCGCCCTTGCTTTCTTGGCGGGATTAGAACCCGAATTAGTAGGGGTTTTCTTCCTCTTGAGCACCGCAAATGAAGATGAGCACTTTTTAGAGTACTTTTCGGAACAAGAGATCACGCGGCGTGCATTTAAACCTAAATTAGTACAAATCACGCTTGGCGTGTTGGTATCTCCTATTATTGACCATGCTATGCGTTAATTTGAAACTAAATTATTTTGCATCCACATTTTAAGCTACATACCCTTCATGAATCCATATTTCACACTATTTAACCTCATTGAACATTGCTATCTCCAACCTGTCTAACACCACTATATTCTATATATAAAAAGCGAGCAAAATTATGTTCTCTAAGCGGACAATCAGAGCATTAACTGATGTTAATACTTAAAATTCATGCAAAGCATAATAACTCAAACTCATGCAAAGCATATTAAGTGAAAGGAAATATCTCAAATTCATGCAAGCATAATACTCTCCACACAGTGTGTATTCTGTGGCAAATTAAATACCTTGAATAGGGTTCTGTATTCTCGTGGTATTCCCCGATCAACGTCCTCTGAAACTTGAGAAGAGCCGGGTTTAGAGATTCCTCTTCCACCGCTTCCTCTGCCCCGTCCGCCTCGACCTCGATTCGCTTTAGAAGACATCTCCGGAGTCGCCTAGTAACAGAGTCGGAAGGTCGCTCGGATACGCGCTCGAGCTGCTCGAAGAAATAGCTTTTTCTACCTGTACGAGAAATAGAGAAATTTGAATTTCAAGAAAACACAAAATGCAGTTTCGAAATATTCTTGACACATACAAATAATAATGACGAAGACCCGTCCGCCGACTTCTTTCATTAAGTTTTTAAAATCCCGCCAAATTTATCCCGCCTAAACGTAGTTAACCTAATCTTTCTTCTAATTCGAATTTTCCCGAGCGCCAGAGTTTCCATAGCGCCTTCAGCTTCTCAAATCAATCAGGAGACTCAAATCAGCTTCTCAAGAATGGCTACAGAATTCGGTACTCATCTCATTCCAATAGCTTGAACATTAATTTCCAATAGTAGGTGTCTGAATAGCAATTTTCTGCAGTGTCGAAGATGAATGTTTCATGTTAACTACAAATCAGAAAAGGAAAGTAGGATTATGCAAGATCGACTCCATCGATCCGACTGTAAACTGTCATGGAATTCCGCTCGGGGATAAGTATGTCCGAGTTACAGTGATTAACTGCTGCGCTATGGATGAAGCTTTACCTCATGAGACATTCCGGTGGGGATACGGTTGGAGAAAGTGTTGGAACATTTGTTGCATGGCCAAGAAACCGCTTAAAAAGGTATGTAACATGTATTACATTGTAGAAATATAGAAGTAGACAAAATTTGTTGTATTCATTGGAAAAAGATTACAATAGTATATAATCGGATAAACTGGATAAAACCGGACAAAATCCCGGACATCTCTTTGTTTCAAGCCCAGTCTCTTGAGTAGTGGGCTATCGATACTCCCATTTCCATTGCGGGGCATAGTGAATTCTTCCGTAAAACCCGGCCAAAACACGGGCTCTAGCTCCACCACCCCCCCGCTTTGCTCCACCTCCACCTCCTGCTCCTCCTCCTGCTCCACCTCCTGCTCCATTGGTTGAACCTCCAATGCATCGTGATAGCGCGCTGCGGTAGTGGTTCCATTGGTTGAGCCATCTCCATTGCATCGATATACACTTTGTGGTAGTGATTCGTGTTGGGGCATCCGGGCATAGAGGCTAACCACTAAGAAACGCAGCTCCTCATTTTGAATCTCGAAATGACGGATGCGAGATTCACTCTCGATCAATGCATGTCTTGCATTCTCGGTGATTAGATAAGAGGGCGAGCCTCCCGATGCGATTGCAAGGGCCCCAGCCCGAGATCTATCATTGCCCCTCAAGCGCTCTGCCGCCATCATCATTACTTGATCCAAGTACTCGGGGTTGCAAGATCGGTGCTCCTTGGCCCGGGTGCTCGGGCGTGGTTCAACCGGACCGAGATTGGAGCCTAAACCGAGTGGGCTGTGTGATTGCTGGCCCAAATGTAATTCCAATCCATCTTCGTCACCAAGGGTGATTAATGTAACCCGCATCTATCAATAGGAAGTGAGCCGAGTATCGGTATTCACGCTGGCGTGTTATATTTCTTTATTTATAAACTTAGAAACTAAGAGACACGCCCGTGTTTAGCGTAAAAGTTGAAAGTAGGGATACAATTGTTTGCCTTTCGCGTGTAAACCGCTATATAGGAAAACTATACACTTTCGGCGTGCATTCAATGTAACCCGGCGTGTAAATAATTGCCTGGCCTTTATCTATTTACTTATCTATCTGTACAGGTTTTTTTTTTCTCCCTCCCTGCTGAATGCACGCCGAGCGTGTATTCATGTTGAAGGCTAAGATTACCCTAAAACACGCTTAGCGTGTTTCAAATATTATCTTTCAGATTTTTCTAATGCTTTCTACTACACATTCATAATAGAAACTTGCATGCAATAGCATGATTAATTCAGGAAGAGAAACTCAAGAATTTACTCGAAACAAAAAGAAGCAGATGAAGTTTATAAAAACTATTACGGTTTTCATAAACATCATCCGCTTCCCTCGCCTCGAGCAAATGCAAAAGCTTGTCTTCTTGGATTAAACCCGCCATTGAGATGATACTTAAAACTAAATGAAAACTAACCTTGAGTTCCGATTTTGGAAGGAGGATAGATGCTTGTGGTTTTAATTAGAGGCTTTTTCGATTAGCAGGGCCTTAGTCCTCTCGCTTTTGGTTTTAATTCGAGTCTCCAGATGTCCCGCTCGCTGATGCTATAGAACAAAAGGCGGAGTCTTTTAGTAAGTTAGAAATTGCGAAACCAAACATCTAACATTGATGAATATAAATCTGCTCACCAAGATTTGGGACGGCGGATCCAAAACAATGAAGAAGCACAACCGCAAATCGTATGAAGGAAGGAAGAAAATGTAGGAACTTTGAGAGCGTAAAATGGATTTATATAGGCACAATTAGAAATAAGTTAGCGTGAATAATTGATTGCTTGAATTAACACACCGGGCGTCACGGTCTTCCTTGGACATGACATGTATATGGTATATATGGAGAATATTGCATTTCATGCAATAAATTCTCCATGACATTTTATTCCATTCATTGCATTGAAAAAAAAAGAATTTGAAATTTTATATAGGCTAAATTAAAAATAATTTTAAAGGCAAAATTATCAAGGCTAAAAAATGACTTGTTGAGTTGGGGAATTGTTTTAGGTCGTATAGGAAAATTTCCTATCTTCAGCGTGATTGATTTATAGTGTTCGAGACTTTGTTGACACAAATGCGAGAGACAAAATTTTGGAGAAAACACTTTGGAGACAAAATGCTTGAGAAAAGCAGGTTTGATTTCATTCAAAATATTTTTATGTACGAAAAAGCTGTTTGAAGAAAAACTGTTTGAAGAAAAAGTTTGTGAAGAAAACTATTTGATTTCATTCAAAATTGATATGTACGGATGCCAAGAATGGCTTTTACAAAATGCAGAAGGCTTTACAAAATGCCCGAAGGCTTTACAAGATGCACCGGGGATGCATCATTGATCTTCCACGCCCGGAACAAAGAAGAAAGAAAGGTGTTAGAAAAGAAAGAAAGGTGAAAAAAAAAAAAAAGCAGACATGCAAACCTGGCTCATCTCTCGACCCATTCTAAAAACGGGTGGAATTCTCGACCTTCCTCCTCATCCTCTTCCTCCCCCTCCTCCTCCTCTTCCTCCTCCTCCTCTTCTTGAGGAGATTTCATTCTGCATTTGAGGGTCAAGCCAACCCCCAGGCGAGGCGGTTTCATGCTCTTGGGAGGACATCTCCTCCTCTTCCTCCAACTCCTCCTCCTCTTCCTCCTCTTGTAATCGGAGGAATCGAGGAGGAGCTCAACTCCTCCTCTTCAAAATCAAAGATCATCCTCTCGAATCGGAATCGAGGAGAATTGGGCAAGGAAATCGATGAGCGGGGAAGAGAGGGGTTCTTCAACCCGACGTCTCTTTGACGAGACCTCGGGGTTCTTCATGAATGCCGAGGCTTTAACGCTTCATGGCAAAAAAAAAAAAATTGGGACAGAATGGTCTTGAGAGCGTGAACCGGATTTTATATAGGGTTAATTAGCTCTTAGCGTGAATAATTAATTGCCTCAAATAACACGCCAGCGCATTTAAATTCCCGCCGACTATATTATCTAGGGTATATTATTATGGATAATAAATTCTCCGCCTATTAGTTATATGTCTTTTCAGTAATCATATATCCAAATTTTCGATAATTAAAATTTGGATATATTTATATAAATGTCATTTCCTTGTTGTTGCCATGAAAATTTTGTTTTAAATGATTTCGTTTACGCCCATTGTTATTATTATATTAAACCTATTTCCAAGGAATTTCTTGCTTTTAAAAAAATTTGATTTACCTCTACATATTCCATAAATGTACGTACTTTTTTTATCTTATGGTGTAATAATTTTTTCTTACTCATTGACTAAAAAGGGTGCAATTTGCCTAGGTCAATGGTGCCCCTCCAACTCAAGATGGTGAAAAGAGCAATATCAATGAAAAACCAACTCCTAGCAAGAATGTTGAAGAAAAACAATTAGTCCTCTATAGTAGGGTGCAATGGAGGAACAAGAAGGTGAGAATCATGCACAAGTGCAACAAGGAAATAGTAGGCCAAGGAGTCATTGTGCTAGCAGATCCTGGTCAAGCTGTTAATGATGAAAGGCTAGGGGAAGACAATATTGGTATTGCAATTTCGATGTTGGAAGACAACTGGAAAGGTAAAGGTTTGGGTGACAAGGAATGTTTTGGTTGTGTCAAGCAATTGGAGGTTCCTTGCATCATGGCATGGCCTATAAGTAGTGTTCAATTTGTGGAGGATTATATTTTTCCAGAGCCTGAGGTTGTTGGGGACAATGATTGTCTTGATATTGATCCATTGGCAGTTGGAACTCTAAACCTAGGCAAAAGGGGAGAAGTATCAGTTGCCAGACATTATCCTAGCAAAAGAGCCAAGTTGATTAGTGACACCAAACGTAAGACAACGGTGAAGGTTAGGGGCTCAGATTGTTGTTGGAGTGATTGTATGCAATTCTTCACAATAGAACAATTGGTGGAAGCAAGAGCCACTTTTCAAGAGTACACTGTTGATGAGAGGAGGACCTACATGTACACAATCTTGAGCATGCACTTCAAGATGAAAGAAACCCAAAGCGAGAAAAAGATACCCTTTGCTAGGCAAATGGATATGTGCAAAAGCATGGCGAGTATCCATGCAATTCCAACTTCTTCATGGCATAATTGGCAAAAAAAAAAAAAGTGAGGGGAGCGGATTGCTTTACATGGAAATAATGGTTTGTTGAGACCAATTTGGGACCACGGCTGCCGGGAGATATTTGAAAAATATATTGATTTCAATGCAGAGTCTATGCCACACAAAAGCGAGAAGGGATGAAAAGGGAAGAGCGGTTGTTGAGAAAAGGTTGCCATCACATTGTACTCAAAAGAGTATTTTGGAAGAAGTGAATTCCCTACTTGAGAATTGGGAATTCTTCCAATATCCCAACCTAGCTTTAGTAGGTTATGGAAGAAGCATTTCAATCATGTCACCATAGCAACTTCAAACAACTTTGCAAAGTGCAATTTATGTGCTAAGTTGAAGGAGACTCTTGATAAGACTGTGCAACCTAGTCAAAGGGCTAGGATAAGGGAGCATATGAAGGACCATATGGTGACCAACTATCATGTAGATCATGTTATTGGATGTGGAGGACTTTATCCGCATTGGAACCCAATAACTATTTATGTATTATACATGACAAGATGGACCAAGAAAAGACTTGTCTTCCACAATTCAAGTACATACCAAAGTCATGTGGAAGATCATACCCTTCTGAGATCTCAATGACCGGGGCAATCTTGCATGGGCGTAATCAAACCTACTATGGCCATTTTAGTTTGGAGTTGTGGAGTGATGGTCCAGATTTTCATATTGGGAGTATCATGAGGTGTTTGAGAAACTATGAAAATGGATACAATGGTCACCTCCAGGACCTTCTGACTAGCCAGGCACTACATAGAGCATTGTTAGATGGAAACCCTAACAATATTGAAAAGTTCAGCAAGGCAAGGTTTAGGAAGCATGGGTCTAATGAACATGTTGGAGCTTCAACTTCACGTGCTAAACCTCAAGATCTACCCAAAAGGTTTCTCTTGCAACTTGATAATTGTCTTTGGCCAAAATAAGAACAGTGGATGTTTTCTTTCCTATCCTACTTAACAGTACCGTGGGGATATTTGAAAGAGTTAATTTAGGGTTTCTTATGCCGGGCATACCCATGAGGATGTGGATGCATTATTTGGCAAATATAGTTGTATACTTTGAAGCAAACAAACAAAGGACCAACTTTCCTAGGCTAATGGAAATCTTGCATGAATGCACTACTCCAAACCCTATAGCTTCTCTCATAGAAGAAGTGCCCGATTGGAAGAGCTTTGTGGATGGTTATACATTGGATCTTGAAGGTCATTCAGGCCTCTGCAGTTCACTTTTTGGGTGAGAGATGGGATTCCAATCTTCCAATGGAAGATGAGACCTTGAGGAGGATGAGTGGAGAGGAGGGAGGAAATATGGGTAGAGATGAGAATGGCAAGCCTATGATACCTCTAGGTCAACCAAAAGCTTTAAAAACCTCATCAAGAAGTGAAGCAATTGGGATTGACTAAGGAAGGAATCCAAGACTATATAAAGCATTGGCAAACCAATCCAGATGACACCAACCGTGCCTTGGTGGCTTACTAGAAGAAGGTGATTAACTTTGTTGGGGAGATAGACACATCCCGGATGAATTGAAAGAAGGGTGGTTGCCTAAAACTAGGTGGAAGACCTTAGCAGTCTTTGAGGATTTTGATGACCTTGTAAAGTAGCATTCGCAAGCAATATGCTCCTCCTCCTTTCGACAAACACTATGTTGGTCCTAAGAACAATAGGCCAAAGTTTCTAGGCATGGATGCTTATGAACCTTCCATCGACTTGGAATGCCACCAATTTGTGGTAGCCTTAAAGCCAGATTTAGATACATATCCGGTGTGGTTGGGGTTCACTATCTACGATATTTGCAAAGAAGAAGGTAATATTAACTTCAACCATGTGCGGGTGGAATGGTGGTGTCCAAAGTGCATCGGTTGACCAACGATCGGATAAAGAAAGGTACTCAGATTGTTGGACAAAGAAATGGAGGAGAAATCCGAGTGATCCTGATCTTTGGCTAGACTATGAAAGTGTTTTGTACTCATGGACTCCAAACACTATTCCAGCTAGAAATGCGAGAATTACAATACCTCAGGATGTCAGGAAGAAGGCTATGATATCATTGGGGGTGCTTGAAGAAAGTTGAATAACTATGTAAATTTTTGTTATCACGTTTTTATGATATGGTGCTATATTGTGAAATATTGACTATTTTGTAAATAACATGATATTACGTTTTCATAATTTTGAGGTGAAATGTGTGAATTTGAATATGCTACTAAAAACAGGCAATATGAAATTTGTCCCAAAATTAAGACATAAACCCAATTTAATTGAATGATGGTTTACCATTGTTCTTCGCTTGCTCCTGCCAAGCGACAGTTGATATTTGAGTCCTATTTGAGTGTGTCGTCTTATGCATAGGCTGGTGGTTCTATTCAGTGGATCATGATTATCCTCTGAAATTTTATTCCCACCTCTGCATTTGTATCTGGCTTTTGGCTTGGTGTTTCAATAAAGTTTGTCGTTCTTCAAAAAAAAAAATCTTTCTTAATCCAATCACTAAAACGTACCCATGTTACCCTACTCACCGAGTTTCCAAATCTCCATGATAATGTGCAGACTGGAGCCACAACTGGAGGAGCTAGGGGGTAGAAGCATTAACACTTCGAATGCTAATATCAAAAGCAAGGACATGAGACGTAGAAGAATTTGGCACATCTGCTCTACTATCATTTGAGGGAACACCCCGAGATGGCTATTGAGGAAAATCACTTTGTGAGAGATTCATACCTTCCTGAATCAACCTCTCTTGTTGCATCAAACTAGCTCCTTAAGACTTCTTTGCCGTCAATGAGGATTTGAGAGCCAATTGAAAAGACGAAACAGAAGATACTACTTTTGTCTTTGAACAATTCAATGGGAAATTGTGGTTGTTGATTGTCAAATGATTCGATTAGAATTAAGGCACCTTGCTTGTTCTTTTGTGGTCGTTTTTGAATGCCTAGGATGCAGGGATAGAGGGTGTGAATTCAGGTATGTATTCTTTTTTTTTTTTTGGTGCTCTATGGACGTGCCTAGGTTCAAATCCTAGGGGTTACTTCACCATGGGGTTATGTTAATAATTTTTAAAGGTTTGAGTTATTTTGTACGTTTGGTATTTCAATTAGGATTTCCATCCTGAAGGTTGAGATTTCATCTCAAATGACATGTTCGGGGGAGATTCTACGAAAATTGAGTGATAATGTAGGATTGAATGGTGATGTAGAGATAATTTGGTTAGCAATCCAAATGTGATAATTTTGTGGTAAAGTGATTGTCTTTCAAATAAAAGACTGCGAGTTTGATTTCATAATCAAATGGCCTGCCCAAACGAGGCCCTTTTTTTAACCGGCAGGCTTTTGGGCATTCCTGGCCGTTGATTCCTGCCATGTGATAGGGCATAACATGCAAGCAAACACTGGGGAGGGACAACGGCGTGGATGATTCAACCTCCTAAGCTAGGCATGCTGATAATCCAGGCTGCCAAACCTCTGATAATCGATCTACAGCTTGTCGAACCTCTGATAATCCAGGCTGCCGAACCTCTGATAATCGATCTATAGCTTGTCGAACCTCTGATAACCCATATACAGCCTGTCGAACATCTAACATCTGATAATCCATCTAGAGCCTGCTCAAACCTCTGATAATCTAGCTATACCTTGTGCCCAGTTAAAGGGGATAAACACCATGCTCGCACGTTTATTTAAGGTAATGGGCCCTCAAGGGTGTTTATCCCTTTCATAATAAAAGGCTAAAAAAAAAACTAAAAAGGCTAAAGGTTTGAGACCACCTCCGATTTATTTTAGGAAATGGAACCTAATAAACCCGAACGGCATCTAAGGCGCACGCCGTTTTCTTTTCTAACGTCTTAGATACTGCCACGTGTCAACAACTTAGGGCTTCGATATCCCTCTCTTTCTCATCATCTCGATGGTTACGGCGATCGCCCTACCCTTCTTCTTTTCAAAAACCACTGTTTAATTCATCATGCTTTGCAATGGATCCTGCCATTAAATCCATTGTCGGATTTCTGTTCTTGAACCTGATTTGAAAATTCGAAGCTTTAAGCTGTTTAAGAGGACCGGAATTGAAGAGAACTCTCTGGCTTTTATCAGTTTGAGCTATAGAGGATTGATTTGATCTGTTTGAGCTTTGGAGCGATTCAATTTGAATAAAAAGGGTACTTTTTATGGTGCCAGAGAAGTGGGTTTTTAGAATCCGGCGATTTGGGGGGCAGAAAGGTCGGAATTGTTCAGGAATTGGGCGATGGTGCGGTGGGATTTTCGCAGAGTTTTTTTTGGGTTGTTTCTAACGGCGGGTATTTTAGTAGTGTGGTATCAGCCATGTTCTTACAGAGGAATTTCGAGCGGATCATTGTGGGTTTCTTTATCTTTTGGAGTAGAACCATCTTCCGTGCTTCAACCGGAAATTCTAAAACCGCAATCCAGGCCAAATTTTTTTCTATCCCCTGCTCCGTCTCCAATTCCGGCCAGTAATTCTTTGAAGAAATCAGGAACAAATGGCAGCCAGTCCATTCCTTCCGCAGAGCTTGATCTGTTCAGTTCAACAGCTTCTGCTCAGGTGCTTAACTCGTGAATTTCAAACATGAATCTCGTGTTCTCAAACCTCAATTATGGCTTATAAATTGGATCTAATTTTTGCAGAAGGATAACGGAATCGAGCAGCTTGCAGCAGCAAAAAACGCCATTAAATATGGTCCATTTTCTCCACCCGAACAGAGCCTTCATCCTTCTATATATCATAATGTGTCTGCGTTTCAGAAGTAAGAAGAGTTTAGCACAGAAAAAGAAAATTAATTTTTTTTATACAAGATTAGCATTTTTAACGGATTGGGTTTTTGCAGGAGTTATGAATTAATGGAACAGATGTTTAAAATCTATGTTTATGAGGAGGGCGAGAAGCCTTTGGTCCACGACGGACCTTTAACAGGAATTTATTCATCAGAAGGGCATTTCATACACAGGATGATGCAGAAAAATAATCCGTTTGTGGAGGCAGATCCGGCAAAAGCACATGCATTTTTTCTGCCCTACAGCGTCTCGAATATGGTGGATCATCTCTACGTTCCAGGTTCCAAAAGCATGCGGCCATTGAATACCTTCATCAAGAATTACGTTACGATGCTGTCTGCCAAATACCCATTTTGGAACAATTCCCATGGCCGGGACCATTTCTTCGTTTCTTGCCACGATTGGGTATGCAGAAATTCATGATCAAATTCAAATTTTTTGCTGAATTTTCATGATTTGGGCAAGAATTTTTGCTCAATTCGTTTTCGCCCATCTGATACAAGCTTCAATTTTTTTGTTTGCGCAGGGGCCATTGACAGTGCTGGATCATCCCGAATTAGAAAGGAATGCCATGGAAGTGGTATGCAATGCAGATCTGTCGGGAGGATTCAAGCAGCAAAAAGATGCATCTTTGCCAGAAATTTACCTGCACGAAGAAAAATTGCCATCGCCAAAGCTTCTGGGCGGACCAGGGCCAACGGAAAGGCCGATTCTGGCATTTTTTGCAGGGCAAATGCACGGCAGAGTGAGGCCGATTTTGCTAAATTACTGGCAAAGCAAAGATCCAGACATGAAAATTTACAAAGTTCTTCCCAAACAGATCGCCCGAAACATGTCCTACGAAATGCACATGAAATCGAGCAAATTTTGCATCTGCCCAATGGGTTATGAAGTAAACAGCCCCAGAATTGTTGAATCGATCTATTCGGATTGCGTTCCGGTGATTATTGCAGATAATTTTGCTCTTCCGTTCGGCGACGTGATCAACTGGAATTCTTTCTCTGTCACCGTTTTGGAGAAGGATATTCCCAATTTGAAGAACATTTTGATGGCCATTTCTGATTCAAGGTATAGATTGATGCAGAGGAGACTTGCAGCTGTGAGACAGCATTTTGTTTGGCATGAAGAATTTACTAGATATGATGTATTTAGTATGATTCTTCATTCTGTTTGGATCAGACGGTTGAATCTGGTCCAGTAGTTTTATCATCTCAATGTATATTGTATATAGTAGTATGCATTAACCCAAGCACAAAATAGATCATATTATGCACCACCTTCATAACTTTGTTCATTTGCCCTCGCATATGATGTTTATGACATTATGCAAAAGCCTTAACTTTTTTGCCTTAACTTATTTTAAACATCAGCACCTACAGCACCTACATTAGAATTACATGTAATAGATCCTATGGCTTATGTTGCTTCAATTATTGTCATGTGGTGAGATCTCGATCTTTGATCGGGTCCAAGATCCTAGGGCTCGCAAAAATTTTAATAGAGAGGTTAGAAAAACATGGATAGTTTGTTCTAAGATAGATAATTAGAAATTTTAACGTTCACTTATACCATTCAAATCAAACCCCTATGTAATCATACATCCAATTTTGATTTTTTTTTTTTTTTTTTTTTTTTCCGTAGCTAATTTTTCTAGGTTCTGCCTCAAGAGAGGCCGACATGCGTGTTTCATGCAACTTTAAATGTTACAGGGTTTACACATTATATTTGCACCCTTGGGTCCAAAAGAGTGCAATTAATTCATTTTATTTTCTTACGATGAATACCAATATCAAACTATGTGTAGGGCCAAATGATGAAGCTTTTGGCACCTACTAAATCATGTTTTTGTCGATAGCTTGCTTTTCTACGTTAGCATTCCTTGCTATGCATTTCAAGATTGGCAGGATTACGATCAAATTATGGGATGGTTATGTCATTTGATTTAACTCATTTTAATTTTTTCTTTGGAATTAGCCCCATAATAATAGACTCGATTATATAATGATATTGACAACTACAATTTTGTTGTTGTTAGTAATGTCAAATACCAAGTTCATATCCCATATAGTTGGCCCCATAAAAATTTGTTAATCTATGGTTGGCATGACTTAAAAATTGCTTCTTCTTCTCTACTATTTATCAACCCATCCGGCTCAAAATAATTTTACCCTTAATGTTGTGATATTTTTACCAAATCTTCACATGTGAACCTGTGAGGCGCTTAAAGTGCACTAGCACCCCTTTATTTATTTAGCAGGGTTGCCTAACCCCCCCTGCCCGATTTCCTGCATTCCTAGCTATGCCACGTGTCGTGCCATGTCAGCTGTTTTTAATCTCAACCATTAGATTTCTTAATTTTGCATCGGACGGCCATGAAAATTAGAAAGTCCTTGAAAATCACTTCTCCTCTTCTCCGACCATCCCGATTGCCTCCTCTCTCCTCTGCTTCTGCTTGCTCGACTTTCTTCTAGGCGTTGTCGAATTCGATGGATGGAGAGGACGACGGACTTGAAACTGCAAGTGAAGGTGAAGAAAAAGAGATAAGTAACGACGATTCAAAGTCTGAAGCAGAGGACACTTATGAAGATGCATTGACAGAAGAAGAACTGCACCAAGTGGGGTTTTTTTTTACGATGGTGCTATTCCTTTTCTTTCTCTTAATCAGGATGTTATCAGCTTCTTATTTGAGAGGTTTATTTTGGGTTTCGTTAATATGATTATTTTAGGTCTCTATGATCTGTTATTGAGGCTGTGGTACAGTTTAAGCTGACAACTCTCCCTTTTCCAGGTTTGAATATGCCTTACTCTTGTTTTTAATTTCTGGTATAAACTTGGTTCTTTTTTGATGAAGTTGGATCATGTAAATTACAGCCTATCAATTATTGTTCATTATTGAGGCTTATTCAATTAAGGTGATTTTGGATATTGAACAGTTATTTGGCTTTATATGCTTAAGGGAGCTCCTGGATCAAAATCAGCCCAGGAAACAGAGTCATTTAGAGTGCCAAGGTTGCACAGAAATCATGGGCTAAGTTTCCATTGTGAAAACGAGCTGAGCTTTTGCATAAAGCTGCAGCTCTACTTAAAGACCACAAAGACCCAATTGTAGAACGCCTTGTCAAGGAAGTTGCTAAACCCGCTAAAGATGCTGTCTCAGAGGTTCTTACACTTTTGAGCTTAAAAATGCTGTAATGTTTTTCATAAAGTTGATGAATTGAACTTATTCTTGAACTTTGTGGCAGTTACTCTGCTCTGGAGTTATAATTTCTTATACAACTGAAGAGGATGTAAGAAATCTTTTGGAGGGTAAATTCCTTGTGTTGGACAGCTTTCCAGGAAATGACAGGAATAAATTGTGCCTGTCTTCCAAGGCATTTACAAGAATTGTGTTACTGAAAATCCACATTTATTATTGTACAGCAGTTGAAGTGACTCCAGGCATGAATCTTGTAAATTCCACTAGGGATTGTGCCTTCATTCAATTACCCTGTCAACTTTGCAGTCTCTAAGATTTTCCTTGCACTTATTGCAGGGAATGTGCTTGTTCTTAAGCCTCCAACACAGGTATGGACATATCCTATATCTATAGGTCCCATCTCATGTCTTTTTATGCTTTAAGGAGCTAACGTTTCTTTCCATGCACTATAGGGGCTCTTTGTAGCCAATCCTACTTCCTGCTCCTGTTTTGCTCCACAACCCTTTTTTTTTGTAATTGCCATGGAAGAACAGAGGCCAGCAACAATGAAATCAGTTGTATTTCTAACAGCTTTTTTAATTGTATTACTTGAGTTTAATTGATGTCACACATTTAAGCATATTAATTGTCCCTTTCTTACAGTTGAATGATTTATTGCATAGGAACGAGGTTGTATTGTAAAGATTATCTGCTTTATACACAAAAGGTGATTGTGGCCAGTGGAAGTGGCTGAGTGCATAAGCAAAGGATTATGCTGAATAAAGGTCTAGTATAAAGAATGGTATGAACAATGCTTTTGTTTATGTTTATGCTATATTTAAATGAATTGTACTTACTTAAACCATTCAGTTGTAGACAGAAAATCATATGCAATTTTGGCTAGGATTTTGGCCAGGCTTCGCTTATCCACTTCATTGAGAAAGCAAAACCATGGCTGGTTATTAATGGGCTGCAAAAATAGCCTAGGGTTTTGATGTTTGCAGCATTATTGGCAATGGTAAATTTGCATGCACCCAATTGAGCTTGTGTGTTATCTGCTACAGTATTACAGTTGTTCAATGCCATATATTTATGCTATTTCTAAACGGATGTTGCCTTTTTTTTTCTTAATTTCTTTTTTGGTGTCTATTATCTTCGTTGATTAACCTTTATGTGCATTTGATGCACATGGATAACAAAGCATATGCCTCGATTATCTTATCAACAATGTTCTAACCTGTCTGTCCATTTCATACACATGGAAACAAGACCTATGCCTCTAGTTAGATGCAATGCCTCTAGATGCAATTACAAAATTGTGGATCACTTAGATAGAACGACATAAAGACATGATGTTAAAGACAAATTAGAAATGCAATAGTTCCATATCCACTAGATAATACTATTTACAAATAAATTGTTAAATGGCAACATACACGATGTTAAAGACGACTAGTTGCATATCCACTACATAGAACTATTTACAAACACAGTTTTAAAGGAGGCCATGCCATTCCATATAATATAAACCCCTTAATGTTCTACCTCTTTTTTCCACAACACTTACACATGCTAATATGTAACTTTTAAAGTTCAATGCCATATTAGGACACAAAAGGCTTCTCGAAAACGAAGTTTGGTTGATGTAATATGTTTCATGCGAATAACTGTGGAATTAATCATAATGTAAATCAAACAAGAATTGCCCAGTCATTCATATTATACCATAGATTAGAATTTCGAATGTTTTATACCCACGATATGAATTCTCAACATCATTAATGTACCATCTTTGCATAAAATTCTTAGAAAATAAACATTGCATATGATTCTCATATCATACGCACCCATTACACCTCAAATACCAAAACTTCCTTGAACTACAGGGATTACCATTCACACCAGTTTAAATGATATGAAACCATCATTCTAATTTTCCATACCTAACTCTTCTCAGCATCCAAACCAACCCTATACATTATAGAATCTGGTTGCTTTATTTCCCTTTACCAATTACATGAACTACAAAATACTAGGAATGTACATGGATAACGTTTTATGATTTTTACAACTACTACCACCTTAACAACCACTGTGATAATGCAACACTAAAACAAAACTTGCCCATTTAAAAGATCATCCTATATGTCATTGATCCCCAAAAGTACGAAAATCAAACTTCTATGCACATTACAACTAAGCACACCAATTCATCCTAAACCACACTACCATGTAACACCTATTCCAATACAACAAACACCTTCTAACAAACTACTTCATTGTCATTAACACAATTCCAAACCATCAGAAACAAACCTTCTAACACTCTATATCAAACTCCTCATCAATAGTTAAATAAACCCTCAACATCATCAGATATCAAAAAGCCAGCTGCTCTTGTTTCTACCAATACTTACTACCTCTGAACGGATAAACATAAATCGTATTGGCCTTTTCACCATGATACATAACACTGAAAATCCTTCACAAAACCCTTGTGTTTCTATATCTGCTTCAAGACCTCAAACTCATCTTAATCATTCATCCAAACAAATTCCTTCATACACTTGGTCTCTTCCTCCTCCTCCTCCTCCTACTCGCGTTCACCGTGTCTTCTACTTTTTTTCTTTCCCCAAGCCTGCGCTACCGCCACGATAGAATAGAATAGAATAGAATAGTTTTTTTAACATCCACGGAGACCAATAGGTCATGGGACCCATACAATGGGCTAGTACAATCATTACTACTAGGATGAAAAAACCCCTGCCTCGAAAGGTTTTCAAGGGAAAAACCTTTGCAGTAATGATGATACTAGACAAGCTTAGATAATGACTACTGAGGGCTCAGTAATTGCAGACGTTTATCTAGAACCTCAAGTATATATAATGCCAAGTCATGCACAGATGGTGTGCTGAGAAGTTGTGGAAGCGTGGAATGGAATGCTAAGGTCGAAAAATGATTCCGGACTATCTCAAAAGCAGAGCAACTCGTAAGAGTATGGCTTTCATCTTCAATAACAGAATCGCAACAGTACATAGTCTCGCTTTCGCAGCGGCAATTGCGGCCGCTCCCATCTACCTGTCTCAATCAGTAGCACTGTGGGACCCCGGTGCGAATTGATGCAATAGCTACAAGCTTGTTCTGGACAATGAAGCAAGCAAATAAGCTTGGGGCCCCGGTGCCAAAGTGGG
Source organism: Isoetes taiwanensis (assembly GCA_021234155.1). Lineage (NCBI taxonomy): Eukaryota > Viridiplantae > Streptophyta > Lycopodiopsida > Isoetales > Isoetaceae > Isoetes > Isoetes taiwanensis. Next base: position 870,044 of record JAJEKV010000036.1, on the reverse strand, counting down.
ATTTATGTGTGCATGATAATGACCCGGTTTTCACTTGGGCCAAAGTAAGCGTGATCCCATATCTTTTGAGAAAAACGACCATTAAGATATTGTTGCAAAAGCTCAGGATCGAATCGCAAGCATCGCAAAGGCTCGATTGCTTGGTTGCAACCCGCGGGCAAACCATGTAGTGCAATGCTCTTTCCAACATCGTTTCAAACGCTGAGGAGATTCAGCCATGGCAAGTGCAAGAACAGGATACCTAACATCATCCATGTGGTGCACCTTGCAGATATAGTGGAGATGGCGCTTCATAGCGGAATGTTGAAGAGGCCAAAAACCTGTCTCTTGTAAAAGAATAGCATAGGGCACCGTTGTTTTAACTCCAAGGCTGTAAGTAAGAAAGGACTTTTGCACCCGCTCCAAGCTCTCCCAAGCACTAGCACTAATGGCAGGCCCCCACACTTCAGAACCATACAGTAAAACAGGCTCTACCAAAGCCCGAAACAAGTGGGCTTTCCGTGGCCAATCATGAATTTCTGCGCGAAAACAATTGTTTTGCATGGCATAGAGTGCTCTCCATCCAGCAGCCACCCGCTTGGTAACACAAGGCACCCAAAATTATAACACTACTTGGTTTTTCCCATGGTTATGACTAGAAAACTATTCTAGAAAACCAATGCATGTTTGTGGGTTGATATCATTAAAAACCATATGTGACTAAACTAATGGATTCTCTTGTAAGGTTTGTTATGATGGTATTATGACATGGTAATTGCAAATAGTTTCTTTGTAGAGTTTGTCAAAGTGGTATTACATGTTGGTAAGTTGATGTGGTATATTATAGTGTTTTAAGGGTATGGCTTATGCATGTGGAATAACAACATGGTTGTGGATGTGGTTTAATATAGTGCCCTATTTATGTGATTTTATAAAGTGGTTGATTGTTGTGGTATACTAGCATGGCTAAATGTCATGGTAAATGCACATGGTTCGCAATGTATTAGATGCAAATTATGATTATTTATAGTAATTGTTTGTCCTAAATGTGTATGGTTTTATTATGTATTAGCTTCATGGTTATCATTAATAAACGAGCATGATAACCAACAATGTTTTGTTGTTTGAAGCATTTTATGTTTAATAATGATACCTAACAACGTTTTGTTGTTTGAAGCATTTCACGTTTAGTAAACTGAAACTATTAAAGACTGTGAATGGTTTCTTTCATATATTGTAGTACGTATTCCAGCTATGTCACTATATTTGCTTTCCTCAACTGGTCCTCAATAGCAACACAAATCAAGGAGCAAGGGGATTTGAACCCCAATTATTCCAAAACTCATATAAACAAAACAATGACAAATCTATTTTCAAAAAGAAATATGTACAATGTAAATTTAGATCAAATAGCAAACATACAGCATAGGAATTGCATTTGTATTTATGTACTTAAACATCAAACATATATTAATATAGCTTAAATGGATCACATATTAATCCAACTTAAACAGATCACCTCTAGTTCCCTGTGGTGATACGACACGGCCCCGCAGATTACATCTACTGTATTCAACGTGGAGACCCTTGATGCAGGCGGTGTTTGCCTATTGCCATAGCCGGAAGAGTAGAAAAGAGAAAAAATAGTGTGTCAAAAAACAAGGGTATGGCTTAGCGTTGAAGTAGCAAAATAGGGCGTCAATGAAACTTTACCAGACCTGTTGACTTTAGATGTATCTGCTCCTATTGGTAGACAATGACATTTGAAGCATTCCCACAAGCTACCAAGCATTGTTCGTAGTCCGGCTCCAGATGCCGACCAAGATCTCCTGTATAACAAACAAAGCAACCCTGGTTATAAACATTAGCTAAATAAATGGCATAACAAACAGAGCTAGACTTGGGAAGGTCCTACCTGCCACAATCAGCATGAGTTTCCATTCGCCAGAACTGTAGTTTCACAAGGATTTCCTTCTTATACCTCTGCAATATAAAAGAGCTAGTAAAAGGAAAATAAAAGGGAAGAACCAAATAGCAAGAGCAGTAAGGATAACCTCAAGGTAAAGTTGCAGATCGATTTAGCAAGCCCAAAGTAGCTGCATCACAAAATGAGGCCCATTTACAATTGGATCTATTCGCCGAAGCTGAGGAGAAAACTTGTATAAATATGGTACAAAACAAACTGGATCAAATAGGCAGAATTCCAGCATTTAAGCTCAAGCTTTAAAGTCCAAAGATGATGTCATTTCCTCAAGCTAGCACCAAAGAGAGATCCAAATACTTCACTTAGAATCAAGACACACCCAACGACCATCCCCGATAAATGCAAACACACAGGGCCAGAGGCATAAGCTTCATGCCGCGTGTTAACTCGACCTGGAATCCACCTAATTTGAGGTACTACAGGGTTTGAACACGCCATCTTCTCTCAAAGTGGGCGGCAGTCAGACAGGTCTGCCAAAGGGTGGTCAACTTACTCCTCTAGCCGCCACTATGCTTACATGGAGTTTGATTCTGCTGAGCTCTTCCAGCAATGAGATATCCCGCCCCAAGAAATCTGCTAAAATCCCCTACTTCATAGCTGAGCCTTTTATGATAGATTATAAGCTCCCCCAGCCAAGATGAGGGGAGCAAAACCACAGAGAGCAAACCAACCAGCTATGTAGAAAGCATGCCTTAAGCATCTGAGGATACCATAGAGAAAGGTCCTGGGCATCAGCTTGCATCGAACTAGCTACCATAGATATTCATCGGCCAACAGATCTGAAGCACCTTCTGGAATATGTCCCTGTAAGCATCAGAACTCCACTACATTCTGCAAGTGCCATACTAGCTCCTCAAGCCATGTGCCTCATACTCAAAATCTGTCAGATACATGTCTGTCTGTTCACGGCCTAATTAAAGTATAAAATACATAGAGCAAGCAATATAGAAGCTTGTGAAAGATCCACCAGAAAAATAAACAGGTTAGCTTGTCCAACCCCCATTCACATCCTGGCCACAGATTAGAAGCAAGGTCCAGCCATAAACTAACTCCCATTTGTTAACCTGGCTGTTGTTCCGTTGCAGACCAAGAATACAGAAGGGCAGATAAACTTTCAAGCTGATTCTATCCCACAATGAGTGCAGGCCTTCATCACCGCAGTGAGTGCGGCAACAACAAACTCAAATGCTATCAAACTCTTTCATCACTAGTCTACCTTCAAAATACACAAACTAAAGGAAGATGCTCTAAGTCTTTCAAACATACCAGCCAGACCTCCGAATCTCAAGGAGAGGCGAAGCACTGTGATCTGCCATTCTCATGAAAACAGAAGCACCAAAACCTGATAAGCTTCAACGACCCCATCTGCTTCCGACTTGAAGATGGCAGTGGCCCAGATGCGTGCACCCTTCTGGCAACAGTCTAGGGTCCTCGTCTGCAAGAAATGTACATCATAGATTGAAATGCACTCCCACATTCTAGTGTATATCCATTTTCTATACAGGCAAGCCTTTATGAAAAGAGGAAAATGAGCATGCAAGTTAGGGCATCAATACCAAAAGAGAAGGTAAGTCTCTCTCGCCCCTTGCAATGTTTTTTGGAGCTCAATGAATAAGTTTCTAGTTTGTTCCCAGGCCCAAGAATTGGATAATCTGTTTATTGCTGGAGATGCAAATCAAGATGCAGTGTTGACATTCTCTGAGTTCCGAGAGATTATCAGTAGTGCAGACCCCTCAATTTCTAGTCAAAATGCGCTAAGGATGTTTAGAGAGACAATAACCTTGATGACAGATGGAGGAGATAGTATTAGTCCCCAAGCATTTGCCATAATTGCATACAATCACGGAATTGCAGCCAGAGGACAATTAAACCTAGATAACATTACCTTATTGAAACGAAATCCCCGATGAAAACAAGACTCGACATATTTGCTGCAAAAAAAAATTCACCGTACAGTCGTATGCATGTAAGCAGCCTCCAACCTTGGTGATGATTTGTACCAAGCTTGACTTAAGGCCATCCATCTTCTGGAGCCTGTCAATATAACATTTTAGCAGCTAGCAGAAAAATCGCCGGATCCTCTCATCTATCTGCAGATGCATTCTAAGAAAGAAAAAGTTCCGTACCATAGATTATCTCCGGTCGCTATGGCGATGGCTTTGGTCGTAGAGTCTAGGTCTAGGCTCCCAGCTGTTATACATTAAACTCAACCTCTCACAATCTAATGATGCCTCTCTGCATTGCCGCCAAAAAAGAAAAAAGGATCCATAATTTTAATTTTGGGTTTTTTCCATTGTCTCTAGTGTGTATACTAAGTGGAGGTATGAGTCCAAATAAGGTTCGCAAATTATCTCGAGTATGATTTTGGTAATGGTTGCGCGAAAAATAGGAGTTAGGGTTTTGGAAAAAATAGTTTAGGCTCTCTTTGATGGTTATCTGTTGCAGAGTCGTGGCATGCATCATCCGAGCATGTCGGGCGGCTGATCCTCCCTCCCATGTGTCTGAAGCACATGAGCACATGGATGCAGAGGAAGCCGGATGAAGGGCTGAGAAGTGGAAAGGGCGCCAGATGCAGACATGTTTTAAATATCTGTTGTTGTAAACAACTCCTTTCTGAGGCTTTTTCTTGGGGCTTCTATGTGGACCTGCTTTATGAATCCAGGCTTCGAAGTTTGCAGTTTGAAAGCTCTAGAATCCAGGGCAGTTTGCAATGTCAAGCTTTAGGTGGTTGGGAGGTTCGAAGTCAGAAGAAGACTCCAACTTTTGCTGAAAATGCAGTTCTGTTTAAGTTATGTCACGTTTTCATTGAATGGCACCTTTTCACTGTCATTTGTTCTTATCTGTTCTTCACTCTCATTTGTTGTTATCTGTGTTTTGTGAATGCACAATGGTAGTTTATGCATTTCTTATGTGTATGGATTCAAGTATACCATGTATGTATATATGTATTTAGGCCTATGGGGTGCGCAGACTTATACGTGGGGCTGATTGTAAATTCCACGGCCCTTCATTTGGCATATTCATGGAACTATGGTTGTGGATCCAATGATCCAAAAAAAAACAATAAGGATAGTGCAATAATAATAAGGCAAAAATGAATCCAGATTGGCGGATATCTCGTTATTATTTACCCCTAAGGATTCCTAGTTGTATTTTACCCCCTAGGTGGAGGTATGAGTTCCCCCTAAGGAATTATTTTTTGTGATCCCTTGCTTGGTGGGTTTTGTTCATGGCAAGGCGAGCCTTTTTACCGACACATATATGATTGAGTTTGCCAAGGTTCGATTCCCTGTATTCTCAAGATTCTCAGGGGATTCTCGCAAAAAAAGAAAATAATTGGGGAAAATTTTTTCAAGATACCACGTTCTTATTGTTATCAGCTTCAACGAAGCCATCTTCTTCAATCGAAGCAAGGGCTTTTCCAAAGCTTGCAAATTGATAACATCTTTTCAGTTGACCTAACATTTATTTGCATATTGACTGCATGTAGCCATGTCGATCTTGTTGTAGAAGGTTATCACTACCTTTCCATGAGCTCATTTTGCAGAAGGCTGTCACTACATTTCCATGAGCACACATTACATGTCACACGAGGATCATTCATACGACCAATGATTTATGAGCAAAGTACGACTTAACATTATTCTGCATATGGTCCATTCTCATTCTGGTAATCCGGAAAAGCTATTCAAATCATGTTTGTTGTTACAGTGAATGAACCGTGTTGAGTGTTGAATAGAAGAGTGCTACAAACAATACACAGATGGCAGCACAGAGGTCTATTGAGATATTGGAATCATAGTCACTATTCCATCTGATTGTTAATGCAGACCCTACCCTACCAAACTCAACATCAGATGATTCATGGAGGTTTGAAAAAACATGCGAGGGATACCATCTATAAATAAAACAATAGAATATGCCTAGAGACCCAGAATATGCCCATCCAGCAAGTGGAGCGAGCACATGTCTTGGTAAAAGCTATGGATTTCAAAGTCATGTTGCCAGGCTTATTATCTACAAGAGCTTTAGGGCTGAGAATAGACTTATCCTGGTTTGGATTGATCTTGCCCTCTGGGATCTCCAAATGGGATCCTCTCCTCCGGGATCCCCACGCGAGATCCCCTCCCTAGGGATCCAACAGTTAACTGCGCAATTAACGCCTTACTACGAAGTTTTGACTGTTTTTTTTTTGCCGGATTGGAGTGAGGCCTGTGTAATGGCACTCGTCCTGCTTCCTCCTCCACATCTACCTGCTCCTCTTGCCCTCCCGATTCTGACCAGCTACGAACCAATCTGATGTGATTCGGTGCCAGATCGAGAGAGAAAATCCCACAGAAAGTTTGCCTCAAAAATCCCGAAAATTCACACAAAAGGGCCAGGATTTTTGCGCAGTAACTGCGCAGTAACCGGGGATCGCGTCCTCCGGGATCATACCCCTTGGGGATCCCATCCTTCGGTATCACCCCTCTGGGATCCCCAAAACCAGGGTAAGACAATCCCGCGCCGAGCTTTAAATGCAAGAGTCTTGAATCATCATTCTTGTGGCCACGAAGTCAATAAAACAATCACCCATGCCATTGCCTAGCACACTAACATGATCTACGGTGTAAGTAACAGGGTAGATTTTAAATAATTGGTTAAACTAATGAAATTCTAAAAGGGCATGTGATTTAGTATGGCCAAGCATGAATAAATAGAATCCTATATTATCTTCTAATTTGGCTAAAGTCAAAACTTAAATTCTTACAATCACAATTTTTTTGTGGCGAATAGAAGTTATAAAAAACAACAATCAAGAATTTTTATCATATTTGTATCATGGTTAAGCTTGGACTATGTACCATTCCATTCTAATTTAGCACCCAATGGAATTACATATTTAGATTTAGGCCTTCATTATAATAAGAGAGACATCTTCAGTTCAATGCATTCAACATCTCTATGTCTTTTTATGACCCAGAGCTCCAACGGTAACAAGTGTTTGCCATCTTAAAAAAGATAAATTGTACCTGCGAAAGTAAGACCTACAAATTCTATAGATAGATCCAACATCTTAAGTTTATAACATTTGCCTAGTTCTTTCCATTTAAAAATTTGCTGCAATAAAATAAGTAGCCTTCCATGATAGCCATGTCAACAATGAAGATGCTTACTACGACCAGGAGCAGTGCCATGTTATGAATGAAGTTGATCCAACTTCAAACAAAATGTAGCAATAAACATCATTCTAGTTCTCAAAGTAATAGTGAAGGATCGTGGAATATTAAAGACATTTCTACAAGTCATAGACTATTGTTTCATATTTGGATGGATGCCAAATTAAAAGAAAAGGATATGGATGTTCAAGCGTTTTTCCACTATGTAACAGTAGTGCTTGCCAATGTTTTCCTATGCCATTACTTGCTCTTTTGTACATCTATACCCATGCGTCGTGCCAGGGAAAGTTGAATGACAAGATTTTCAAATGTTGCGTGGCAATGGCATGCATCTATAGATATTCTGCCACCATAAGATAGATAACTTAGGATGGAGCAATTTATCCACACCCATTGCCAGACTGTTTTTTGATGATGCACAATGATAACTAAAGGCCATTTTGGCGATGAAGAGGACACTTCAAAATGAAACGGGGTTTTCTGAAATATGTGCCAAGGACTTGAGGTTGCACTTTGATCAGAGTTTTCACAAAAAAAACATATATCTTCCTTTGTGTTTTCCTCTGGATTCAACATAAGACTCTACGACCGGTGTTCCTGAAATGCAATAATTACATTCCATTCTCTAAGCTTCCAAAAAACATATAAATGCGCCATTTTTAAAATGGAAGAGAGATGCATCAATGTTTATATAATCAACAACTTTTGGAACTGTTACCACAATGCACTAAACAAATATTGTGGCGTAGTCAAAAGTAATGCTTCAACCTGGTTATAAACTTTTGAATCAATCTATATTACCACATCTACTTGCAAATGTGCCTGAAAAAGAAAGAAATGTCAAACAAAAGGAAAAACACTTCTTTTGCAAAGATGAACAGACATGTGTCTTCTACAAAGAGTTTGAACTATGAATTACAAATTACAAATTGCAAAAGACACCATTTGTATTTTCTCACGTGCTGGTTTGCTTGATATTTGAAAAAAGTCTAACGTGTTTCAGAGGCTTCGGAAAACAAAAATTACAAAAGATCATATCTATTGTGGTTTGATAGTGGTTAATTAAGACAATTTTTGGGTGCTTATGAGTAACCACTATGGATGGCTACATTCTTTTAGGTGATACCTATGAGAACGCCGACAATTAACTCGATAGTGAAACTATGCTATAAACCACAACCATTTTATAGAAGACACTGTGATAATCGAAAACTAGCATAAATAACCACCATAGCATTTAAATTGGCATAGAAAAGCATGCCATAAACTAATTCAACTTTGTGGCAATAGAAAATCAACTAAACAACCATTGCTGTCTTTATTGTGGTGTTGAAAAACCATGCCACAAACCGTTGTCCATTTAATAACCCTTCTCGAACCCTTCTATATTAGAAAACAAAGATGAATGACTACTACTTTTTGCTAGAAATCATGTAATAAACTAATACTGGTTTCAATAAACCACGCTATACCAAAAAATCAGCATGAATAACCATGTACTAGATATTAAAACCACTATGTTATGTGGTTTTGGTTAAGAATGAAATTTTTGGCATAAAAACCACATGTATAGTGGTTTTCCAGTGGTTTATTATAGTGATTAAATTTTTGGGTGCCTTGTGTAATACACTGTTCCCAAAGTGTGTTCTTACAGAATTCTACACCAAGATACTTGTAGCTATCTACAACTTCAACTTCGCGGCTATCATAGTGCATAGGGGGAACATTGTGACGAGAAGATTGAACTACCAAAAGCTTGGTCTTTTGCAGATTAACACGCAGACCTGTGTTCTCACAGAAACTGTGCAGAGCATGTAAATGTTGCTGCATACTAGCAGCGGTATGTGCCAGAAGTGAAACATCATCAGCATACATAAGTTGCCTAATGATATAGTGTGCCAAATGTGGACCTCCGCCGCCATGATTATCAAGCCATTCTTCCAATTGATCAATGTACAAGCCAAAGAGTGTAGGAGATAAAGGGCAACCCTGACGAACTCCAATATTGCTAGTGATTTGAGTACCTGATGCTGGAAATTTAGCAAAAACCCTTTCATAGAGCCGATAAACTGCATTTTGAAGATCTTGTGGAACCCCAAGTGCCTGCAAGCGCTGCCAAAGAAGCTCGCGTGGTACTGTATCAAAAGCAGAAGTAAAATCCACAAAGCATATATAGAGGTCTTGTTTCAAACTTCGACTATGTTCAATAAGCATGCGCAATGTGAAGGCAACACAATCATGGTCGTGAGGAGGGCGTTCACGCCAGGGCTGCTGTACGTGATGCTCTCGCGGATCAAGGACAGGAAGCAACTGTCGATCGTGTCGCCGATCACAACGGTGGACTTCCAGCCGAACAAGACGTTGCAAATGTAGCCGGTTCAAAATGTGCCGCAATCAAGAGGTCAATAATTCACAGCTTTGCTTCAGTCTATGTAAACAAGTTGCATGTTAAACATGACCAGATGCTATATTTCGGTTAATCAACACACGCAATGAGAACCCTGTGATATAACTTCTATTTAAAATTAGACGTGCCACTTACCATGTCGCACCTTCAAATCCACATTCCATTAACTCGACTAACAATGAATATATATTACCCCAACCCATACAATGCATTGTATTATATTGAGAATAAAATTGGATTCAAGCATGTATTAGCTTTCTAGAAGATCCTTCCGCCGATCTTCGAATTACCACAGACGAAAACCCGACGCAAGCCCGACTGCCTAGCCTTCTTCCCAACCCTGCAATTCTGCTAGTTATTTTTTTTTATTTATTTATTTTTTATTTTTTTTATTTTTTTTTTTTTTTTTTTTGGGGGAGGGGAGGGCTCCGATATGCTAGAAAGTTTGCAGGAAACAAGGTCTTGTTTTGGTTCGATTCCCAAAAGAAAGCAATAAAAAACTAGCAGTTGATCAAGCTTGGGGCGGGCAAATGATATGAACCTTGAAACAAACTTGATTTTGTTTCAAGGGTGTTCCTTATGACCATAAAAAAAAGTCACTCGACCATCCTTTGTAATATGTTATTTCCTAGTTATACTTTAGCATTTTTGCAGTAACAGTTATTTTAACATCATGCCACTAGCCAGCATCCACTAGTTGATATGATAGTTGTTTTGGGCATCAATTTGGTGTAGGTTGTCATTCTGGCCATTTACTCTTTTGCTAATCAATTGAAATGGTGACGTTGGTTTGGAAGGATAGGTTAAAACACACAGACTCTAAGAGAGAGAGGGAGTTCTAGAGTTTCACCAATAAGCGCATCTTTGAGCATGAATGAATAGAATAGAATAGAATAGAATAGAATAGAATAGAATAGAATAGAATAGAATAGTTTTTTTAACGTCCACGGAGACCAATAGGTCATGGGACCCATACAATAGGCTAGTACAGTCATTACTACTAGGATTACTACTAGGATGAAAGTGAGATGCCATTCTTGCATAGAATTGGTGAAGCGCGACCACATTTTGGGATCACCGCTTTTGTGCAAGAATGCACCCATTATATGCAAGAATGGTAGATTGCTTTTTGCAAGACCGATCGTATATAACATAGGATAAATGCCCATTATATTTCTTGCTAAAACAATACCCACATCCAAGAATGATATTAGTGGGATATCATTCTTGCATAGAATGGAGACTCCGAGATGTAGGATTGCTAACTAACAACAATGGTAGACCACTATCCATTTCACGACACCAAAGGAAAGAAAACAAAATTTGTTTAATCAAGTATATAACATTGGATTGCCCTACTTGGCTAAAGTAGCTAACACAACCCTCCATTGACCCGGATCCAAAAGAATACAAGAATGGGAGACCACTTTCCATTACATTACATCAAGAAAAGAAAATAAATTAGCTCAATCAAGTGGGTGTATATGTGGCAACATGTCATTGGCCTAATCCAAGAATGCAAGTCCATCATCTTCTTGGTACAAAATAACCCAGTCCGATCACTAGAATGATGTTTGTGAATTCTATTTTTGAACAATGACTAAGTCACGATGTAACAACAATGAATAACAATGTCAAACACGAAATTAAATCATAACAAATTGTGGTTCTTTTTTTTTCTTTTTCTTTTTCTTTTTTTGGAAGGACGCGAATATTTGCTACTTTCGAGGATGGCCAAGCAATCAAAATATTTTGGCCTCAGTGTAAATTTATATAGGGTCTTTTTTCATGGGCACTTGGGTCTTTTTCCTGCAGTTGAAAAATAAGGCACAAGTTTAGCCAAGAGTTTATCTGTTTAAGAAAGTTGTAATAATAGAAAATGAAGCATAGATTGCGCCACAAAGCTTACATATATTGGCTTGTGATTGATATCATCAAAGTTGAAAGTAAGTTGTCTTAAACAACATAGTTACCCTTGAAGTCCCATGAAGCAATACTACTTAAGTAGTTTCTCTAAAATATCTCAGAGAGGATCGACTAAATCAAGGTCAAACCAATTGCTGGATCTTTTCCTAGTATCTTCACAATGACATAGAACATGTGTTCACAAGGAGTATGATTTGTTTTGCAATCTGAAGAATTGCCTTTGCCAAATCAAATAAACTTGCAACATATAAAGGGAGGCTGTTCTTGTAGCCAGTTGCAGCCATCCAAGTACCGTGTCGAGATTGTGAAAGATTTGTATCAAGTACTTGCCTGGGTCCCGTAGGAGCGAATGAAGTTGGAGTATCGTCAACTGCGTTCTTCAGCTTTTTTATTTCCATCTAGAATGCGCTTTCCTGATTGGATGGGAATGGACACTTGCGTATATGACTAGTCTAGTTAGTATCAAAGATGCACAGTGGAAGACACTAGTATATTATTGTATACACAAGCCAATAAAATATGGTTGTTCTTTGCGAGATTTAGAAATTTGAGAACTTGGGAAAAAATGAAATAAAAAACCCTTTGAATGTCCCAACAAAACCAAAATATTACTTTTCATTCTTGGGCGTATTGCTCCATAGCAGATCCATTGGATTTACAGTGGTAAAATTAATCCCTATAGGGATATTGCTAATGCATAAATACCATAAATTTTTTTACCACAGGGACTTCCCAATAAACAAAAGGGGTATTTTCTTGAATGTGATATATATGTTTCACATTATATTTTGATCCCACAGAAAACTCGCAACAAACAAAAGGAATATTTAGGTTTTGTTGGGAGATCCAAAATGTTTTTTTTGGAAACTGCTGTCGAACTGGTCGATGGCCTCGGGCTGCTGGAGGTAGCCAGTCGGCGCCGACTGACCTGTGGTCACCACGTTTTTGAGGGTGAGTCGCTGTGTTTTCTAAGGTTCTTATGTATTTGAACTGGGTCGGCGCCGATTGTCGTAGAATTAGGTTATCCATCAGCAAATGCCTCTGCCTATCCATCAGGAAATGCTGCTTGGTTAGAATACCTATGCTGCTTAGAATCTGCAAATCCATCATTCTCAGGCAGGCGACGTAGTGGGTCGGCGCCGACTGGCTCATTTTGCATATGTCTGTGGCACAAGAAACACTCAAAACCAATTTCAGCCTCATTTTTCATTTTTCGTTTTACTTCGTGATTGCTATTCGGCCATTGTTCTGTTGAAAAAAATGTTCACCACTGCCATTGAATAGTAAAGATATAGTATTTTGCTTTTAGAAATCTTCTACCTATGATGTAAAGTTGTTCTTGACTGCATCTTCATGGTCATGATATGTGCGTTTGACTACTGTATAAATCGTCTGCCCATTTATTCCATGATGTTTCCTTGCTTTCCTAAATATTCAAATTCCCTAAAATTATTCATGTGAAAGATTTGTTCTATGCCTCCAATGCTTCATAGTCTTTCCTCTAAGACTAATCTGCTTGGACTTTTGCTTTTCATGCCTTGATCATCTTTGAACTGATTATAAAAGACATTCAGTTTGTGCATTTCTAATCACTAAAAAAAATATGCTCAAACTTGTTGAATACTAAAACAGAAGTACAACTTCTTTGCCTCGCACAACTGTTTGTCATGGCTGTGCAAACAGATTACCTGGATTTTGTCATGATCAGAGCAATACTCCTCAGTCAGGCTGAGTTTCGGGAACAAAAGATTCTTTATCAATATAATTGCTGCCAGATTCACCAGTATTAGTCTTGTAACTATTCTTGCCCATATTGTTTGTATTGCCTTCATTGGCCCCATGCTCAGGGTCCTACATGCTGGCGTGTTTAGGCTCTTGCAGAACCGCAATGTCCTTGCAGAATCGAAATCTCCTTGCAGAATGGGGGGATGCTCTAAACCCTAAATTGTGTGGAATCTCTGCCATACTTAAAATGTAGTTTGGCTACAACATCTGTTATGATTCAGAATACAAAACCATCTAGGTTAAGGCTGAGTTTAAGCGAGAAACCTGATCTCATGTACTGCTAAATCCGATTATCAGTCTCAAGCTTTTGTGTTAACTTAGAGATTCTTAGTACCAGGTTGTGCACGGCTCTGTGAAACTCACGTAGTAGTTTTCACATCTGTCGAGTCTAGCCCTAAGGAAAATGCCTTGCAATTTTGTTTCTTTTACAATAATATCTTCTTTCCTTTCAGTACCCTGGTGATCCATGCATTCAATATCATGACTATGCTTGGCTAGAGCTATTTCCAACTACTTCTAGCGTGCTATGCTTCCTGATTTACACAATTTTCTAGTTAATGCCTTGCCATTTTATTCTTTTATCATAAGTCATTTATCTTTTACCATGTCACACCAACCACCGTGTTGTATACAACTTATATGATGACCGTGCACGGTCCAAGCACTGCCATGTGCATGCTTAAAGGTCCACGCTGTTTTAATGACCAAGTTAATGCCCTAATAGTTTAACAATTTACTTCTCAAGTCAAATCATTTACGATTTCACAATCATGGTGTTGCATGCCACTTATATTTTGACCCCACAAAGAGATATGACTGTGCGTATGCTTAAATGGTACATGTCATATATCTAAGGTCATTACCAGAATGTTAGACTATGCTTTATATATGTTTAATGCATGTGATAGTGTGTATTATCTGTCGTGTAGCCTAGCATTAAAAAAAAAGGGAAGGAAAAACAAAAAGGAGAAACAATTGAATGACCATAGACATAGCCATTGTGCATCGCTATAAGATCCCTAGCAATAAAAAGGACTTTCATAGAAAAAGAGATATAACTAGACCATCTTGTAACAACACATAAGTTAATATAAAAAGCACCAGAAACGACTTCAACTCAGGTAAATATGCAGAGGAAAGTCTAAGACATCTCATGCACAAAAAATATATATGGAAAAATACCCTTCCTAAATTTACACTCGAGACGAGACCATATATGTATATGTATTTTATATGCATTTACATCACGAAAGAATTGAATGTATGATACACTAATATCAGTGAAAATAGGAACAATACATTAATGTTGGTGAAAAAAAGACCAAAATGCCCAAGCAAAAAGACCCTAAGAAAAAATTTTCCCTCCTATTTTGAGGAAGAACGTGTGGGCTTCTTCTTGCCGTCTAGAAGCTTTGGGGGCAACCTAAAGAACGTGAAATGCCTCATGAGGAGGTGCCTCGTGAGCCACCCGCTGACCTGTCCAACCTATTTCTCCACCCTCCTCTCGCATCTTTTCATCAATCGTCGGGTCGGTTATTCTCGTTCCCCAACCTCCGTGGATGTCATGCAATACTTGCAAGATACTTTGAGCTTTCTGGACTTGCGAAATATTCTTCCTCTCTTTCTCATCCCTTGAGGTCCCATAGCATCTGCAATCACGAGCAAGCTTATCCCAAAGCTCTGGTAAGAGTGTAGCCTGAGCGGGATCTGTGCCAGAGCCACCTAGAACAAAGAGAGTCAATGATTAATAATTACGAGGAAAAGGATGCAGAATTCAAAATAGGTTGGAGAGCATTCATTCCATATAGTTGCATCCAATCACACAAAGAAGCATACGAATGGTCTCATCATTGGGACAATCAGTGCCTTTCTCGATTCGCGAGTCGAGAAAGGCCCTGGAAAGTCAATATACAACTATTTTCATTAGGGAATATGGTTGCATCCAATCACACAAAGAACCATACAAATAGTCTCATCATTGGGACAAGTAGTGCCTTTCTCGACTCATTGTTTATTTCAAAAATTCATAAAACTTTCTATCTGAAATCAGAGGCCACTGATCTTGATCACCATAATATTTCCCAAGCCCTCATGATGGCACTGCTCTCTGGATCAACTTGCTTGAGGTTGGGACAGTTCCTAATCACATCGGCCATAAGAATGGAAAACAGGGATTCCGCCAACACCGGAACGAGATTGAAAGACAACCACCTATCCGTTTCATGCTCTTCTGGTCGATAACTCTTTGCAATGATTGTATTATCCAAGTTATGATATCACTTGTAGGCGGAGTCGTCTATGATCAGCATGTTGTGTTTGCTAAAATCCTGATATGCTTCATAAAACTTTTCCAGCCTTTTCACCATAATAGGCTTCCCCTTTGTGATGGCCGGATCGAGGTCTGACACATGCTCGACCCTTTCGTTTCCCCAAACAAACTTAAACTTCAAAACAGGCAAGCCGAGAGCACCAAGGACATTGACAACATTTTTCTTTGCCATACACGACCATATGACCACTTCGAATCCCTGTCCCAGGCACCATTCAATAATCTCTTTTGCTCTAGGCCAAGGATACACGATCTTAGACCCTGCTTTTGTCAGCTTCTGTGAGGTGTTAAGCTCAGGGATGTCACCGTCATGGTATACTGCAGCTAAGACTCCAGTGACGTAAAAAATTACAAGTTTGATGGGCCCATCTGGATCCTAGTTGTCGTTTGGCTCTGACCAGATTTCTTCTTGATTGGGATCCAAAGGCGGGATCATTATTCTTTCAGGTCCTTTCTTGATGATCCCACTGTCTTCTACTGGACTACCTTTTTTTGATGCAGTATCCTCCTGTGGAATTGAATCGCCAGCAGATCTCTGCGATAGTGATAATCATTCAGATTGATTGATTGTCCCTGGAATGACAAAAGCCGTCAGTTAAAAAAGGAGGTTCTCGACTCAGGAGTCGAGAAAGGAAAAACGTTAAAGACTTGAGAGAACATGCCATTCATATACCACTCGCATACAATCTGATCTCCCTCGACCAAGCTGGTAATGAAGTACTTGATAACTCTCGGCCGGATAGGAATTCTATGTATTGGACCTGTCGCACCATCAGTGCTGACTTCGTCAATCAATGGCACATCCTTCATAAACCTGCCGCCCTTCCAGGGTTCCATATGCTCCTGAGAAGAAATCATGAACTTATCGACGTAGTGGTGCTCACTTGACCACCACTTGTCCAAGTCTGCATTCGACCTTGAAACCAGAACCAAAATTATGTTGGCAAAACTTGGTGCCTTTGGCAGGCCAAGTCTACACTCATGTTCCAGCTCGTATATGGAATACAAGACCTTGTTGCTGAAATTAATATCCGCTGCCCACTGTGAAACAACAGTTGTCTGATTGCCCGGCATGCAAAAGATAAGGAAACTGAAAATATCTAGCTCGGTCATATCCAGACACATCTTATACCACTGCTCAATGTCAGCTTTTTCATAAAATAGGGTGGGGTCTTCGATCATATCCATGGCAAATAGTGCCACAGGCCTAGCCGCTAGTTCCAGACCACCGAACCCCTTGTGACCTAAGGTTACCAAGAAGGGAGAGAAGCTATCGTCTGTCTTAAATGGCACCAACCCGAATCCAAGCTTCCGCTTCAGAAGTGCCATAGCACGTTTAGGAAAGGGGGCAGTTTTGACGTTATGTTTAAGCTTCGTGTTGATGTAAGGTTGGCATAGCCGGTTCAACACCTTCATGTCATCCTCATCAAGCGCCATCTTCTCCTTATAGTAATTAAAATTATGACATGCATTGGATGCAACATTGCATAATTCTGTGATGCCTTCTTCCAACGCACGTCGTCTCTTTAGGACTGTGGCATAATCCTTTGCATCCTGCATTTTTGAACTCCTAATCTTTCTTGGCAGGATTGTCCCATCCAGGATTTTGCCCTGTAGGTCGAGCGTTTCTTTGTCCATGAGGCCCTGTATCCTTTTCATGAATGTAAATGGTGAATGTGCTCCAAAATACCTTTTGTTACTGGTGTGCATTCTCGTGCTTCCATATGGCATTCTTGTGCATGAATCGTGTAGTGCATGAATAATGTTGTCCCGGCATCGAGTCTGAAAACCTTAAAACTCTAGATGGAGGAAAATCGTAAAGACAGAGGGAGAATAGTGCAGGGGATAGTGAGAGTAGAGCAAGCGCTAGCACATAACAGCCAGGGTCAGCACATTCCGGCTGACTGGCTGCGTCGATAGGTTTAGGTTTAGATTTTGTTTTTTAGTTTAGATGTTGTCGAGCTCTTCGCAGTTGCTCTGAGCTCTCATTCTCCTTTGCAGGTGCTGGAGCTCTGAGGTTTTTCTTTGCAGGTGACTTTTGTTCTTCGCCGGTGCCAGAGCTCTGAGGTTTTCTTCGCATATGAAAACCTAGCGAGACTTACAATGCTCAAAGTTCAAATTTTCACCTTGTCTTTTATTTGTCAGTATCCTTTTATAGAGAAGATTGTTTGCTCTAGCTTTCTACGGTTTAATTAATTTACAATTCCTATATTTCTACATGTGAGATTGCACCTTCAATATGGCATATTTTGTGCATAACCATAGCTTAAAAGAGCTATAAGATTTATATGCTAAATAAAGTATATTCTTTAGGATCATTATTGCATATAAGAATTAATAATTTATAGTCAAAGGCTTTAAGATATTTTTATCTTCCTCATGTTATGAGCCTTGGACACATTCTTCTCATATATCAATAAATTTTGCAACTCACATTCAATGTCCATAATCCAAAGGCAATGTGAAGGTTGTCAATGACAATTTTATGGGATAAATAAAGCATTTATTTGTCTCGATTTGCCTTCTAGAGTCATGTGGAGCCAAGGCACCTTTTAGAGAATCTCATTCAATGGGAATTATAAATAATGGCTATATTAATATGCAAATGGAAACATCTCCTCCAAGAATTGGGTGGGATGTGCTGTTGAGGGGAGAAAGAGTAATATAATACTTATCAGAAGGTCTTATTTGAAAGGTCCAAGAAGCTTGTTTCATCCAACTAAATTAAAAATATATAACATGCCATAAAAAGGAAAACTTGATAGAAGCATTCTAAAGATTATTTGAAGGTGCAGCTCTTGCAAGCAATGGGAGTGTCTGCTAGCAAAGCTCTAACCATCGGAGTATCTACAGGAAAACCTCTTGCTATGGCCATAGGAGTATCTACAGGAAAACCTCTTGCTATGGCCACTGGGATAGGTATTTCAGCATCGGCCTCATTTGCCATTGCAATTGCAGCTACTAAAACTCATGGAGATTGTAATGTTAGTGAGGAGGTAAAGCTATTACAAAATTTCTGGAGTCCTCAATCTAGTGTCCTTACCTCCCTTTCTTATTGTCAAGATGGATCTCATGATTTCCTTGTCCTTTGCATGCATAATCAACGTCATTTATTGCTTGATGCCCGTAAAATCGCTACTTCACAAGATCTGGGGCATTGAATTTCTAGAATAGCCCACATGCCGGATTGCCATATTCTTCATGTTGTCAATGTTAAGTGTAGAATGGGACTAACGATGTTCTTACTGGTGCTACTAAATGATGATCCCTCTTATAATTCTTTTATAAACAATGATTGGAATTATGCTCTCAGTGCTGCTCTCAGGCTTTTGTCACATATTTGTGATCAAAATGATATAGATAATTTTGATAAGCTTACCCTTCGCGAGGAGGCTAAGAATCTTGAAGGTCTTGTTCGGAAGGTCCATTGTGAAAGTCAAGGTAAGATTGGTACCGTTGCTACAACAGTAGTTGGTCTTGGAAACCAATTTGGGGGCCATGTTCAACGAATTTTTCCCCAAGTTTCTCATTGCCACCATATAGAATAGAGTAAGATATAATTTCAGATGGTATGATTTCGACATTGATCAAATCGCTTCTTTTTGTTGTACTAGTTAATGATTTGCTTATCCTTCCACTACTTGTGGATTATGGCTGTAAAGTTGTGTAATATCAAAACTATTAGTATTCTTCATAGTGCCCTTTTTTTATCGTACTTCGTATTGTTATAGTACTTACAACAAAATAGCTTTTTGATTTCTTGGTTGACTAATCCATCGTATCTTAGAATGAATTGTATACTAAACTCTCTATCTTGGCTTTGAAAAGCTTACGAAGCTTAATATT
Organism: Isoetes taiwanensis; assembly: GCA_021234155.1. Classification (NCBI taxonomy): domain Eukaryota; kingdom Viridiplantae; phylum Streptophyta; class Lycopodiopsida; order Isoetales; family Isoetaceae; genus Isoetes; species Isoetes taiwanensis. The sequence goes on along the minus strand of JAJEKV010000036.1, from coordinate 850,629 downwards.
TATAGTAAGATCCAAGCTTGAAGTCGTCTTAAACATGTTAAAGTCCATAATGAATGACATATACATAATGTTGAGATATGCAAACAAGAATTTGGGGCTCTTATATTACAAAAATCATTATTGCAATTTTAATATAGATATTGTCTCCATCATTATTATTACTCAACACAAATCACATATATGATTTCATTTAACTATTCTTTATAATGTACAATGGATGGTATAAGAATATAATAGAATAAAATAAATTTTAATGTTCAAGTCAATTGGCTATAGAACTCATATAATGAAGCTAGTATATCCGTTATAATGCTAGTATATCCATTACTTCTATGATAAAAAACCCATGCCTTGAAAGGTTTTCAAGAAGGATAAGAAGAAATTCTGAGGTCATGCCACATTTGCAACACCCTATTGAACATATGGGGCACAAATATCCATTACTTCTATGATAAACAAGGTGCTGCGCACGGAGGGTTGCCCTCCATGGGCCGAGGGTGAAGTGGCTTAAATCATACTTCAAAGTCATATTTTCACAATCAATTAAAATTGCTAATTCAAAACAATAGAATACTTGTTACCATGAGACTATGAAAATTGGCTTGAAGAAATCTTTGGTCCTCGTCATGAAACAAGGATTGCAGAAGCATAAGGACAAGTCTAGTAGAGGAGAGAATGGAAACGCATGTTTTCTTGGCATAGAAATGAGAGAACTCCTTGAAAGCGGCATATGATGTTAAATGCTAGTGAGCATAAGATGTTCCTTGGATAGAGATCATTTTGTTGACGTTGTTGATGTTGTTGATGTATGTAGTTGTTTGTTCTAATACAGAAGTTATATAGGCGTAACGAAGAATGTCAATTAATAGCCTTGTTTGTAGGAAAGTGACATTCTGTACATTGTCTTCATTGAGTGTTACAATTTACCTGTGTCTATGTAAGGTTAGTATAGGTAAGTTATGCTACCATCGCATTCTATGTAATATGGGTTTCATGTTGACGTAAATTTGCATTTCATTATAACCATATACACGAAGGAAGGCTAACTTTTAAGTGGAGATAAAATCTAGACTGGATGAATTGACGTCATTGGGGCCAACGAGGAGGGCATGATCATAAGGGAAATGACCTAATTTAATTGCACGATTTGCAGTTGTGATTTTTGAGGGTAAGGATTTCTTTTTAAGACCGGCAATGTTGGTAATGCTTTAAATGACTAGAGTGTAGTTTGTTTTACTAATAATATGTGCACTAAATTTCGATGGGTTTGCATGACGGGGCTTTGCATTTAGCATACCTATGCTTAAAATGCTTTGCAGATTATAGTTTGATCTTTTAGTTATCTCAAATTGCTAGTGATAATGTATGTTGCGTTGTGTGGTCTTGATGAAGTTGTGTAGGTAATGATTATGGGTATTTTGTTTATGCATGATTTGTTTTAATGGTTTTGTTTCAGGTAGTTAATGCTTGATTTGAATTCTAGAATTTGGAGTTTGCAAACGATGGATGCATGAAAGTGAGGCCTACTTACATTTATTGCATCATGTGAATAAAGAACCACGTGAAATAGATAGTGGAATTGTCGGATCCTAAGAAACATATAAAATAATGTATGAAGAATCCAAATAGAAAAAAAGGAAGGGGGCCGGGGGAAAGGAAGGATGCAAAAGGACTTAGGAACTGTCAATTGTTTTGCATGTCAATTTTGTTTTGTATGAAATTCATTGCTATTGGAAGATGATTTTGCTTGACTTATTAAAGCATCAATGGCAGCCTTCCTTACCATAACAGGCATGGCAGCAATGTAAATATGTTGGATTGCATATTCCTCCAAAAGTGCTTTCAAAGTATTTGCGTCTTCTTCAATATGCCATTTTGCAGGAGGTTTTGCTGATTCTAAATCCATCAATAGACCTCCCAATGGGCAACCCATTGATGCATTAGCATCTTGTTTATATGTAAAGTACGAGTAAGCTATTTTTGGCCGTCTAAGCCAATCAGATAATGACACATGTATCTCTAGTTATTCATGTTATGCTCGATTGCTGCTCTGCTTTCTGTTCGATGTTCCGCTCGGTTGCTGCTATGCTTTCTGGTCGACGTTCTTCTGGTTGTTAATCTGCTTTCTGGTCTATGTTCTGGTTCTGCTCCACTTTATGTAATATATATACATGAAAACAACCTAATTCTACCCTACTTTACGTTGGGGGAAAGGCCCTCTCGGCCTTTTCCTGGCAAGGAAATGGTCCAGTGGGCCATTCCCCTATACAATGTGGAAAGAATTTGAGCTTTGGTTGGGAACATGAGGGCCATTCCCCTATACAAAGTGGAAAGAATCCAATCTTTAGCTCGAAAAATTTTCGGAAACCCCTACAACCTGCCATGTGAATTTTTGAATTCATAGCACAATTTAGAAGAGGAAAATTTCCTTTCTTCTTTCCACCTTTGGTTGGGGATCTTTTCGTGAAACCTTGTAGTGTGCCATGGGGATTTCAGAATTCATAGCACAGTTTAGAAGAGGAGAAAATTTTCCTTTCAGGTAGGAGTCAATATTTTCTTGCTGTAGAAATCAGAGGGGAAGTATGTAGCTAGTAGATTGGGTTAGGGCCCAAGTTGATGCTATATGGCACCAGCAACCTCAGATAGATGGAGGCAACATCTGAAAATCTGAACCATGCGGGTTTGGCTTCTAGTTTGCCGACTTTGTCATCTAGCAGTTGTTTTATCTTCTTGTTTTCATCCTCGGTTTCAATTTTTAGAATTTGGATCTGTAATAGGAATGGTTGCTCGAATTGAGGTTGGGTTTGACTGACATAGCAAACTCAGAAATTCAGAAGAATGGTGTAATGGGGATTCACCCTTAGATCCAGCAAGAGACTAAGGGACTTGCCGATTGTGCTTATAGTTTCCCTAACCAAGATTCGACCTCAAAAAACATAGTTTTCACATTGAGTGAGACTTACCATGGTATACGCACATTTTAACAGATCTCCAATTCTTTGATGTATTAATTGGGAGGGGGGTAAGGAAGACAAAGAGGCACTTCGGGTCTTCCAAACCAACCCTATTGAAAATGTCACTAAATAAATCAGGATATTATATGTTCAGACATATGTTGGCCATTGAAAGTCAAAATGCATTCTTCTGTCTTCCAGACCTCGAAACAGTTTCTATTCCCACTGTTCAACTGAGCTTTCTGCTGAACTGGAACCTGCTATGAAGTTCACTTGCTTCTCCCCAACCGGGTAGAATTTGAAAATCAAGTTCAACCCCAGAAAAGAGGTTTTGTGAGGTCCATACGAGTGGATGTTTATGACCCCCTTGATACAGTTGATCAGAGTTTAATAAGAACGCTTGGAATTCTTTTGGCTACTTCCTGCCCATGAATTTGGCTCACTGTTAGAATAAAATGTACACAATATTGCATCATCGCATGATATACAATGATTAAAAAAATGCAAATAGAAGCAACAAATATAAATAGATTGCAATTTGTACAAGCTACAAATCTTGCAAATTTGAGCAGCACCATGCAATTCAATCCGAAAATTGAGAAATCCTAGAACATCGGCTGGTAAACAGGATGACAATATATTCATCTGTAAATCCACTTCATATGTAAACAAGGCTATCTGTAAATCCAGTTTATATTGCAAAATCATATTGCAATATCACGAAGCACAGGGCATGCTTGTGTTTCTGCACCTTCGGCATAGGTGGAGTCTCTTTGGTTAGCACCAAAAATACTAATTCATCTTGCTGATAAGATCATTAATCTTGTCTCCTGATTTTCAACACCTCCAATATCATAAACACGAAGGCTTTTCTTCTTTGATCTACTAAGGGGAGAGCTCAGCTTAAATGGCCACAGAAAGTTGCTTACTTCTGTGAAGTCAGGTGCAACAGTAGAAATCTCATGGGCAATATCCTCCATACAAATAATGCCATATTTACCAAGCGCCTGCACAACTAAGCTTCCATCAATCCAAGATACTTGCAATTCACAACTAACAGAAAAGATTCTTTAACAACTAGCACAATACATATTGAATACCTCTTCAATAATAGAATTATCAACAAGAGCAGCTCTCTGGCCGTCAGCCTTTCCATAACCACGTTTGTAAATTCGCTCCTTCACGCTTTTAAGATTTGGATAGCTGCAGGAGAACCATTTCAATATGCAGATTGCATTAAATATAAGAATGTACACATTACCCATAAGTGACATAGGGTTCCATCATCTGTAGCATTGTCATTGTAGCCTTGTAGACCTTTAGGAAAACTCCATTTAAAGACCTGAAGGTAGAAGCAGGGGAAGAAATGTCAACAGTCACTTACTAGATAATTTTCAGTCACACAGTAGAAATTCAAAAATGACGACTCTATCTGATGGAGCCACAGCAGATGCAAAATCTTCGTTCATTTTGGGTGCATGTCTTTAATCCTAATGACAAATTCGAAATGTCAACAGCCACTTACTTGATAATTTTCAGCCACTCTGTAGAAATTCAAAAATGACGACTCTCTACCTGATGGAGCCGCAGCAGACGCAAAATCTTCCTTCATTTTGAGTCCAACAAATGCTCAGCCTCGAAAAGAGATTACAAATAGTAATTTAGTTTCTGGTTCAACACAAAAACCCGTCTTGCATTTAGCCTGCCTATTCAGGCTGATTTTATCATATTTCTGGAAACGAAAGAGGAAGAGATGTACCAGGGCATCGAACTTTGAAGAAGACTATATGAGAAGCACAAACGGCACATCAATTGAAGTGATCAACTCTTGACGCAGGAACTCTGGATTCAGGAAAAACTCGAGCTGGCAGCATACTTTGGTGCCCTATAAGGTCCAAAGCTAGTGTAATGGAAGAATAGGGAGAAGGGCGAGGGGAAGACTTGGGTTAGGGGACGGCCGTGCAGAAATCTGCAGAGAAGGCTTCACTGAGGATGAGGATCTCTGTCTGGGAGAAGCTGGAGCACTCAAAATACTTGCCACCTGCGCAAGAGACCTCTCCGGTTAGCCGGTTTCGAGAGCGGCTGCCCACCAACAGAAATGACCGAGCATTTACAGCCAATCATAAGTTTTTAGCAGTCACCAGCATAATCCTAGGGATATTCTAGCATATACCTAGGATATGCCAAAAGCCCACAAGGGTTTGCCCCCCTAGGGGCAACCCAAAAAAACCCATGCCTTGAAAGGTTTTCAAGAAGGATAAGAAGAAATTCTTAGGTCACCAGCATAATCCTAGGGATATTCTAGCATATACCTAGGATATGCCAAAAGCCCACAAGGGTTTGCCCCCCTAGGGGCAACCCAAAAAAACCCATGCCTTGAAAGGTTTTCAAGAAGGATAAGAAGAAATTCTTAGGTCATGCCGCATTGGCAACACCCCATTCAACACATGGCGCACACACCACATCCACATTGCTTTGTTGGGTCTTGCTATCAACCACGTTATACTGAATGTGACTCGCGGCGGTCTCGAACTCGAGACATCTTTCTTTTGGGACTATTATGTTACCACTAGACCAAATGCCAAGACATGTTCGAAGGGAAAAAAATCTTTCCATTAATAAGTTAATAATGACACTAAAAAGTCAAAAAGTACAATAGACCAGATTGTGAAAATAAGCTCATTGCTCTTGCTATTTCAACAACTGAAGACAAGAACCCAACGTCCCAAATTTTTGTGCAGCCAGATCATACATAGTAGGGGCACAAAAAAGTTTAGAAATTGTGAAATATGGAGGTAATGTAATAATGGTTTATGATAAAAAAAAAAAAGGACACCCAAAAGGTGTACGGTGTTCATTCTTGAGACTAACTGACAACACCGACACAATTCTACCTCTTATGGCAATTACGGTTGCTTCCATCTACCTCCATCCGCATGTAGTGGGATCATGTACAAAATGTCATATGTGGTATGAAACAATTGAGAACTGCAACACAAACCATTACATTACACGCATTAAAATTAAATTCCCCCTTAAACCCCCTTTTGTTTGGGTGCATATTCACACGGGGGGTGACTCCGGGCAACGAGAGCTGTTGGATAGGCATATTCACCCCTTATTCCTTAATCTACACCGTACACAAAATTCCTCGTTTGTGGGGTATGGATGTATAGAAATTATGATACTGTATAACAAGATTTGCAAAATACTATAAGATTTCAAGCAATATACTATATGGTGTTGATTTTGTACATGCAATACATAATTAAAAGGGCTCTCGCTGCCCTACGTCACCCCCTGTGTGAATATGCACCCAAAGAAAAGGGGGTTTAAGGGGGAATTTAATTTTAATGCGTGTAATGTAATGGTTTGTGTTATAGGTTAAAAAATTTTTTTGCCCCTTCGGGGCAATGAAAATTGTCTATGATTGTTGTGTACATCGCTATAGGTTCTTGTGCCTAAGACAGTGTGCTCCTACAGACTATATCTCTAAAAGAGTGGTTTCCAACTGAAGAGCAAACAAATCATGTGAAACCTAAATATTTCAGTCTAAATATTTTGAAAGGGAATAAAAACATGCCTCAACTATCGCTAACAACTAATACAAGGCTTGCATTAAGTCGTCAAATTTTGCAAAAAGGATGTAGACCAAGCTAACAGATAATACACATAATAAATATGTAGGAAAATCTTAGTTGAAGAAACATGTCCAGAAATAGGTATGCATACAAATGGCATGCATACAAATTGCAGGCTAAATTCTCAGAACATATCCAAATGAAATGGATTGTAATGGATATAGATCAAAAACCTTCATGGCTGAAGATATGCCCGAACGTAAAACCAAAGAATAGATGCACCAACCGAAATGGCCAAAAAGATAAGACCCAAGGAAGCTTCGATTCATAAGTGAAACCAATCTGCGGCTATTAGGTTTTCTTTAACAATCTAATAACAATCGATGTGTGGCATCTACGAAGATGTTGGCAACTCAACACATTAATCGAAATCTCGGTGACAAAGTGAGCTTGGGACAATTTTTTCGTCATCCTAAATCATGCATGTGTCGGTGGCATTAAGCCATTGATCGCAATTCATTAAAGACCTTTGTGCCATGGCCTTGTAGGACGTAATTAATTTGTGTTTATCATAGTAGATAATAGATGTCTGTTGAATAAAATACGTGCTTCAAACCTGGTAAAAAAAGAACAAATATGGCTTAGGACATTTGCAAGCCTTCCATCTGTTGTGCTTTTGAAAGTGCATGCTGCTATGAGCAGAAAAACCCCAGCAGCAACTATTCCAATAGTTTTGAAATTTTGTGGCAAGGGATGAACAAAATGATCATTTTATGTCAGATTATGTCAATAAATAAAAGAAAAGAAAGAAATAGTATCTTACCTGATTTTGGAACCCGAGAGCTTCCAGAGGAAGAGAAGCGTAAAGGGGAGGGGTCGAGGAAAAATCCCGGCCATATCCTTCCGCCATATCGCGCGGTATAAGACTTTCAGATGCTTTCGAAATTATGTTTTCCACAACCAACTTGCACTCCCGCCTTCCGCTTTTGTTTGCTCGATACCCGTTGAATGCAAGGCTCAAGAATGTCTGCCAAATAATTCCTTGCATAGTTGAGAGGCTGCCCAAGTCTTCACGAACCGAGGAAGAAATTCCTTGCTGCATACTCGAATTTTGGCAGCATCGCTCCTGCCAAAATCAAAGACCCAAATCAAAGACCCTTCTGCTGGAAATGCAGAAGCCTGGAAACAAGACGAAATATGAGATATGGAAAATGCCTTGTTGGAATCGCTTGCAGAAATCGACCCTTGCAGAGGAATCGTAGGCAAAGGATTTGCTTAAGAATCTCATACTTTTTGCGTAAAACCATCCAAGACTTGGTTCTTCTATCGGCTATATGCCCTTTTCGGAACAATAGGGCCTTATAATCTGAATATAGACCCAAATCAAAGACCCTGCTGGAAATGCAGAAGCCGGGAAATAAGACGAAATATGAGATATGGAAATCGACCCCTGCAGAAGAATCATAGGCAAAGGATTTGCTCGAATTTTGCAAAGATCGCCCCGCTTTATGCCCGCAAAACCGGGGAAATACCTAAATGGCTTCAAACTAACCCTAAAGTAGCACACATTTCGAGCCCCCGCATGCACACCACTTCTAAATAAATCATAGAAATACAAAACAATGGGGATAAATTTTAAATAAACCATGGAAATAAAAATAAAACCCACGCTAAAAAGGGGTAAACCATTGAAGATATGGATTTCAAGAAAAAAAATACAGGGGCGACTCTAGAAGTACTCGATTAGTATGCCTCATGAGAATACCCCCATCAAATCATATAAAAACCATAGCAAAACCCGTACAAAAATACAAAAAAAACCCCCTGTTATTTTGCTACATATTCATGGCTACCCCCATGTCATTCAGTTTCAAATCAAAATTCTTACTATGAAACATGCTCTTGTCCATTGCAAAAGAGTCCAATGTCTTGTGGTTACTCTTACAATAAATTTCAAGTTGTCTAGTGCTTTCTTGAGTGATTATCTTTCTTATATTTCGTGTATTTATTGTACAATTTCAAAAGATAGATAGATAGATAGTATTTTAATGTCACACCACTAGGCAGCATCCAACTGGACATGTGACCACACACCACACTACATTGCTTGATTGGGCCCTGCCCCCAACCACTTTACATTGCGTCTGTGGGTTTTGACACCCAACAGTTCAGAGTGCGATTCTGGGCAGATGGAGAATACAAATAAAGAGCTTGATCTTCGGCATTTGCAATGTCGTCAAAGGCTATCGATACACAATGTATGCAAGTGGGTAGTACTTCCTTGTTGAGGCATGCTTCCTACATAGAATAGATTTGTAGTTTGCTTTCTTTTTTTTTTTGTTTATTAAGTAGTTAATAAAGTGTGGAAATTTGACTAAAATGTTACTCAATGCTTTGGTGGTTGTGGTATTTATATCTTGATACATCTTCAAATGTGAACACGTGATGTTGCTAGTACTTGGTTCTTGGGGAATGTTGTTTTGTGTTTGCATGTAGAAAGAATGCAATAATGAGTGTGACAATCTGACAGAATACCAACAAGACCTTAATGCCATCTCACCATGGATGCTAGGTCAACATAGCAAGGGCTACTAAGGGCAATGCTGCTAAACTGTATATACTGCAGCAAGCTTTCATCAACCCTGACCAAAGCCTAGGACCAACATGCTTATTTTTTGATGATGCAGAACTTGAAGGATCGCAAGTATCACAATCACAACAAAGATATAGCTCAAAATTGCACAAAAACAACACATAGTGTAGTTAAAAATGTTGATTGTGTGTCGGCTACCAAAAAAAAAGGTGCATTGTTGCAATGAGCTTGGTAACTTGTTTTATCAAGAAGAAGAAAATCATGTTCTATGCATTAGTGCTTTAGTTGTTTATTATGACGGTGTGAAAGAGCAGGAGTTCAATATCATTCATATACATGCAAATCACAAAAGATTAAAAGATTCACATGTTATATTTAGTTATTAACTGCCAATAGTTATGTTTTGTCTTTGACTATGACTATGATAGTGGTGATTTTAAGCAAGAGATCTACAATTGGCACTTCAGACCAGCTTACAATATTATATGTAAGAAACCAAGTGGATTTTTTCATAGGTCAGACTCGCAACCACCATGCAAAAAAATGCCTACCGAATTATTTAGGATGATCATAAAGAAACTTAAAGATTTATTATTAGTTTACAAACAGCTCTTTCTAATTGTGAGAGCACATCAAAATCATGTACATAATCATGAATCCTATGGTCATGCATTTACTTAGACAAATTTCAAGAATTTAAAGGCATTATTTTTCTTGCCAACAATGTTTTTGCACGTTTTCGAAATACATGCATGACTACATATGCTGTTTGGAAGTAGAATTTATGAAACTACCATTTTTTTTAATCAATTATCCTGCCATATATAAACCATGTACCTATCTCCTATTCTGACTATAAATGGAGAGACAAGATAAGAGGCACTTTCAACTTCTCTTTGTGGCTACTTCGACTGCAACATTCCTTACCTACAAAAGCCAATAAAACACATTTTCTATGGAAAGGGTATAAAATTATGATAGGCACAAGGTTTTTGCCTATAAAAGCTTATGGTCACCGCATACCATACACTATGGAAGGAAAAAATGTAACTGTTCATTAGTTTCCTTGATTTAATAAGGAGAATTGAGGATTTCCATTGCATTTAACTAAGTATTAAATGATTTACGATCATCAACTAATCTTAAAAGACTTTTTAAGGTAGTATAACAACATGTCATATGTGTTAACGTTGAAATGATATAATATATGCACTATCATGCTCCGAATCCTTGAGGTAGGGTTGTCCGCCATAGCTTTCCGAGTCCAACGCCTCCAACCTTTTTAGGACTTTAGGGTTAGCTATCTGGACATGACTTTCCAGCCCTCAGTTCCATGCCCAACAACCTGAACTGTTAGATCTACGACGGCATTGAAAACATTTATAAGGCTAAGAGGGTAAGGCGGTTGTTGTCCTAACATTCATAGGATTGGACTTAAATAGCTTGACAACGAAAAACGACTTCCAGCTACGTTTGTACAACCAAATTGTGCCTCCTGCAATACACAAAGCTTGTGATAGAATGCAAGCATGAAGCTGTCTTCGACATATGAAGTTGGAAGATATAAATCCAAATTTTGCTATATATTTCTTTGCTGCTTGAAAGACATGTATGCCAAGTGTAACTTAGAGTCAGTAAAAGCCGGTTGCTATTCGGGAAGCAAAATTAGGAGGCTTAAAAACATTAGGAAGGGGTTAACTTAATCGACATTATTCAATGGAAAATGGCCCATCCGCCGGTTAAGACAAAAAAAAAGTCTCTTATTCACTAAAAGGTGACATTAGGGGATTTTTGAGATCATAAAAGGGCCTTCTAAGAATCTGGCCGACTAAGTTATATGAACTACCAATCGTAAAGCAGGCTGGTAATCCGGGTAAAATAAGAGTTATAACTAACTCAGCGGATCACATTTTCTAGCATAAGTGTTGATAGAAAAAGTCAAATGAGCTCTTGTTTGGTGCAATAGATAGATCTCATTGAGATCTTTCCAACCTGGGTGGTTTGCATATCTTTTAGCCCCAGAGGATAGTAAAAAATGGTAAAACCATATTTTTGGAGTTTTGACAACCATAAGTGGTTAAAATATGTGCAAAGCACCTAAGGTTGGAAAGATCTCAATGAGATCTATCTATTGCACTAAACAAGAGCTCATTTGACTTTTTAGCAATAGTTATGCTAGAAAATGTGATCCAAATGAGTTAGTTATAACTTTTTTGCCGGATCGGATCGGCTCGATTTCTGATTGGTAGGTCATTTATCTTCATTTGGCTTTGTTGGCATGTTTTGAAGGCCCTTTTTTAATCTCAAAAAAACCCTAATGATCCCACTCTCACCTCCTTCTCGCACCTCTCACCCTCTCTCGCCATTTCTCGCACAAAAAATCTATCATGTAGGAGCCCTCCCTCCCTCCCTACCTCCCTCTCAGGAATGAAGAAACGAATTTTTACATTTTATATTAAAAGATTAAAAAGTACAATATGTTACACTGCTTGTAGAGAATTATTACATGAGTAATCTCGACATCTTCATTCTCTACATGCATGAATTTACTAATTGCTCTGAAGCTGATACCCTTGAGAAACTCATAAGGCCTATCCGCATCATAACCAGATTAAGCAAGACGATATGTAGTTGCCAAGAGGCACTTGGAAATAATTCGTCTCATCCAAGGGTACTTGCAAATAATCTGAACAACCAAAATAAGAAGAAGATATATACGCCTTGCTCCCAACAAGGCCTAGAATCATATCTGTATGAGAGCAGCCAAATAAAATAAAATTCAAGCATCAGTACCTGATCTTAGAACACAGTTCAAATGTAGCAATGTTTGAGCAAACCATATCCAGTGGATTGGTATCAAGGAAAATTTGGCATCAGTACCAAATTATATTCAAGCTTCAGAACTTGAATGGCTTCTTCGATCATAGCAGCAATTGAAAAAGCAAACAAGGTGCTAGGAAATTCCAAATATTTGCCAATCTAACATACAACCTATTTTCTGAACCACTTCAACGTAACTCAGTGACAGGCCTTGCAATTTCTTTGACATAAGAATCTTCCTGATACATCAAATGCAAAATCCGGTTCTTCCTGCTAGCAAGAAAGAGCAGAAAGGAAGGGCGATAAACTCACTTCTTTTTAAAAGAATGAATTGTGATATCCTCTGATGAAAATAAAACCCAAAGAAACATCTTTACATAATCTTGCAGATCTGTTCTTCGCCTTATGGGCCCGCATCCAAATGGAACTCTTTCGGGAAGTCTGTATGAAAGACAAAGTGCAGAAGTACCTCCTCTGCACCAAAGAACACATCCTCGTTAGAGGATACTTGCTGCAAGATTGCCACCGAAAAGATGCAGAAGAATCACTCCAACAGATTTTGTCCCTCAATTCTCATGGAGAACAAATCCATCAACCCTGCTCAAAAGCCACAAATCTTTCTTCAAGAGCAATCGCTGTGGTGATCGGCAGAAGGGAGGGCGGCTGCTCCCTAGTCGACCAAGAATAGCGCCCTGGGCACTAACGACATTTTTCACTCTCTCTCTCCCTCTCCCTCTCCCTCCTCTCCTCTCCCTCTCCCTCTCCCTCTCCCTCTCCCTCTCCCTCTCCCTCTCCTCTCCCTCTCCCTCTCCCTCTCCTCTCTCCCTCTCTCTCTCTCTCTCTCTCTCTCTCTCTCTCTCTCTCTCTCTCTCTCTGTGTGTGGGCGGAACCCTAGGCGCTGGATTGCAGGGCTCTCTGAGGAACTACGTTCGTTGCAAATAAAATTGGATAGGAAGCCTTTGTTTACAGCAGGGATACATCTGTGACAGGTTCTGAAATCCGGAAGACTCTGTTTCAGGGAAACGGGGCAGCAAAAAGACACTAGGGCTAAGAAAATAAAAGCCTCTAAGGCAGAATCCAACCCAAAGAAAATTGAGTCAGATGGGGAGACCTCTGAACCCGAGATTTCGCTGGCAGCAATCATGGCAGAACTAGTAAAGTTTCGACAGGAATCGGCAATGAGAGAGATCAAATTGTTGGAAGAAATAAAAAGTTTGAGGTCTGAGAATGAAATACTACGATCCAGCTTTGCACAGCTCCAAATAGAATTGAATGCAGTTAGGGAGGAAGTATCAGATTTGAAAGAACAATCGGCAGAATTGGGAAATGATGCAGCAATGAATGAAATCAATAATTTACGAACTGTTTTTGATGAATATGTAGAATCACAAGACAGAAAACAAAGGGCACTGAACCTCAGAATTGTTGGATTACCGGAGAAGGAAAATGAGAATACTAAGGAAGCTGTCACAAAATTCCTTAAGGAAAATATGATGGTAACCAACCCGGAGCTTACAGACGCTTTCAGAATAGGCAAAAAGGATATGGGTACCCGTCATGTGCTGCTCAAGTTCTCAAATAGAGAATCAAAATTTCAGGTTTTAAAACAGAGATTCACTCTTAAAGGAAAGTTTATCTGGATTAATGATGATTTAACTAAGGAGCAACTGTGAGAGAAGAAACAGGAAATTCTGAAATTCAAGGAAGCAAAACAGAATAATCAAAATGTCAGATGGGCAAAAGGGAAGGCCGTAGTCATGGATTAGGAAAAAGCGGGAGGTCTTAACATTATGATATGGAATATAAACATATTAACTACGGAGAAAGTAGTCACTATGCAAGAAAACTTAGACAAAATAGATATAGCATGTTTTGTTGAGACCAAGGAACATGAACTCTATGCTCTACCAAACATCACAGGCTTTGAGTTATTATATTCAGTTAAAAATAAAAGATTTAGAAGTATGGATAACGGTAACGGTGGAATTGCGTGTTACATAAGGCCACAGTACAGAGATTAGCGAAGATAAGAATGGGCAGTATATATGGATTGAGATAACTGGATCGCCAACATTATATTATTTAGCAATCTGTTACTTTGCACCAAGGCATATGAAGGTTTATGTTGAAACGGAAGCATCCCAAGAAAATTTGTTCTTTGGAATTGAACAAGATATAATGCACTTTCGTGAGTAAAGGGAAGTGATCATTGCCGGTGACTTTAATGGTAGAACGGGAATGCGCAAGCATCGGTATTTCTTGATTTGAAAGATCCTCTTTGGCTGGATCAAATGGATAATGACGAGTTCCAAAGCTGGTGGTTGGGCCAGAAATTCATTGGATAATATTGTCATAAGGATCGGGGACGGTTGCTTACTCTGTGTTGTAGTACGAGCTTGCTTATCTGTAATGGCTTAGCTCGCTTTCCAGGCACTATGCATACCACATGCCGCTCTCGGAGCACTGTGGATTATATGATCATGGGAGATCACACTCTAGACTAGATAATAGATTTCAAGATTGGGGAAGAACAATTAGAATCCGACCATTGTCCAATGACGATCATGATCCCGATTAAGAGAATGGAGAGCGGCGCCGATACTAGGATAACCTGGGAATACTATATGCGGCCCGGTTTGATGATAAATTATCAAGCAAAAGTGGAAGACATGTTACAATCCTTTGTATGGGATGATGATGTAACCATAGCTAGCCAACAGTTGCACGATCTGTTATCTTGTGCTGCCAAGGAGGTTTTTACCTCCAAGCGTGCCCAGAAAGGCCTTCCTTGTAAGTCATGGTATGATCAGACCTGTTATGCAGCAAAGACGACATGGAAAAGGAGCCCATTGCATCTTAAAGATACAAGGCGGAAAGAATATAGAGCAATAATAAGACAAAAGAAGCGGCATTTTATCAAGTCTAGGCAAGAGGAGCTATGTCAGAGGTATGTATCGGAACCAAAAAACTTTTGGAACATGCTTCGCAAAAAAAGACATAATGAATTTAGTCTCTCAGCAGATGTTTTATGGAAACATGTATATACCCTGTATCATCACCCAGCTTTAGCTAATGATATCGGGCAGCCCATAAGAGCAAATTTGTTAATTACAGAAGAGGATGTTTCATCAGGGATCTTTTGCCTAGCAAACGGTAAAGCTAGAGACATACAAGGTCTATGTGCTGAGCATCTAAAATGGGCTGGCCCGAGAATTTATCACATTGTGGCTGAACTGCTGACAAAAGCCCTTAAGCATGGATTTCCCTTATCCTGGCAAGTAAATCGGGTGGTACCTGTGCATAAAGGTGGTTCTATCAATGAGATTGGGAATTATAGGACCATCCTAGTGAGTGGTCTGTTGCCAAAACTTTTAGCATCTATCCTGGAAACCAAAATAAGTATGTGGGCCGAGTCTAATGATAAAAGGCCGAGACACAAGCAGGGTTCAGATCAGGGCGATCTACTGTGGATCACCTATTGGTTTTGAAAGCAATTTTTGACACTGTGAAAGGGACGAAGAAACCAGCATATGTGGCCTTTGTTGATTTTAGAAAGGCCTTTGACAGGGTACCGAGGTCCCATTTGTGGGCCCACATGGAGAGACTTAATGTTCCACAGTCGCGGGTTCTATATGAAAAGTTTTGTACGATTATCACCGCCTATGTCATTAGAAAAAGGGGAATACATTGATAGTAATATTGGAGTTAAACAAGGCTGCCCGATGTCTCCTACCCCGTTTGGGTTATTTATAGATGGCCTTGAAGCATGGTTACACGATAATTGCCATGGTGGTACTGAACTTCATGGTTTTGTGATACAGTTGTTGATGTATGCGGAGATGATGTGGTTATTTTTGCCCGCTCACCGGAATGCATGCGTCATTTAGATGGGCTCGCCCACTTTTGTGACTCAAGCGGGATGCAAGTGAACTTGGAAAAACAAAGCGTCATGACGGTTGGCACACTTAAACAAGAAAGTTCTTTTAGATATAAGGACAATCGGTAAGCACATGTGATTCTTACAAATACACGGGGTTGATTTTTTTCATAGGAATCCGCGGTGGAATGCATGCATTAATCAGCCGAATTGATGGGGGCATAAGGCTCTTTACACCATGCAAAGTTTATGTAGAAGCTCATTTGTGGGCTTGGACACTTAAAAAGAGGTTGTTTGATTCTTTGGTGCAAAGTGTTGTACTATATGGCTGTGAGGTTTGGGGGCCGAGCCTCCCAATGGGATTGTGGGAAGATATGGAG
Source organism: Isoetes taiwanensis (assembly GCA_021234155.1). Taxonomy (NCBI): domain Eukaryota; kingdom Viridiplantae; phylum Streptophyta; class Lycopodiopsida; order Isoetales; family Isoetaceae; genus Isoetes; species Isoetes taiwanensis. The sequence continues at coordinate 834,424 of JAJEKV010000036.1, read as the reverse complement.
CAGATTTTAAAGAAATTTATAAAACTAGAATTGGGGGTGAAGGCCGGACTCCCTACCAGATGATGTTGTGAGAATCGCGGTCTTCTACCAGATTAGAAGAAGAAGAAGAAGAAGAAGAAAGGAGAAGCCATGTTGAGGTGCATTCGCTATATGAAAAAAGTAATTAATATGGATGAGAACCGACTTCCTTATAAAGCATTTCTAGCCAGCAAAGATAAAGGTTGGTTCTGTGATGCAACAAGATGGCTTGGGAGATGGGATATTCAATGGAGTGAAGCAATACTAATTGAGAAAAACCTGAGGCAATGGCTTTACGCTAAGGTTCAAAAGAAGATGTGGTCACAACCAAAAACAAAAATGATCTTATACAGGCAACATATGAATCCTAGTTTGGAAGTTGCCAGGTATTTGGAAGATAATATCTCAATAAAAAAAAACATGTGATTGGTAGAATCCGCCTCAGCTCACACCATTTGGGTGTTGAAACAGGACGTTGGGGGCATATCATACCAAGAACAGAAAGATATTGTAAAGTGTGTGGTGAGGAGGCGGTAGAAGATGAATCCCATGCACTCATCGAGATGTAGTGCATATCACTTATTACTGAGAGCATCATGGGATACACTCGATAATCTTGGACCTTTTTTCCTTAGGGAAGAGAAAATTGGGGCATATTTAGTAGAGCTATTGCAATATAGAGATTTGTTTAAAGAGATTGAACTATATTTTAGAAGATGATGATAAGCTGAGTGAGGTGGCGAGCAAGATGGGGACTCGAGACTCATCTGCTCTTCTATGATTATGAGTAATTTTTATGTCTTTAGGCCTTTGAGGCCTCCCAAAGATATACACTACACTTCTCTCTCTCTCTCTCTCTCTTCTCTCTCTCTCTCTCTCTCTCTCTCTCTCTCTCTCTCTCTCTCTCTCTCTCTCTCTCTCTCTCTCTCTCTCTCTCTCTCTCTCTCTCTCTCTCTCTCTCTCTCTCTCTCTCTCTCTCTCTCTCTCTCTCTCTCTCTCTCTCTCTCTCTCTCTCTCTCTCTCAAGAAATGGGAGAGATTATGAAAATAGATCTAAAGAAAGAAATTGACAACATAAAGGCTGATCTTAAGCAAGAAATGGAGAACATAAAAGCTGAGTTGAGGGCAGAAACAGAACAACATGAACAGACAGAAACCAATGGCTATGCTGACCACAATGGATATGATGCTCATGATGACAAGCTGCTTTATTGAATTAAAGCAACAACTTACTGATTTCATTGAAGACCAAGAGAAGAAAAAATCGACTCCTTAATCTCGGCTTGGTGGGCTTACCCAGAAGAACATCTGCGAAAAAATAACAAAGAGAGGTAAGTCGGTTTTCAAAGATAAACTTGGTATTCTTGATTGTGGAGTTCTTTGAAGCATTAGGAGGTGGCAAATTTTTTTCATCCGGGAAACCTAGACATACCATTGTGAAGTTTGTAGCAGAGAGTCTGAGAATGAATGTGTTAAAAAAGAAGTGCTGCTTGAAGGGTCAATCGGTATGGATAAGCGAAGACTTTACTAAGGAGCAATTCATTCAACATATAAGCGAAGTCTTGAAATATAAAGCGCCGGGCAAAAGCGGTCGAAAGCATATTGGAAAAAGGGAAAGGTAATTGTGGATAATTCGATGGAGGCATAGGGATTTGAGACCCGCCCTGAGATTGTGTCTTTGGAATATTGATTCCATTAATCGATTATAAAGTAGATGTAATCAGTTTTTTGCTTGAGAATGTTGATGTTATTTTTTTTCTAGAGACATGTGAACATGAAGAAAAAGGTTTACCAGAGATAAATGATTTTATGTTGCTTCACTCTGTATGGTATGAGAAATCATGGAGATTAAAGGGGCATGGCGGAGTTGCATGTTATGTAAGAAAAAGTATTAGGCATATGATAAAGCTAGTATTGCACTATGGTTCTATCAGCATATTTGGATTGAAATCGGGGACAGTATGGAAAAAAATTTTGTTGCGGGATGCTATTTTTCCGCCGTGGTTCACGTGTGTATAATCTTTGGGAATATGGGCCGGGGATGATCCCTTTTATCAGTTAGAACAAGATGCCATGTGGCTCTTACGGGGAAGGGGAGGTTGTGCTAATGGGTGATTTTAATGGAAGAGTGGGCAAACAAGCGGCGACAATAACAAAGTCTGAGAAGGTGATCCGGTGTGGGTGGTAATGTTAGATGAGTTGGAGGTAGAGGAAGCGGGGTTGGAATCGTAACTCTCGGGGACAAAGTAAAGGTGGCCCCTCCCGCAGGGTAACCATGTACTTAATATGTGTAGTGGATTGGACTTGCGATATATAATGGCATAAAGCGATTTCCACACTCTTGGTAAAAAGCTCACTGTAGAGATGCTAGTGTTGTGGATTTGGTTTTAGCTCGGGCATCCCTTGTCAAACAAATCTTTGGACTTTCGGATAGAAGAAGCAATGCCACACATAAGTGATCATGCACCTTTATCAGTTGTGATATTATGTAAAAATTTCGTGAAAAATAAATAGTGATACAACATGCGGGCAAAGGATTAATATGCAATATAACAAAGGCGGATCAATATGAAGTTGTGTGAAGAAAAGGCACTTGAAATAGATTGGCGGAGGATGTTAATACTCTTAGTGAGAAGCTTGCCAAAATGGTTTTGGATCTTTTGCTTGCTGCGTGCTTTATATCAAAGCGGAAATTGAAGGGTCTCCCTTGTAATGCATGGTTTGATGGGGATTGTAAAAACAAAAGGGCAGAGTTCAAAAAGCAAAAGGGGTGGAAAGGGAAAAATTGAAGAAAGAATATATAAAGATGACCAAGTCTAAAAGAAAAAAGTATATATATATACAGACGTGACAAGTTATGGTGGAGGTTATTCTTGAATCAAAGCAATTTTGGAATAGATTGAAACCTAAGGGTAAAACAAAAGCAGACTTTAGAAGCTAATGCTTTGCTAGGCCAAGTGCACAAAGCTTTTATCATGTAATGCAGTATTTCGATATGAAAGAGATCACATATCTCTGGCTGGTGAATATGAGTTCCTCGATGACTTGGAGCAGAGGGTTTGAGTAAGCTTGCAAATGTTAAAGCGGTGATGCACGGGGGTTGGTTCTTGGAGATGTTCAAATGGGCTGGAGGTTTAACCCATGCAATGTTGTTGAAGCTAGTAAATGCAACTTTAAAAAGGGGCTTTCCCTTTCGTGGCAAGTTAAGGAGTTATTCCGTTATACAAAGCGAGGGAGGCGACAAAGATCCGAGGTAATTATAGAATGATTATGATTTGCAGTTTTTGCAAAACTAGTGGCTACAATGTTAAACACTAAGATTAGTATGTGGGCAGGGAAGGAAATGGAGTTAGGGCTATGGGGTAAGCGGGGATTTAGACCTGAGCGGTCTACCATAGACCATATGATAACTCTGCGTGCCATGATAGATTGATCATTGGCAAAAAAAGGCCTTTATATGCTCTTTTGTGGATTATGCTAAAGCCTTTGACCGCGATAAATAGGTCAATCTCGGCAAAAAGAATGGAACTAATTGGAGTTCAATGGCGCTAAGGCAGCCCGGTCAAGATATTATATGAGAAGGTCTTGGTGCAACTTTCCCTACGTAAATGAATGTGAAGATGTTGTGGTGAGTAATATTGGAGTCAAATAGGGCTGCCCCTTATCTCCTACATTGTTTGGGTTGTTTATTGATGAGTTGGAAAACTGGATGATGGAACATGGAGGGGATGGGACAGTGGTGAATGGCTATGTGATATTGCTTTTTGCTTTATCACGGATGGCGTGAGTCATCCTATCTCTTCGATAGCGGGGATCACGAAGCACTTGGATGCTCATACATTTTGTGATAGTAAAGGGATGCAAGTAAATTTAGCAAAAACAAAATTGATAGTCTTTGGAGCTAATAAGACAGAACATCTGGCATTTTATTATAAGGGCATGTCAGTAGAGTTGGTCAACTCGTATAAATATCTGGGAGTGGAAGTTGATAAGAGCCCTAGTTGGAATATGGCTGTAGAACACAGAGTGAATGCGGGATTGAAAGCCTTATATAGCATGCAACGTAGAAAGTGGTAAAAGCTGAAATTTGGAATTTTAACATGAAAAGATGTTATATAAGGCGCTTGTCCGAACCCGATTATTGCTATATGGATGTGAGGTTTGGGGGCGGGATTGGCGGATACATGGAAAAAGGTGGAGAAAGTCGCGAAGAAGTTTTTAGAACGGAATTGGGTACAAAGCACAAACTCCATATATGATATCTTTATTGGTAGAATGTGGTATCTTTGCCGATTAGAAGCGAAGCACTTTGTGTAAGTTGCTTATAACTTGATTTTGTTTCAAGGGTGTTCCTTACTGACCATAAAAAAGTCACTCGACCATCCCTTTGTAATATGTTATTTCCTAGTTATACTTTAGCATTTTTTCGCGATTATTTTTTTAACTTATCATGCGGCTAGCCGGCATCCCTTCCAGTTGATATGATAGTTGTTTTGGAGCATCAATTTGGTGTAGGTTGTCATTACGGCCATTTACTCTTTTGCTAATCAATTGAAATGGTGACGTTGGTTTTGGAAAGATAGGGTTAAAACCACCACTGATTTCCTAAGAGAGAGAGGGAGTTCTAGAGTTTCACCAATAAGCATCTTTGAGCATGAATGAATAGAATAGAATAGAATAAAATAGAATAGAATAGAATAGAATAGAATAAGAATAGTTTTTTAACGTCCCACGGAGACCAATAGGTCATGGGACCCATACAATAGGCTGAAATGCACCATTTACTACTAGGATTACTACTAGATGAAAGTGAGATGCCATTCTTGCATAGAATTGGTGAAGCCATGGCGACCACATTTTGGGATCACCGCTTTTGTGCAAGAATGCACCCATTATATGCAAGAATGGTAGATTGCTTTTTGCAAGACCGATCGTATATAACATAGGATAAATGCCCATTATATTTCTTGCTAAAACAATATCTACATCCAAGAATGATATTAGTGGGATATCATTCTGCATGAATGGAGACTCCGAGATGTAGGATTGCTAACTAACAACAATGGTAGACCATCCATTTCACGACACCAAAGGAAAGAAAACAAAATTTGTTTAATCAAGTATATAACATTGGATTGCCTACTTGGCTAAAGTAGCTAACACAACCCTCCATTGACCCGGATCCAAAAGAATACAAGAATGGGAGACCACTTTCCATTACATTACATCAAGAAAAGAAAATAAATTAGCTCAATCAAGTGGGTGTATATGTGGCAACATGTCATTGGCCTAATCCAAGAATGCAAGTCCATCATCTTCTTGGTACAAATAACCCAGTCGATCACTAGAATGATGTTTGTGAATTCTATTTTTGAACAATGACTAAGTCACGATGTAACAACAATGAATAACAATGTCAAAACACGAAATTAAATCATAACAAATTGTGGTTCTTTTTTTTTTTTTCTTTTTTTCTTTTTTTTGAAGGACGCGAATATTTGCTACTTTTCGAGGATGGCCAAGCAATCAAAATATTTTGGCCTCGGTGTAAATTTATATAGGGTCTTTTTCATGGGCACTTGGGTCTTTTCCCCCGGTTGAAAAAAAAAGGCACAAGTTTAGCCAAGAGTTTATCCTGTTTAAGAAAGTTGCTAATAATAGAAAATGAAGCATAGATTAAGCCACAAAGCTTACATATATTGGCTTGTGATTGATATCATCAAAGTTGAAAGTAAGTTGTCTTAAAACAACATAGTTACCCTTGAAGTCCCATGAAGCAATACTACTTAAGTAGTTTCTCTAAAATATCTCGAGAGAGGATCGACTAAATCAAGGTCAAACCAATTCTTTGGATCTTTTCCTAGTATCTTCACAATGACATAGAACATGTGTTCACAAAGAGTATGATTTGTTTTGCAATCAAAGAATTGCCTTTGCCAAATCAAATAAACTTGCAACATATAAAAGGAGGCCGCTTCTTGTAGCGATTCGCGCCATCCAAATAAAGTAATCGAGATTGTGAAAGATTTGTATCAAGTACTTTTGCACGGGTCCCGTAGGAGCGAATGAAGTTGGAGTCGTCCAACTGGTTCTTGACTTTTTATTTCCATCTAGAATGCTTTCGATTGGATGGGGTGGACACTTGCGATATGACTAGTCTAGTTTAGTATCAAAGATGCACATGGAAGACACTAGTATATTATTGTATACACAAGCCAATAAAATATGGTTGTTCTTTGCGAGATTTAGAAATTTGAGAACTTGGGAAAAAATGAAATAAAAAACCCTTTGAATGTCCCAACAAAACCAAAATATTACTTTTCATTCTTGGGCGTATTGCTCCATAGCAGATCCATTGGTTTTACAGTGGTAAAATTAATCCCTATAGGGATATTGCTAATGCATAAATACCATAAATTTTTTTACCACAGGGACTTTAATAAACAAAGGGTATTTTCTTGAATGTGATATATATGTTTCACATTATATTTTGATCCCACAGAAAACTCGCAACAAACAAAAGGAATATTTAGGTTTTGTTGGGAGATCCAAAATATTTTTGGAAACTGCTGTCGAACTGGTCGATGGCCTCGGGCTGCTGGAGGTAGCCAGTCGGCGCCGACTGACCTGTGGTCACCACGTTTTTTGGGTGAGTCGCTGTGTTTTTCTAAGGTTCTTATGTATTTGAACTGGGTCGGCGCCGATTGTCGTAGAATTAGGTTATCCATCAGCAAATGCCTCTGCCTATCCATCAGGAAATGCTGCTTGGTTAGAATACCTATGCTGCTTAGAATCTGCAAATCCATCATTCTCAGGCAGGCGACGTGTAGTGGGTCGGCGCCGACTGGCTCATTTTGCATATGTCTGTGGCACAAGAAACACTCCAAAACCAATTTCAGCCTCATTTTTCATTTTTCGTTTTACTTCGTGATTGCTATTCGGCCATTGTTCTGTTGAAAAAAATGTTCACCACTGCCATTGAATAGTAAAGATATAGTATTTTGCTTTTAGAAATCTTCTACCTATGATGTAAAGTTGTTCTTGACTGCATCTTCATGGTCATGATATGTGCGTTTGACTACTGTATAAATCGTCTGCCCATTTATTCCATGATGTTTCCTTGCTTTCCTAAATATTCAAATTCCCTAAAATTATTCATGTGAAAGATTTGTTCTATGCCTCCAATGCTTCATAGTCTTTCCTCTAAGACTAATCTGCTTGGACTTTTGCTTTTCATGCCTTGATCATCTTTGAACTGATTATAAAAGACATTCAGTTTGTGCATTTCTAATCACCTAAAAAATATGCTCAAACTTGTTGAATACTAAAACAGAAGTACAACTTCTTTGCCTCGCACAACTGTTTGTCATGGCTGTGCAAACAGATTACCTGGATTTTGTCATGATCAGAGCAATACTCCTCAGTCAGGCTGAGTTTCGGGAACAAAAGATTCTTTATCAATATAATTGCTGCCAGATTCACCAGTATTAGTCTTGTAACTATTCTTGCCCATATTGTTTGTATTGCCTTCATTGGCCCCATGCTCAGGGTCCTACATGCTGGCGTGTTTAGGCTCTTGCAGAACCGCAATGTCCTTGCAGAATCGAAATCTCCTTGCAGAATGGGGGGATGCTCTAAACCCTAAATTGTGTGGAATCTCTGCCATACTTAAAATGTAGTTTGGCTACAACATCTGTTATGATTCAGAATACAAAACCATCTAGGTTAAGGCTGAGTTTAAGCGAGAAACCTGATCTCATGTACTGCTAAATCCGATTATCAGTCTCAAGCTTTTGTGTTAACTTAGAGATTCTTAGTACCAGGTTGTGCACGGCTCTGTGAAACTCACGTAGTAGTTTTCACATCTGTCGAGTCTAGCCCTAAGGAAAATGCCTTGCAATTTTGTTTCTTTTACAATAATATCTTCTTTCCTTTCAGTACCCTGGTGATCCATGCATTCAATATCATGACTATGCTTGGCTAGAGCTATTTCCAACTACTTCTAGCGTGCTATGCTTCCTGATTTACACAATTTTTCTAGTTAATGCCTTGCCATTTTATTCTTTTATCATAAGTCATTTATCTTTTTACCATGTCACACCAACCACCGTGTTGTATACAACTTATATGATGATGACCGTGCACGGTCCAAGCACTGCCATGTGCATGCTTAAAGGTCCACGCTGTTTTAATGACCAAGTTAATGCCCTAATAGTTTAACAATTTACTTCTCAAGTCAAATCATTTACGATTTCACAATCATGGTGTTGCATGCCACTTATATTTTGACCCCACAAAGAGATATGACTGTGCGTATGCTTAAATGGTACATGTCATATATCTAAGGTCATTACCAGAATGTTAGACTATGCTTTATATATGTTTAATGCATGTGATAGTGTGTATTATCTGTCGTGTAGCCTAGCATTAAAAAAAAAAAAAAAAAGGGAAGGAAAAACAAAAAGGAGAAACAATTGAATGACCATAGACATAGCCATTGTGCATCGCTATAAGATCCCCTAGCAATAAAAGGACTTTCATAGAAAAAGAGATATAACTAGACCATCTTGTAACAACACATAAGTTAATATAAAAAGCACGGAAAACTACTTCAACTCGGGGTAAATATGCGAGGAGAAAGTCTAAGACATCTCATGCACAAAAATATATATGGAAAAAAAATACCCTTCCTAAATTTACACTCGAGGGCACGAGACCATATATGTATATGTATTTTATATGCATTTACATCACGAAAGAATTGAATGTATGATACACTAATATCAGTGAAAATAGGAACAATACATTAATGTTGGTGAAAAAAAGACCAAAATGCCCAAGCAAAAAGACCCTAAGAAAAAATTTTCCCTCCTATTTTGAGGAAGAACGTGTGGGCTTCTTCTTGCCGTCTAGAAGCTTTGGGGGCAACCTAAAGAACGCGGAAATGCCTCATGAGGAGGTGCCTCGCGTGAGCCACCCGTGACGACACATCCAACCTATTTCTCCACCCTCCTCTCGCATCTTTTCATCAATCGTCGGGTCGGTTATTCTCGTTCCCCAACCTCCGTGGATGTCATGCAATACTTGCAAGATACTTTGAGCTTTCTGGACTTGCGAAATATTCTTCCTCTCTTTCTCATCCCTTGAGGTCCCATAGCATCTGCAATCACGAGCAAGCTTATCCCAAAGCTCTGGTAAGAGTGTAGCCTGAGCGGGATGCGCTGCGAGCCACCTAGAACAAAGAGAGTCAATGATTAATAATTACGAGGAAAAGGATGCAGAATTCAAAATAGGTTGGAGAGCATTCATTCCATATAGTTGCATCCAATCACACAAAGAAGCATACGAATGGTCTCATCATTGGGACAATCAGTGCCTTTCTCGATTCGCCATGAAATGAAAAGCCTGAAAAGTCAATATACAACTATTTTCATTAGGGAATATGGTTGCATCCAATCACACAAAGAACCATACAAATAGTCTCATCATTGGGACAAGTAGTGCCTTTCTCGACTCATTGTTTATTTCAAAAATTCATAAAACTTTCTATCCGGAATCGTGAGGCCAATGATCTTGATCACCATAATATTTCCCAAGCCCTCATGATGGCACTCTCTGGATCAACTTGCTTGAGGTTGGGGCAGTTCCTAATCACATCGGCCATAAGAATGGAAAAGGGGATTCCGCCAACACCTAGGAGGTAGATTGAAAGACAACCACCTATCCGTTTCATGCTCTTACGGTCGATAACTCTTTGCAATGATTGTATTATCCAAGTTATGATATCACTTTGTAGGCGGAGTCGTCTATGATCGAAGATGTTGTGTTTGCTAAAATCTCGATATGCTTCAAAAACTTTTTCCCGACCTTTTCACCATAATAGGCTTCCCCCTTTGTGATGGCGGATCGGTGGTCCGGACACATGCTCGACCCTTTCGTTTCCCCAAACAAACTTAAACTTCAAAACAGTGGGCAACCGAGCACCAAGGACATTGACAACATTTTTCTTTTGCCATACACGACCATATGACCACTTCAATCCCTGCCCCGGGCACCATTCAATAATCTCTTTTGCTCTAGGCCAAGGATACACGATCTTAGACCCCTCGCTTTTGTCGCCTACGTGAGGTGTTAAGCTCGGGGATGTCACCGTCATGGTATCTTTGCGGCTAAGACTCCGGAAGGCGTAAAAATTACAAGTTTGATGGGCCCATTCGGATCCTAGTTGTCGTTTGGCTCGACGGCATTTCTTCTTGATTGGGATCCAAAGGCGGGATCATTATTCTTTCAGGTCCTTTCTTGATGATCCCATCGTTTCTCTTGGACTACCTTTTTTTTTTTGATGCAAGGTATCCTCCGTGGAATTGAATCGCCCGCCAGATCTCAAGCGATAGTGATAATCATTGATTGATTGATTGTCCCCGGAATGACAAAAAAGCCGTTAAAAAAAGGGTTCTCGACTTCAGGAGTCGAGAAAGGAAAAACGTTAAAGACTTGAGAGAACATGCCATTCATATACCACTCGCATACAATCTGATCTCCCTCGACCAAGCTGGTAATGAAGTACTTGATAACTCTCGGCCGGATAGGAATTCTATGTATTGGACCCTCGTCGCACCATCGGTCTTGACTTCTCAAATCAATGGCACATCCTTCATAAACCCCGCCGCCCTTCCGTGGTTCCATATGCTCCCGAGAAGAAATCATGAACTTATCGACGTAGTGGTGCTCACTTGACCACCACTTGTCCAAGTCTGCATTCGACCTTGAAACCAGAACCAAAATTATGTTGGCAAAACTTGGTGCCTTTGGCAGGCCAAGTCTACACTCATGTTCCATTTCATTATATGGAATACAAGACCTTGTTGTTTGAAATTAATATCCGGCGCCTAATCGTGAAACAAATATTGTCCGATTGCGGCATGCAAAAGATAAGGAACCCGAAAATATCTAGCTTCGGTCATATCCAGACACATCTTATACCACCGCCAATGTCGCCTTTTTCATAAAAATAGGGTGGGGTCTTCGATCATATCCATGGCAAATAGTGCCCGCAGAGCCAGCGCTAGTTCGGACCACGAACCCCTTGGACCTAAGGTTACCAAGAAGGGAGAGAAGCTATCGTCGTCTTAAATGGCACCAACCCGAATCCAAGCTTCCGCCCGAAAGTGCCATAGCACGTTTAGGAAAGGGGCAGTTTTGGCGTTATGTTTAAGCCGTGTTGATGTAAGGTTGGCATAGCCGGTTCAACACCTTCATGTCATCCTCATCATCAAGCCATCTTCTCCTTATAGTAATTAAAAAATTATGACATGCATTGGATGCAACATTGCATAATTCGTGATGCCTTCTTCCAACGCCGCCGTCTCTTTTAGGACTGTGGCATAATCCTTTGCATCCTGCATTTTTGAACTCCTAATCTTTCTTGGCAGGATTGTCCCATCCGGATTTTGCCCTCAGCCAGGTCGAAGTTTCTTTGTCCATGAGGCCCTGTATCCTTTTCATGAATGTAAATGGTGAATGTGCTCCAAAATACCTTTTGTTACTGGTGTGCATTCTCGTGCTTCCATATGGCATTCTTGTGCATGAATCGTGTAGTGCATGAATAATGTTGTCCCCAAGATCGAAGTCCGAAAACCTTAAAACTCTAGATGGAGGAAAATCAGAAAGACAGGAGGGAGAATAGTCTGCGGGATAGTGAGAGTAGAGCAAGCGCTAGCACATAACGGCCTTGTCGTCACATTCGGTTTACCGGGTGCGTCGATAGGTTTAGGTTTAGATTTTGTTTTTTAGTTTAGATGTTGTCGAGCTCTTCGCAGTTGCTCTGAGCTCTCATTCTCCTTTCTTGAGTCGGAGCTCACGAGGTTTTTCTTTGCGGTGACTTTTGTTCTTCGGTGCCGAGCTCACGAGGTTTTCTTCAGATATGAAAACCTAGCGAGACTTTACAATGCTCAAAGTTCAAATTTTCACCTTGTCTTTTATTTGTCGAGATCCTTTTATAGAAGATTGTTTGCTCTAGCTTTCTCGGTTTAATTAATTTACAATTCCTATATTTCTACATGTGAGATTGCACCTTCAATATGGCATATTTTGTGCATAACCATAGCTTAAAAGAGCTATAAGATTTATATGCTAAATAAAGTATATTCTTTAGGATCATTATTGCATATAAAATTAATAATTTATAGTCAAAGGCTTTAAGATATTTTATCTTCCTCATGTTATGAGCCTTGGACACATTCTTCTCATATATCAATAAATTTTGCAACTCACATTCAATGTCCATAATCCAAAGGCAATGTGAAGGTTGTCAATGACAATTTTATGGGATAAATAAAGCATTTATTTGTCTCGATTTGCCTTCTAGAGTCATGTGGAGCCAAGGCACCTTTTAGAGAATCTCATTCAATGGGAATTATAAATAATGGCTATATTAATATGCAAATGGAAACATCTCCTCCAAGAATTGGGTGGGATGTGCTGTTGAGGGGAGAAAGAGTAATATAATACTTATCAGAAGGTCTTATTTGAAAGGTCCAAGAAGCTTGTTTCATCCAACTAAATTAAAAATATATAACATGCCATAAAAAGGAAAACTTGATAGAAGCATTCTAAAGATTATTTGAAGGTGCAGCTCTTGCAAGCAATGGGAGTGTCTGCTAGCAAAGCTCTAACCATCGGAGTATCTACAGGAAAACCTCTTGCTATGGCCATAGGAGTATCTACAGGAAAACCTCTTGCTATGGCCACTGGGATAGGTATTTCAGCATCGGCCTCATTTGCCATTGCAATTGCAGCTACTAAAACTCATGGAGATTGTAATGTTAGTGAGGAGGTAAAGCTATTACAAAATTTCTGGAGTCCTCAATCTAGTGTCCTTACCTCCCTTTCTTATTGTCAAGATGGATCTCATGATTTCCTTGTCCTTTGCATGCATAATCAACGTCATTTATTGCTTGATGCCCGTAAAATCGCTACTTCACAAGATACAGGCATTCGAATTTCTAGAATAGCCCACATGCCAGATTGCCATATTCTTCATGTTGTCAATGTTAAGTGTAGAATGGGACTAACTGATGTTCTTACGGTGCTACTAAATGATGATCCCTCTTATAATTCTTTTATAAACAATGATTGGAATTATGCTCTCAGTGCTGCTCTCAGGCTTTTGTCACATATTTGTGATCAAAATGATATAGATAATTTTGATAAGCTTACCCTTCGCGAGGAGGCTAAGAATCTTGAAGGTCTTGTTCGGAAGGTCCATTGTGAAAGTCAAGGTAAGATTGGTACCGTTGCTACAACAGTAGTTGGTCTTGGAAACCAATTTGGGGGCCATGTTCAACGAATTTTTCCCCAAGTTTCTCATTGCCACCATATAGAATAGAGTAAGATATAATTTCAGATGGTATGATTTCGACATTGATCAAATCGCTTCTTTTTGTTGTACTAGTTAATGATTTGCTTATCCTTCCACTACTTGTGGATTATGGCTGTAAAGTTGTGTAATATCAAAACTATTAGTATTCTTCATAGTGCCCTTTTTTTATCGTACTTCGTATTGTTATAGTACTTACAACAAAATAGCTTTTGATTTCTTGGTTGACTAATCCATCGTATCTTAGAATGAATTGTATACTAAACTCTCTATCTTGGCTTTGGAAAGCTTACGAAGCTTAATATTTATAGTAAGATCCAAGCTTGAAGTCGTCTTAAACATGTTAAAGTCCATAATGAATGACATATACATAATGTTGAGATATGCAAACAAGAATTTGGGGCTCTTATATTACAAAAATCATTATTGCAATTTTAATATAGATATTTTCTCCATCATTATTATTACTCAACACAGATCACATATATGATTTCATTTAACTATTCTTTATAATGTACAATGGATGGTATAAGAATATAATAGAATAAAATAAATTTTAATGTTCAAGTCAATTGGCTATAGAACTCATATAACGAAGCTAGTATATCCGTTATAATGCTAGTATATCCATTACTTCTATGATAAAAAACCCATGCCTTGAAATGTTTTCAAGAAGGATAAGAAGAAATTATGAGGTCATGCCACATTTGCAACACCCTATTGAACATATGGGGCACAAATATCCATTACTTCTATGATAAACAAGGTCTTTTCGCATGCTTTGACGGAGGTTGCCCTCCATGGGCGAGGGGTGAAGTGGCTTAAATCATACTTCAAAGTCATATTTTCACAATCAATTAAAATTGCTAATTCAAAACAATAGAATACTTGTTACCATGAGACTATGAAAATTGGCTTGAAGAAATCTTTGGTCCTCGTCATGAAACAAGGATTGCAGAAGCATAAGGACAAGTCTAGTAGAGGAGAGAATGGAAACGCATGTTTTCTTGGCATAGAAATGAGAGAACTCCTTGAAAGCGGCATATGATGTTAAATGCTAGTGAGCATAAGATGTTCCTTGGATAGAGATCATTTTGTTGACGTTGTTGATGTTGTTGATGTATGTAGTTGTTTGTTCTAATACAGAAGTTATATAGGCGTAACGAAGAATGTCAATTAATAGCCTTGTTTGTAGGAAAGTGACATTCTGTACATTGTCTTCATTGAGTGTTACAATTTACCTGTGTCTATGTAAGGTTAGTATAGGTAAGTTATGCTACCATCGCATTCTATGTAATATGGGTTTCATGTTGACGTAAATTTGCATTTCATTATAACCATATACACGAAGGAAGGCTAACTTTTAAGTGGAGATAAAATCTAGACTGGATGAATTGACGTCATTGGGGCCACGAGGAGGGCATGATCATAAGGGAAATGACCGACTTAATTGCACGGTTGCAGTTGTGATTTTTGAGGGTAAGGATTTCTTTTTAAGACTGGCAATGTTGGTAATGCTTTAAATGACTAGAGTGTAGTTTGTTTACTAATAATATGTGCACTAAATTTCGATGGGTTTGCATGACGGGGCTTTGCATTTAGCATACCTATGCTTAAAATGCTTTGCAGATTATAGTTTGATCTTTTAGTTATCTCAAATTGCTAGTGATAATGTATGTTGCGTTGTGTGGTCTTGATGAAGTTGTGTAGGTAATGATTATGGGTATTTTGTTTATGCATGATTTGTTTTAATGGTTTTGTTTCAGGTAGTTAATGCTTGATTTGAATTCTAGAATTTGGAGTTTGCAAACGATGGATGCATGAAAGTGAGGCCTACTTACATTTATTGCATCATGTGAATAAAGAACCACGTGAAATAGATAGTGGAATTGTCGGATCCTAAGAAACATATAAAATAATGTATGAAGAATCCAAATAGAAAAAAAGGAAGGGGGCCGGGGGAAAGGAAGGATGCAAAAGGACTTAGGAACTGTCAATTGTTTTGCATGTCAATTTTGTTTTGTATGAAATTCATTGCTATTGGAAGATGATTTTGCTTGACTTATTAAAGCATCAATGGCGACCTTCCTTACCATAACAGGCATGGCGAAGAATGTAAATATGTTGGATTGCATATTCCTCCAAAAGTGCTTTCAAAGTATTTGCGTCTTCTTCAATATGCCATTTTTTGGGGAGGTTTTGTTGATTCTAAATCCATCAATAGACCTCCCAATGGGCAACCCATTGATGCATTAGCATCTTGTTTATATGTAAAGTCTGAGTAAGCTATTTTTGGTCAGTCTAAGCCAATCGATAATGACACATGTATCTCTAGTTATTCATGTTATGCTCGATTGTTTGCTTCCGCTTTTCGCTCGATGTTCCGCTTTCGGTTCTTTATGCTTTCCGGGTCGACGTTCTTCCGGTTGTTAATCCTGCACGGTCTATGTTGCTCGTCTCGGCTCCACTTTATGTAATATATATACATGAAAACAACCTAATTCTACCCTACTTTACGTTGGGGGAAAGGCCCTCTCTACCTTTTTCGGCAAGGAAATGGTCCAAAGGGCCATTCCCCATACAATGTGGGAAAGAATTTGAGCTTTGGTTGGGAACATGAGGGCCATTCCCCATACAAAGTGGAAAGAATCCAATCTTTAGCTCGAAAAATTTTCTGAAACCCCTACAACCTGCCATGTGAATTTTTGAATTCATAGCACAATTTAGAAGAGGAAAATTTCCTTTCTTCTTTCCACCTTTGGTTGGGGATCTTTTAAGTGAAACCTTGTAGTGTGCCATGGGGATTTCGTAATTCATAGCACAGCTTTAGAAGAGGAGAAAATTTTCCTTCGTGTAGGAGTCAATATTTTCTTCTTTGAGAAATCAGAGGGGAAGTATGTAGCTAGTAGATTGGGTTAGGGCCCCAAGTTGATGCTATATGGCACCAAAAACCTCGATAGATGGAGGCAACATCTGAAAATCTGAACTATGCGGGTTTGTCTTCTAGTTTGCAGATTTTGTCATCTAGCAGTTGTTGTTTTGTCTTCTTGTCTTCATCCTCGGTTTCGAGTTTTCAAAACTTGGGTCTGTAATAGGAATGGCTGCTCAAATTGAGGTTGGGTTTGGCTGACATGGCAAGCTCAGAAATTCAAAAGAATGGTGTAATGGGAATTCGCCCTTAGATCCAGCAGGAGACTAAGGGACTTGCCGATTGTGCTTATAGGGTTTCCCTAACCAAGATTCTACCTCAAAAATATGTTTTCACATTGAGTGAGATTTACCATGGTCTGTCCACATTTTAATAGATCTCCAATTCTTTGATGTATTAGTTGGGAGGGGGTAAGGAAGACAAGGAGGCACTTTCGGTCTTCCAAACCAACTTCTTCGTATTGAAAATGTCACTAGATAAATCAGAATATTATATGTTCAGACATATGTTGGCCATTGAAAGTCAAAATGCATTTTCTGTCTTCCAGACCTCGAAACAGTTTCTATTCCCATTTGCTCAACCGAAGCTTTCTGAACTCGAACTCCGCTATGAAGTTCACTTGCTTCTCCCCAACCGGGTAGAATTTGAAAATCAAGTTCAACCCCGAAAAAGAGGTTTTGTGAGGTCCATACGAGTGGATGTTTATGACCCCCTTGATACAGTTGATCAGAGTTTAATAAGAACGCTTGGAATTCTTTTGGCTACTTCCTGCCCATGAATTTGGCTCACTGTTAGAATAAAATGTACACAATATTGCATCATCGCATGATATACAATGATTAAAAAAATGCAAATAGAAGCAACAAATATAAATAGATTGCAATTTGTACAAGCTACAAATCTTGCAAATTTGAGCAGCACCATGCAATTCAATCCGAAAATTGAGAAATCCTAGAACATCGGCTGGTAAACAGGATGACAATATATTCATCCAGAAATCCACTTCATATGTAAACAAGGCTATCTCAGAATCCAGTTTATATTGCAAAATCATATTGCAATATCACGGAAGCTACCGGGGCATGCTTGTGTTTACACCTTCGGCATAGGTGGGAGTCTCTTTGGTTAGCACCAAAATACTAATTCATCTTGCCGATAAGATCATTAATCTTGTCTCCCGATTTTCAACACCTCCAATATCATAAACACGAAGGCTTTTCTTCTTTGATCTACTAAGGGGAGAGCTCGGCTTAAATGGCCACGTAAAGTTGCTTACTTACGTGGAAGTCGGTGCAACAAGAGAAATCTCATGGGCAATATCCTCCATACAAATAATGCCATATTTACCAAAGCTACCGCACAACTAAGCTTCCATCAATCCAAGATACTTGCAATTCACAACTAACGAAAAAGATTCTTTAACAACTAGCACAATACATATTGAATACCTCTTCAATAATAGAATTATCAACAAGAGCAGCTCTGGCGTCACGGCCTTTCCATAACCCACGTTTGTAAATTCGCTCCTTCACGCTTTTAAGATTTGGATAGTCATAGAGAACCATTTCAATATCGCATTGCATTAAATATAAGAATGTACACATTACCCATAAGTGACATAGGGTTCCATCATCGTAGCATTGTCATTGTAGCCTTGTAGACCTTTAGGAAAACTCCATTTAAAGACACGAAGGTAGAAGCGGGGGAAGAAATGTCAACAATCACTTTACTAGATAATTTTCAATCCCACAAGAGAAATTCAAAAATGACGACTCTATCCGATGGAGCCACGGCCAGATGCAAAATCTTCGCTCATTTTGGGTGCATGTCTTTAATCCTAATGACAAATTCGAAATGTCAACACCACTTACTTGATAATTTTCAGCCACTCAGAGAAATTCAAAATGACGACTCTACTACGATGGAGCCGCTAGCAGACGCAAAAATCTTCCTTCATTTTGAGTCCAACAAATGCTCACCAAAAGAGATTACAAATAGTAATTTAGTTTCGGTTCAACACAAAAACCCGTCTTTGCATTTAGCTTTTGCCCTATTCAGTTGATTTTATCATATTTCCGAAACGAAAGAGGAAGAGATGTACCGGGCATCGAACTTTGAAGAAGACTATATGAGAAGCACAAACGGCACATCAATTGAAGTGATCAACTCTTGACGCAGAACTCGGATTCGGGAAAACTCGAAGCTGGCAAAGATACTTTGGTGCCCTATAAGGTCCAAAGCTAGTGTAATGGAAGAATAGGAGAAGGGCGAGGGAAGACTTGGGTTAGGGGACGGCCGTGCGTAAATCTGCAGAGAAGGCTTCACCGAGGATGAGGATCTCTGTCACGGGAGAAGCCTGGAGCACTCAAAATACTTGCCACTGCAAGAAGAGACCTCTCCCTGCTAGCGGGCTTCGAGAGCGGCTGCCCACCAACGTAAATGACCGAAAGCATTTACAGACCAATCATAAGTTTTTAGTAAATACCAAAGATAATCCTAGGGATATTCTAGCATATACCTAGGATATGCCAAAGTTCATTAAGGGTTTGCCCCCTAGGGGCAACCCAAAACCCATGCCTTGAAAGGTTTTCAAGAAGGATAAGAAGAAATTCTTAGGTCACCAAAGATAATCCTAGGGATATTCTAGCATATACCTAGGATATGCCAAAAGCCCACAAGGGTTTGCCCCCCTAGGGGCAACCCAAAAAAACCCATGCCTTGAAAGGTTTTCAAGAAGGATAAGAAGAAATTCTTAGGTCATGCCGCATTGGCAACACCCCATTCAACACATGGCGCACACACCACATCCACATTGCTTTGTTGGGTCTTGCTATCAACCACGTTATACTGAATGTGACTCGCGGCGGTCTCGAACTCGAGACATCTTTCTTTTGGGACTATTATGTTACCACTAGACCAAATGCCAAGACATGTTCGAAGGGAAAAAAATCTTTCCATTAATAAGTTAATAATGACACTAAAAAGTCAAAAAGTACAATAGACCAGATTGTGAAAATAAGCTCATTGCTCTTGCTATTTCAACAACTGAAGACAAGAACCCAACGTCCCAAATTTTTGTGCAGCCAGATCATACATAGTAGGGGCACAAAAAAGTTTAGAAATTGTGAAATATGGAGGTAATGTAATAATGGTTTATGATAAAAAAAAAAAAGGACACCCAAAAGGTGTACGGTGTTCATTCTTGAGACTAACTGACAACACCGACACAATTCTACCTCTTATGGCAATTACGGTTGCTTCCATCTACCTCCATCCGCATGTAGTGGGATCATGTACAAAATGTCATATGTGGTATGAAACAATTGAGAACTGCAACACAAACCATTACATTACACGCATTAAAATTAAATTCCCCCTTAAACCCCCTTTTGTTTGGGTGCATATTCACACGGGGGGTGACTCGCAACGAGAGCCGTTGGATAGGCATATTCACCCCCTTATTCCTTAATCTACACCGCATACACAAAATTCCTCGCTTGTGGGGTATGGATGTATAGAAATTATGATCTTGTATAACAAGATTTGCAAAATACTATAAGATTTCAAGCAATATACTATATGGTGTTGATTTTGTACATGCAATACATAATTAAAAGGGCTCTCACGCCCCTACGTCACCCCCTCGGTGAATATGCACCCAAAGAAAAGGGGGTTTAAGGGGAATTTAATTTTAATGCGTGTAATGTAATGGTTTGTGTTATAGGTTAAAAAATTTTTTTGCCTTCGGGCAATGAAAATTGTCTATGATTGTTGTGTACATCGCTATAGGTTCTTGTGCCTAAGACAGTGTGCTCCTACAGACTATATCTCTAAAAGAGTGGTTTCCAACTGAAGAGCAAACAAATCATGTGAAACCTAAATATTTCAGTCTAAATATTTTGAAAGGGAATAAAAACATGCCTCAACTATACGCTACAACTAATACAAGGCTTGCATTAAGTCACAAATTTTGCAAAAAGGATGTAGACCAAGCTAACGGATAATACACATAATAAATATGTAGGAAAATCTTAGTTGAAGAAACATGTCCGTAAATAGGTATGCATACAAATGGCATGCATACAAATTGCAAAAAGCTAAATTCTAACATATCCAAATGAAATGGATTGTAATGGATATAGATCAAAACCTTCATGGTCAAGATATGCCCGAACGTAAAACCAAAGAATAGATGCACCAACCGAAATGGCCAAAAAGATAAGACCCAAGGAAGCTTCGATTCATAAGTGAAACCAATCTGCAGCTATTAGGTTTTCTTTAACAATCTAATAACAATCGATGTGTGGCATCTACGAAGATGTTGGCAACTCAACACATTACTGAAATCTCAGTGACAAAGTGAGCTTGGGACAATTTTTTCGTCATCCTAAATCATGCATGTGTCAGTGGCATTAAGCCATTGATCTGCAATTCATTAAAGACCTTTGTGCCATGGCCTTGTAGGACGTAATTAGCTGTGTTTATCATAGTAGATAATAGATGTACTGTGAATAAAATACGCGGCTTCAAACCTGGTAAAAAAAGAACAAATATGGCTTAGGACATTTGCAAGCCTTCCATCTGTTGTGCTTTTGAAAGTGCATGCTGCTATGAGCAGAAAAACCCCAGCAGCAACTATTCCAATAGTTTTGAGGCTGTGGCAAGGGATGAACAAAATGATCATTTTATGTCAGATTATGTCAATAAATAAAAGAAAAGAAAGAAATAGTATCTTACCTGATTTTGGAACCCGAGAGCTTCCAGAGGAAGAAGCAGAAAGGGGGGAGGGGCTGAGGAAAAATCCCGCCATATCCTTCCTCATATCGCAGTATAAGACTTCGTATGCTTTCGTAAAATTATGTTTTCCACAACCAACTTGCACTCCCAAATTTCCGCTTTTGTTTGCCCCGATACCCGTTGAATGCAAGGCTCAAGAATGTCTCCAAATAATTCCTTGCATAGTTGAGAGGCTGCCCAAGTCTTCACGAACCGAGGAAGAAATTCCTTGCTGCATACTCGAATTTTGGCAGCATCGCTCCTGCCAAAATCAAAGACCCAAATCAAAGACCCTGCTGGAAATGCGAAGCCTGGAAACAAGACGAAATATGAGATATGGAAAATGCCTTGTTGGAATCGGGCGATAAATCGACCCTTGCAGAGGAATCGTAGGCAAAGGATTTGCTTAAGAATCTCATACTTTTTTGCAGAAACCATCCAAGACTTGGTTCTTCTACTGGCTATGGCGGCCCCTTTCTGGAACAATAGGGCCTTATAATCTGAATATAGACCCAAATCAAAGACCCCTATTGAAATGCTGGCCAGGAAATAAGACGAAATATGAGATATGGAAATCGACCCTACTTGAGAAGAATCATAGGCAAAGGATTTGCTCGAATTTTGGCAGCATCGCTCCGCCTTTATGCCTGCAAAACCAGGAAATACCTAAATGGCTTCAGCTAACCCTAAAGTAGCACAAATGAGCCCCTCGCCATGCACACCACTTCTAAATAAATCATAGAAATACAAAACAATGGGGATAAATTTTAAATAAACCATGGAAATAAAAATAAAACCCTGCTAAAAAGGGGGTAAACCATTGAAGATATGGATTTCAAGAAAAAAATACGGGGCGCACTCTAGAAGTACTGATTAGTATGCCTCGCAGAATACCCCCATCAAATCATATAAAAACCATAGCAAAACCCGTACAAAAATACAAAAAAAACCCCCTGTTATTTTGCTACATATTCATGGCTACCCCCATGTCATTCAGTTTCAAATCAAAATTCTTACTATGAAACATGCTCTTGTCCATTGCAAAAGAGTCCAATGTCTTGTGGTTACTCTTACAATAAATTTCAAGTTGTCTAGTGCTTTCTTGAGTGATTATCTTTCTTATATTTCGTGTATTTATTGTACAATTTCAAAAGATAGATAGATAGATAGTATTTTAATGTCACACCACTAGGCAGCATCCAACTGGACATGTGACCACACACCACACTACATTGCTTGATTGGGCCCCCCAGCCCCAACCACTTTTACATTATGTCGTGGGTTTTGACACCCAACAGTTCGATGCGATTCGGGCGATGGAGAATACAAATAAAGAGCTTGATCTTCGGCATTTGCAATGTCGTCAAAGGCTATCGATACACAATGTATGCAAGTGGGTAGTACTTCCTTGTTGAGGCATGCTTCCTACATAGAATAGATTTGTAGTTTGCTTTCTTTTTTTTTTTGTTTATTAAGTAGTTAATAAAGTGTGGAAATTTGACTAAAATGTTACTCAATGCTTTGGTGGTTGTGGTATTTATATCTTGATACATCTTCAAATGTGAACACGTGATGTTGCTAGTACTTGGTTCTTGGGGAATGTTGTTTTGTGTTTGCATGTAGAAAGAATGCAATAATGAGTGTGACAATCTGACAGAATACCAACAAGACCTTAATGCCATCTCACCATGGATGCTAGGTCAACATAGCAAGGGCTACTAAGGGCAATGCTGCTAAAGCAGTATATATAATTTGACAAGCTTTCATCAACCCCACCAAAGCCTAGGACCAACATGCTTATTTTTGATGATGCAGAACTTGAAGGATCGCAAGTATCACAATCACAACAAAGATATAGCTCAAAATTGCACAAAAACAACACATAGTGTAGTTAGAAATGCTGATTGTGTGTCGGCTACCAAAAAAAAAGGTGCATTGTTGCAATGAGCTTGGTAACTTGTTTTATCAAGAAGAAGAAAATCATGTTCTATGCATTAGTGCTTTAGTTGTTTATTATGATTATGTGAAAGAGCAGGAGTTCAATATCATTCATATACATGCAAATCACAAAAAAAGATTAAAAAGATTCACATGTTATATTTAGTTATTAACTGCCAATAGTTATGTTTTGTCTTTGACTATGACTATGATAGTGGTGATTTTAAGCAAGAGATCTACAATTGGCATTTCAGACCAGCTTACAATATTATATGTAAGAAACCAAGTGGATTTTTTCATAGGTCAGACTCACAACCACCATGCAAAAAAATGCCTACCGAATTAGCTTATTTAGGATAATCGTAAAGAAACTTAAAGATTTATTATTAGTTTATAAACAGCTCTTTCTAATTGTGAGAGTACATCAAAATCATGTACACAATCATGAATCCTATGGTCATGCATTTACTTAGACAAATTTGAAGAATATAAAGGCATTATTTTTCTTGCTAACAATGTTTTTGCACGTTTTCGAAAATATATACATGACTACATATGCTGTTTCGAAGTAGAATTTATGAAATTACCATTTTTTAAATCAATTATCCTGCCATATAAACCATGTACCTATAACATAAGCTCCTATTCTGACTATAAATGGAGGGACAAGATAGGAGGCACTTTCAACTTCTCTCTGTGGCTACTTCGACTGCAACATTCCTTACCTACAAAAGCAAATAAAACACATTTTTTATGGAAAGGGTATAAAATTATGATAGGCACAAGGTTTTTGCTTATAAAGGCTTATGGTCACCGCATACCATGCACTATGGAAGGAAAAAATGTAACTGTTCATTAGTTTCCTTGATTTAATAAGGAGAATTGAGGATTTCCATTGCATTTGACTTAGTATTAAATGATTTACGATCATCAAGTAATCTTAAAAGACTTTTTAAGGTAGGATAACAACATGTCATATGTGTTAACGTTGAAATGACATAATATATGCACTATCATGCTCCGAATCCTTGAGGTAGGGTTGTCCGCCATAGCTTTCCGAGTCCAACGCCTCCAACCTTTTTAGGACTTTAGGGTTAGCTATCTGGACATGACTTTCCAGCCCTCAGTTCCATGCCCAACAACCTGAACTGTTAGATCTACGACGGCATTGAAAACATTTATAAGGCTAAGAGGGTAAGGCGGTTGTTGTCCTAACATTCATAGGATTGGACTTAAATAGCTTGACAACGAAAAACGACTTCCAGCTACGTTTGTACAACCAAATTGTGCCTCCTGCAATACACAAAGCTTGTGATAGAATGCAAGCATGAAGCTGTCTTCGACATATGAAGTTGGAAGATATAAATCCAAATTTTGCTATATATTTCTTTGCTGCTTGAAAGACATGTATGCCAAGTGTAACTTAGAGCTGTAAAGCCAGTTGCTATTCTGGGAAGCAAAATTAGGAGGCGAAAAACATTCCGGAAGGGGGTTAACTTAACTGACATTATTCAATGGAAAATGGCCCATCTGTCAGTTAAGACAAAAAAAAGTCTCTTATTCACTAAAAGGTGACATTAGGGATTTTTTGAGATCATAAAAGGGCCTTCTAAGAACTGCTGACTAAGCTATATGAACTACCAATCAAAATTAATCCGATTCGGCCAAAGCGATTATAACTAACTCACTGGATCACATTTTCTAGCATAAGTGTTGATAGAAAAGTCCAAATGAGCTCTTGTTTGGTGCAATAGATAGATCTCATTGAGATCTTTCCAACCTTGGGTGGTTTGCATATCTTTTAGCCCTGTAGGATAGTAAAAAATGGTAAAAACCATATTTTTTGGAGTTTTGACAACCATAAGTGGTTAAAATATGTGCAAAGCACCTAAGGTTGGAAAGATCTCAATGAGATCTATCTATTGCACTAAACAAGAGCTCATTTGGACTTTTTTAGCAATAGTTATGCTAGAAAATGTGATCCAGTGAGTTAGTTATAACAGTTTTGCTGACTGGACCCGTCAGGCTCTGATTTCTGATTGGTAGGTCATTTATCTTCATTTGGCTTTGTTGGCATGTTTTGAAGGCCCTTTTTTAATCTCAAAAAAACCCTAATGATCCCACTCTCACCTCCTTCTCGCACCTCTCACCCTCTCTCGCCATTTCTCGCACAAAAAATCTATCATGTAGGAGCCCTCCCTCCCTCCCTACCTCCCTCTCAGGAATGAAGAAACGAATTTTTACATTTTATATTAAAAGATTAAAAAGTACAATATGTTACACTGCTTGTAGAGAATTATTACATGAGTAATCTCGACATCTTCATTCTCTACATGCATGAATTTACTAATTGCTCACGAAGGCGATACCCTTGAGAAACTCATAAGGCCTATCCAATCATAACCCGATTAAGCAAGACGATATGTAGTTGCCAAGAGGCACTTGGAAATAATTGCCTCATCCAAGGGTACTTGCAAATAATCAAACAACCAAAATAAGAAGAAGATATATCGCCTTGCTCCCAACAAGGCCTAGAATCATATCTGTATGAGAGCAGCCAAATAAAATAAAATTCAAGCATCAGTACCTGATCTTAGAACACAGTTCAAATGTAGCAATGTTTGAGCAAACCATATCCAGTGGATTGGTATCAAGGAAAATTTGGCATCAGTACCAAATTATATTCAAGCTTCAGAACTTGAATGGCTTCTTCGATCATAGCAGCAATTGAAAAAGCAAACAAGGTGCTAGGAAATTCCAAATATTTGCCAATCTAACATACAACCTATTTTCTGAACCACTTCAACGTAACTCAGTGACAGGCCTTGCAATTTCTTTGACATAAGAATCTTCCTGATACATCAAATGCAAAATCCGGTTCTTCCTGCTAGCAAGAAAGAGCAGAAAGGAAGGGCGATAAACTCACTTCTTTTTAAAAGAATGAATTGTGATATCCTCTGATGAAAATAAAACCCAAAGAAACATCTTTACATAATCTTGCAGATCTGTTCTTCGCCTTATGGGCCCGCATCCAAATGGAACTCTTTCGAAGTCTCAGATGAAAGACAAAGTGCGAAGTACCTCCTCGCACCAAAGAACACATCCTCGTTAGAGGATACTTTACACAAGATTGCCACCGAAAAAGATCTTGAAGAATCACTCCAACAGATTTTGTCCCTCAATTCTCATGGAGAACAAATCCATCAACCCCGCTCAAAAAGCCACAAATCTTTCTTCAAGAGCAATCAGTGGTGATCGGGAAGGGAGGGCTGCTGCTCCTAGTCGACCAAGAATAAGCGCCACAGGCACTAACGACATTTTTCACTCTCTCTCTCTCCCTCTCCCTCTCCCTCTCCCTCTCCCTCTCCCTCTCCCTCTCCCTCTCCCTCTCCTCTCCCTCTCCCTCTCCCTCTCCCTCTCCCTCTCCCTCTCCCTCTCCCTCTCCTCTCTCTCTCTCTCTCTCTCTCTCTCTCTCTCTCTCTCTCTCTCGTGTGTGGCGGAACCCTAGGCGCTGGTTAAGGCTCTCTGAGAACTACGTTAGTTGCAAATAAAATTGGATAGGAAGCCTTTGTTTACAGCAGGGATACATCATCGTGATGTGTTCTGAAATCCAAGAAGACTTCGTTTGGAAACGGGGCAGCAAAAAGACACTAGGGCTAAGAAAATAAAAGCCTCTAAAGGCGTAATCCAACCCAAAGAAAATTGAGTCGGATGGGGAGACCTCTCAACCCGAGATTTCACCGGCGAAAATCATGGCGTAACTAGTAAAGTTTCGGCGGAATCGGCAATGAGAGAGATCAAATTGTTGGAAGAAATAAAAAGTTTGAGGTCTGAGAATGAAATACTACGATCCAGCTTTGCACAGCTCCAAATAGAATTGAATGCAGTTAGGGAGGAAGTATCAGATTTGAAAGAACAATCGGCGAATTGGGAAATGATGCAAAGAATGAATGAAATCAATAATTTACGAAACCTGCTTTTTGATGAATATGTAGAATCACAAGACAGAAAACAAAGGGCACCGAACCTCAGAATTGTTGGATTACCGGAGAAGGAAAATGAGAATACTAAGGAAGTCGTCACAAAATTCCTTAAGGAAAATATGATGGTAACCAACCCGAGCTTACAGACGCTTTGGAAATAGGCAAAAGGATATGGGTACCCGTCATGTGCTGCTCAAGTTCTCAAATAGAGAATCAAAATTTCAGGTTTTAAAACAGAGATTCACTCTTAAAGGAAAGTTTATCTGGATTAATGATGATTTAACTAAGGAGCAACTGTGAGAGAAGAAACAGGAAATTCTGAAATTCAAGGAAGCAAAACAGAATAATCAAAATGTCAGATGGGCAAAAGGGAAGGCCGTAGTCATGGATTAGGAAAAAGCGGGAGGTCTTAACATTATGATATGGAATATAAACATATTAACTACGGAGAAAGTAGTCACTATGCAAGAAAACTTAGACAAAATAGATATAGCATGTTTTGTTGAGACCAAGGAACATGAACTCTATGCTCTACCAAACATCACAGGCTTTGAGTTATTATATTCAGTTAAAAATAAAAGATTTAGAAGTATGGATAACGGTAACGGTGGAATTGCGTGTTACATAAGGCCACAGTACAGAGATTAGCGAAGATAAGAATGGGCAGTATATATGGATTGAGATAACTGGATCGCCAACATTATATTATTTAGCAATCTGTTACTTTGCACCAAGGCATATGAAGGTTTATGTTGAAACGGAAGCATCCCAAGAAAATTTGTTCTTTGGAATTGAACAAGATATAATGCACTTTCAGAGTAAAGGGGAAGTGATCATTGCCGGTGACTTTAATGGTAGAACGGGGAATCTGCAAGCATCAGTATTTACTGATTTGAAAGATCCTCTTTGGCTGGATCAAATGGATAATGACGAGTTCCAAGCTGGTGGTTGGGCCAGAAATTCATTGGATAATATTGTCATAAGGACTGGGCGACAGCTGCTTACTCTGTGTTGTAGTACAGGCTTGCTTATCTGTAATGGCTTAGCTCGCTTTCCAGGCACTATGCATACCACATGCCGCTCTCGGAGCACTGTGGATTATATGATCATGGGAGATCACACTCTAGACTAGATAATAGATTTCAAGATTGGGGAAGAACAATTAGAATCCGACCATTGTCCAATGACGATCATGATCCCAGTTAAGAGAATGGAGAGCAGCGCCAGTACTAGGATAACCCAGGAATACTATATGCGGCCCAGTTTGATGATAAATTATCAAGCAAAAGTGGAAGACATGTTACAATCCTTTGTATGGGATGATGATGTAACCATAGCTAGCCAACAGTTGCACGATCTGTTATCTTGTGCTGCCAAGGAGGTTTTTACCTCCAAGCGTGCCCAGAAAGGCCTTCCTTGTAAGTCATGGTATGATCAGACCTGTTATGCAGCAAAGACGACATGGAAAAGGAGCCCATTGCATCTTAAAGATACAAGGCGGAAAGAATATAGAGCAATAATAAGACAAAAGAAGCGGCATTTTATCAAGTCTAGGCAAGAGGAGCTATGTCAGAGGTATGTATCGGAACCAAAAAACTTTTGGAACATGCTTCGCAAAAAAAGACATAATGAATTTAGTCTCTCAGCAGATGTTTTATGGAAACATGTATATACCCTGTATCATCACCCAGCTTTAGCTAATGATATCGGGCAGCCCATAAGAGCAAATTTGTTAATTACAGAAGAGGATGTTTCATCAGGGATCTTTTGCCTAGCAAACGGTAAAGCTAGAGACATACAAGGTCTATGTGCTGAAAGCATCTAAAATGGGCTGGCCCGAATTTATCACATTGTGGCTGAATCTGCTGACAAAAGCCCTTAAGCATGGATTTCCCTTATCCTGGCAAGTAAATCGGGTGGTACCTGTGCATAAAGGTGGTTCTATCAATGAGATTGGGAATTATAGGACCATCCTAGTGAGTGGTCTGTTGCCAAAACTTTTAGCATCTATCCTGGAAACCAAAATAAGTATGTGGGCCGAGTCTAATGATAAAAGGCCGAGACACAAGCAGGGTTCAGATCAGGGCGATCTACTGTGGATCACCTATTGGTTTTGAAAGCAATTTTTGACACTGTGAAAGGGACGAAGAAACCAGCATATGTGGCCTTTGTTGATTTTAGAAAGGCCTTTGACAGGGTACCGAGGTCCCATTTGTGGGCCACATTGGAGAGACTTAATGTTCCACAGTGCAGGTTCTATATGAAAAAGTTTTGGTACAGTTATCACCGCCTATGTCATTAGAAAAAGGGGAATACATTGATAGTAATATTGGAGTTAAACAAGGCTGCCCGATGTCTCCTACCCCGTTTGGGTTATTTATAGATGGCCTTGAAGCATGGTTACACGATAATTGCCATGGTGGTACTGAACTTCATGGTTTTGTGATACAGTTGTTGATGTATGCAGATGATGTGGTTATTTTTGCCCGCTCACCAGAATGCATGCAGCGTCATTTAGATGGGCTCGCCCACTTTTGTGACTCAACTGGGATGCAAGTGAACTTGGAAAAAACAAGCGTCATGACAGTTGGCACACTTAAACAAGAAAGTTCTTTTAGATATAAGGACAATCTGGTAAGCACATGTGATTCTTACAAATACCTGGGGTTGATTTTTCATAGGAATCACAGGTGGAATGCATGCATTAATCAGCGAATTGATGGGGGGCATAAGGCTCTTTACACCATGCAAAGTTTATGTAGAGAAGCTCATTTGTGGGCTTGGACACTTAAAAAGAGGTTGTTTGATTCTTTGGTGCAAAGTGTTGTACTATATGGCTGTGAGGTTTGGGGGCCGAGCCTCCCAATGGGATTGTGGGAAGATATGGAGCAGATTTTAAAGAAATTTATAAAACTAGAATTGGGGGTGAAGGCCCAGACTCCCTACCCGATGATGTTGACAGAATGCGGTCTTCTACCGTTAGAAGAAGAAGAAGAAGAAGAAGAAGGAGAAGCCATGTTGAGGTGCATTCGCTATATGAAAAAAGTAATTAATATGGATGAGAACCGACTTCCTTATAAAGCATTTCTAGCCAGCAAAGATAAAGGTTGGTTCTGTGATGCAACAAGATGGCTTGGGAGATGGGATATTCAATGGAGTGAAGCAATACTAATTGAGAAAAACCTGAGGCAATGGCTTTACGCTAAGGTTCAAAAGAAGATGTGGTCACAACCAAAAACAAAAATGATCTTATACAGGCAACATATGAATCCTAGTTTGGAAGTTGCCAGGTATTTGGAAGATAATATCTCAATAAAAAAAAACATGTGATTGGTAGAATCCGCCTCAGCTCACACCATTTGGGTGTTGAAACAGGACGTTGGGGGCATATCATACCAAGAACAGAAAGATATTGTAAAGTGTGTGGTGAGGAGCAGGTAGAAGATGAATCCCATGCACTACTGAGATGTAGTGCATATCACTTATTACGAGAGCATCATGGGATACACTCTGATAATCTTCAGACCTTTTTTTCCTTAGGAGAAGAGAAAATTGGGGCATATTTAGTAGAGCTATTGCAATATAGAGAGATTTGTTTAAAGAGATTGAACTATATTTTAGAAGATGATGATAAGCTGAGTGAGAGTGACGAGCAAGATGAGGACTCTGAGACTCATCTGCTCTTCTATGATTATGAGTAATTTTTTATGTCTTTAGGCCTTTGAGGCCTCCCAAAGATTAATACACTACACTTCTCTCTCTCTCTCTCTCTCTCTCTCTCTCTCTCTCTCTCTCTCTCTCTCTCTCTCTCTCTCTCTCTCTCTCTCTCTCTCTCTCTCTCTCTCTCTCTCTCTCTATCTCTCTCTCTCTCTCTCTCTCTCTCTCTCTCTCTCTCTCTCTCTCTCTCTCTCTCTCTAAAATGAGAGATTATGAAAATAGATCTAAAGAAAGAAATTGACAACATAA
Organism: Isoetes taiwanensis; assembly: GCA_021234155.1. Taxonomy (NCBI): domain Eukaryota; kingdom Viridiplantae; phylum Streptophyta; class Lycopodiopsida; order Isoetales; family Isoetaceae; genus Isoetes; species Isoetes taiwanensis. Next base: position 803,437 of record JAJEKV010000036.1, on the reverse strand, counting down.
AGGCTGATCTTAAGCAAGAAATGGAGAACATAAAAGCCGAGTTGAGGGCGTAAAAGAACAACATGAATGCAGGCGAGAAACCAATGGCTATCTTGACCACAATGGATATGATGCTCATGATGACAACCTGCTTTATTGAATTAAAGCAGCAACTTACATGATTTCATTGAAGACCAAGAGAAGAAAAATCGACTCCTTAATCTCCGCTTGGTGGGCTTGCCCGTAAGAACATGCGAAAATACGAAAACAGAGGTAAGTCGGTTTTCAAAAGATAAACTTGGTATTCTTGATTGTGGAGTTCTTTGAAGCATTCCGAGTGGGCAAATTTTTTCATCCGGGAAACCTAGACATACCATTGTGAAGTTTGTAAGCGAGAGTACGAGAATGAATGTGTTAAAAAAAGAAGTGCACTCAAGGGTCAATCAAGATGGATAAACGAAGACTTTACTAAGGAGCAATTCATTCAAAGATAAAGCGTATGCGTAAATATAAAACCGCCGGGCAAAACGGTCGAAAAGCATATTGGAAAAAGGGAAAGGTAATTGTGGATAATTCGATGGAGGCATAGGGATTTGAGACCGCCCGAGATTGTGTCTTTGGAATATTGATTCCATTAATCGAAGATAAAGTAGATGTAATCAGTTTTTTGCTTGAGAATGTTGATGTTATTTTTTTTCTAGAGACATGTGAACATGAAGAAAAAGGTTTACCAGAGATAAATGATTTTATGTTGCTTCACTCTGTATGGTATGAGAAATCATGGAGATTAAAGGGGCATGGCGGAGTTGCATGTTATGTAAGAAAAAGTATTAGGCATATGATAAAGCTAGTATTGCACTATGGTTCTATGCAGCATATTTGGATTGAAATCCCAGGACAGTATGGAAAAAATTTTGTTGCAGGATGCTATTTTCCGCCACGTGGTTCACCTGTGTATAATGCTGGGAATATGGACAGGGATGATCCCTTTTATCAGTTAGAACAAGATGCCATGTGGCTCTTACAGGAAGGGGAGGTTGTGCTAATGGGTGATTTTAATGGAAGAGTGGCAAACAAGCAGGCAGCAATAACAAGTACAGAAGGTGATCCGGTGTGGGTGGTAATGTTAGATGAGTTGGAGGTAGAGGAGCAGGGTTGGAATCGTAACTCTCAGGACAAAGTAAGGTGGCCCACTCCACAGGGTAACCATGTACTTAATATGTGTAGTGGATTGGACTTGCTGATATATAATGGCATAAGCAGATTTCCACACTCTGGTAAGCTCACCTGTAGAGATGCTAGTGTTGTGGATTTGGTTTTAGCTCGGGCATCCCTTGTCAAACAAATGCTGGACTTTCAGATAGAAGAAGCAATGCCACACATAAGTGATCATGCACCTTTATCAGTTGTGATACGTGTAAAAAATTTGCAGCGAAAAATAAATAGTGATACAACATGCAGGCAAAGGATTAATATGCAATATAACAAGGCAGATCAATATGAGAAGTTGTGTGAAGAAAAGGCACTTGAAATAGATTGGCCAGAGGATGTTAATACTCTTAGTGAGAAGCTTGCCAAAATGGTTTTGGATGCTGCCACTGCGTGCTTTATATCAAAACGGAAATTGAAGGGTCTCCCTTGTAATGCATGGTTTGATGGGGATTGTAAAGCAAAAAGGGCAGAGTTCAAAAAAGCAAAAGGGGTGGAAAGGGAAAAATTGAAGAAAGAATATATAAAGATGACCAAGTCTAAAAAGAAAAAGTATATATATCGGAAGCAGCAAGTTATGGTGGAGGAGTTATTACTGAATCCAAAGCAATTTTGGAATAGATTGAAACCTAGGGTAAAACAAGAAGCAGCTTTAGAAGCTAATGCTTTGCTAGGCCAAGTGCACAAGCTTTATCATGTGTCTGGTATTTCTGATATGAAAGAGATCACATATCTCTCTGCTGGTGAATATGAGTTCACTCCTGATGACTTGGAACAGGGTTTGAGTAAGCTTGCAAATGTTAAAGCAGCTGATGCACAGGGGTTGGTTGCGGAGATGTTCAAATGGGCTGGAGGTTTAACCCATGCAATGTTGTTGAAGCTAGTAAATGCAGCTTTAAAAGAGGGCTTTCCCCGCTCGTGGCAAGTTAACAGAGTTATTCCGTTATACAAAGCAGGAGACGACAAAGATCCAGGTAATTATAGAATGATTATGATTTGCAGTTTTTTTGCAAAACTAGTGGCTACAATGTTAAACACTAAGATTAGTATGTGGGCAGAAGGAAATGGAGTTAGGGCTATGGGGTAAGCAGGATTTAGACCTGAGCGGTCTACCATAGACCATATGATAACTCTGCGTGCCATGATAGATTCAGTCATTGGCAAAAAAAGGCCTTTATATGCTCTTTTTGTGGATTATGCTAAAGCCTTTGACACAGTAAATAGGTCCAATCTCTGGCAAAGAATGGAACTAATTGGAGTTCCAATGACGCTAAGGCAAGCGGTCAAGATATTATATGAGAAGGTCTTGGTGCAACTTTCCCTCCCCTACGTAAATGAATGTGAAGATGTTGTGGTGAGTAATATTGGAGTCAAATAGGGCTGCCCCTTATCTCCTACATTGTTTGGGTTGTTTATTGATGAGTTGGAAAACTGGATGATGGAACATGGAGGGATGGGACAAGGTGAAATGGCTATGTGATATTGCTTTTTGCTTTATGCATGACGTAGTCATCCTATCTCGCTTCGATGCGGGGATGCGTATAATTTGGATGCTCTCGCACATTTTGTGATAGTAAAGGGATGCAAGTAAATTTAGCAAAAACAAAATTGATAGTCTTTGGAGCTAATAAGACGTAACATCCGCATTTTATTATAAGGGCATGTCAGTAGAGTTGGTCAACTCGTATAAATATCTGGGAATGGAAGTTGATAAGAGCCCTAGTTGGAATATGGCTGTAGAACACAGAGTGAATGCGGGATTGAAAGCCTTATATAGCATGCAACGTAGAAGTGGTAAAGCTGAAATTTGGAATTTTAACATGAAAAAGATGTTATATAAGACGCTTGTCCAGACAGTATTGCTATATGGATGTGAGGTTTGGGGGCCAGGATTGGCGGCAGATACATGGAAAAAGGTGGAGAAAGTCGTAAGAAGTTTCTTAGAACGGAATTGGGTACAAAAGCACAAACTCCATATGATATGCTATTGGCCTAATGTGGTATCTTTGCCGATGAGAAGCAGAAGCTTTGTGTAAGTTGCTTACATATCTGTATAAGATAATATTTGAAAGGGCCGATGATAGTTTGCCGTATTTGGCAATGGAGGAGACAAAGATGAAGGGTTGGTATGCTGACGTGGAGGAATGGATGTGGAAGTGGGGACTAAATATGCAGGATTTGTCTATCCATCACAAGGATATCCGAGCGTGGGTTACAGAACATGTTACTATGAAGAATTGGAGAGTTCTAGAAGTAAAGAAAGAGTTCTACAGAAAGTATATAAATCCAGGACTCCAAGAGGCCAGGTACTTGGGAGAAGGTATTTCTTTGAAACTTAGACACTCCATTAGCAGAATGAGGCTTAGTTCACACAGGCTTGGGGTGGAAGTTGGTAGATGGGGGGATATTCCGCATGAAATGAGGCTTTGTAAGACTTGTAATATGCAGGAAGTGGAGGATGAGCAACACGTGCTTTTGAGATGCCCAACCTATGTGGAAATCCGAAACAGGTACAATATCTCGGCGTCAACCCTGCTGGAGTTTTTTAATTTGGAAGGTAAACTTATTGGGAAATTTATAAGAGATGTCCTAAATATGAGAGAACAAATTAGTCATAATTCATTTTTGAGAGAAGATTTGGGAGAAGAGGCTAATGCATTACTGTCTGAGGATGCATTAGATGATATTTTTTATAATGTTGAATGTACTTGTTGAACGTCTCATAGACCTGGTGGTCTGCAGACGTGAATAAAAAACATTTCATTTCATTTCATCCCCCCCCCCTCCCCCCCCCGCGCCCGTCAAATTGAATGCATGATTAAAGGCCCTCAATTTAGTGAACTATCCAGCAGAAAACTTAAACAGTAATTTTCATCCCCTGGTCCTAACACTCCAGGAAGCCCATTCATTTATGGTTCTAGAGCGAAGAAGAGGAACTTTTCTAATAACAATTCTAGAGATACTAGAAAGTATATTCCAAATAAAACAACTAGTCGTACTTCTAGTGATTCTGATGTTGGTTCAGATTTGCCAAAGAAGAAATTCATCTGGAAAAGGCACTGGCCATTGTTAAACTTGGAGGGAGCTACAAGAGTTCTTAAAGTTGATTGTTGTGGTAGACTTCAACTTCACGTTGTGAGAGCCTATCTGTATGTCTTCAACAGTGCCCTAGATCGGACGGCTAGAATTCAATAAGCAGATAATTTTAACGAACAGGAAGAAAAGAAAAGGAGGCGCTTCGAGTTCGAGTTCGTCCTACCCTTAGTATGTTCTTCACGGTGTGTCTACGTTTGAGCAGATCTGATGAAGCTTCTACTTGGTGATGCTGGATCCACGCTTCTCGACTCTGCTGCACGAGCATTTAACAGCCTATGGCCTCTGAGATTTTTGTGCAGTGGAATCGCTGGAGGAAGAATTTTCTAAGTCGTGTTATTGCCGGATGTCTGATTTAAGTGTTTGATCCTGTATTTTATCACAGGGATTAAACAATGTTAGGAGACTGCTGGTGCTTCATATGAATAGGCTAGGGTATAAGATTGCTCAGAGTTTGTGTTACAATATTGGTACCCGAAGCCACATCTGGAACATATTCTTTGATGGCCATTTGCATGGACTCTCTGGCTTTTGGTAAAGGTGAGAGAAAGCAGACAATTGAAATGGCGATTTGGTTAATGTATATGAATGCCATGATCTTATGAAGGCAGTTAAGGCCGGTCATTAAGGAGGAGAGCTTTAGAACAGATATGGAATGATTGCTGGGTAGACCTTATAGAAGAGAGTAGACAATAAAAAAGGAGCAGGTTTTGTTTATTTATTATCACCCACATCGAAACTTTGGACCTAAGTATTGAATCATTGAATACAGATTTCGTAAATTGCAGATATCAGTGTTGTCATTGCGGCATTGAAGATTAGGCCTGGTAGTATTGTCATGGTCAATGCCCTGCTGCATATTTGGAAGATGGGTAAAAGAAGGTGAGGTCTGTCTATCTGTTAGGTGGATTATTCAAGGACATTACCACTAAATCTTTAGAAGTTTCTGCAACATGTGTATCATTACTAACTATAGGCTCAAAAGTTAACCAGCTGTGTTACTTTCTTCTACAACCAATAGCCCGCATGTCCATTCTACACAGAGTTTTCTCCACTTCCCCTTCTTTATGGCAATCACATGATTTCTAGCAGCATACAATTGAAGCTGTGTTCATCTTAGACTTCGGATATTTGCCTTTGCTGCCATTGTCCCATAAAATTGATATGCTATTGTCCTTTGTTCTAGATTCTTATTTGTCAAATCTCCATCATGTGCTTGAGGTTATGCAGTTCCAGCCAGCGGCTTCTCTAAACGTGAAGGTAAGTATCTATCTATTTATATGTCCCAGGTACAATTGTATTGCTGGTTGACAATTGTATTGCTGGTTGAAACATGGATGCACAATGTGAGGTTCAGGCTCAAATTGATAATTACTACTTCCTTTGTAGGAGGTACATTATATCCAACATAGACTTCTTGATTTGGGAGTTTATTTAGTAATAGAGTGTTCTTATTTACCATGTGTCTACAACAACAGCCAATTTGTCATTTGTCTACAAGAACAAGGAGGCTCTATGTACCATCTGGCCCTTAACTTATTTATATGCTAAGAGGTTTTGGTTGGCTTCAAGTGCTAATGTTTCTCTTCTTCTTACTTTTCCTTATGGTTCTATAGGGATGCTGATGATATGGATATGGAAACGCGCATACAAGAATTGTAGCAGTGGTCAGTAGGAATTTGTCAAAGTAGCAAACTGAAAGCACAACTATTCTGCATGGTTTTGGTAGTTTGTTTATTATGTTTCGATGCAAGCCTCTCAAGGCAATTATCAAGCTTTATGGCTATTTTCAAATTTGAAACACACAAACATGTGTATAATTTTATCTTTAACTGAAAGATGTTTGAAAAAGTACTATCTCCTTTCTCTGTTTTGATACTTTTTGAAATATCAAGCTGTGACTCATTTGATTCTAAGAAAAAGAGATAGAAATGTGACATATTTGATTCTATATTTGATTCTGGGAAAAGGAGATAGAAACTTGATGTTGTACCACTGTTGAAGTACTTTCTAATTTGTGAAAGTTGGAAATAAAAAATAGGTCCAAACGTGTTCACTTTAATGCTGCTTATGCACTGTTTAAGAAAATATGTGTATGTACCTATTAAGTTAACTACTGATTTTAAAGTCGAACAATAAATGTTAAGTCTTGGAACTGGTGCGATAAATAAGCAGGGTAAATCCATGATGTGCTGCTTCACGGTGTTCCTAAAGAGGGGTTCATTGTGTGGGTTTCAACTCCGTGTTGCTCAATAAAGCCTATAAAAGCTGCTGAAAAAGAAGCAACGCATACATGCAACTCATCAGCGCCAGTTCCTGTGCTTCAAACTTGCAGGTAGTTCTGGCATCACGATCACATGTCTAGAATATTGTTTGACCTTCTATAGTAATAAAGGGAAACCATTTGTACTTCTTTAGTCACCACATTTCCCCGTCTTCTACAAAACAGGGAAACTCCTCCACCTTCTTTGGCTCGCCTCATGTCCAACAAAATCATGAGTCATAGCAATTATGAAAGTTTAACCCCTTCTCTTTCTTGGACAGACTACATCCACATTCATTCACCATGATATGTGGCAAAACATGACATGTCATGTGTCTTAACTCTAGGTAAATACAATGAATAACATAATTATTTTGGTTCAATATTTAAGTTCTCATGGTTTTCGAAGAAGATTAACATAATTAATATTTGAAATGGCAAATTCACATGCTTTAGATTTGGCATAGATATCTAGCATTTGTTGTCGATTATTAATACAGACTCTGTTACATTTTATATTTTGGCATATGCCATTGATTAAGTATCATCATTCATTGCTTTGTAATATGGCGAATATTCTTTTATTGTCAATTTGGCTAAAAGAAACAATATTAACATAGTCCTTTCCACTTAGGTACTGAAATGGTCATATCAACAATGTTATATCAACTCTATAAGAACATTTAAATGAATATATGCATGCATGGTAAAAGAAAGAGACATATTTAGCAATATTTGCCATATTGCACTCAACACGTTCCTTTTCACAAATATGAGGATCCTATTAATGTCAAACATTGATGTTTTCTTTGTTATCAGAAATTGTATTACATTTGGAGGTTCTACCCATATAATTTCTGTGAGTGATGGTAAGCTAAAAAATCCATCAGCATATCACACCCACGAAGGAAAGACCAATACTAAATCATAAACTTTACTCTACACTCAAAGAGTGGAAATCACTTGGGACAAAGTGCGAGAGTTCCAATAGCTTCGCAGGACTAACGAAGTGGACACACAAATTCAACACCATGATGAATGCAAGATGATCACTGCGAACATTCTAAAACTTCATAAATTGTGTTCAAAATTCAAAGCATTTTACATGGACAATTTCAAACTTCAATTTATAATGAATAACCATATATGCCCAACCAGACATTCTCAATCATAATCATACTAATTTTGGAATTTAATCCCGTCAATAAGCCCAGCAACGCTGGGCACTTTTCTAGTAGTGATATGAAGTTCGTTAACTTACATGACTGTAATGGGGCCTTTGAATTGATTTTCCCAAAATGTTTTTATCATGAATTTTGCCTTAAATATTTTCATATGGATATTGATTTCTCAAACATTGCTTTTGGATGGACTTATAATAAACCTATTAAGACTACTCTTTATAAACCCATAGAGGTTTTTTATGGAGGTAATGCTTTATGTTATTGCCTTAAAAATAATAGATTCAAAAAATACATTCACCGTTCTTTTGGTCACATCCTTACGATGGATACTAATATCATTATGAATCGTAAGTTAAGGGCTGATGTCAATAAAGGACTAAACCACATTGATAACAGGACAAGTTTACTGATGTGGCGGATAACCTTGCAAAGGGATGGTATAAACTGATCGACATTATTCCTGAACTGAGCCAACTTACGCAACAGGTCAGATTTGAAACATATCATAAAATTAAAAAGGCTGCCTTAGACTTCTTATTTAAACAAGATAGAAGCAAACTAGGTACAGATCCTAGGAATAAAACATATTATAATGAACTCAATTGGTTGCTTAGTAGGCTCTATATTTTAGGAGTGGATAAAGCTAATAATACGTGTTCATTCATATGCAAAAAGTTGATACAAGATAAAGCTAGGGAAAGATTGAACACACCTGACTTCTCTAAAATCTCATCCACAGACTTAGACTTGGAATTTTGGTATTTAAAAATTGAGGACGAGATGGAAAATATCTTCCCATACCTCCCTATGATTGAACAGAAATTCCCATATATAATGGGCATATTTAAAGCACGCAAGTGCAACTTTAGATGGCTCACAAATGCTAGTGGTTGCCTCGTCTCAGACATAGGGCATACTCTAACCACAATCTTTACTGAACTTGAGCCTATGCTAAAAAGGAAGTGTGCTAAAATGAGAAAGATTTATACACAATTCTTTAATGCAGACGCATCTGCCGACTGGCCATGCAAGTCCAATATGGAGTTTTTTTGTAAATTTGCCTTCCAAAATTGAAAGCATTTTTTGTTTAGACATTGCAAAATGTTACGAAAATATTCCACTGGAGGGTGAAGATGGAATCATTAACATCATGAATAGGATGATACACATGGCCTTCAATACCTTTTTTCCCAATGAAACTTTGATTTTTCGAGTATCTGGGAATGATTGGGAATGGTTAGATATGGAAACAGTTATGAGTTGGAATGCATGGCTTCTGAAATGTGGTATTATTAGATGCGGCAATGACCTATAGCAACAATTAAGAGGAATACCCATGGGATTTTCGTGTTCACCCCTATGGTGTAATTGGTACTTGTCATTTTATGAAATTACCTTCTTTAAAAGACTAGCCGCTTTAGCTAGGTATGATCTGATGAGAAGCTCTAGTATGACTTGAGCATCTTAAACAATCCTATTGCTGTGTCATTCTTCCGACCAGAGCAACGAAGAGTTAAAGACCTGCTTTCTGGTCATTTCCTTAGGACAGAGATTGATTGCTCTTATCCAAATAACGTACTAATTAGTAAATATGACAAAAGACGGGAACGGAGTTTTAAATTTATGCAATTCCTTCACTTGAAGTCTAATAGGCCTATTGGAAATGCATACAAGTTTATACTTTCGCAAGTATTTCCGCTAGTATATTGTTGCAATTCAGTGGATATTTTCATAAGGGAATTGAGAATCCTGATAGATGCATTTATACGCAATGGTTTCCAAGATCAGAGATTAAGATCCTTGGTGCGCAACTATTTGAAGGTAAATTCTTTCCCGGCTGCTAAGTTCGACATTAATATTGCAACATCTTCAACATTACTAGAACATAAATACTATTTGCCCCTATTTACCTAAAATGTTTCGATTCTCCCTCTTTACCAATACTTAGTCTTTTGCAGGTTGTAGCTATTACATTTGACTTTTCCATAAACACGATGATGGATATATAAAAGGCTTTATCAAGGTCTTTCTTCATTTGGCATTAGGGATTCACTTTCGTACTTGACCATTACTTTCAAAAATGTTGGTTTGTTATATATAAAAATAGACTTGCCCTTAGCCTGGGGATTCCAATGCACAAACAAGTATTCGTGCTAAAACTTGTGCTTATAATTAAAAAATGACGGATCCTGCTATGCAGATAATGGTACTTAATGGCTTTTTAGCAAACATTTCGTTGGTACACTAATATCATAACCATGGGGTAGCTCATTGCTTCAAATCCACATACTTGCTTCTATATAATAACTGTTAAAAAAAAATTCATCTTTACTTGTCAAATTTCGTCGTGTAATAACTGTTAAAAAAAAAATCATCTTTACTTGTCAAATTTCGTCAAAAATTGTCGTCCAACATAACACAACGAAAAAGATGCTCCAATACCCCAAAAAATACCCCCCAAAAGTGCCTATAGAATCCCCTTTTTCTATAAAACAAGATATCATTTGTATGATAATACTCATTATTTTAGAAATAAGTTGATGAGTAACAAATTGATCAGTGTTGATCAGTAAGATTTCCCATTATTTCAGAAACAACAGTTACAAATAGATAAATCAAGAAAAAATATCTGATATACAACTCAATCAGGTATTAAATAACAATATGAACAAGTACAAACAGTATATTTCCAGCAGACTTATTATAATATTTTGAGATGTCGCAGCTGCGCACAAGTAATGATACAATTGAATTAAGATCAGAAAGCTCAAGCTTGGGTACATGAACCTTAGCAGCAAATCACACCTGCAATCACCCATCAAATTGAACCTTACCCGTCAAATTGAACGCATGATTAAAGGCCCTCAATTAGTGAACTATCTAGCAGCAAACTTAAGCGGCAACTTTCATCCCCTGGTCCTAACACTCCAGAAAGCCCATTCATTTATGGTTCTAGAGCGAAGAAGAGGAACTTTTCTAGTAACAATTCTAGAGATACTAGAAAGTATATTCCAAATAAAACAGAAAGTCGTACTTATAGTGATTCTGGTGTTGGTTCAGATTTGCCGAAGAAGAAATTCAACTGGAAAAGGCACTGACCAATGTTAAACTTGCAGGGAGCTACAAGAGTTCTTAAAGTTGATTGTTGTGGTAGACTTCAACTTCACATTGTGAGAGATAGTGATATGAAGTTCATTTATTTACATTACTGTAATAGGGCCTTTGAGTTGATTTTCCAAAAATGTTCTTATCATGAATTTTGCCTTGAATATTTTCATATGGATGTTGATTTCTCAAACATTGTTTTTGGATGGACTTATGATAAACCTATTAAGACTACTCTTTATAAACCCATGGAGGTTTTTTATGGAGGTAATGCTTTATGTTATTGCCTTAAAAATAATAGATTCAAAAAAAACATTCACCCTTCTTTTGGTCACGTCCTTACGATGGATACTAATATCATTATGAATCGTAAGTTAAGGGCTGATGTCAATAAAGGAGTAAACCACATTGTGTTGAAACAGGACAAGTTTACTGATGTTGCAGATAACCTTGCAAAGGGATGGTATAAACTGATCGACATTATTCCTAAATTGAGCCAACTTACGCAACAGGTCAGATTTGAAACATATCATAAAATTAAAAAGGCTGCTTTAGACTTCTTATTTAAACAAGATAGCAGCAAACTAGGTACAGATCCTAGGAATAAAACATGTTATAATGAACTCAATTGGTTGCTTAGTAGGCTCTATCTTTCTGGAGTGGATAAAGCTAATAATACGTGTTCATTCATATGCAAAAAGTTGATACAAGATAAAGCTAGGGAAAGGTTGAACACACCTGACTTCTCGAAAATCTCATCCACAGACTTAGACTTGGAATTTTGGTATTTAAAAATTAAGGACGAGTTGAAAAATATCTTCCCATACCTCCCTATGATTGAACAGAAATTCGCATATATAATGGGCATATTTAAAGCACACAAGTGCAACTTTAGATGGCTCACAAATGCTAGTGGTTGCCTCATCTCAGACATAGGGCATACTCTAACCACATAAGGCTTCGATTCTGCATAAAATGACCTTATATAATAGATTCCAGCTTCATTAGATCCATATTAAATCTCCTTTGCATGATTTGGCTCTTATCCTTTGTATCCTGTTTGATCCCTATTACTGGCAGCAAATATCTTTGTGGAGTGGTGAAGTGATTTTCTTCAAACTTATCTGTACAAATATGGCTTCAAGCTCTGATATTCTTGATGATTCTGAGTATGCAAATCAGGTATGATACACCAACCCTTTGTTGTAACAGCGTGATTATTTGATGACTGTAATTAAACTCTTGTGATAATCTAGACAATGCTGCTCTATGTAAGTATACTATTAACTCTCTATACGAGATCATGAAGGAGGTGTTCAGGCTTCTGCATAAACTGCATGTGATGTCCATAATTAACCATTATAAACCTTTAAAAATGAAAACTTGGCTTATAGATACTATCCTCTTTCAATCATTTTAGAATGGGGCTCGCATGAAACCAACAAACCGCCTAGATAGGCTTCTCATTCATCTCAACAGATTTTCTACAATGGTGGATAGTGGGTAGCCGCACACATGCGAACTACCCATGAAAAATAAAGGGAATATCCAATTATATAATTTGGACCCCAGAAAATACAATGCTAATAGATGTTTGGCTGGTGTACCTGCCGAAAGCTTATCACTGGGATTAAAAAATCCCGCCCTTTCGGGTTTTTGAGGAAAAACCCTAGTGATAAGCCTTCGGCAAGGGGCTTGGACAAACGTAAAAGGCGAAAAATCGCCCCCCAAAACCCACGAAATGGAGAAGTCGAAACGGATGCATGCCGCCGCCAACCCGTACTGCACATCACCAACACAAAAAAACGTAACAAACAAACCTCCCAGAGTGGAGGGGCTGATCACGCGTGCCACGCGACAAATACAATAAATAAAGAAGGGGGGGGAGGGTGGGTTCAAAGAGAATAAGAGAAGGGAAGCACCGATGAGACGTTGATGCAGAACCGCGCCTAAAATAACGAACTCCCAACCCTGGAAGGCATGCGCCGCATGCATGCATGCAAGACAAGCATGCTCGCCCCATTCTAGAATGGCGATCCGATGTCTCGGATCGATGGGATTCTAGAATGGGTCTCGCGGGGTAAAAGCATGTTAGGGTGTACCACTTTTGGAACCTGCAAAAGTACATACACTAGGTACTTGAGAACTGGGTACTTTCTCATTTTTATTTTCATTAAAACTAGTACAAAAGTCCAAAATAAAAGTCAAGGATGCATTAATATTCAAAGTTAAGATAAAGATAATGCTACTGGAGATCAAAATATATATAAAAGTTCTAAAATGTACCTTTTATTGAGATATTACATAGGTATCCAGTACCCAGTCCTGGGTACCTTTTTAGGTACTTTTTTGGTCACTAAATAATACTTTTTAAGGGACACCCTAACATGCTTTTACCCCGCGTGAAACCAACAAACCGCCCGAATACCAAAGGACTTTCTTAACAAAACTAGGATCGAGGACGAAGGTCACAGGATGAAGGCTAAAGAAGAGCCAACGCCGAGAAAGGACATGCCACAGCATGAAAGAAACGCCAAATTGGCCAAACCAAGCAGAGAGAAGCCTCTCCCCTGCCTGGATTCAATTCAAAGAGAATAAGGTACTGCTGAGAGAGAAGAGGAAGCGCCAATGAGACGTTGGTGCAGAACCGCGCCTAAAATAGCGAACTTCCAACCCTAGAAGGCATGCACCGCATGCATGCATGCAAGACAAGCATGCTCGCCCCATTCTAGAATGGCGATCCGATGTCTCGGATCGATGGGGTTTTGCGAAAACGTGCCTCCACTGCTGGTCTGGTTTAAAGTTTTTATCGCAGACCCGATTTATTGCTTATGATTGGTGTTTGCATGAATTGAACGGACTCTCTACAATCTTATTGTTATGTTTTAGTTAATTATTGATATGACAAATGGCTCAAATCAATGTTCACATACTAGGTTGCTTTTGTCAATCTACTGTAACAGCTCAGAAATGTTCCTGTTTCTTGACATAATCTAGAAACAATTTCTAGAGTGCTAATAGTAAATAATTTGCCATTTTAATGCTCCATAGTTATATCGATGTTTTCCTTAAATCTAAGTTGTAGTTTGGTTTATTTACATAGATCTATTTGTGGTTTTACTGAGCGTTTATTTGCATTCATAAATACAAAAAAGGTTGGACATGGATAACAACTGGTTCTTTGCTACGACACCTGTAATACGGATAGCAACTAACTTCGTTTGTTTGCTTTCTATGGATGCAAGTAACAGCAAAGGCCTTGACCTTTGATGTAGTTGGACAGCAGAGGTTGCCTTCTTAAAAGGGAGTAAAATAACTCTGTCTCTCTGAATGTCATTAGTTAATTTTTCCAGAAGGAATAACTTACGGTCACAGTATAACACTAAGGTTTCGCTTCATTGGGTTTAGCTTTGCTAAGGTGTTCTACATCTCCCCCCTATTTGCTACTATTCTAGAAAAAAAAAATAAGCAGATGGGCAGAGGCAAAGGGTGTAAGGGCAGAGACGCAGGCTGGGTTCAGACCGAATAGATCCACACTAGACCACTTGTTGGTACTGAAAACCATCATGGACTCTGTTAAAGGTACTAAAAAACCTGTCTATTTTAAGAAGGCATTCGATAAGGTTCCCAGGAAGAAACTATGGGAACGGATGGAGGAATTGCAGGTGCCTAACGATTTACGAGATGCAGTCCGAGTACTTTATGAGAAGGTATTAGTTCAACTATCTATACCACTATCTCAAGAGATTCCAGAACATGTAAGCAGTAATATAGGTGTGAAGCAAGGATGTCCGATGTCTCCGACTTTATTTGGCCTATTTATTGATGCTTTAGATGACTGGCTCAGATGTCATGGGGGAGGAGGAACGGATGTAAATGGGTATGTGATTCAGTTAATGTACGCAGATGATGTGGTAATGTTTGCACGGCCAAGAGACCACATGCAGCAGCATTTGAATTCATTGGCTAGTTTTTGTGAAACGAAGGGCATGGAAGTAAACCTTGAAAAGACAAAAATCATGACAGTCGGGGCACTCAGACAAGACCATCAGTTTAAATACAAAGATAAGGTTGTAGACACTTGTGAGGCCTATAAATATCTGGGATTGATAATCAGCCGAAATCACAGATGGAACACTTGCATTATCCAGAGAGTTGAGGGAGGGCTGAAGGCCTTATATGCGATGCAAAGCATGTGTAGAAGAATCTTCCTGTGATCATGGCGACTAAAGATTAAGCTCTTCCAATCTTTAGTCCAAAGTGTTGTTCTATATGGATGCGAGATTTGGGGACCAGGCTTGCCAAAAGGGTTATGGGATGATGTTGAACAAGTCGGCTTTTGCAATGTTGAGAATAAGAACCCTAATATCCAGATAAATAGGATTTCCATGCTTGTATAAATCAGTCCTTTCCGGAACTTACAGCTGGTCCGTGTTCTCACGAATTGGGCCTACGCCCCTGCTCCTAGCATTTTCAGACCTAAAAATGCATGAAAGGCAGAAGAAATCTGGCCACACGAACTTGCAAATCTTTCTACGGCTACTTAGTACAAATTGACGGCGAGCTTACCATTCTATGTTTAAAGAATTTCCACATGAATCGGTCTGTGCCGCTGTACTCCATCGTGAGTGTAAGATGCGAACCCTAAACCTAGAGCATAGTATACTAAGCAAAAATCTATTCCCACGTATTCCGTCTAGGTATATCCCATCAATACAGAAAACGTACCCATTTTCTACTCATGGCGATTAGGTACACATTAAACCCTTTTACGTCCTTCCTTTTTACTTAAGTCCTGCTGGTTAGAGCCTAGACATGCCATTAAATGCACCCTAGTATAGTCAAAGCCTACCTCTTTAAAAATGAGAGTATAACTTCCCACCTAAGAATCGTGGACTCCCCTAAAATGTATGGCCACGCGTTCCATTAAATTCTGCCTCAAGTTATCCATGCGTATATCATACGCTTATCATATGGTAGTGCCACTTATCATTCTAATTTAAGGTCAAATAGGGCATATATCCCCGGAAGACTACCAATTCAAGCAAATGAGGACATGTGCCCTAAAGACATCTATAATATTCTATGTATCAAGTAAAACCTTGTGTGTAATAGTTCCATAATCAAGTTATGACCATGCCTCTATTATAGTAACATTAGTGCCCAATGGATACTAACATCAATTTAACAACCATAGATTATCACTTCAATTTAGTGAAAAGCCTCCATTGGGCTTGTGGCTGCTAAGTCATATTTATGCAATCAAGTGGACACTACTTTAGTGAGAAGGATAATCTTAACCTGGGAATTATTTCATTACCATTCCCAACCCCTTGGATATATATGTATATATGTATACAAGTCTTTGTACTATAATGGGGCTATTAACTATGGGTTATGAACATCTGGGAATAAAATACGAGTTATTAATAGAGTTGGATAGCTTAGAATTGAGTTAGAAGTCATCGGTAAATGACAAAATTCTGTTTGTTCAAGTCGAATTCAGGTATCATAATCTACTGATTTGTCATCATATCCTCTCGCACCAATGGTAGTATGCATCTAGTTAAAGTTAAATTCCTTGACTAATAGCCATTCAATGAAGCTCGCCATCGTCTATTAGAACTTCTCGGTGAAGACTCCAGTTAATAATACCACTACCCCTACTGGATAGAGTAATGGTTAGCCCATCAAATGAGCTTTAGAAAATTAAGCAATGTTAAACGCATTATAATTGACCTACAATAGTGAAGATAGAGATGAAATGCCAATGTGATAAAGAGCTCTTACTTTTTTTTTTTTTTTTTTTTTTTTGAAGGCAAGGTGACACCATGAAGGTGCCATTTTTATATTATCAGATAAAACAGTACATGCATCAACAATATGGGAAGTTACTACAGGAGCATACCTCAACATCTTCGCTTCCCATAAGCTATGCTTATTCAGAACTCCTTAAGAGTTAGGTTGGAAATATTTTAGCAAATCAGATAGCCCTCTTATGGCTTGGTAAAATTAAGCACAAAGACTCTCACAAATAACAGAAAATATACCAGATAAAGAGTCATGTTTTTGTAGAAAAGCCTGCCACACTGATCCAAAGAGCTGCCACTGCTCACTGCCCTCTACGATCCGCGTTCGACACAAAGAGCTCTTACGAACATGTTCATTGCATTGATAGAGGATGGCATCTTACATACAACAACCACTTCCTTCAGCTTATGCCCATAGCTTGTGATTGCAAAAAATGTAAGTATTTCCTTTAACATATAGTGATGAAGGCCAGCACCAAATGCCCTCATTCAAAATGAAGCAGGAAGAGAACAAATGCATGATAGACAATTTTGGGTGGCTAGAATGGAACCTGTAAGGTTTGATGTTCATAAATACTGAGTGTGAGATTGTCAAAGCTAGGATATTGAAAAAGTAACGATTATTGTATTAAATGGTCGTGAAACAAACAATCCTTAAGAGAGATAGATAGTATTCTTAGGGAAAGTGGCATTAAGATAGGAAGATCAATGACCACATGAATTGTGGGTAAGTTACATGTTTACAAATATCCTTGATAAACTTACATCTTAGATTTTAGAGTTTAGGCATTTTTGATGAATGTGACGAGTGAAAAACTATACCAAGTGTTGAGATATAACTTGGATTTGTATTCCTTAACCTCAATGAGTCTAGAGGATACAACATTAGTGATGATGTGTTAATCATATATTGTAATGGCTTGGGATTGTTTGTGAAAATTAGTAGGGTGAGCTTGTCGAAACACCGATCAATATGGTGATGTTGTGAAGGTCGAGAAGAGGAGGTAGAACATTATTGGTACGAAAAAGCCACAACACTAGGGATAAATTATTGTAGAGGGATAAATGTACATAAATTATTAGGAGGCAATCTAACTTGGATATAATGCGAAAGAGCCACAACACTAGGGATAAATCATTGTAGAGGGATAAATGTACATAAATTATTAAGAGGCAATCTAACTTTGATATAATGCAATGATTGCAAATTTTGCCAAACATGAAAATGCGTAATGCACCTTTACCCTGATAAAGTTCGAAAGGTTCATTTTTGGAATTCTTATTCAACATCTAGGACTTACATATTTAAACATAAATGCATAATAGCATTAATTTCCATAGGAGTTCATTCATAACACCAGAAGTAAAGGCACCAAAGTGGTCACTATACACGCCATTATACTAAAGGGTCTTAGGCCAAAGGCGCCGAGGTGGTTATTTTCTTTCATCTTAGGCTAGAGGGGCATGGACACACAAAAAAAAGGGGCGCCATTGTATTAGAAAACCTAGTCAGTGGGTTTCATCTTGGGCTAATGGGGTATTGAATTTAGAAATAAAGAGTCGTTATAATGTGAGAACCACCAACTATTACCTGCCATAATTGCAAGATTTTAGCTTAGCAGTTCCTATCAAAAGTGTAACATTGCCCATGTATTCCTGCATGCATAAGTTCCTAACAGCCCATGCATCCATAATTGGATAGCTTAAAATACCCTGCCATCGTCAAGCCCCATAGTTGCCATCGTCAAGCCCCATAGTTGCTGGACAAAATGGAATGCTGGCTGAAGGAGAAATGCCATCGGCTGGAAATCTTCAAGACTTAAAAACATTCAATGCAATTATATAACAAATAAAAATTCTGTAATTCTTTGTTGCAATATAAAGTTTGTTGCAATATATCGATTTAGACAGGCTGTAAATCGGGTCCACAATCAACTTTGGCTTGTTTTACAGTGGAATATCTGCACTGTTCGAGTAAAAGCATGGAACTTCAACACAATAAAATCAGAAATATTCAGACACATTCAACTTCAAAGACAACAAAAATGTACCATGCACTATACAAAATCTGCGGGGGTTGTGACCATGTTATTAAGAAAGATAAAGTGAACCGTGGTTGCCCAGCTTGGCATTAAATTCATTATCCGTTCGGGATCTGCATTGGCAAACAGACATGCAACAATGAACTAAACAACTTTAATTTTTTGTTTTAATTGGAGGCAAGTAGTCCTACAAAAATTTGACCCTCCTGATCATGATTCATGACGTTTTGGATTTCTAATTTCATGTATAATCACCAATCAACCAGAGACATAGAGCTCATTGATATGGTACAGGTTGCTACTTGCCATAAGGCTATGGAAGCAGCAATAAATTAACGTAACGAAAAATATTGTGCACAATCAATAAAATTCAGGGGCATTTCCTTTGTACATACGATGGCCCATGCTCCTCAAATCTGGCATTCAACAAAAAACATTAGAGTCACAAGGAGAAAAAAAAGAGCCCAACCTAAATGCCAAACCTTCCTTACTCTGCTTTCGAGAACCACATTTGCTGAAAAGATCCCAATGAAGCAAGAATATTGCCTCCGATCCAGACGCTGCAAAATATAAGATATCCAAGTTCTTTGCTTTAACGAATTATACTGATAAATCATCAGTGTCCCCTATGCGCCGTCAAATTCAATTTTCTATTCTCTGACTTTAAACATTCTACAAAGCAGCCAGTGCGAGTAGAGACCAAATAACCTGAATCTACGTTCTATTGCATTCCCACTTGCAAGCACTTTGACCCTTGCTGCCTGAGGTGCCTCCTGTAGAAAACAAAGATGTTAACCAGTTTACTGCTTTAACCAACCATAAATAGTTTGCTACCTCCATGATATCCTTCTCCAGACGTTCTTTCAATTGCTGCATCGATGCAGTACCACCAGCAAGCTATTATTAGACAACCCAAGGGACTAAATTAGATGCAAAAAGAACTTTCAATCCTGGTAACCATAATACCTTGCATAATTGCCAAACTGACACGTAACATTAACAATGCATCCTTGGCCTGAAAAATGGGACACAACTTGATCTCCTTCACATCATTTGTTCATTACAAACTGGCCCATGGTTGTGTTCAGCATTATTTGCGAACAAAGCTCAATCAAATTGTTCCCAGCCACATAAGCATGCACTCACCACATGTGTGCATGTCGACATGCATAATTGAAATTGAAACTAGCATTTTGATCATATAAAACCTATTTGTAAATAGGCAGTAGGCTGCACCATTGTATGAACGAAGGAGAGAGAGTTAACCTTCCAAAACTTCTTCCACGACCAGGGACTTCAAAAGTGATGCAATCTGGCCATCCATGTCTGCAATCAAACAAATATACACGTATAGCTTAGATATGTGCTTAGATATATGCATGCCATCTTGTGTGTTCCCTTGCAACGAATAAGAAAAGATCAAAATTTTCTAAACTGCAAAGTAAGAATATGAAATTAGATTCTCACAGGCTTTCACTTACAATGGGTAGAATCTTATTATTAAGTCGGCAAGAACAAAGGCAGCCATCGCGCAACAAACCAAGAAATGGCATGGTATACCTTTACACAAGCTCAATATCTTCAATAAGAAATTTCCTTAGATACTTGAATACTAATGAAATTGATGTGAACACCTATAAACATGTGCGGCATCATGTTTAACAACCACAAGCTCCAAAATATAAGCACACCAGGAGCAACATGTCTTTTCATGTCTGCACGCCCCAAAGGCAATGTAATAGATAAGTTATCACGGTCATTCAATCCCTCTGAGCGCATGTGTAATGATCCTTCACATGTTCATACATACTAATAATGCATATGATGATTAAGAGTAAAACTTAGGCTCCCACTTCATTTTCTTGATGCCTCTAAGCCTACATAAGAGCAACATAAATGTTTGGCAAAAGCTCATATCCAATTTTTGACAGACATAGAACACAATAAAATAGGATAAGCTGTTCTATACATAGCATAAAGAAACCAACACCTAAAAAGAATTATGAGGGATTAATATTTCTTGTGCTGGTTCAGATTTAGCACGGAACATAAATGCAAACTCGTTGCTAATACCTTACTAATAGAGACTGAAGGCAACGAATACCCTGTGAGAATAGGAATTGCTTTGTTAGCATCAATTGCTTGCTGCCATTTTTGTATGGCATCTACACGCTAGCAGACATTTGGGTATAACTTGCAAATGCAAGATCCATTTCTCAAGTAAGAGTATTCATTGGAAAGCTTAAGGGAAGCTCTAAAAATAAGTCTAGGCATGCATCTTCCAAATTCCTATTGTATATATGTCAAATATAGCAAAATACATTTGCTATTCTAATTCTAATTCTATAGCACAAATATGGAAGTAACTCCAAAAAGAAGGCTCTCTTGTTCTAGTAACTACTTCAAGTACATAACACAGAGATATACATTAAAATGAAATTATCCAATTTTTGACAGACATAGAACACAATAAAATAGGATAAGCTGTTCTATACATAGCATAAAGAAACCAACACCTAAAAAGAATTATGAGGGATTAATATTTCTTGTGCTGGTTCAGATTTAGCACGGAACATAAATGCAAACTCGTTGCTAATACCTTACTAATAGAGACTGAAGGCAACGAATACCCTGTGAGAATAGGAATTGCTTTGTTAGCATCAATTGCTTGCTGCCATTTTTGTATGGCATCTACACGCTAGCAGACATTTGGGTATAACTTGCAAATGCAAGATCCATTTCTCAAGTAAGAGTATTCATTGGAAAGCTTAAGGGAAGCTCTAAAAATAAGTCTAGGCATGCATCTTCCAAATTCCTATTGTATATATGTCAAATATAGCAAAATACATTTGCTATTCTAATTCTAATTCTATAGCACAAATATGGAAGTAACTCCAAAAAGAAGGCTCTCTTGTTCTAGTAACTACTTCAAGCACATAACACAGAGATATACATTAAAATGAAATTAAAATGAATGGCAAATAGTTCATTACCTCCTTTTTTAAATCTCCAACAACTGAGACGGCCATGTTCAACATGTTATATGTGCACCAGCTAGAAGATATTTCGGCATAACTTGCAAATGCAAGATCCATTTCTGAAGCAATAGCATCCATTAAAAAGCTTAAGGGAAGCTCTAAAAATAAGTCTAGGCACACATCTTTCAAATTCCCACTCTGATATGCCAAATATGGCAAAATACATTTGATGTTCTAATTCTACAGCGGAGTACAAACATGGAGGTTGACTCCAAGAAGAAAGGTCTATTGCCTGAGTAACTACTCTAAATTACATGCATAACACAGGAATACACAGGGATATACATTAAAATGAATGACAAATAGTACATTACCTCCTATTTAAAATCTCCAACAACTGAGACGGCCATGTGCACCAGCTAGTAGATACTTGGGCATAACTTGCAAATGCAAGATCCATTTCCCAAGCAAGAGTATCCATTGGAAAGCTTGAGGGAAGCTCTACAAATAAGTCTAGGCACACATCTTTCAAATTCCTATTGTATACATGTCAAATATGGCAAAATACATTTCCTGTTCTAATTCTACAGCAGCACAAACATGGAGGTAACTCCAAAAAAAGCTCTTGTCCGAGTAACTACTCTAAATACATGACACAGGATGACGCAATAGTTTTTGGGGCAATCTGCATAATGCAAACAGTCAATTCACCAGCCTCCAGAACTTTTGTGCAAAAAATAAGATATTTGATACCTGAAAGTCTCTCGAACTTGACTTTAAAATTTATTGACCATCTAGTGTTTCATAGTCAACACTCCCAACCAATTCGCAAACTCTCATAAGAGCATGTAACGAATTCATTTGATCATGCCAGCACAAAAGGCGTTATATAAATCAAGTATCTAATAAATGGTAAGTAATGTTACAAAATAGAAATTTCAACAAACCTCACAAATGCTATTGGGTTAACCTGCTACTTGAGAAAAAGACACCATGTTTTGAGGACAATTTCCTTTCTTTGAAATAAAATACCATCAGGCCTAACCATGTGAAAGATGTTTTTGTTGCAGTTATCATGCCAGCTTCTATTCCTAGTACAAACTGCAACGGATCATCAAATCCACTGATGCCAAAATCTCAGCTATCTTCTTAAGGGCGGACAAAGTTCTGGTATGGACAAATAAGCAGATCGACCACGGATCCTTCCTGCAAAGCGGGATATCGTTCTAAGAAACGAAATATAAAGTTAATAAAAGGAGATACTAACCTTAAAGGTGGTTTAGAATACCGCTTCCAGCTCAAAGATCACCCTGCAAATTGTAAATCTTGATATTTCTGAAGCGAAAGAAAGCAACTCCACCGTGGCACTGGTCTAGCAGCCCTGCTATAGCTGCACACAATGCATCGAAATAGGGGCAAGGTTCTAAACGAGAATCGGCTGTCAAGCTAATAAAACGAAATGCAAACAACAAAAATACAGACCGTAAAATAGATGGGGTAAGCTTGGCAGCTATGCTCTGAGCGCCTTGAATCTTTTCGTCTAGGCATGAATCTCTTCATTTAGAATGTATAATAGTAGCAATTACCGAAATCCCTATCGGATCCACGAGCATCTGCGCAACCACGAGCTTACTTCCACTGCGGATTCCTTGAACGTATTCCCGTGTCTTTTTGTCAATAAAATCATTTCTGTGGCCTATACTAACTGCTTTACACCGCCTTTCTGTCCCCGTAAATTATTAGTCCCCCCACCAAAGTAAGAATGAAGAATTGTGCACCGGATTTGCCCGTCAGCCCATGACCAAAAATTGGAAAAAAATGGATGCGGTAAGTAAGAGTAAAGATGAACCTTAAAAAGCTTCCATAGGATTTCTTAACGAGGTCCTGCATTTTCAAAATGAATCAGTTCAGGGCTAGAAGGATAATATGGAGATGCGCAATGATCCATCCTGCTCTTTCATTTCTTAATCCACCCAATCTCGTCCACGGAGGCTGGAAACTTAACCCCAAAAGGTAGATTTTTCTATAATGAGGCAAATAGAGAACGATTTTGGGACATTTAAATGCCGATCAAAAACAAAGGCTGCAACAAAAAAAACGGCGATTTGAGCTTCAGTTTGGAGCTCTATCATGGCTCCGCCGGACCTTCGTCATACGCGATGGTCGGATGGGCAAAAGAAATGGTCTCCATCACCACTGCTGCTCCAATCGACTGAACCCCAAGGAAAGCCACAGGGGCGCCATCGTCCAATTCGATGGAGAAATCGAATTGGGGCTTTTGTTGTGGGCCGTCCAAATCCGAGATAGACGGTCGAGATGAAATGTCCCAATTTCAAGGGTCGAGATTAAAAGCCCCAAATCAGGGGGCTGCTTTGGATCTAACGGTCCACATCAAAAGCCCCAAATAAAGGTCCCTGCATCTGGGCTGTCGATCTCGCACATTCAACGGCCCAGAAGGCGACACCTCAATTTCTACCAAAAGGGGGTTGCTTGGGGTGATTCGAGGTGTCACCATCTGCACCGTCCATCGTAGAGATGGACGGCCGAGATCAATCTCTACCAAAAATTTGTGGCATAATCTCTACACCATTTGAGACTCTACATCATTTGTGGCACCCAATATAATTGTATATATATACAAGTGAGTGTACTATAAGGGAGTACACAAATTCTGAGTCCAAACTTAAGATTCTCTTAAGATTCCCCTAGATTCTCAAAGATTTTCTCTAGATTTCTCAAGATTCTATATAGATTCTCTTAGATTCCTTTAGGCTCTATCAAGATTCCCCTAGAAAATACACTTAGTGTAAAAGATTCCCTTAGATTCTTAGGATTCTACAAAGATTCCTCAAGATCTCAAACGTTATCACAAGGATCCTCTAAATTTTCCAGAATTCTATGTAGATTCTATAGAGATTCCCCTAGATTCTTGAAGATTCCATCAAGATTCCCTAGATTCTCAAGATTTTATGAAGATGCACTTTAGATTCTCGCTAGATTCTCGAGCCATTCAATGAAGATTCTATAAAGATTCGCTTAGATTCTTGAAGATTCAGGAAAAAGTATCTTAGATTCTCAAAGATTTAAGGAAGATTCCCTTAAATACTCTTAATCCCATAGATTACTTAAGGTTCTCTTAAGATTCTCCTAGATTCTCAAAGATTATCCCAAATTTTCCAAGATTCTATATAGATTCTGTTGGATTCCCTTAGATTCTATCAAGATTCCCCTACTAAACACACTTAATAATGAAAGATTCCCTAAGATTCCCATAAATTCCCTAATTTTGTTGGGGTTCCCCTAGCCTCCTAAAGATCATCTCAAAAATCATCTAGATTCCCCATGTTTCTATGTAGATTCTCCCATCATAGATTCCCAAAGATTCTCTTGAGGTTCATTTAAATTCTCCAAAATCCTATGGAGATTCCCCTAGAGTCTCTTAAATTCCCATAGATTCTGTAAAATTCTAAGTTTCCAAAAAGAAACTTAGTATTCGATCACATTAGCTCCAACTGCGACGGAACGATGCCAAAGTACCACTCATTGGAAAGTTCTCGACGAGAGGAATCCAATAGTGTGGGCCCCACCTTCATCCGACCCCCTCTATTGCGCAAGTTATCTACTTTGAAGGCGATTATAAAAAGAAACTTCCTAGAAAGTCCACCCATTAATGTTGGTGCCACCTCATTACCTTTTTATTAAATAAGGGTGCCACCTCACCTCTTTTAATAAAGAAATTGCAATTTAATAAAAAAGTTAATGGTTGGGATTTCTCCTCCCCCATTTGATCCAACGGTTAAGATTGACTGCACCAAAAAGCACCTTTTAAGACACCTTCCTTGCACCTTCCCTTTAAAAAATCAAGGGCCAAGATTTCACACGTGCCCGATCGACGGTCCATGGATGGGGTGCATGCCCCATGCATGGCCCATGCATGCCCCCCATCAAATCCAAGGGCCATTTAAGCGCCACCTCAAAAATTAGACGGATCGGATTAATCTCTACCCACACTCACCCCCCCATAGGACCCATAAAATAATTGTATATATACAAGTTTTTGTACTATCAATGGGCTTGTCAGCCATGGGTTATAAAGATCTGGGACTAAAATCCAAGCTGAGTATCTTACGTTGAGTGCCAAGAATGCAGTTAGAAGAAGCCATAGGTAAATAACAAAGTTTTGTTAGTTCAAGTCAAATTCAAGTGAGTTGCATTATGGTCTCCCAATACGCAAATCACAAAGTATTGAGCACTGGCTCCAAATCTACCTATGCATAGCAATCATAACAATTTGAAAAAAGTACAAATTTGATGCCACAATTGGCCAAAAAACCTGTCGGCCAAGACTATTCCTAGATTCTTTTGTTTCACATTTCTTTTTGCATGGTTTAAGTACATGCTTGTAAATCTGATACAACTATGCAATTTTAGTTGTGTCTGAAATTTTAATGCTCGTCATCCTTTTTTTTAACTTTTAAGCTTCACTCTGAAAGTCCTCTATGTTTTAATTAGCCTCATTACTAATCAGGAAACGAGAGGTCCATGGGGTTGTATGAAGCACAAAACAAATTATGGGCCCATTGTTCAACCATTCTTTAATATGCTTGCACTAAATAGAGAATCACGCGTTCAAGTGCCTCAACTGTGGCCAACTTGTGTGCAATAATAACCAACAAAAATTACTATAAGCTTATCAATTGCTATAACTGTGTTTTATCCAACCATAGCCTCTTTAAATGCTTCTGTCACTAAACCAAAATCACCTATTCAATGCATCAATCAATTGTGCCCACCTCTATGCATCGCAATAATATGGTATCTTGGGTATTATGTGAGAATGTGGCATAACCTCAACCTTCATACATAATTAAAGTTGCTTCTGCTATGTCTTTATCCTCATTCAGCAACAACTTAGCACCAGTTGATCCCTTATACAAAACCAAAGATGCTTCTTGAATGCATCAATCAATTGTGCCCACCTCTATGCATCGCAATAATATGGTATCTTGGGTATTATGTGAGAGTGTGGCATAACCCTCATTCAGCAACAACTTAGCACCAGTTGATCCCTGGTACATGGTTTTCTTTTTCACATACTTACCTCTCTGTAGTAGCTATTGTTGTAAAGAAACATCTAATAGCAACAACAAAGAGAGCAAAATATATGCACCCCTGTTCCTGCACATTCCATCTGGAGAACTAGATGGCTTGCTTCTCCTTCCAGCAGGTTTAAGTTGTTCTGGATCTATGGTCATTGTGTAGATGAGGTTTGTAAGCCGCGAGTCTACCATGTTTACCACCTTCTAACAATATTATACAATGTTCCAGAGAAGCTCTTTGAGAGGTATAAACGGGCTCCTTGCAGAATAATTTTCTTGCAGATTCCCTTAGATTCCTCGAAAGTTCCATTGGGAATATTGCATCAAATGTTCGGGCTCTATATCCAAAGCACTAGTGGCTGGTGCCATGGGATTTGACGTGAATACATATATAGCCAATTATTTGCATCCATGGGATTTGACGTGAATACATATATAGCCAATTATTTGCATCGCTTATAATGTATATTGGATAAGTTTAAATCTAGAGCAATGTACTGCACACCACATTCAAAATGTTATATCAACAACACGTTATACCTACATTGCTCTTTACCAAGCAAATTATAATTAGCAAAATTTGGAACAATGGTTCACCTACATACATGATGGTTGTGTTTTGCATTAATTGTCTTGTTCCAAGTAATGCATACATGAAAAGCAAGTGCAACATGCCTAACTTCAATATGCATTTTGCATATGCATATTCTGTAATTTTCCCAGATCCATATATGGTCTGTTCAGTTTCTTCAAGAGTTTTAGCCTTTTCGCTCTGAAGCAATCACAACTGCTTGGAAATAGTTTGTAGTATCTTCAAAACATGCTACCGGTTATCACCTGTGGATTTTGGTTCTTAATGTTGTGGCAACCTTCCTACAAATTGGTAGACTTGCAGTTATTTGTGCCTTTGATGATCTTCATCGCTTGCTTGAGGCAGCAAAGTTGGTCCTCAAGTCCAAAAAAGTTGTTCCCTGCATGAACAGAAGCAAGCAGCATCACAATGGAACTCGAAGAGCAAAAGATTGTAAGTTGTATCTAAAAAGGCTCATTTTATGCTTTGTTCAGTACATGAACAGTCCAATGCTGATATATCTGCACTTGGTGTCAAGTTAGAAAATGAAAAGCTACATCTGTCTCCCATGAAATAAACAATAAGTGCACTTGCACAACCTCAGATATAAGCAAAATAAGAGGGTTGCAAGGCAAGTTATCAGGCAACAGCTTTTGACTGGCTGCTTGTTAGCTCATGAATACCCCAAATGATTGCCTCCTGAATATTGATGAGTTAAGGCATATTTGGTATGCTCAGACCCTGGAGATGTTACATATCAGTATAAATAGAATATTATGCACATGTGGGTGGCTCAAATGCATTTCAATATATCGGTACATATAATGGTCAGAAACTCCATCATCTTAAGTAGTTATAGAGCATCTCAAGACGAACTCTGCTTGTTTGGCATTATCCTATGGACTAAATATTACTGTCATTGGAGTTGCATGCAACTGGTTGTCAAGCTAGAGCCGATCAATTCGGAGCTTCAATCTGCATATCATCTTACATGTCATACCACAAAGCAGAGGATAAAGATTTGAAAGGAACAGACCCACTGCCAACTCCCACCGCATATGTGGGAATAAAGTTCTGAACAGATAAATAAAGCAGTTCTTCTAGAGGGTGGTCATCAACTAAGATGCGAAAATTGGCAAGTTGTACGACTGTTTGAAACTGGCTCTCCACATGCATCATTTGAGACATTTTAATATCTTAAAGGATTGTGGACCAACACATATGATCTGACCATATTGAAGCATGGCAATCTTTTGTTGAAGAGTCCTTAAAAAACAAATGCCACGAGCATTTCTGCAAAAAGCAAGTCTCTGGTCAGTTTAGAGACAAAAGCTTATAAAGCAAACAGAACTGCAAGAAGTCAAAATACTGAAGGCAAATAGAGACAACAAAAAAAGTAAACACTAGAGTTGAACACTACCTGACAACTCTAGCAGTATAACGTGTGCCCTTGCATGGTTCAAGGCATAAATGCCTAGTGACTGTTCCAAATTTACTCAATAGAATAGAATGCCTCAAATTTACTCAGTAATATAGAATGCCCAAAGCCTTTGGGAAATGGACTACGTTTAGAAACATCAAAGGTTAAAACGACATTAACCTGATCTTTAGAGTCAAAAAATAGAATTCCATTGGTTGTCCAGCCAGTGATTGTGGTCATGTCAATAAGTGCATCAAGTCACAGAAATATACTGACCTTAAAAAGTTGAGAGGGCCTTGGAAAGATAATGGATCATTGATTTCAAGGAGAGATACGATAAACAAAAAGCTCGCCATGTCTGCTGCCATTACTCCACAGAAAAGATGCTCATATTTTGCATCCACCTGTGTAGCGATCCTTCAATGTTACCCCTAAACTATTTACCTTGCAGCAGCGTGCCCTTCAAAAAAACTACTCTTACAACTCTAAATATGGTAGTTACCCCAACGTCCGATTACTCTGGAACTCCTTAAACACAGCCCTAGACTTGCAGAAAAAAGGGCAAGAGGAATGTCTGTATATTTACTGCAGCAAAACAATCGAATAGTATTTTCTTTCCCAAGCTATGCTTAGAAACTGGAGCTTTACCTTAGGACTGCCAGCTTTCATCTTCTGTAAGAAGGTAGATATGAACTGAGAGCAGAACAAACAAACAAACAAACAAATTATAGAAGTGAAACAACTTGTGTACACATCACAGTGTTAAGGCCATCTGCAATGCATTGATAGACTATGTTGATGGAATAGCTGCTGGACTGAAACATTTGTTCCCATAAAACCTGTTGAAAACAAAGAGTCTCCTATCCATTTTTCCCGTTCTTCACAAATTGCATTGGATGAGAGAAAAAGAAAAGTTGAATAAGGAACAACACATTTTTTATCTAGTGCTTCATTCCAAGTAGCAGATACTTAATTCTCATCTAATATAATCTAAGGCAGGCTAAAAATCACAGATTGTTGTCTGACAAACATTCAAGTCGGTGTAAAAAGAGGCTCCACTCCTGTTATGACTTCCTGGCAGTTCGAACCTCAGTAATTTGGAGGTCAGTACCATGTTCGTCTGCCTCAACCTATGAGCAATGAAATCAGGCCAATGAATTCACCGACACAATGAACTTGTTTTCCTTCATGGAGCACAAAAGAATATTATATACATGAACCGAGGGCAGCCAGGAAATAATAAACAACCACGGGCGTAAGCTCAAATGTGTTAACTTCAAATAGTGAACTGCACTGTCAACAGCTCCGACACCACCGCACAATCTATCGTAGACTATCCATTTGGGCTTGGAATTTTCTCACAGAGCAGGCATAAAGGTAAGACAAATTTTACAACAAGATCAAAACACTATAGTACACATGCGAATCATGAGATATAGAATATAGATAGCAATGGGGACAGATTTTAAAGCTAACCTAATTCAAGTAAGTGAGAATCCATGGCTTGTTAGGTCGTATCAAAACCCTGTAAGAGCACGGTTTTAAAGCATGTTTTAAAAGAATAAAAACAACTCACAGAGAAAACTTCACCTCAAAGGGAAAGCTTCGACCTCCACAAGCACTGCAAAAAGTGGTTCGTATTAGCTTTTGAAAGATGCAATAGCTTTTTTGCATGTTTAGCACCATCCCAACATTTTCTATCAAGCACATCTTACGTAAAGAATTGTGCAGATGATGGGGTTTCAGATTCTTACACTTGTACGCAAGCCTGCTATTTCTCCATTGCAAAAATTACACAGCTCATATCCCATTAATTGCCTGCAGATCCTTCAAACAAAATTGCACCTGGTCTATTTGATTCAAATTTATATCTTCTTCCCTGTACAATTCTGTCATAAAGTAGCAGGTCCTTCGCCCAACACAACTTTCACATTAGTTAATCACAGTTTTGCTTATGGCATTCCCAGGTGTATGGCATTCCCGAACACCTGGGTAAGATGAGCAAACATGACAACTCCAAAAACTTCATCTGCAAATTGACTTTAAAGACATGCATCAATGGAAGTTACTTGAGATGACTGGTCTGGCACAATTTTGAAATGAGTTGTCCATAGGCGGCACGGCAACACCTAAGCCTGAAGTTACAATTGCATGTCACGAATGAATTAATTTTAACTGTTGATATTAGATCAGCCCTTCAACTCTGTTCATAAATTTAATATTTGGAACATTTTTTGGCAGTAAGAGCTCTATAAGCTTTTGGGGTTGACTAGAGATTCTGCATAAGGTGAACAAATGTAAATATGGTGAAACCACCATCTATTTGCTGAGAACTAGATTCCTGAGCAATAAGTTCTGTATGTGGCTCAAGCTAGTAGATATTACCTGCTTGATTTTATCCCAATATGAGATGCGAACCTCTCTTTCAAAGATCTTCTGAGCAAAAACACATTGCAGAAACCATTTTGGTTGATCAACGGCACGAGCCCACTCTTCCCATGCCAGGCAAACTGGAAATTTGACCTGAAATGGTAGTTTCAAAATACATAAATCTTTTAAAACATCCTAATTAAACTATACAAATATATCTCTATGGGAATGTCGAATATGGAACTGCAAAAATGGAAAAAAAATATCCATTTCACCTAATCTGTTGAATAAATTCCGTCCAGGTCCCGCAACAACAATCGGAAATGCACCAAGAAGCACCTGTATACGTGATGGAAGTCAGGGAAGTTGCAACATAAGCAAGCACCATACAAAAACAAAGGACTGAAAAACAGAGCTGCAGAGCAGATTTTAGCCCCTAGCCCGCACATCGACGAAGCATCTGTCCACTTGTGTTGATTAACAAAATCAATTAACATGCGATTAAGACGGGTGTGCCCCCAAAGGTAGAATGCTACCAGTATTCCGAGAAAACATGCCTACAGAAACAGACGAAGAGGGTTTCCACTTTTTCGTGTTGAAATGAATTGAGAGGCGATTTGCCTTCCTGCGGGCAGCAAACAAAGCGGCGTCACGCCATAGCCGAAGCCATCGCCCTCATATCTCTAGAATTTGGGGCTTTTGTTGTGGGCCGTCCAGATCTAAAATGGACGGCCAGGATTAAAATGTCTACACACACTCTACACACAATATATGGACGGTCGAGATGAAATGCCCCAATTTCAAGGGTC
This sequence comes from Isoetes taiwanensis, assembly GCA_021234155.1. Classification (NCBI taxonomy): domain Eukaryota; kingdom Viridiplantae; phylum Streptophyta; class Lycopodiopsida; order Isoetales; family Isoetaceae; genus Isoetes; species Isoetes taiwanensis. Next base: position 771,505 of record JAJEKV010000036.1, on the reverse strand, counting down.
GAGATTAAAAGCCCCAAATCAGGGGGCTGCTTGGGGTGATACGAGGTGTCATCGTCTCGACCGTCCATCTCATAGATGGACGGCCGAGATCAATCTCTACCAACATGTTGGTAGAGCTCATATAATTGTATATATATGAGTGATAAGAGATATAAGGATATATATATCTATTTTTTTAACCCTACCTCCTACCGGGAGGTGCGGAGGGTACCTTATTTTTAAGCATATAGGGATGCGGAAGGATCCCTATATACATAGGGACCCTCCACATCTCCTATTTGTTCTTTTTAACCAATAACATTAACTAAAAGAAGTATAACAGTAAGAAGTACCTGTATTTTATAAGTTCGGTTCTCAGTGTACCAGCATCATATTGCAGACCAGGAAAATCCATATTCTTGCAGACTTTGTTCAATGATTTCCAGACATCCTTTATATTGAAGCCTTTGCTGACAAATGTGCAGACAAGTCTAAACAGGTCCTCTGCAGCAAGTATAGGGTTACTATGCACATACATATATGGCATGACTTGCGACATAATCACATTGCAGGCCATTATGTATGGTCTGCAGCCACTTGCATGTATGAATTTGGTGGCTTCAAAAGGTAAGCTGTCCCTTTTGTCAAATCTATAGGTACAATAAGTTCCTTTGAAACGGTTGATGACCTCAATTGTCATATTGAGAAAGTTAACCTTTCTGCCAATCTTTGTATTCTGATCCAACATCCAGTATTCCGTTTCATCCTTGATTTTAAGTATGTCAAGATCATATATCACTTCATATTGCATACTTTCATATTGCATATTTTCACTGTTCAGTCCTAGGCACTGTCTCATGTAATAACTGTTGATGCCAATGAGATCATCCATGTACCTAAACGTGTTGCTGAAGGAAGCAGCTTCCAACCTTTTACCTTTCCTAGCAAGATTGAGTATAAACTTCAGTTCGAACATGGCTAGATAGAGATTGCACCATGCTGGGCTGCAAGGGAAACCCATTGGTATACCCTTACTTTGCCGCCAAATTCCTTCACCCATGCTTAGGAAGCAATTGTTCAACAACCATATGTTGATTTTAACAAACTGATCTTGATCCATCAGTGTCCACTTTTTTCCTTTTGGGTCGACATTCTTCCACTTAACCTCGACCTTGTCCATACCTTTGAAGTTGTACCACATTTTATTCTTATTGTTAATATCTATTTGGCTTTTCCATGCCAAACTGCAGACTTCATGTATAATGGAACCAATACCATGTTCGCCTTTTAATGGTATATTCTCAAAGCATTTGGTGATGTCACAGACGAAAACATCGTCTATCTGTTTAGGTAAGTTACAGATCAAGTCATATATTGAACTAATAACCCATGATGCTTTAATTTTTTGCTGGCCAAACAGGTTAAATATGGCGCACTTCTCATGGCAGACCCTTGGCCATATCTCCAATATAGTGTTCAATCCAGCAGCAATCAGAGAAGCAGTACTAGAGAAAATAGTATTGTGTGCGTTCGTTATCCACCTGTATTCCCTCTTATGGGCCTTGTAGGTGCCCAATAGGTACGGAAGCTCAGTACAGTTACAATTGTTTTCCTCAATCATAGTCTTAAGTTCTTTTTCTATATTATTAGCGATATCTTTAGGATTGGCCTCAAATCTTTTCAAAGTCGTGGCTGTTTAATCTTTTATAGGCTTCCCTTCTAATGTGCACAGGGCAAATAAAGGATGCATTATTAGCTGCCTTGTCGATACCAGATATATAGAAGTGCTCCTTGAGCCATTTAACATTTTTTTGTACCTCATCATCATTTGCTAGAAATTTGCATTTGCTGTCCCTGTTATCATTGATCAGTTTTTTAGCCTCATGTTTGGCTTCCTTAAGTATTTCGTCCTTGCATCTTTTAATCGGGTCGGACTCATTGTCTCGAAATGAGAATCTGTGCAACATGAAGAATTGATCAACAGTATTTCTCATTTCCCTTTTGAACTGTTGTAGGGTAAATGGTTGATCCGGGATGTGATTCAAGCCTTTGACAAAGCAATCTCTTAGAGATACATTGTGTATAATGTCAAGGCATGTAGTCCTGATATGGCCAGTGTCATGATCAACAAATCTTGCCAAAGTCGGATTATTGCATGGGCATATCAGTTCACCCTTCTGTGCAAAAATAACTTTGGGCTTGTAGAAAATGCTTTTTAAATTGTCAACATATCTCCATCCAAAAGTGGAGCATTCATAAAGGATCAAACCCTTCTCCCCAAAGCAAGCTTGCAGCTGATTTTTAAAGAACATGCTAATTTTTCAGCTTGTTGTCGACCAAATTAGAAAAATAGCGAAGTGTATAAACTTCTTTTTATCTTTCTCATTGGACAGGGTAAGCTTCCATCTCCCTTCCTCATTAAGAACTAGGGTTCTGGCCTTCATCTGTAACACGTTTTGTATCAAGTGATCAATGAGATCAGTTTTCAAATGTAATGCCCTTGAAGGCATTTTCTCAAGCTGTATGTATTAGGAGTGTTCCCCTACCCCCTTTCATGTTATTAATTATTTTCCTTTTTATTACGAAAGGAAGAAATATATATATTATAGACATCATATAGCAGCATAATGTATGTAATTTTACAATTCTAAGTATTTCGTCAAAGAAAAGAATGAATATAAAGATGTTATACATCAACAGAATGGTTTGTATTCATACCTTTAAGTCCCGCTTTATATGTCAAAGTCCCTATTCTCAACGTCATATGATCTGCATACCGGCGTGTACTTCTTTGTAACAGATTTGTTGTCCTGACTGGAATCATCAATCTGTATAATTTCATCATCATGGTTACCAGTGGCCATATGGCTGCCAGATCCAGGCATTTTATATAGACGAGGTGGCATAATAATGGAACAGTTTGGGCTATCCGCTCATCACACGCTTTTCGTTCTAACGCTAAGATCGGTCTGTTGTTCACTCTTGTTGCTTTACAATGAGAAACTTCAGCGGCTTTATAGTTTTTTCCAAAATGTCAGTGAGTCTACTGTTCCCAGATTCCATGTTCAGATCAGTACCCGGGTCTTCTGAATATTTGATGGCCATTTGTATCATCGTGTCCCTTACCCTGAGGTACCCTAAAAAGGCAATAACGGCATTTTGTAGTGGTTTAGTGGACAGCAAAGAGCAGAAAAATCCAAACCTGACCATGGTAGGCAATTTAGGCCATGCCATCTCTAAGTTGTTCATGAGATACCACACGCTATGGTCTAGCCATATTATGGTATCAGGGCATTCCCCATTTTCCTTGGCTATTTTTCCACATGTACATTTAATAAATGGGCATAGTGTCCTCCACATTTTTTTAATGTAGAAGTCATGCCTTTTCTCATCAATTCTGGCCTGATGTCCCTTCTGGCCAATACAAATGGCCATGCTGTTACTACATTCCAATCCGAAACACTTTGCCGGGAAAGGCAGTACAACCTCAAGCTTATCCACTTTTCTGATACAGTTGTCAGCATCCTCGAACGCCCGTTTAACATCATCATCAGAAATGTTAGCAAGTTTTTTCCATGCCTCAACACTTATAGGGGCAAGAACACCCAGATTTTTGCTTTTCCATAAAGCTTGCTTAAACTGTTCGCCATGTGATTCAACTTCCCTTTGAGACATTACTGGAAACCTCCCACAGTTAAAGAGATTCAGCATTGCAATTGGAGGTCTTTCATCTTCATCTGCCATAATGTTGGTCTTTTCAGATCCGTCACTGCCATTGTTGGTATTAAAGGCATTCCTATATTCCTCTGGTAGCATATTAACACTGAAAAGACAGTTATTGATTAGGCTGCCAGTTACCACAGTAGCTTGCGCAGCAGGGGCTTTGCCGCGAGCTTTTTTGTTGGACGGAAAGGTGAACTTAACCCCATTAGCCCTTTCGAGTGCTGTAAGACACTTAACAAATACTTTCAGGTTTGCTGCCTCCCTTTCAGTTGCCTTAAATTGTGCAATAGGTAGTCTGCTATATCGGTACATCAATAATTCCCTTGCGGCTTCCGATCATCAGAATTATTTTTTTGCGAAACCAGCAACCATTGTAAGAAAATTGCTCATACCCATATGAATAATGGCTGAATGGTCACTGTTAGGAACATTGACCTCCTTTTGGATGATATATTGATGCAAGTCCGGACTCAGAATGCAAGCCAGCACTGTTTGAACTGCCATATTTGGAGCAGGGCGTCCCAAAAGATTATAACCATGTGCTCTTAGTTCAGCACACCATTCATTGGGGGCATTGGGCCCCTCCATGTTGCTGCTATTTGCCATGAGGGCTTGCCTGTTTGTATTTGTGCATCCTTCCTATAACATAAAGTAAAGTCATTAGCTATGAATGGTTCATATACCATGAATGGTAGTAATCAGCACTATCATATTATCTACATGACATTACAAAAACCTTTTGCAAAACTCTTATGGTTCATGTTTCCGTTTCATGATCAATTCCTATTTATATAGAAAATTTAGCCTTAATAGCAAATGTATAGTGCTGCCCAATTGTTCACTGCCAGTTAAACCAGCAAACTGAAATCACGGAATATATACAGGTCCAGACCATTTACCATGGTCCAGACATCTATCCATGCACAGGCTATCCTGACATGTATAGACTTATCAGCTCCTTAAATAGAAAGGAGATAAACAATGGGAGACACTATACAAGAGCTATCCAAGCTGTAGGCCAATATTATGCACAATCCCTAGTCAACAATATCTATTAGTAAAGAAACCAGAAGAGCAAATGCTAACATTAGTATGCCTTCAACACTTTTGTTACAATGCCTCCTATCTTGATTTTAGTGTCTCTTTCTTAAAGAAATTTGCATCAGACAGCTATATTGTGCAAACCAATATTTTACCCTTATCCACCTTTTTTTTAGAGACTATCTCTTATATCCAACAAGATTTTTTCAGATAATGTTTTCATCTTGAGCTATTTCTGATTCCACTTAAGCTTATCTTTCATCTATTTGCATCCGTATTTAGCAATACTTTACATTTTGAAAGCTGATCTATGAAATATTATTTTAAGCCAGAAAGCATATTTTAGCAAAAAACGTGAGCCTAGATGACAATAGATATGACTCTATTTTTTCAAAATTCTTTTTTCATTTTTTTTTGTATTTTCTACATCATAGAGTAACCAGCTTACCACAACAAGTTCCTATATGCTTAAAGCATATCAGTCATAATATGAAATACTTAAGGCTGCAGAACTAAAAGAAAAAGTATATGTCTAAATCTCATCCACCAGTTTAGCCAAAAATTCCTGTTCGATTTCCTCAGCCCTTTGTCTGATTTCACACTTGCAACACTGGAAATCAGGGTAAAGAAACAACCTGAATATCTTAAACAAGATTCTTTGATCTTCACATCTAGCATCTTTTTTTCTACAAATGACTTCATTGAACCATTTTTCTTTGCTGATTATGCACTCCCTTGAATGCTTCATGCTTCCAAAAACATTAAAGTAGGTAGAGTAGAACCTGGTTACCTGCAATCCAAACAACCAATCATTAGCCAAAATATGGGTAAAGCTGGAAGGGATTAGCAGGTAAGCATTAGGGTCCACTGGCTTAACGCCCTTCAACCTAATCAACATGTAATGTTTATAGAAAACACATTTCAATTCATGGAACTAGTAATAATCAGAACTTTGCATCAGAAATTTGGTTAAGTGTACTTCTGTTATTATTTTCGTTCTTTGTGGCGAGATCCAGTCGCGACGATTTTAAATCAATCCATGACTAATTTGCTGTTATGAAGCAGAGTACCTGCTTTACCATAGCTATACTATTATCCTATTTTTGGTACAGACCAGCAACAACCTCTGGAACTCATGTTTCAGCAGTATATGTTCGCTTCTTTAAAACTCTCAGCCTTAAAACCCCTTACCCTTAATAGCTTTCTAAGTTTTTAACTATTATTATAAACACTAACTTATGTCTATTGTGTAAATCGAATAAAGAACCTGATTTAATGGCATTGACTCCTCGTCAAAGAGCTCGTCTCCTTCCCGAAAATATTGATCTTTGCTTCCGCTTCCTTATTTGTTGTTTTCTCAATTCTGCGTGCAACTGTTGCCAGGCATGCTTCTATGCTTGAACCAGGGCGTTTTCCCGTAATGGATTTCCTGGCTGACAGATCTATCCCAGCTTTCTTGGCCATTTCCACCAACACTGATTTTTTAATAGAAACTCCATCATTCTTGCAATCGATCCCTTTCTCCTTAAGCAAGGCGATAATGTCCGCCTTTGTTGGCTTTACATTAGTGGATCCTTCCGGCCTTGTCATAGTAATGAGGCGGAGTTCAGGCACAACACAGTTCGGCTTTTGCAATGGTGAGAATAAGAACCCTAATATCCAGATAAATAGGATTTCCATGCTTGTATAAATCAGTCCTTTCCGGAACTTACAACCTGGTCCGTGTTCTCCGCGAATTGGGCCTCGCCCCTCTCCTAGCATTTTCGGACCTAAAAATGCAGTGAAAGGCGAAAAAATCGGCCACCGAACTTGCAAATCTTTCTACGGCTACTTAGTACAAATTGACGGCGAGCTTACCATTCTATGTTTAAAGAATTTCCACATGAATCGGTCTGTGCCGCTGTACTCCATCGTGAGTGTAAGATGCGAACCCTAAACCTAGAGCATAGTATACTAAGCAAAAATCTATTCCCACGTATTCCGTCTAGGTATATCCCATCAATACAGAAAACGTACCCATTTTCTACTCATGGCGATTAGGTACACATTAAACCCTTTTACGTCCTTCCTTTTTACTTAAGTCCTGCTGGTTAGAGCCTAGACATGCCATTAAATGCACCCTAGTATAGTCAAAGCCTACCTCTTTAAAAATGAGAGTATAACTTCCCACCTAAGAATCGTGGACTCCCCTAAAATGTATGGCCACGCGTTCCATTAAATTCTGCCTCAAGTTATCCATGCGTATATCATACGCTTATCATATGGTAGTGCCACTTATCATTCTAATTTAAGGTCAAATAGGGCATATATCCCCGGAAGACTACCAATTCAAGCAAATGAGGACATGTGCCCTAAAGACATCTATAATATTCTATGTATCAAGTAAAACCTTGTGTGTAATAGTTCCATAATCAAGTTATGACCATGCCTCTATTATAGTAACATTAGTGCCCAATGGATACTAACATCAATTTAACAACCATAGATTATCACTTCAATTTAGTGAAAAGCCTCCATTGGGCTTGTGGCTGCTAAGTCATATTTATGCAATCAAGTGGACACTACTTTAGTGAGAAGGATAATCTTAACCTGGGAATTATTTCATTACCATTCCCAACCCCTTGGATATATATGTATATATGTATACAAGTATTTGTACTATAAGGGAGTGTACAATGTCGAATGTACGTACGTAAGCTGCTATAAGATTTGTAAGTTTACCAGCATTCCATTAAGACTACCCAATATTCCAGTAAGATTCTATAATATTCTCTGAGTTTTTCCAGAGATATATTAAGATTCCCCAAGCTACTGCGAGTATTCCTTAAGATTATTCAAATATTTATTGCAAAGCACACCAATGTGAATGATGTATCTAGATTCCCATAAGATCCCCTACAAACCAAAGCCAAAATATGTCCTGAACATTTCAACTTTCTGGCAATGCAGAACCTCAACTTAAGGGCTAAGGCCTTTTTACTACCAATTATGAAGATGGTACGTGCACAAAAAGCAAAGCACAACATGCTCGCTATGCCATCATATACACCATTCCAAGATATACATACAAATAGTAGATGTTCTTAACCTCACATCTATTGAGGATTTGGTAGTTTGTTTTAAAATTAGTCAGTCACAATTAAGAGCCTCCATGTGTACATTGCACGTGAGTTCAACTAACAATGCGCATATCTTGCTTTGTACAAATTCAGAGGAATGCTTTGTATAATTACACTAAAATAACAAAGTATTTAACAAGGTAAATAACCTATGTACTTTTATTTTATAATATGCTATTTTATTTTCTCATCTTATTAAAATTACGTGGATGTTTTTTGAAAATGGCACTTTTCATATTTTTGTTCAAAATTTCACACTTTTTTTCCTTAAAAGTCATAAAATGACTTTTACACTATAAAGTCAAAGTCTCTTTGACTTTGGCACTTTTCATATTTTTGTTCGAAATTTTACACTTTTTTTCCTTAAAAGTCATAAAATGAGCAAAATTTTGTAAAAAAAAAAAAGTTGATGCAATTGCACTACAGGTATTAGTGCAATTGCTCCATCACCTTGTTTTATACAATGTCTAAGCCTGAAAGTCTCCCTCTCCAATAAGATGACTTGAATAGCAAAAGATCTTCAACCTAATGAAAGCACGCCTGAAAACCAGGCAAGGACAAATGGAGAAGGATTGCCTTACTACCTTCGAAAAAATAAAAAAATTATCTTTAAATTTTAAGTTTCTTCATCGAACATCCTGTCCATATGTCAGGCCTTTAGAATCATATAAAGCCCCAAATACATAATCTAGATATTATCCTTGTGAAAGCATTGAAGTATAATCATCTTTGCTAGAAGAATTTGGGAAATCCATTATCCGAAAATGACGTCTGAGGAGCTCATTCATCTTGGACATTCCCAAACCAGTTTCTTTATTCTTTTTCATGAGGTTGTTGGAATGTGTAGGACTGAAGAGGCAAGACTTAAGTACACTTTCCTAAAAAAGACATCTGAAGGATATATTCCAACCAAATGCCACCAATGTTGCACTTTTAAATGATTGCTTTGCATCTATAATATTATCTATTTTAACATCTTCAAAATAAAACGTCCACGAAAGGAGATGGCTAAAAAATATCTTTTAGCAAGTCATGTTGGTACGTTGAGGCACATGTTATTACAATACCTCACATTTCATATTGTGATTCCCACAAATGCTGGCAAATACTACAACAATTACTACATAAATGTACTTATAACATTGATACTTAGTTTTCAAAATGCTACTAAAATAGTTCTCAAAATTATCAAATGTTGGATGTTGACATGTTTGCAAATTATTACACATGTTAGGAACAAATGTTAGGAACAAATGCAAGTGTTCAAGTGTAAAATGTATGCGGCAAACCTTGGACATTACTTGCACAATAATGTATTCGGTAACCACACATATGCTGGAAATGAAAGTATATTCTGCTTGTATTCCAACAATATTCAACATCTTGCTTTATATGGGCTGCCAAATGCACCAATTGCACCTTATACCTTTAATAGAAACTTATACCTTTAATAGAAAATATTCCAGTGAATCAAGCATGTAACAATATCAAAGTGACTCAAAAACAAAATAATACATGAATGTCCAACCCCTGCCTAATATACCACCTTAAGGGCTTGCAAGAAAAAACATTCAATCTCAAATTGAATATTGGAGAATGCTGCAAAGCTACACAATTATCTGTCACCCCTAGACATGATATATGACATGAGCTCAAGGAGTTCCCAAGAAAGAAGTGCAATATTATATTGGTTTAAATTACTAATGAAGGCTTCATTGATGCCCAGTTACTTCAACTGTTACAATGTGCAATAAGACAGTCTCAATATCAATTGTAAGAAGTTTCAAGAAATTGCGTAAAAATCTCAAATATTGTCTTTTGCAATCGTTTGTGAATATTAGCCAATATTTGACAAAGTTAACTATTGATCAACTGATTAAAAGAACGAGTCAGTACGGCCTAGAAAAGAATTTAGGTATGTGTCCACAAGAAAAGGTAAATGGAAAGCTCTACATACGCAACACCACCCGACAACTCCAACTTTTGCTAGCATAACAAGTTAAAGAGAGACCATCTTGGCTGGCATTCACATATTCTTAAAACTCGGATGCCTAATACTCCTGGATAAATAACTTTTAAATTTTTTGAAAGCTTGGAAGTCTATCTTGCCTCGTGGAATTAATAAAGTTCTGTTCTATCCATTCCTTAGCTTAGTATAATCATCATGCGTTGAACTTGTCCTTCACAATTGATTAAGGGAGAGATATTCTGAATATTTTGAGCTATTAGGCCATCTTTATTTGTTATGTGTCTTTCTAAATCAATTGTGATACAGAAAGTTGGAAGCTACCCCATCCGCACAAAAACAACGGTAAATATTATCTTCTCTAGTCAAAATCTGCTAACAAATGTTTCACTACTTGATAACTGCGTGACTACCCTTAGAAAGAACTAATTTTCCAGAAATTGGAAGTGCAAACTTTTAAAAAGAGCTATTAACATCATGAGCTTAGTAACTCATCCTTGCTCTTAAACCCCTCCACATGCATTGGAATGTGATCATTTGCCTTCGCAATTTCTTATAATACGATGGGTGCTCTATAACCACGCCACCTTGCCTGGATGTTGAATGCTTTGAGTACACAAGTATTTCAACTAAACTACTCACTCCACATGCATTGGAATGTGATCGCTGCCTTACGCAGTTTCTTATAATATGATCGTGCTCTATAACCACGCCACCTTGCCTGGATGTTCAATGCTTTGAGTACACAAGTATTTCAGCTAATCACATAAATCATACAGCAGTACCTGGATAATGATAGCAGCCTTGGTTTGTTTTCGGACACAGGTATTCTCTACGAGCAAACATTCCACGCACTCCTGCCTGTATGACTATTGTTGCCTTTTTAATCTTTTTTTATGCTTTCTCCTGCTGCCATCTGCGTACATGCTTCTGGATACAGATAGCAGCTGCTTCTTTCTGTTTGCTTTCATATAATTTTCGAGCAAGTTTACATCATCAAAGAGGCTATCGCACCTCGCCAATGGGCCTGGATAGTAATAGCAGCCTTGCGCATTTGCTTTAAATTCTTTGAGTGCAAGGTATGTACGAACTTGACGTTGTATGACATTTGCAAAGCAGCTCGGCTCTCCGGGCATCCAACTCAGCCATTTGCCCTGCCCTAAGGAACACTTTGTTCTTTCCAATCTGCATGCACAAGAAATACTATTAGGATTTTTGAATTGACATTCTTGAGCACTTAATATTATTCACTAAGGTTCAAACATATGTCATAGATGTAACTATAGCATTTGATTCAAAATATTCTAATGTACAAATATATTAGTCTATACCTGATAGTTCTTGAGGTTCATCTTCTGCAAAAGCTTCTCCGTTGCCACCTTCTCATCATACCTGAAAACAAAAGACCAGTTATACATATTACTTGCATGATTTACTCAGATGGCCTATTTGCTATCCAACTATGAAGAAAGATATTGCCCCATAAACACACCGTCCATCGAGAAGCTTTGGGGCTAGGAGTCCAAAATCTAGAACTCATCAAAAGTTCGACGTGTTGGATATCCAGCACAGCTGATTCTTACGGCCTCCAGTACACCCTATACAATTTATTTTGGAACGGCGCACAGAGGAAGAAAGTGTAAACATAATGGGGGAGGAATCCCTATACAAATTTTGGGGGCGTGGAGAATAGGGAGAACAATGATAGCAATTGAATCGAGTTGAACTATCCCACAAGATCATAATCATGCTGCATTTTTTTATTCATCCGCATCTGAATGATATCAAGCACCCCTATCAATGTTTTGGACTCAGGATCCTGTCCAATGGATTTGTTGACCTTATCAACCAGCCTGAACAATAAGGAGACCACCGTTAGCTGTAGACAAATAAAACACCACAAAAAGAAAATACCAGTCAAAGAGCCTTGAGTATATGGTCTTGGCTAAGGTGTCACGGTTGATTGTTGCAGAAGCCAGGTCAAAGAGACTTTGTGATAGTTTCATCACGTGTGACAATAACGCGTGTGCAAAGAGAATCCTGCAGGCCCTTGGCATCACACCAGTAAACAATAAAAATTAGCAAAGAAGACCATCACAGGAATCTTAAATAAATGTTCTGTAAACCTACATCAGCAGCTCCGCAACAGCATTAAGAAGAAACGTTGATTTTTCGTCTTTTAATATTGAGGAATCAGACTCCTTTCCATTAATAAACTCAACATTTTCTAAATGCAAGATTAATGCAACTACTCGGAAAATTGCCTCCTGTTTGTGGAAGGAGAAAAGACCAACATTAGGAGCTGACCATTAGTAAGAACAAAAAGAAGCACGGGCCCTAACTACAACCTCCTGTGAAATCTGTGACACAGCCACCGAAATCAGATTGTTTTTGCAGCAGCATTGGAATTGAAAACACAACACTGCATCGTACAATTATAAGCATATTATATTAAACCATTTTTCGAAGACAGACCTGAGCATCCAGAACATATGATAAGAGATCTAAATTTAAATTAATAGATGCCAGTTAAACGAATATTGCCAGAATCACTAACCTGAATAACATAACTCATCTTGAAATATATATGAAGCATTCACAATCTGTTTTCCGCTTCGAAATTGCTTGGCGATTTAGACTACCCGTACATAGTCTACCTGCTTTCTGTTACTATTGTCGTTGCTTTAGTTACACTAATACACAGCATCAAATGATTCGGACAGAGTACCTGAGGAGGCAAATAGAAGCTATGAGTAAAAGGCAGCATACACAACTCAGCAGTATGGCCGATAAGCCAACATAAAAAGCCCATGAAGCTCGGCAATGCAGGTTCTTTCACATTAATATGCATGTGCGGTACAATTGCTATAGTGTCATGAATAAAACCTAACAACTACACATAAAGCAGATCCGACATGACAGCAAATTTACCTGCTCCTGCAGCTTTGAGACGTCTTCGAGCTGCCCTTACATGCCTGGAATTCACAGATGATATATCTTCCCCGAAGAAAGGCGACCATTTGCAACTGTTATACTCAGGACAAGCCTCAAAGGAAAGGCATGACCCTAACCCAGAAAGGCTTGAGCCGCACATGGCAACCACACTGCCCATGGATTGAGAAAGCTCGCCTGGAAAGATAGACCACGAACTGCTGAGTATTTCTTGGATCTGTAGATGCTGCTTACGTCTGGATCTTCTTCTTCGACCTGGTTCCGAAGGCAAGGTTCTTGATTCCTCTGTAGATAGGCCAGAAACAGTCCTGGAGATGCAAGCAGCCAGGAGCCAAGTACAAAATGGTGCAGACACGACAGAAGCTGCCATAGCTACTCTTTGTATATATATAGCTGGTACTATCTCAGACTGAAGTCTGAGCATGAATGAAGGTCGTCAGCTACTCAACAGTTTCAGTCCTATAGAAAGTATATCTCATTAGAAATTCATTTTATTATGCGTGTCATTTTCTCTCTTACATAGCTGGGTTTTTCCCTCTTGGTCTTCCCCATCTATAGGTCATCCTGTTTTGCTTGCACATGCACCAGAATAATAGGTGCTAATAAAATGCTAGTCTGAATTCAATCTTGCATAAGGAGGAAAAAGAAGGCAAGCACATATGGTACATAAATGCCAGCTTACCCGCAAAGAAGCCGACCAACTATCAACACTGTAAGTGATCTTAAAACATCAGCAATCCCGTATAATACATTGCCCAGAAGCAGCATTACACTGCTAAACAAAAGCGGCTTGAACGGTTTGACCATGCACTAAAATAGACAGAGGATACCAGTTGGGCAACTGCCATCGAACCAATAATCACACCACAAAATGTGGGAGCAGCTCCTAAGCTCATTGCATAATTGTCTGCTGTTGGAACGACTATGTAAGTATTAACCTGATTACACATTCTATAAATTCCAGCCCGTCATTCTATCATAATTTAATTGTGTAACAACTCAGGCTCATGAGTTATATTAGCAGTTACAGAACATACCATATCATACCATATATGCTCAAGCAAAGGCAACTCTGGAGACCTTGGAAACTCATCCCCGATTATAAGTGCATGTTGGGCAAGAAACTCCAAAAAAGTTGGTGGAAGGACTTAGCCTTTCCTGGGCTGCTCCTATAGCCTCAAGGACTGGTTCATGTATAGCAGAGCATATGCATGCTGTTATTGTTGCTGGACATTTTTTTAAGCAGAATCTTCCTAACCTTTACACCAACCATGGCCCCAATCCCATTACAACAAAAGAAATTGCCAACATCAAACAAACTTTCATCCTAACTCTAAAAAATGCACAGCAGAAAGATGACAATACTAACCACATGTTTATAGTACATTGTCTTGGGATACCCGCAAGCTCAGCTGGCTGAATCACCTCAACAGGCTCCACAACCAATCTGGATTCCAAAGCATCCATGCAAGTAGAAGCCAATAGGGGTGTGAAGATATGCATAGGGCAGTATCAATCTGCCTAAGCTGGCCATGATACACAAGTGTCTGTACCCAAAATATGCTCCCTTATCTACTATTGTTCTGAATGCAACTCCTGCGTGCCCAACACCAGCTTTGGCTTTTGCTGGTTTAAAAATTTTGCAAGAAACCATCCCTCTCTACAACCTGTGCATAATCTCCATTATACCACAGCAAATAACGACATCAAGCAAAGTTAAAAATTACCTGGGCTAATGCTGGCAGCATATTTTTCCCAGTGCTCTCTTCAAATACCCTATTGCAAATACGTCTTCCATGTTGGCAACTTCCAGCCACTCATTTAAAAGCCCCTAGTCCAAGAAAGAATCAGGGATCTTATAAAACACAGGAAATTATAACCTACGGGGATCTTGCCCACAACAACATAATCACGAAGCATAACAATAAAGAGAACACTTAAAATATTGTGCCCAAGTATTGTCCATAAGTAACAAAAATGTTAAGATCATGAAGCTAATCTACATTTCCAGCAGCTCCGCATCCTACAAATAATCTGCCAAGGCGGTATTTCTAAGTGCATAACTCTTTGCCATGCTGTCAATAAAACCTAGATCCCAGATTTAAAGTTACTATGGGCTACGTATAAGGAATCTAGAATCAAAATACAATCATACAATAGCAAAAGCTTGAACTTACATTCAGTTTGAACTTACCAGAATGGCTATAGTACTCAACCTCAGACCCGCATAACATATAGGCATGCAAGTTACATAGCCAGAATGGAATTTTGGATAGCCACCAGTATGTTTGCTTATCTTACAGATTGAAGTCGGAGGAATAAGTTCTCTTTTTTTTTTGTTTGACACCTAGGTAATATTCTCAACCTGCACAAATGATAAAAACGTCATCAGGATAGGAGCTCAGCTCCTTCTCATTCTTTAAAAAGTCCGACAATATTACTTTGAATGTTGTTCTTCAAGATAGGTCATGTAAATTTTAGCATCTCAAAGATCTTCTCGGTTGCTTCAGTTGCAAAGACGCAGGTAAAGTCTTCCACATCTTAAAAATAAAGGCACAACTAGAAATCACAAGTATTGAGCCAAAAAAAAATGAACAACCTTATTTTGCATGCCTCCAGAGTTAGCGCAAGTCTCCAGATCCGTTTTGCACCAGCCAGGAGTGCATTTTCGCGGCATGATCTGGGAAAGTTTCAAAGGACGTACCACAGAGAAGCATTACAAAAATTTTAGATAAGAAAAAACTGGAGTATAGTCACAGCCTACATTCCCGCTCAAATTCCTTGGCATGCTCTGATGCTACACAAAACAAACACCCAGCAAATAATAGCTAAAGAAACTTATATGCCACTAAAACTGAAAGAAGTACCTCATTGTTCGTTGTTACAGCAGAAAATTCCAAGATCTACAATGGTTTCTTGATTTCCTCACCTACACTTCCGAATATCGTGGCAAATTTCACAAAAATGAGTGAAACCCAGGAAGCACCAAATGCATCAAACACCTAAGAGGATGGAGCGGCTAAAAGAACCATTTCTGCTCAGAAAGACTAATAAATACGTCCAGGATCCGTTGCTTCTAAGAATAAAGTTTCCAAAACGTCAATCTGGACCAATTATATGCTATGAACAATGCCACTCAGAGCTCCATTTAGCCCATTATCTTGTTCCTGAACTTTGCCCGGCAGTTTTGAAGCGTGAAAGGCGAGCATCTGCTTGCAGAACCCAATCCGGATCAATGCCAGGCACTCCCTTTTTAAACAATCCTGCCATATCATCTTGCCGTTGTAAATAGAAACAAAATGCCGCATTTCATCACAATAGAGGACCCGAACCTTACCTTAGAATCACGTCCACGCAGAAGCTTGGCCATGGCGACTGGTTGGTGCGGGAGACGGAAGAGCAATCCTACACATCGAAGAGATTCTAGGGAGAAATCGAATTGGGGCTTTTGTTGTGGGCCGTTCATCTCAGAGATGGACGGCCGAGATCAATCTGTACCAACATTTTGGTACACCAACAAGAGGGGTGCTTGGGGAGTTACGAGGTGGCACCGTCTGGACCGTCCATCTCAAAAGATGGACGGCCGAGATCAATCTCTACCAAGATTTTGTGGCATAATCTCTACACCATTTGAGACTCTACATCATTTGTGGCACCCAATATAGTTGTATATATATAAGGATATATATATCTATTTTTTTAACCCTACCTCCTACCGGGAGGTGCGGAGGGTACCTTATTTTTAAGCATATAGGGATGCGGAAGGATCCCTATATACATAGGGACCCTCCACATCTCCTATTTGTTCTTTTTAACCAATAACATTAACTAAAAGAAGTATAACAGTAAGAAGTACCTGTATTTTATAAGTTCGGTTCTCAGTGTACCAGCATCATATTGCAGACCAGGAAAATCCATATTCTTGCAGACTTTGTTCAATGATTTCCAGACATCCTTTATATTGAAGCCTTTGCTGACAAATGTGCAGACAAGTCTAAACAGGTCCTCTGCAGCAAGTATAGGGTTACTATGCACATACATATATGGCATGACTTGCGACATAATCACATTGCAGGCCATTATGTATGGTCTGCAGCCACTTGCATGTATGAATTTGGTGGCTTCAAAAGGTAAGCTGTCCCTTTTGTCAAATCTATAGGTACAATAAGTTCCTTTGAAACGGTTGATGACCTCAATTGTCATATTGAGAAAGTTAACCTTTCTGCCAATCTTTGTATTCTGATCCAACATCCAGTATTCCGTTTCATCCTTGATTTTAAGTATGTCAAGATCATATATCACTTCATATTGCATACTTTCATATTGCATATTTTCACTGTTCAGTCCTAGGCACTGTCTCATGTAATAACTGTTGATGCCAATGAGATCATCCATGTACCTAAACGTGTTGCTGAAGGAAGCAGCTTCCAACCTTTTACCTTTCCTAGCAAGATTGAGTATAAACTTCAGTTCGAACATGGCTAGATAGAGATTGCACCATGCTGGGCTGCAAGGGAAACCCATTGGTATACCCTTACTTTGCCGCCAAATTCCTTCACCCATGCTTAGGAAGCAATTGTTCAACAACCATATGTTGATTTTAACAAACTGATCTTGATCCATCAGTGTCCACTTTTTTCCTTTTGGGTCGACATTCTTCCACTTAACCTCGACCTTGTCCATACCTTTGAAGTTGTACCACATTTTATTCTTATTGTTAATATCTATTTGGCTTTTCCATGCCAAACCGGACTTCATGTATAATGGAACCAATACCATGTTAAGCCTTTTTAATGGTATATTCTCAAAGCATTTGGTGATGTCACAGGGCGAAAAACATCGTCTATCTGTTTAGGTAAGTTCTGAGATCAAGTCATATATTGAACTAATAACCCATGATGCTTTAATTTTTTCTTTGGCCAAACAGGTTAAATATGGCGCACTTCTCATGGCGGACCCCTTGGCCATATCTCCAATATAGTGTTCAATCCAAAGAAGAATCGGAGAGAAGCGATTACTAGAAAATAGTATTGTGTATGTTAAGTTATCCACTCAGATTCCCTCTTATGGGCCTTGTAGGTGCCCAATAGGTACGGAAGCTCAGTACAGTTACAATTGTTTTCCTCAATCATAGTCTTAAGTTCTTTTTCTATATTATTAGCGATATCTTTAGGATTGGCCTCAAATCTTTTCAAAGTCGTGGCTGTTTAATCTTTTATAGGCTTCCCTTCTAATGTGCACAGGGCAAATAAAGGATGCATTATTAGCTGCCTTGTCGATACCAGATATATAGAAGTGCTCCTTGAGCCATTTAACATTTTTTTGTACCTCATCATCATTTGCTAGAAATTTGCATTTGCTGTCCCTGTTATCATTGATCAGTTTTTTAGCCTCATGTTTGGCTTCCTTAAGTATTTCGTCCTTGCATCTTTTAATCGGGTCGGACTCATTGTCTCGAAATGAGAATCTGTGCAACATGAAGAATTGATCAACAGTATTTCTCATTTCCCTTTTGAACTGTTGTAGGGTAAATGGTTGATCCGGGATGTGATTCAAGCCTTTGACAAAGCAATCTCTTAGAGATACATTGTGTATAATGTCAAGGCATGTAGTCCTGATATGGCCAGTGTCATGATCAACAAATCTTGCCAAAGTCGGATTATTGCATGGGCATATCAGTTCACCCTTCTGTGCAAAAATAACTTTGGGCTTGTAGAAAATGCTTTTTAAATTGTCAACATATCTCCATCCAAAAGTGGAGCATTCATAAAGGATCAAACCCTTCTCCCCAAAGCAAGCTTGCAGCTGATTTTTAAAGAACATGCTAATTTTCAGCTTGCTGACCAGCTTAGAAAAATAGCAGAAGTGTATAAACTTCTTTTTATCTTTCTCATTGGACAGGGTAAGCTTCCATCTCCCTTCCTCATTAAGAACTAGGGTTCTGGCCTTCATCTGTAACACGTTTTGTATCAAGTGATCAATGAGATCAGTTTTCAAATGTAATGCCCTTGAAGGCATTTTCTCAAGCTGTATGTATTAGGAGTGTTCCCCTACCCCCTTTCATGTTATTAATTATTTTCCTTTTTATTACGAAAGGAAGAAATATATATATTATAGACATCATATAGCAGCATAATGTATGTAATTTTACAATTCTAAGTATTTCGTCAAAGAAAAGAATGAATATAAAGATGTTATACATCAACAGAATGGTTTGTATTCATACCTTTAAGTCCCGCTTTATATGTCAAAGTCCCTATTCTCAACGTCATATGATCTGCATACCGGCGTGTACTTCTTTGTAACAGATTTGTTGTCCTGACTGGAATCATCAATCTGTATAATTTCATCATCATGGTTACCAGTGGCCATATGGCTGCCAGATCCAGGCATTTTATATAGACGAGGTGGCATAATAATGGAACAGTTTGGGCTATCTGGCTCACTGCTACGTTTTCTGCTGCTAACAGTCAGTACAGGGCTGTTCAGCTCTTGTTGCTTTACAATGAGAAACTTCAGCGGCTTTATAGTTTTTTCCAAAATGTCAGTGAGTCTACTGTTCCCAGATTCCATGTTCAGATCAGTACCCGGGTCTTCTGAATATTTGATGGCCATTTGTATCATCGTGTCCCTTACCCTGAGGTACCCTAAAAAGGCAATAACGGCATTTTGTAGTGGTTTAGTGGACAGCAAAGAGCAGAAAAATCCAAACCTGACCATGGTAGGCAATTTAGGCCATGCCATCTCTAAGTTGTTCATGAGATACCACACGCTATGGTCTAGCCATATTATGGTATCAGGGCATTCCCCATTTTCCTTGGCTATTTTTCCACATGTACATTTAATAAATGGGCATAGTGTCCTCCACATTTTTTTAATGTAGAAGTCATGCCTTTTCTCATCAATTCTGGCCTGATGTCCCTTCTGGCCAATACAAATGGCCATGCTGTTACTACATTCCAATCCGAAACACTTTGCCGGGAAAGGCAGTACAACCTCAAGCTTATCCACTTTTCTGATAGAGTTGTCAGCATCCTCGAACGCCCGTTTAACATCATCATCAGAAATGTTAGCAAGTTTTTTCCATGCCTCAACACTTATAGGGGCAAGAACACCCAGATTTTTGCTTTTCCATAAAGCTTGCTTAAACTGTTCGCCATGTGATTCAACTTCCCTTTGAGACATTACTGGAAACCTCCCACAGTTAAAGAGATTCAGCATTGCAATTGGAGGTCTTTCATCTTCATCTGCCATAATGTTGGTCTTTTCAGATCCGTCACTGCCATTGTTGGTATTAAAGGCATTCCTATATTCCTCTGGTAGCATATTAACACTGAAAAGACAGTTATTGATTAGGCTGCCAGTTACCACAGTAGCTTGCGCAGCAGGGGCTTTGCCGCGAGCTTTTTTGTTGGACGGAAAGGTGAACTTAACCCCATTAGCCCTTTCGAGTGCTGTAAGACACTTAACAAATACTTTCAGGTTTGCTGCCTCCCTTTCAGTTGCCTTAAATTGTGCAATAGGTAGTCTGCTATATCGGCTGTCAATAATTCCCTTGCAGGCTTCGATACTGTAATTATTTTTTGCGAAACCAGCAACCATTGTAAGAAAATTGCTCATACCCATATGAATAATGGCTGAATGGTCACTGTTAGGAACATTGACCTCCTTTTGGATGATATATTGATGCAAGTCCGGACTCAGAATGCAAGCCAGCACTGTTTGAACTGCCATATTTGGAGCAGGGCGTCCCAAAAGATTATAACCATGTGCTCTTAGTTCAGCACACCATTCATTGGGGGCATTGGGCCCCTCCATGTTGCTGCTATTTGCCATGAGGGCTTGCCTGTTTGTATTTGTGCATCCTTCCTATAACATAAAGTAAAGTCATTAGCTATGAATGGTTCATATACCATGAATGGTAGTAATCAGCACTATCATATTATCTACATGACATTACAAAAACCTTTTGCAAAACTCTTATGGTTCATGTTTCCGTTTCATGATCAATTCCTATTTATATAGAAAATTTAGCCTTAATAGCAAATGTATAGTGCTGCCCAATTGTTCACTGCCAGTTAAACCAGCAAACTGAAATCACGGAATATATACAGGTCCAGACCATTTACCATGGTCCAGACATCTATCCATGCACAGGCTATCCTGACATGTATAGACTTATCAGCTCCTTAAATAGAAAGGAGATAAACAATGGGAGACACTATACAAGAGCTATCCAAGTCAGTAGGCCAATATTATGCACAATCCCTAGTCAACAATATCTATTAGTAAAGAAACCAGAAGAGCAAATGCTAACATTAGTATGCCTTCAACACTTTTGTTACAATGCCTCCTATCTTGATTTTAGTGTCTCTTTCTTAAAGAAATTTGCATCAGACAGCTATATTGTGCAAACCAATATTTTACCCTTATCCACCTTTTTTTTAGAGACTATCTCTTATATCCAACAAGATTTTTTCAGATAATGTTTTCATCTTGAGCTATTTCTGATTCCACTTAAGCTTATCTTTCATCTATTTGCATCCGTATTTAGCAATACTTTACATTTTGAAAGCTGATCTATGAAATATTATTTTAAGCCAGAAAGCATATTTTAGCAAAAAACGTGAGCCTAGATGACAATAGATATGACTCTATTTTTTCAAAATTCTTTTTTCATTTTTTTTGTATTTTCTACATCATAGAGTAACCAGCTTACCACAACAAGTTCCTATATGCTTAAAGCATATCAGTCATAATATGAAATACTTAAGGCTGCAGAACTAAAAGAAAAAGTATATGTCTAAATCTCATCCACCAGTTTAGCCAAAAATTCCTGTTCGATTTCCTCAGCCCTTTGTCTGATTTCACACTTGCAACACTGGAAATCAGGGTAAAGAAACAACCTGAATATCTTAAACAAGATTCTTTGATCTTCACATCTAGCATCTTTTTTTCTACAAATGACTTCATTGAACCATTTTTCTTTGCTGATTATGCACTCCCTTGAATGCTTCATGCTTCCAAAAACATTAAAGTAGGTAGAGTAGAACACAGTTACACCGCAATCCAAACAACCAATCATTAGCCAAAATATGGGTAAAAGCCTGGAAGGGATTAGCGGTAAGCATTAGGGTCCACTGGCTTAACGCCCTTCAACCTAATCAACATGTAATGTTTATAGAAAACACATTTCAATTCATGGAACTAGTAATAATCAGAACTTTGCATCAGAAATTTGGTTAAGTGTACTTCCTGTTATTTTCGTTGCTGTAGCAGATCCAGGTGCAGCACTGATTTAAATCAATCCATGACTAATTTGCTGTTATGAAGCAGAGTACCTGCTTTACCATAGCTATACTATTATCCTATTTTTGGTACAGACCAGCAACAACCTCTGGAACTCATGTTTCAAAGAAGATATGTTAAGCTTCTTTAAAACTCTCAGCCTTAAAACCCCTTACCCTTAATAGCTTTCTAAGTTTTTAACTATTATTATAAACACTAACTTATGTCTATTGTGTAAATCGAATAAAGAACCTGATTTAATGGCATTGACTCCTCGTCAAAGAGCTCGTCTCCTTCCCCAGAAATATTGATGCTGCTTCCAGCTTCCTTATTTGTTGTTTTCTCAATTAATGCAACTGTTGCGAGGCATGCTTCTATGCTTGAACCGGCGTTTTCCGTAATGGATTTCTGGTGACGACGGATCTATCCCAGCTTTCTTGGCCATTTCCACCAACACTGATTTTTTAATAGAAACTCCATCATTCTTGCAATCGATCCCTTTCTCCTTAAGCAAGGCGATAATGTCCGCCTTTGTTGGCTTTACATTAGTGGATCCTTCCGGCCTTGTCATAGTAATGAGGCGGAGTTCAGGCACAACACAGTTCGGCTTTTGCAATGGTGAGAATAAGAACCCTAATATCCAGATAAATAGGATTTCCATGCTTGTATAAATCCCGGTCCTTTCCGGAACTTACAATTTGGTCCGTGTTCTCCGCAATTGGGCCTCGCCCTGCTCCTAGCATTTTCAGACCTAAAAATGCATGAAAGGCGAAAGAAATCTGGCCACCACGAACTTGCAAATCTTTCTCGGCTACTTAGTACAAATTGGCTGAGCTTACCATTCTATGTTTAAAGAATTTCCACATGAATCGGTTACGTTGCCATTTATACTCCATCGTGAGTGTAAGATGCGAACCCTAAACCTAGAGCATAGTATACTAAGCAAAAATCTATTCCCACGTATTCCGTCTAGGTATATCCCATCAATACAGAAAACGTACCCATTTTCTACTCATGGCGATTAGGTACACATTAAACCCTTTTACGTCCTTCCTTTTTACTTAAGTCCTGGCTGGTTAGAGCCTAGACATGCCATTAAATGCACCCTAGTATAGTCAAAGCCTACCTCTTTAAAAATGAGAGTATAACTTCCCACCTAAGAATCGTGGACTCCCCTAAAATGTATGGCCACGCTGCGTTCCATTAAATTCTGCCTCACGTTATCCATGCATATATCATACGCTTATCATATGGTAGTGCCACTTATCATTCTAATTTAAGGTCAAATAGGGCATATATCCCCGGAAGACTACCAATTCAAGCAAATGAGGACATGTGCCCTAAAGACATCTATAATATTCTATGTATCAAGTAAAACCTTGTGTGTAATAGTTCCATAATCAAGTTATGACCATGCCTCTATTATAGTAACATTAGTGCCCAATGGATACTAACATCAATTTAACAACCATAGATTATCACTTCAATTTAGTGAAAAGCCTCCATTGGGCTTGTGGCTGCTAAGTCATATTTATGCAATCAAGTGGACACTACTTTAGTGAGAAGGATAATCTTAACCTGGGAATTATTTCATTACCATTCCCAACCCCTTGGATATATATGTATATATGTATATATATATATATATATATATATATATATATATATATATATATATATATATATATATATATATATATATATATATATATATATATATATATATATATATATATATATATATATATATATATATATATATGCCAAATGCATCTCTTGTGAGCTCAGTGGAAAGCTCCAGGAGGAGGATGAGAGCCTCCTCCAAGCTTCTATCATAATCTTTTTGTCAAAGAAGATTTTGTTTTTTTGCATAACTTGCTTCTCTTTCCTTAAAATGTTTTCTGTGTTCTTCTCCTTTGTCTGCTTTCAATTTCTTTGTGTTGCCACACCAACCTTGAACTAGATGAGCATGGGAAATTTGCTAAATTCAATAAAGTTTCTCTGACATGTGGGTTTTTTCGTAGTGGAGTGATTCGGCTATGGCAACATGACACAGTTGGACTGAAGGAAATGTGGTGGTTTGACAGGTTTGTCCATGTCTGTCATTCTCCAGATGCATTGGGCTGCTAAAAATGCATGTCATGTTGCATTTGCTTATCAACATCTTTTTCATTTGATTCTCTTGAATGTGGCCATTGTTTTCTCGGGTTGGAATATGGGAAATTTTGGTTTCCATCTTCTCCATTTATATTTTCTTTGTGTCAAATGAGTTCCATTATATAAATACATTGCAAATAAAAATTTGACATGCTGCCCCTGTTAGTGTTGGAATTGTCCATATTGTTCTATCTATTAGACAGAAGATGGATCTTTGCAGGTTAGAATGCAAAGATCTATAGACTTCAATCCTCAAATTCTAATATTGTTCCATGCTACCATGGCAAATGGATTTGAGAAGCTACACATGTTATTAGGTTGTTCTGTGCACATGATACATGCTATCGCTATGTGCATGTATTTATGTTTCAATCGTGGTGATTAGGCTTCTTCAATTCTAACTATGCAGCATGCAATACAATGCATTATCCCGCATTGCAATGTAGCATGTGAGAAACCTTGAATTATTTGATTATTTTGTTAACTTTGAATCATAACATCTATTGCTTTTCTATAGATCCTTTGCGTTATTTTGACAATCATCCTCAAATATATATGTGTTTTTCATTCTGGCAAGTCAGGGATATTATATTTGTGATTTTATATTTAGCTCTTCATTTGTTATTTATAGATGTAGAATCTGAAGTGTTTTCTTAGTTGCAGAATCTGAACGGCAGAGAAATTCGACTATGGTTTCAATAAGGAACATGCTATATGTATGTCTCCTTGCAAGGATGTACCTTTGAGGTGCATTTGCAATGGGTCTTTCTACCATCTTTCAGATCTGATATTCTTTTTAGCTTTTGAGCTTCTATTCCTTGATGCATTTTGACTATAACCCTCCAAATATAGCTTCAAATCATATTACAGAGTAGTATAGAGATATTTGAAGTGCTCGAGTAGTATGAACAGCTTGAGTGTTTGCCTAGATGCATTGTGCTTTCTCATGCAAAAATGTAGAAAGTCATGGTTGTTTATGATCTTATGGCTGATCGAATGTTTAATTTCAAATTTAAGACACAAGATCATGTAGTTTACTCCTCCATCATTTTGTAGTTATGCAATAGTTGTCAAAAATGTTTTGTAAACATTTTCAGGCTCTGGATGTGAATATTCTTAAGAATTCTAGCAGCAGCATCCAAGGACATCTCATCTTCGTCCATTGGGTTGTTTAGCATCAGGTATTGACCAATGCCCTTACAATTAAGTCTTCCTCCTCTTGCTTGTTCTTCAGTATTTTGCGCATCTGGGCCAATGCATGCATATGAAAAACTATCAAAGTTAGACATATGAAAGTTGTGCTATATTTGTCTGCCTTCTCAATTATTTCATTATTTTCAATTATATCATCAACCTTCGTACCATCAATAATGAGGGTGAAAAAGCTTTGGCAAACTAAGGAATATGCACACCATTCAATGCATTGTGCATTTCATAAATTTTAGAAAATATCTATTTACCTCAGGTATAGTTATAGATTGCAGTTTCTGCGAGACTTGTGTTGAAGCTGATCCTTGTCCAAGTTGGACCTTTTCTCCAAGAGATTGTCTTGCACTTTCAAACCCAAAAGCTCATCTGATTTCTACCCCGTGAAGCTTCATAATCAGTGACAATCAAAGTAGTATGGGATATCAGATATTACATATAGCTACCTCAGTGCATTCTGTGTCATGGTTTTAGCAAGAACATTCAATCCACAGGAGCAATTTGGAACTTTATGCACATTCGTCCAAGATAAAAGCCATGATCCAACTAAAATGCTGAGATTTTTTATCAGCTATATAATATCTATAGATCTTCTGAAATGGAAAAGCTTTTTCACTTGCAAATATTGGAGTTAGAATATGGATTTAAAGGTCACTTTTGTTTATCAATCATTTGTTGTTCATCATATATTTGGAGTCTCTATTTCATACATGTCCATTATTAATTTAATCAGCTAAATTTGAGAATTTTTGAATTTCGGTTGCATATTTTGAATATTGAAGTTCATAATTTGGAACCAATTAGTGATATTTATCCTAATTTTGTGGATCGACCAGGAAACACAAGTTGTATGTTTCTTTCTTCAAAGTTTCATTTTCCATTCATTTTTTCCAATTTTGCAAACCAACCATGCAGCACAAGCTAAAAAACAAGCTATATCTACAACAACAAGGGTCTTGAATTTCCTGCTTATAATATTTGTCTTGCTTCAATGTCTTTTTATGCAGTAACAAGTAGTTGTGAAGGTTATTGAGACGCGGGAGTTTATGAAGTTCATAAAGAATCAATTTTAGTCATGACTGCCTTCTCACTTATATGTTAAACCTATAAACTGTTTTGATGCAGAATATGTTGTGCCATAAATTGAAAATATTTCTTATATAAGTATTAGTTGTTTTGAATTCTTCAATTTTCTTTGCAGGTTAGAATACACAACGATCGAAGGAGGCCAGTACATTCCATCTCTCTGTTTGAGCTAAAGTTGCCAGTGTGCAGTGCATTCCATCTCTCTTAGCTTTCACAAAATAGGAGTTTATATGTTGGAAGATTTATATATTTGCTTTCACGATTTTGGAAGTTCTTTTTTAGGTGGAAGGAATTGTTCTTTCCTCATGAATATGCCTTCAAAACTATCCTGTTATTCATCATGCGATGGCTCACTCAATTTTATCTAGATACATGAATGTGGTATTTTTCCATTTTCTATAGAGGGATTGGTTATTTATCATGAATTGACTCTTCTAGACTGTGTAGAGATATGTCCTCAATGGAAACAATGTAGAGACAATGTCGATGTACCTCAGTCATTATTTTTTGTAGGAGTGTCTTGTTTTCCTCATTTTCACATTGACTTCGGATATTTCTAACCTAACCACAACCATAACTTTGGTTATCATTTTGTTAGGCCTAAGGCTATTGTAATGGCTTCCCATCTTGTTTTGGTTCAGCGGATCCATTTCAACCCATTATCTATATTTGCATTTAATTTTGTGTTCGGTATATCATCATTCACATTTTTGCTTATTGGAACCCTTCTATTCTATTAGCTGCTTGTCATTTACAAATATTCATTTGACCCTATTTATTTGAGTCCCTTCTGCTTCTCTCACGTTGATCCTCTATTTTGAAACCCTATGTTTCTCAACCCATTCAATTAATGCATCGAGTTCGTTATTCTGAATTTATTGTGGTGTTTTTGTACTTAAAGCGTATCTTTATTTTCTCAGTCTATAACTTGTGTGTTTGTATCCTCCACCTCCCAATCCAAAACATTAAGGTTTGCGAAGGTTCCTTTTCAACTCAGGTGGTGCTACTTCAATGTTCTTCTACAGGTATCTCTAGTTGGATGAGCGGGAGGAGTTAGCGCACTTCTCCTCGTTCTAGACTTGGAGTTCTACCTTCCTTGTGACTTCGATTTGACCTCGATTCGCCTTGCTGCCGTCTTTTCTCTCTTCACTCTTCCTTCCACACGACCGTCCAGCCCATAATCGTCTCCACCCTTTTGTCAACCTAGCCCACTTCGATCACTTTTAGGCATTCGCAATCTTCCTAGAGGCGGCTCACATCTTCAGCTTGGTGGCTCACAAGTTTTGCAAAACATGTTATTTCTTTTCCATTTCATAGCAGTATATTACTCTTAACCCTGCTTTGTTGGACGCGACCCATCTATAGTGACGTCACAGGTTCTTCTTCTCGATTTTGCCTCCAACATCAACCTCTCTTTCTCTCTCCCTCTCTCCCTCCCTCCCTCCCTGCCTCCCTCCCTCCCTCTTCGAGACATGTTTTTTCGTTACATTTAAGTATTTTACGACATGTTTTCCGTCATTTTGCTATTTGTGGCTCAATTTCTTATATGTATGTTACGTATTTGGGTGTGGACATATACTTGGATTGAAACATTTGGGTTTGGATTAAGAATTTTGTGATTACCCAGATTGCATGAGGGTGCTTTGACTTAGTCATTTGATCTATGTTGGCTTTTTTACTCTTGGCATTTTACGGTGATGGATTCTTCATCAGGGGCACGTGGTCCATATCAGAATTGCATTTCTAGCCATTTCGTTTTTTCCACGCGTGGGTCTTGTCTTCTTTCAACCTCTCTCTCTCTCTCTCTCTCTCTCCACTCGCGTTTAACATTGAGTTGCTCAATTTTTCCATTGACATTCCATTTCATGTTTACATTGATTAAGTGTCATGGATTTTATGTTAAGGCCTTTCACTTCTTTTGCATCTATGCTTGGGATTTGTAGTTTGTGGGAATTGAATTTGGGTGCGGCTCATCATGCTATCTATTTTGCGTTTTTGCCACTTGGCTTTCTCTGCATATAAATTCTATTGAGTTTTTTTTCTACATTATTAGAACTACTGGGAATTTTTGTGGCTTGGAATTTCGAATGATTGGGGGCATTTATTCCTATTTCAGGCATTTTTGCATGGTCCGAAGTTGCTTATGAAAGTGTTTTCCTATGAAGTTGTTATGATGTGTGTCATTCCAGTTGGTTTGAAATTTCTTGAGGATGAGGCGCCAGCATTTGCCTTTTTAACTTATGGGTGCATTCGCATGGGTTTAACTTGATAATTAGAGGGTTTTCCATAAGGTATGTTTGCACATGTATATTGTTTTTAGAATACGAGGTGAATCTAACTCTACTAGCCTGACTAGACCTTGGCTCTCTTAATATTCACCTTCATGCTCCTATTCTTGTTCCAGACCATTTCGCAGACC
This sequence comes from Isoetes taiwanensis, assembly GCA_021234155.1. Classification (NCBI taxonomy): domain Eukaryota; kingdom Viridiplantae; phylum Streptophyta; class Lycopodiopsida; order Isoetales; family Isoetaceae; genus Isoetes; species Isoetes taiwanensis. The sequence goes on along the minus strand of JAJEKV010000036.1, from coordinate 742,569 downwards.
TTATGCACCTCTTTGCTAGGTACTTCTATTTGATGTCAACCTCATTTTGCTTCTCGACCTTCCTCGTGACCTTTGACTTTGCGCTAATATGTCTGCCACCTCTAACTTTACCTCATCCCTCCTAACTTTACCTCATCCCTCGTTTCTATACATGATGCTTATTTCATTTGTTTAGTGTGCCTATATTTGGTCATATCTGGGCAGACATTTCGTATAACATGTGTCTAACTCAAGCTTATCCAGTGTTTTCGTCATACTCCTCATCTTCGGGCTTATATTCAAGGGTTCTTAACCTTCCCCTTGACTTTGTGCTCCCGTGTCTGCTACCTCTACTTCAACCTCGTCTCTCGTTCGCTTTATATTGGGGTATCTATTTATAGGTTTTGGCATGTTATCAATTCTCCTTATCACATCTTATTTCAACACTATTGCTTCTTTTTATGTCCCAGTTTCATATTGCTTTTCAAATGTGTTGCATTGCATTTTTGTCATAAAGTTGTTTATTTGGCAAAATTTAGTTCACATATTTTTTCCTCATATTGCTTTTCAAATGTGTTGCATTGCATTTTTGTCATAAAGTTGTTTATTTGGCAAAATTTAGTTCACATATTTTTTCCTGTCGTCATTTTTTACGGTTTTAGGCTTTCCAGGAGGTAGTCTTGTCCCATAATCATATATCATTTCACCTTTTTCTAGTGATGACGTATTTGCATTTGGCACCCCATTGCATTTTTGCAACATGGGTTCTATATTGGATACATTCTCGTTTTGCGTTCTCATTTTCTGGTTATGACATATTTGCATTGGCATTCCATTGAGTTTTTGTGACATGGATTTTATGTTGGCTACATTCTCATGTTACGTTGTCAGAAAATTAATTTCATGACCATTGATAACTCATTATGCTTTTGCGTTCCTCATCTTTTTAGTTTGTTCACACATAAATATTAGTTAACTTGCCAAGGCTCCTTTTATATTGATTGAATTGAGTGGCATGCAGGTTGCGTCCTTTATTTGTTTTTGGGACTCGGCACATCTTTTATTGCATTATCCAATCTCTTGATTTATCCCAGACATTATCTATTGACACCATCCTTGTCATTGATGTTTGTTACATCCTTAGTGCAACCTTGTCAAGATATTTCATTTTTGAATCCTTTGTTCTCGCTAGCCATATCACCAACCTCCAGCATTCTACTCTAACCTTGAGCTCTCATCCTTCTTCTCCCCATCCTTGGCCATAACCTTATCTTCGCCTTAGACTGGGTGGTTAATTCTTGTTGCATTTGTTCCATGCCCAGCATTCATCTTTTCTCTCGCTATGGGATTCGCGACTCGACTCAACACTTGGACGTTTCTCAGAGGCTTGGCTTATAGCAAAGGAAGTTCTCTGGTAGTCGGCCGATTTTTGTGTTCCTTGCGAGTCCCTTACCAGAATAGCATCGATCCGAGCCCTCGGATCGCCATTCTGGGCAGGGACGAGCCATTATATAAGTATACTCCATATTCGAGGCCGGTTATCAACGTCTTCTCACAGTAGCACTTCTTTCATTGCCCCTTGCTTCCCTCCCTTCCCACCCTGTTTGCGTGGGTGCCTGTTTAATGTTTGTTACATGTGTTTCTGTTCATGCATACCTTATTGTTGTCCAACCCCCGGGTGTTGCTATAATCATGTTTTTACACCTGCATGGTGCTGCGTTATTCTCCATCTGTGGATGATGCTGTTTATTTCCACCCCGAGGGTGACACAAATTTCTTTTTATTACGTTCTTTCTTCCACCGGCTGGATGATGCTTTTTCTCTCTACCCTTCGGGTGATGCTATCTTCTCTTATGCCATGTATTGTTGATTTTCTTTTCATTACTAATCACTCACATTAGTTTTTTTGGGTGCTTGTTGTTGTGCAGCTTGCCACTTCGCTTTCATGCATGTGTTTGTTCTCTTTAACTATTAATGGGTGCCTTCTATGTGTTCCATTTCTTTTGCAGGTATTATGCCATCTCGCAGGTTCATTCCCTCTTGCGTACGCCATCGCCCCACTTCTTTCGATTCTCCAGGCAACATCCAAGGTTGTTGGCGACCATTTCTCATTAGGGTTTTTCTCGAAAACCCGAAAGGGCGGGGTTTTTCATCCCGATGAGAAGTTGTCGCCACTACCCTTCTATACTGCCTATGCACACTTTCTTCCTGATGGGGTAGCTCGACATTGTTCCTATGGTCAGCTCCCCATCTATATTAGTCAAACATTGTATACTGCTGCTGTGATGAATGACAAGCCTATCTATCCAATTTTTGTGTTCCTTGCGAGTCCCTTACCAGAATGGATACTTTCTTTCTCGCAAATTTGATGATCACTGCCATGCTTGGTTTATGTTATTTATTTTGTCACAATACAAAAGCAAGTGAAAGCAGACATCAGAACATTAGTTTTTTTATTGGCTAATCAGGGTTGTGGCAACATTACAACCTTAATCTTTTGTACGGGTCTTTATGAATGCCATTTATATTTCTAAAGCACCAAAGGCACATCGATATGGCCGTCAACTCATTTACATTTTATATCGTATTCACATAATATCAAATATGAACATGTGACATGAGTCTTTTAATTAAAAACTTGAAAGACTCATTAACATGTTTGAGCAATTTGTGTGTGGGCATTTTACAACACAACTGAAAATTTGCTTTCAAGTTTTGTAACGATAGGTAAGGTAAATTATAAAGGAAAATTAATCAAGGTGCAGGGAGGGTGAATGATACCTTGAGTCCTATGATAGTGAATGGTAGAATAGAATAGAATAGAATATGATTTTATCGTCCACGGAGACGATAAAAACCTATTATATTCTATTCTTATTCTCATATGTGTGTGTTAATGTGTTATGCCAGCGGGGAGTAGATCAATATTCAAAAAATGTGTTGTGCCAGTCATTATCATTATGGAATAACATTTTTACGTACTTGAGCCATATATGGGTAAAACTAAACTAGAGGTTTAATACAATGATCCATTGAGTTGTTATGAAGTGATATGAAATTTTATATATAATAAATGTGCATATGTAAAAAAGGATTTTTTATTCCGATGATTTTATTAGCAAACATTTTCTAATCCCAAAAACCATAAGTTGCCACAAAATTGACAACATAAAAGAAACAGTACTAAAAGAAACAGTAATGGGTGATGTACATTTCCTATTCCTATTCAACTACACTCATGTAGTATGCCTTTCTACCCATTTCACCTACATAGATTCTATAAATTCTAATGTAGCTACAGAGTCTAATACCCTAAACCCATTACACAAGCTCTCAAGAAATGCCTGGCATGCCGGGCACACGTTCCTAGTTGCTTATTATTTAAAATTCCATGTTTCTTAACCAATGGATGGATTAGATACTGCATAGTATTGTATCTTATACACATGTCTATAGATTCATATCTTGTACTCAGAATTTTAGGTACTATCTATGGACTTCAACAAGAATTTACTCTAGAATATTAATGTGCTCTGCAGTAATGTACTCACACTGCTACTTTATGATGTCACATATATTTAATATACATGTGTCATGTGTGTTCTGTTGTCTATGTATACATTGTAATACATTATAAGTACATTATGAGTACATATTAGTACATTATAAGTACACGCACCTCGTGTACTCAATTGCACTTACAAAACTGTGCTCACCTTGGAGGATTGGTATTGTGGTGGTCAGCTAGCTTCGTGGGAGTTCTTTCGAGCTCGCTTTCGCCTGAGGGGCAGTGACCGGGCTATCTGAGAACAAGTGGCAGGGAGTATTCCGCTATGCATACCTATAGTCCCTCAGGATGATGTGGTGGTGCAGGTTTGGAAGGTTCATCCGGATGTTGTGTCTTCTTGTTTTGTGCGGTCTTGTTACCGGGTGCTGGCTATTCATGACACACTGCCCCCTTCAGGCAAGTGGTCTCTGCAGCTTCCGGGTTCTCGATGGCGCTCGGTTTGGACGTGGACATGGAGCTCACTTCCCCCACCGAAGCTTAGGGTGCTTCTGTGGCAGGTGGTGCACCGCTGTATCAGGGTGAATGCCCTTGTGAGTCAGTTTAGGCCGGGTGTGAGCCCTCTCTACCCTTGTTGTGGCCTTCATCATGAGACTGTGGAGCATTGTCTAGTTTTATGCCCTCACTTGCAGGCTGCCTGGGATTGGGTTAGGGATCTGTTTCAGGTGAGATTGACTAGCCAGCAGTTGCTGCTTCATGTGTATCCTGGTGTTTGGCCGCTTTTGCGGCAGCAAGCCTTGCATCTGTGTGTGGCTTGGTTGGTGTGGCTGATTTGGAAGCGTCGACGGTTGTGGATCTTTTAGGGGATTCAACAGCCTGCAGCCTCTCTGATTCCTCGACTCAGGTACAAGCTATTTCAAAGCTTTCTGGTATTCCCGGGATTAGTAGAGCGGAAGTTTGCCATTTGGCGGGACTTCTTGGGTGTTGTAGATGGTGATGGTCGGTTTATACAGCAGTAGAGTTGCAGTTTTTCTGTGAGTTTGTTGTGGAGTGTCGAGGTATCGCTGTCTCTTTGGGGCAGTTCTCCTTCCTCCTCACTTGCTTTGTAACATTACCATTCTTTTAATATATTGATGACACAATTCTTCAAAAAAAAAAAGAATCTCTTCTGGATCAGGTTTATGCTTCTTGAGAAGACTTACATGGAAAACTTTATGGATCTTCAAATGCGCGGGTATATTCAACCGGTAGGCCTGAGAACCTATCCTCTCGGTTATCTCAAAAGGTCCCGCCCATCTAGGTGCAAGTTTCTTACAATTGTCAATTTTAAGTTTGTCTTGCTTTACCTTAATCTTTAGCCATACAAAGTCACCAACCTGGAATTCTCGTGGTGTCCAATGTCGATCAGCAAGGCTTTTATATCGAGCTCGAGAAGCTAGCAAATATTCTCGACCTTCTTCGACTAATGCTTGCATATCCGTAAGCAATTGTTGAGACACTTCCACCTTGGAAACTGGATTATGCCACATGTCTGGAGTAAGGCATTGATAGCCATAATTGGTCATGAAAGGAGACATCCTTGAAGACTCTTGTCTAGTACTGTTATAGGCAAACTCCACCAAATGGATATAATTTGCCCATTGGGATTGTTTGTTCCAGACATAATTACATAGTATATCCTCGGTACGCTCTATTTGACCATCTATCTGCGGATGATAAGTTGTGCTCATGGCAAGCTTAGTTTGAATAGTGCTAAAGAAATCCTTTCAGAATGCACTAACAAACCTAGGATCCCGGTCCGATATAATGGTACGGGGCATTCCATGAAGGCGAAATACCTCCTTTGTAAACAACAAGGCAGTATCCAATGCAGTGTCCGTGGTATGACATGGCAAAAAGTGTGCTACTTTAGAAAGCTTGTCGACCACCACCATTAAGGCATCAAAGCCCCTTAGGATGCGCGGAAGCCCCACGATAAAATCCATGGTAATAACTTCCCATTTTGCATTAGGGACATCTAGGGGTTGCAATTCCTCTGGAATATGTAACTGCTCTGCCTTCGTTTGCTAACAGATCTGACATTACTTAATATATCTGGCAATGTGCTTCTTCATACCTGGCCAAAAATAGCTGGAGCGGATCTTGAAATAGGTCTTCATAAATCCTTCATACCCCGCTATAGGACTGTTATGTGTATCATGGAGAATAAGCTTGCGAACTTCTGAGATCTCGGGAATACATAACTTATCCTTGTAATAAAGGAGATCACCCTCCTTTTTACAATGGCGGAAAGCCTCCCTCTCCTTATCCGTTCTGGCTTCCTTAGATAGACTTTGCCATATCTCTTGAAATTCTGGATCTACGGGAAGAGCCTGCTGTATCTGCGTACGAAACTCACTGGCGAGTGTGGATATGACATTACAATGCATCCGATGTGGTAGGTGGAGTCATGTATGAACCCAAAACAACAAGCTTTAATCCCTGAGGTATACGAAGAAAATACATGAAGTAACCAAAGGACTCAAGCTAACTCCAAAACAGAGGGCCAGAGGAAGGGATCAAAAGAAGAGGGAAGGACGTCAGACGACACGCATCCATGCAACACACTCAGCATAAGGTACCCACAAAGCAAGAGCAAGCACTAAGACAGAGAAGAACGTCAGACGCCAGGCATCCACGCGACACACTCAGTGCAAGCATAACGAACAGGGGAGGGGGGAGGAGGAACCAACTCTCAGGAGAGGGTTACAAGGTAGGCATAGACACGCACACACCCCCACACAAAGGATCCCAAGCAACCAAGTAATCAAGAAAGACTAGGATGTCTAAAGATAACTCCGGGAGCTTGATGGGTGTAAAGTATAATCATTCTCTGAACCACATCGGACCCTAATGGTCCCAAAATGAATCCTTCCGAGGAAGGGTCCTAGATCACGCAGGAGGAAGAGGGACCAACTTCCTCCGTGGCAGGGCCAAAGGATAGCATCCTCCCCGATGACAAGGGAGGAGAGGCTATAAAGGCCAACACAACAATGCATTCGAGTGACCAAGGGATGTCTAGAAAGCGCGTCAGCAACAACATTATGCTTGCACGGCTTATAGACCACTTCAAAATCATATTCCTCGAGGAATTTCATCCATCGTCGTTGTCTCAAATTGAGATGGGGTTGCGTGAAAATATATTGGAGGCTTTGTGATCGGTATCCAATTGAAATCAACTTCCAAGTAAATAGTGCCTCCAAATGCACAAGGCACGCACGACAGCAAGCAATTCTTGGTCATGCATGGGGTATCGCTGCTCCGTATCATTCATTTTTCTAGAATCATACGCGATTACCCGACCTTCCTGCATTAATACTCTCCTTCTGAGGGTCTGGCAAGGTGAGAACTGGGGCCGTTGTCAAAGCATCCTTCAACGACTGGAATCCGACTTGGACCTTGGCTTTCTAGTGTGCCATCCAATCCCTAACCTTTCCATGCTAAGTTAGGTCCATCAAGGGAGCGGCCAGCTTAGCAAAGTCTTTCACAAACTTGTGGTAATATCCGGCCAACCCTAGAAAGCTGCGGACTTTGGACACATTGGTTGGAATTGGCCACTCCTTCACTGCTTCAATCTTAGCTGGATCTGTAGCTATGCCTTCCGCAGACACAATATATACGAGTAATCAACCTTGGTGGTTGCAAACTGACACTTGGAGAACTTGGCATAAAGTTGGTGGCATCTCAGTTTTTGTAAGGACAACCGAAGATGCCTCTCATGGTCCTCTAAGGTCTTACTGTATATAAGGATATCATGGAAGAATATGATGACAAAATCATCAAGATATTCACGGAAGACATCATTCATCAACCTCATAAAGGTGGTTGGGGCATTAGTTAGGCCAAATGGCATCACAGTGAACTCATAATGCCCATAACGTGTCCGGAATGCGGACTTATGAATGTCATCCTCTTTAATTCATATCTGGTGATATCCCGAACGAAGATCAATCTTCGTAAACTACTTAGCCCCCTGTAACTGATCCATTAAATCGTCGGCACGTGGTAAGGCATACCGATTCTTAATAATGTGTTTATTAAGTTGGCGATAATCAATGCACATTCTTAAAGTGCCCTCCTTCTTCTTCACAAAGAGTATCGGGGCCCCAAAAGGCGATACACTAGGTCGAATGAAGCCTAATTTGATGAGCTCTTGCAATTGCTTCTTGAGCTCTGTTAACTCAGGGGTCATTCATTCGGTATGGAGCCTTACTGGTAGGTTTGGTGCCTGGTTCTAAGGTAATTTCACATTCCACACCTCTAAAAGGAAGCAAACGATGAATCTCATCTGGGAAGAGGTCGTGGTATTCCCGACAATTGCTATTGCTGGAGGCAGGCTATCAATAAGTTCGTCTTGTTTAGACTTGGCTTCTACTGAAGCAAGTCGAATCATGCAAAGCACTTGAGACTTCTTGATAGCCTTATCCAACTGATGTAATGAGATACACTGCATGATGGGAATAACTGGTTTACCTACTATGGTCACCCAGGCTCCATTGGCTGCATTGAAGGTAACATCTAGCTTTTCACAATCAATATTTTCTGTTGCAGCAGCCAGGAATTCCATCCCCACAATAAGGTCATAATGACCAATATCCATAATCTCGGCCCCTAGAGCAATGGGTGCTCCTGGCAATTGGATGTTCAAGTTAATGCATCGATCTATGTGGCGCGCGTACGGCCCCACTAGCCAACGTGACTGGACGTGGCTTTGACTTGAAGGGAATGAGCTGCAAAGCCTCTGCCATTCTAGGGGAGGCAAAATTGTGTGTGCTGCCGATATCCATGAGAATAGTGAAAGGGCTTACGGTCCACTTGACCAACCGTGGAAATGATAGAAGGTTGATGATTGGCTTGGCCCGTTTCAATGGCGGCATAGATATGAGAGAGACTCACCTTGTATATAGTCACACGTCATCGTCAGCAACAGTGTTTGGATCATTTAGGTCCCTGCACCTTTTCAATCCACTTCGGCAAGGACGGCCTGCATAGCTTGTGTTTTATAGTGGCAGTCCTGCATATGGTGTCCCGGTTTGTCCCGGCATAACTGGTCGCGAGCCTCCTTCGGAATGTCTTGGAGAATATCTCAGAAAGCTCCCGTGGTGTTGGAGGACTTATCCAGTACTGTAAAGGAGACTTTCTTCTCTGGCTTCTGATATCCAGTCGAGGCGGGAGGCCCCGGGCTAGGTGAGCATCTCCCGTAAGGTGCATAACACCTATTCTGACCAAAAGTAGAGGGCCGTGGTGGCTGATACTTAGGAGTGTCCTTTTACAGGCTAAGAGCCTTAGCCTCTGCCTTTGCTATGGTTTTGAGGTCGATTGCTCGAACCATCTTCCTTAAAGTAGGGGATAACCCCTCAATGTATCCCTCAACTGCTCTGCGCCCATTTATCCCTGGGACATACAATCGTAACCTCATGAACTCATCTGTGTATGCTTGAACGGTCATGTTCTTCTACTCCAAGCGATAAAAGGTCTATATCTGCTGGCAGCGATCAGCCCTGGGGACGTAATGAGACTTAAAGGCTTTGGCAAAAACTTTATAACAGCACCTACCCCGCGTCAATCCATGAGCGCGGGTGTATCCCTTCCACCAGATACGGGCAGACCCTGTAAGATTAATGGCAGGCGACCTTGCCAATATCCTTTTATGTCATGCCATAAGATTTGCCGAATTCCTGCATCACGTCTAACAAAGATTCGGCATCCACTCCCCATCTGGTTTTACCTGAGAATTACGCCAACTTGCGGTTCTTCTAGATGCTAGTGATGCTAGAGTCTACAGTTTTTTGGTAATCCTTTTTCTTGGCTTTGGCATGGTCATGCGCTGACTCAGAAGAGTCTGATGAGTCAGAAGACTCAGATGTGGCATCCAAGGATGAGCTACTGCATGCACGCTTCGAGCGGGTGGACTTGTATGGAGCAGGTACTAGTACCGGTGGTGGTGGCTGCTGGTCTGGCAAAACAAGAATCTCAGGCCCATCCTCTTGGGGTGCCGCGGTGGATTTGTATGCAATACATATGCTTGGAGCTCAGTAAGCTGGTGCTTCATAAGGGTGAGCTCTTGCTCTGGAGTAAGACGACCAGGTTGCACTGGTGTTGCCCACGGAGGGGGATGTGCACCGTCTAAAATATAAACGAAGTGGAAATAAGCACAAGATATCATGTGATCACTATAAAATCATTGATACAAAATTGCTTGGTATTAAGATGGACGTAGGGTTACATTGGCGTAATGCCGACACAAACAACAAAGATGAAAATTTATTTATACAAGAGGACTTAACAAAAGATTGGTCTATGGTGCCGTAAGGGGATGGAGGACCGCATAACGAATACTCTCCCTTACTGCACGCACTAGCTTGTATTTGGCCCAAGCCTGGATGATAAGATCCTGATACTCGAGGTTCGGGTTTATGATCAAGAGATTAAAGAAGTGGCGCATTGCATGATATAGCTGCCATAGGTGATCATCCGCATCCATAAATGCTTCTTTGTTGGTGAATTCCCAATAGGACCAACCTTGTTGCATGATGCATTGCAAGTTTTGGAGAGCTTTGTCACGGAGGAGCGTGACAATTTCCCACCCTTTAGTGATGTAATATGGCATCTCTATCCCTGCAACAAACCCGATAATAGATGTACAATCCATAAGTCATTCCTTATACTTAGAATTTCTCAAGAAGAGAGACAAGTAACATAGGAAGAACAAAATTTCTATTAAAGGCAGCATAGAATTGCTGATACAATAGTACATGTATGGTAATGGTCAAAGGCCATACTCTATAATTCCATAATTCTAAATTCAGGAACTAGGTCCTGTGTCCTGATCCATTGGCATAGTAGGTGGTGGTGGCTGACGATGGCGCAGCAAAGTGACCCCTGGATCGACGGTGCTGGTGGCAAGAGAAGCAATCTCTAGTGGGTAAGCAGTGGCCAAAGGGGCAGCCACAAGGAGCTTCATGCTCATCCACGGTGCTATATCTTGGCCCAAGGCAGTTAGAGCGAAGTCCCAACGCACGAGCACGTAGGTGAAAGTGCGATAGGGGAGCTTCTTATGGCCTGCCAAGGTGGATAATGCACGGAGGTTCCACCACAATGCTTCGGCCTCTGGAGCTAGGTCTCGTGCTATAAAAAGAACTTGTCCTTGCCGAAAAGCTGATAGGAAGCAGCGTGTGAGGTGATTTCCCAACGCTTTAACCTCTGGTGTGACAGAGGTAGCTCTTTGTCGAGGTCCATGGTGACCTCTTCCTCCTTAAGTTCCTGCTTTTCTTCCCTCAGATGGCCCAGGTTGTTGTAGAGATCTTCCCCTTCTTCATCTGACTCCGAAGGGACATCGACCATATTAATATTTGGGACCTGAGGTCCCATGGCAGTGAAAGCTTCCTGAGGAAGCTGAGATGGAGGATCCTGGAGCATAAGGTCTCTTAGCTGGAGGAGTGTGTCAGATGGATCAATGGTTTCTTGCTGAAACTGTAGTTGTTGTACCTCTGTTGTAACAGACCTGGGCACTTAATGGGCCAGTATATATATACTTATGTACGTATATACATATGTATAACATGTATCCAGCATGAGTTCAGGGTTTTGTCTATTTGGAAAAAGGATTGTTGCAGAATATGAAGTCAGGGAGCAATTCTGGGTAGTTTTGGAGCCCGAAATTTGAAGCATCATATCTCGGCGATCCGAGATCCTTTTCAGTTTGATTCTTCGAGTTAGAAGACGACCTTTGGAGGCACAATCAATTGCAAGGGGTCCAGAGGTCTATCTGCGAAGAAATTCTTAGGTGGGGTTTTGCCACTGATCAATTGAGGTGTTGTGAGTTGCCATGATCAGGGTATTTTTTAACCTCCCTACATATTTGAAGGGGCATAAAATTATGGCTACTAATTACCTTGGATAATTTGTTGAGCATAGTTTGGCCTGGCCCTCTTTTGGATCATTATACCAGGAGGGTGTAACTTAAATGGCAAAATCATGGAACTAATTTTTTCTCCAAAGATTTGAATTGGCCACATCCATATATCTAACATGTAAAGATAGTAGCCACGTCAATATTTGTCAAGATGCTCCCCTTGATCAATGAGGTCGCGATAGCTTGACTGTCAATTTAAAGCCTTGTTGAACTTGTTTCGCACCATCAATTTTCTTTGCGATAAGGAAAGAAAATCTCATGCTAAACTTAACAAACCCAAACTACCCTATTTGTGCGCAATTATATTGTGCATTTTGGCATATATAAATACAAGGATGGCTGGAGCTGGAAGTAATAGTATGCGTAAATCATATCAACTCTATTTTCTCCATTCTATGCTATAGTATGCTAATGTCGGTAGTCCTATTTTGCAAAGGCTATCAAGTTAGCAATATATGCAGCGGACCTCACCCATATACTATACAAATAAATGTTGCAATTTATTATATGGTCACTAAGGTCGAAATGAAAGAACGATGAAGAAGGGATGATGAAGAGTAGATCCGGGCAGGATTGAAGAGCAGATTGGGGATGCAATTGCAAAATCGAATCAACAAAATTTGAACCAAATGGAAAAAAATACTATATTATTGGAAAATTACCTTATGAAATTTTAGGGCTAAACTTAAACAAAAATCTAGCCCCCTACAAGTGGCAAAATTATATCCCTACACTTGGTCAATATAGGGCCTGGCCACAACCCTAAAAATTTAAAATTATTCCATGGTTTAAATGGCCACCCCAACAGGTTTTTAGTGCATATAATATTTTGAAATGGCCATGCTCTATGGTTGTGAAGATTTGGCAAATATTAAATTGGCTACTTATGGAATGAATTTAATAAGTTGGTGTTTTGAACTGGCCACCACCATTTACTCATGGCGAGAATGCATCCTACTCTGGTGTGGCCGACTATTTTTTGAAAAATGTGATTGTGTGGCCAACTGGCCCGCCGGGGCCACTAAAAAACACCCTGGCCATGATTAGTCTATACATGATTTTTGCATGCAAATATGATAGATTATGAATTTGTTGGAGACTCATAAGGCTAGAGAAAGTAATCAATGATTGGAAACATCTCTGTAATGGCTGATTCTAAGTCAGGAATGGCCGAATATTACATGAGAAGCACCGATTCAGCATGAAAACTTCAGAAAAGGCAGAATTGAATTGGATCTGGTCGGCACCGAGCTCTCCAATGCCATTTTGTGTTCATGTTATGTTTTTGTCATTTTGTGTTTTGTGCTTTATCTTGTTGGTCTTGTATTTGCTGCTTTTATCAATTTATTTGCATGTCCTAATATAAAGCTAAGTACCCATGGATGGAACTGGGTTGCATTTGAGCTTAGCAGCATATGAGATTGGAGCATGAAGAGCTGAGCAGAATAATCATAAGTAGTAAGAATATGCATTGTTTGAATAATTGTCTAACTATGGTAAAATTCTAAGGATTGGGATAAAGTATCTTTCTTAGCTCATGGAGATGGGGCTAATGCTGAGAAGTAGCCTAGCACAGATGTAGAGCGTCAACGACCCCTCCGCATCAAGTATTTCAGCATCAAGTTCGCATGTGGATATGGGAATAAGCAGTCATCCGACATCACGGATTATTGAGATTGAGACGGGTCCACATTAGTACAAGGAGAGCCATGTGAAGCTTGAGGGTTTCTGAATGTGGCTATAGCATGAAGTACTGCTAGCCTGAGTGCATAACTGTAAGTTTCTAAGTTGTTGCATTACATTTTATCAAGAGCATCATAGCTAATGGATTCAAAGTAGAAACATTATGGAACGTTGTATTCCTCATGGGAGGATGATTTTGAGGTCAGTTTTGCATTATAGAAGATGATAATATCTTTCTTTGATCAATAACGTACATAGTTATTGGAGCTACATCAATGACAGTCAGGCTCGTAACTTCCTCCACATGTTTGGATTGTGATCATGATCTTCACCAATGAGTTAGCTACTGCGGCATGAGTAGGTTGTATGGGCAACCTCGGCAAGGGTAAAATGTAGGAACATATATAGTAAATATTTAATGAACTTCACATGTTTTGGTCTTTGCATTGTTCCACTGTTGTCTTGGTATTTTGTTATCTCTTGGATCCTCCGGGGTCGGGCTTCTAGGTTCGGTGGCCTAGGTTGCTCCGGCATGCTCATGTTCATCTGTGTTTCTTTGTGGTATTCTTGTGCTCTGTGACACCAGGCGTAGTTCTCCTGGTAGGGATGCTACGTCACCTCTGTGACTCCATGGTAAGAGGTCCTCCAGCGCCAGACGTGGGCTGGGAAGGGTATGCGCATACGAGGTTCACCCCATCAACTCCGCCAACGGGGGTCGGAATGTGAGCTGCCTGGGCATTTCTCTGCTAACAGGGCCTGCATGTAGGCTGGCTGGGCTTCCCATTGTCCCGGAGCTATGTGTCATGATGGTTTGGTATTTTTGACTATGTCATTGCTTCTGATGTTCATGTTTGGTATTTCCTTGGATTATGTTGTTATTGTCTTGGCACTGTACTCGCGTAGGATTTTCCATCTGTATTTGTGCTTATCCAAGATTTCCAGAGTATTTCCATGCATGCAGAGGTAGCCAGGGATCCCCACTTAGTCACGAGGACTAACTCTAGTGAATGTTGTGCAGTGAAGTAGCAAGCATAGACATGGAGCTTGGGAGCATGGTTGCGCTAGAAGGTTCTGAGCGGAATTGCTACATTTTGTTATATTGTATAGTGGATTCATATTGTACTTGATAAATTGAGTTTATAAGTATTTGTTCATTGAATTTCAAGAATGAAAGTTCAATTGCAAAGGAAGATTCAATTCTTCACCATATTCAACTGTTTGTCACACCAACCAAGCAAGAGTCTTTGCAAGTTTTGACAAGATCTCAAGTTTCCAGGAGGGTCAACTCGGCACGCTCGTCACATCTGTAGGGAGCTCAACTGGCGTAAAGTCGATGAAGTCATCCATACAATACTCAGCGAGCTCATAAAGCACTTGTGCTTTCTTCCTGGTCTTCAGTCCAGCCACTACATGGTACATCCACATAATATCCTCCAATAGGAGGTATCACCTGGTGATGGATAACTGGGAGGGCGTCCAAGCCAGTCAGCCGTGCCCCCGATCTCGGTGTGGAGGCATCTGCTCTGCTAGTTAATTCCACCGGACGAAGTCATCCTCTCGGATGTACTCATCGTCCTCATCATCAGAGGACTCGGGCGCTTTGCCCGTTTCTGCTGCTACATACTGATCCATGAGTATGGCCAACGCGAAGGCCACCTCAAAGTATTGCTGGCCCCCATGCATCACTACTGGCGGGTTTCAGCCCTATCTGAGCTTGCCCTTGAGTACGTCGTAGGCATGCGTATCACCTCCCAACATCTCCCTTACTATAGCTCTCTCTACGTAGAGCTGGGGCGGATCCCCTAGAGGAATGCAGAGAGGGAGTATCTCTTGAGTATAAAACTCAAGGAAGCCTGCATAATCAGGGTGGGCATGCATATTGGTGATAAGATCCACCTTCTGGAGCAGAAAAGGTTGTAGGAGATCAAAGGGAGCTTGAGGATCCCACTATTCTCTGTCTTGGTACCATTGGAGCAGGGTTGGTCGCGATTGAAGGTGCAAGTGATGGAGGAGACAAGAGAAGCAAAAGAAAGAATGAAACCCTAAAGGTCATTAAGTACACTTGACTTTTTATGCTGACGTCAGCGTCAGTAATAATAATAATAATTAAATAATTAATTTTTTTCAGACAAAATTTGATTATCTTCTTTTTTAAAATGGGAAGGTGTTGGTATGCGTGCCGGAACGCCGCATGTGCAGACGCATGCGGCGTTCCCTCTCCCCCTGTGGGACGCAAAATTTCAAATTCTTGCTTTGTTCTGGCTTTTGTTCTTTGTTTCTCTGTCTCCGTCTTTCCTTCGGTGTGGGGCGGCCAGCTTTCTCTGTCTACGTCTTTCCTTCGGTGTGGGGCGGCCAGCTCTAGGAGAATCGAAAATAAGAAAGAAACTGATGTGAGAAGAGAAGGAGGGACGTCATATTGGGTTAAATGTTACGATAGCTTAGGGACTCAGGAATCTCAGGAGCAAGATTTCTTAGGTGTTTTGAATCGCCACAAGCACCATATTTTTTTGTTCCCCAGTGCCATTGGTGGAGCAGGTGAATATTAAGACCCTAAACCGTCTTCATTCTTATCTGTTTATTTATTGTATAGACGCTTGCCGACTTCTATTCTCCTTTCGCTTACATTTGCAGAACCTTGAGGTTTTTATTTGCTGGAAAAAGAGCTCGGATCATTCATTTGAAGCAGAGCATTGAAGTAGGCAATTGAAGCACGTGAGTATACTGGGCTTAGGCCCTTGGATTCTTTCCGACTTTTTGCTTTTCCTTGCTTGATATCTGTATACCCAGCCATGCTGGTAATGCTAATCCAGCCATGCAATGGGCATGTTTGCAAGCTCAACAAGGTTTAAAATGAAACGCACTTATTTAAGAAGTGCGTTTGAAAGATTCCTTCTAAAAATTTACAAAATTCTAAAATACCCCTAAAAAGAACTCTTTTACTATCTTGTGTCTAAAGATTTATAAAACTGCTCATGAAAACAGACATTTTAGGAAGACTTAACATTAAGGAGAAGAACAACAAAGAAAAATATCTCATTTTAGAGGGGAAAAGGACCACTACGAAAGCCAAAGATTTATTATGGGGCAAACTCATATGAAAAAATTAGACGCTTTTGTATCTTATCCCTTAGAACGTTTATATTGGCTGTTATAGAAGACAAAAAATTTGTTATTTCACAACCATTTTGGCTAAACATCCTAATTGACCTTAAAAGACATTGGGAGACAGTTGAACAAACTGCTTGAATGAAAAATTATT
Source organism: Isoetes taiwanensis (assembly GCA_021234155.1). Taxonomy (NCBI): domain Eukaryota; kingdom Viridiplantae; phylum Streptophyta; class Lycopodiopsida; order Isoetales; family Isoetaceae; genus Isoetes; species Isoetes taiwanensis. Next base: position 726,189 of record JAJEKV010000036.1, on the reverse strand, counting down.
GTTTTTGCATCATATGGTGTTACAAATGGTAATATATCCACGAAATCATGCAATTAGTTGAAGTTCCAACTGACGATGTCGTATAAATTTATACCGAGGAAACAGAAGTTGAAGTAGTGAAGCTCTGTGATTACATGGCCTTCTTTGTTGTTCTCGGAGATATAGTGTTGTTGAGAAGATAGTCAAGCTCCTTGTCAATGTTGAGAGTCTTCAGCACAATTCCATCATCTGTAGCGGTGAAAGTCCAACGCACACATTTCTCCACAGAGAAGTATTTGTCTATCTTGCTTTTTTTTTGTCCGCTTGCAAAGAAATAGGTAAACTTTTGAGGGGTTGCTACTCCTCGCACCCCTATGGACAAACTACGTAGTTTCCTTCTCGTTGAACACATGTGTCTCCATAACATTTTGGGGTCCTTTGCCTTTAGTAGCAGTTTTTGAGCTGCCTAAAGTGAAGTTAGCATGTGTGTAGAGAAAAAAAAGTAAAAATAACAACGGGATTCGACTAATTTATGCTCTAACATTGCATTACAATGTCAGAGAATCTAGAACTATTTTAGAACTTTTTGAACTAAAAAACTAAGAAAACTGCATAAAATTATCCCTTGAGTGTGTTATTTCAACAGTATTAAGTTGCAAAAACCTTTGGGAGCAAGAAAGACCCCACAAGATTTTGCACGATATAAACTTATACTCCTGGACTACATATTTTATGTATATATATATCTATATACATCTTATACATCTTAATATATATATATACTAGAAACGTGTGCCCGGCGATGCCGGGCATTAGTCATGGCATGGGATATGGGCATCCAGAATGGAGGTGCAAAAATTGAATGAAATAAATGGAGTGCTTAGGTGGAATTAAATGGTTATACTAATAGATTGTGTAGATATAAGAGAGTGCTTAAATGGAATGTGTAGATATAAGAACGTGCATGTAGGGCAAAATAGAATGCTCGAGTGGAGTAGGATAGGATGCATAGGTGGATACGATAGAAAACCTTTATAGTACATATATGTGGTCATATCCTAGACAAATTTGCAACATCCAAAGCATCAAATGGTATGCTATTGACATATCCTAGACAAATTTGCAACATCCAAAGCATCAAATGGTATGCTATTGACTTTGTCGCATGTACCACAACCTAAATCTAAATTTGTGAATCCCAAATATTAGCAATATATAACTCATGATTGCTCCACATTTGTTTAAATCTAGATGTGACAACACTTAATATTGGCGGTGGCACTTTTTGCCTTTTTATACTAACATCCACAATAGTAGTATTCCTCCAATAAGAAAATTATAAGTTAACCTCATAATTCCACCTCACACTATGTGACAATTTAAAACACATTGTGTCAAAAAACACATTGTTGCCTCATGCAAAGAAGAATACCCATTTCTAAACTAACTTTAGCCAAAAAAAAATGAAGCTATAGGCATAACTTTGGGTTTAAAGTTGTCATACTGCCCAATTCAATTATGTAGATTTTATAAGTTTTTGAATTGGTTAGCTAATGAATCAATTGTTAAGTACTTGCAATTTATAATGCTCTCTATACTTCAACTTATCAAGCAAGTTGCATTTTGTTTTTCAGAATTATCCAAACAAAATCACGTGATGATTGCAGTCCATCTAGCTACATAACATAAGGGAGAATTGTTTAAGGATTATCTAGCTTGGACTTAGTTAATACCATTTTTTTAAATTGTTGGGTTTTGCCCATAAGTTCAAAAATGAAACTATCTATTTCGAAGTGTGCAAGGTCATGCCACAAATCACCAGCATATTTATTTCTGAGAAGCAGATATCCCATTCTATTCTCACGTTTAGGGTAGGGATGTGAATGTTGCGTCCTCTGCCTTTCAGTTTCCAAATGAAATAAAGGAATTGGTCACATGAAAGTTTTTGACATGAAGGACTTGATGTCAACATGGATCCATTCCGCAGGTGGCAAACAAAATGGGACCTGCTCACAGCTCACAAATGATCTACTGTAACTTAAAATACTCCTTGTGCATTCTCAAGGCCACAGAATCAAATACTAAGGCATTAGCAAAGGGAAACCGTGGCATATAATACTGGTGCAATAAGAATCAAATACTAAGGCCATTAAAAAAGGGATATAATACTGGTGCAACATTGGAAAACTTACAAATGGAAGCGTCTGTTGATTCAGACAAAAGAATACCCAGTTATGTGGGGAGGATCAGTCTCCTGTTAGCTTTTGCAGTAATATGGAGTCCAGAGAATGTAATGAAAGGATTATGAACACACAATTTAAGTTGTTAAATTGTGTATTACCTGATGGAGAAAATAGGCTGGCCATATCAAGCTTTGAAGCAAAACCTGAATGCCGGATCACAGCTTTCTGGAAAAGAAAATTAGAAAAACTTAATGCTACAAAAAATAGCAGGCACATAGAGAAGTACCGCTCGCACTGGAACGCACATCTCAGATTATTGAAACTCAAATTTAGAAGAAAAAACCTGGAACTTGAAACTATGCTTGCCGGAATATTACCTTTTAGGCATGCTCAAATCCACAGCTTGGAGAGCAAGGGAACCGCCTAATCCACCCACAATCTGATGCAAGCAACCGAATCCACTTTATGAGTGCTTGCAAGTTTGCTTGTCACTGCAATTCCATCACTGCCCATATCTGCAGCTCCTCCATTCCATGCCCATAAACCTAAAATGACTACAATGGCGCTCCAAAATTGACAGAAAGAAAATCACAAACCTAAAAAGAACCATGGAAGAAGCCGTAATGGTCAGAAATGGCCTCATAGAAGAAGCCATAACGGCTTAGAAACGGTCGATCCATGGAGCAGCATGCGTATGTAACCTGGTGATAGCAGAATAGAAGGAAATATTGCAAGGGATGTGAATGCTGAGGGATGTGAATGCTGCGTCATCTGCCTATCAGTTTCCAAAAAAAAAAGGAATTGGTCACATGAAAGTTTTGGACATGGAGGCCTTGATGTCAACATGGATCCATTCCACTGATGGCAAACAAAACATGGGACCTGCTCGCAAATGATGTAACTCAAAATACCCCTTATGCATTCTCAGGGCCACAGAATCAAATACTAAGGCCATTAGCAAAGGGAAACTGTGGCATATAATACTGGTGCAATATAATAACCTGCAATGCCTGCACACAGTTTGCTGCAAGTAGGAAAATAAACCAATTTTAAAGGAAAATATGAACAGCCAAAAATGTAGTTGACAAACCAAGGAAAACTCAAATCGGTAAATACTCATTTAAAATGGACAAACAATATTAAAACCACAAAACCACAAATAGTTGCTACCAACTGTGAAGAATAGTCATAATTTCAATTGTAAAATTTACTACGATAAAATGTTGCTAGCAATGGAACAATGGCCAGCCAGCCTATGATGAAGTTCAGCCCAACAGTTATGCCTTCATATCAAAGGTTTCCATCTAGAGTGGACAACATGCCATTGCTAATTTGATGTCCACTTTTTTCAAGCTAGAGATGCTAAAAAAATTCCATATGAATGGCCAGTTCTCTAAAAACACAATCTAATTGGAGAACTTACAAATGGAAGAGTCCGTTGAGGAAAGAATATTCAGTTATGTGCATTTGGCATGGGAGGATCAGTCTTCTGAACTTAACATTCAAAGCTTTTGCAGTAATATGGAGTGCAGAGAGCGCAATTTAAGTTGTTAAATTGTGTATTACCCGATGGAGAAAATAGGCTGGCCATATCAATGTTTGAAGCAAAACCTGAATGCTGGATCACAACTTTCTGGGAAAGAAAATTAGAAAAACTTAATGCTACAAAAAATAGCAGGCACAGAGAGAAGTAGCTCGCACTGGAATGCACATCTCAGATTATTAAAACTCAGATTTAGAAGAAACCCACAATCCGATGCAAGCAACCGAATCCAGTTTATGAGCACGCAACCGAATCCACTTTATGAGTGCTTGCAAGTTTGCTTGTCATTGCAACTCCATCGCCTCCCCTAGATAAGCCAATATTGGCGAGAAGAAAACCTGATAAAGAAATTCTGATAATAAAACCAGATTCGTGAGAAAAAAACCTCACCAATAAATGAGGCAGAGATGCATTTAGATAAGGGCTTTCTACCTGCGACCAAGATAAGTGCTTAGGTACCTCCACCGACACTACCTGCCGATATTCTATTTTGCTTTAACCCCTGTTTAGGATCATGATCAGTTAAACCGCCACAGAGATGCAAGAAAACGCAGAACAAATCTTCCCTATCCTTGCTTGTAATAGAGGAACTTCGAGCAGGAAACTTCTGCAGTTAGGGGATTCAATGGGCAGCTCTACCTCCAAAGCCCAAGATCAAGCTCTACCGAGCCCTGCACGAGCTTCTTAGCTATTTCAAAACGAAATATAAAACTGCTTGATCTTCTATCTAAGTTTGCATTTCCCAAAACAACATTCTTCAAGAAAAGAAGCATGCATCACAAACCTTTGTGCAGAGGCATAGAAGCCTAGCTTTGAAACAAAGCACAAACCCGCAAACCCTCCGTTTCAATGAAGCCGATCACTGCAAAACCGTTGAGATTTCATACATCAGTGACTTGCGTGCTGAAGATTTCTAAACTCAGATCAATACTTTTGCTGTAAGTGACAATGCTGCAGACGCCTGAAATCAAATCGGCCCTTTGTGCATCAAGCACAACCAGCGTTTTTACCATCTTCATTCTTCACCGTTCTTGAGCGTACCATCACATTAGCCACACTTAGCCACCTGCAATATAAACAGGACTAATGCTTAAGCTCTGTTGTTACCTGTAGCAAAGCAACAAACAAACACTGGATAACTGAATACCTGTACCCAAATCCATAGCCATATTCTGCAAGGATTCATCCCCAAATTCCAGAAGTTTCATTGCCGGAATGCCTTTGAATGTCTCACGATCTACCGGATGGACTCATGGAAAAGAATGGAAAAGGAAAAGTAAAATACATAGGCGCCATAAATCGTAGGAAAATAGAGTGAGAAGAAAACGATTTGCATGGGATGGAGCTCTGCGGATTCAAATTTGGCAATCAATGCCGTCCGTCAGCGTCCCGCAAGGGGAACCGCAAGATGAAAGGGAACGCCGCATGCGGCGTAACATGCGGCGTTCCTTGGCACGGTTCCCAACACCATCTCAAAATAAAAAAGAAGATTTAATATATATACGTTCACATATTTGTACATATAAAAAAAAAACGGTATAAATTTATACCGCAGGAAGTCTCGCGGTATAGATTTATACCGCAAGAATTCTTTTTTTTTTCAGATATATATATGTATGTATACATGTTATATATATATTATATATTTATATAATATACATATATATATATCTTTGGTATAAATTTATACCGAGAAAACTCTTGCGGTATAAATTTATACCGCTCGGGTCCTCTTGCGGTATAAATTTATACCGCTCGAGTCCTCGTGTTGTATAAATCTATACCGCTCGAGTCCTCTTGCGGTATAAATTTATACCGTGCGAACTCTCTAGCATACTATGTCCACAGATTACTATCTATTGAGGTATAAATTTATACCATCTTGAAATTTATTTGGAAGAAACTAAGGACTACAGAGACAAATAAATTACAAAGTCTAAAAAAAGTCCAGATTGGATACATACGTCGCCATCGCGGTATACAGAAGTCTATAGCAAGCTGGAGGAACAAATAAGAGCAAGTGTATAAGGCAAAGCGCAAGCATCTTCGACTTCAACTCGCATGTGAGGCACACTTTAAAGTGAAAATATTTGCTTCATTGAGGCAATATCAAAATGTGTTGCATTTTTGGCAATTTTGTTCATAATTTTGTAGTGAATTCATAAACTTTGAACTAAATACGTTTTTGGGCACTCTTAGCGCTTGCTGTGTTTTTTCAATGTCTATTTTGTTTTGTCCTTAAAAATATTACTATTTCTCAAACCAAACTAGGGGGCCAAAAAATGGTACCAAACAAATTTGAATGGAAGCTGAGTTCAAATTCCCCTCCAAAAATGGTGCCTAAAATATTCAAATTGTCACACTTGTCACAAATATACCAAGAAAAGGGCAATTTTTGGGGAGATTTTAGGGAATCTTTCAAAGATTCCTTTTAAAGTGCGTTTGGAGCAAATTAGTGCGTTTCATTTTAAACTTTGTTGCTCCTGTATAAACTTGCAAGCAAGGAGCATGGTCTGCCCTCTAAGGATGATTTTGATGTATGCATATGTACTTATTCATTGAAGGTCAAAGTAGCAAGCCTGCAGGTCAGTTCTATGTGTTGCAGCATTTTTGGGAGGGGCATCCAGTAATACGAAATTTAAAATGCCTTACAGATGAGAAGCAAAGGAGGGAAAGGTGATATTGGAAGCCCGTGAATCTGGACATTTGAGCAGCGCACACCAGTTTCATATGATTTGCAATGTTTTTCAGGTACGTATGGTAGTATAGAGTTGCTCTAGAGCTCTTAGTGCGCTTAGAAAAAGGGTTTAGCTTCGTATCATAAATATAGATTAGTTGGGATCAGCTGCACGAGTTTTGGTTGCAAACATTGATTTGAGAATGCATGTTTTCTTTTACATGTAAGTTGTGCATGTCACTTTAGGTAGCAAACATTTCTAATTTCATGTGTGCAGGTGTAATAAAAATGCTCAGTAGTTTGTAGCTAACTTTCATTACATGCAGGTCCTCATATTGCGTGCATCTGGAAATAACTCCAAATCGGAGGATAGAGCTGAAGAATATGCAGCTCTTATCATGGAGGCACCTTGAGGTATGCATAGATGGAGTGAAGATTCTGTATTTAATATATTTAGTCTCTATAGTCTTCGATTTATATTAATGTTCTTGGATGTTGTTTTTGCATAATAGATTAAATCGAGAATGGATGTTGATTTTCTCCGGTTTGGGCTCATTACCTTGATCACATGGTTCATTTATTCAGAAAGAAGGAATTATGTGAAATGTCCCTGTTGTTAATCCCCTTAGTATGTTGCAAATTCATCGTGTGCTCAGGTTAGTAAAAAGGTTTACACCTAAGATATGATATGCGGAACTTTCTTATCAAAGAGATTTTTGGGTTGCCCCTAGGGGGCAATCCCTTGTTTATGTGGGTTTTTGGCATATTCATGGTATATGCTAGCATATACCTAGAATATGCCAAAAACTGCTAAAAACCTGCTGTAAGCTGTAAATGTTAGGTCATCCCTGTTGCCAGGCGGCTGCTGTGCATACCGGCTAACCGGAAGTTTGGATGCATGGAGGCCATGCGGGAATGATGCAACTCCTACGATCCGGCATTTGCCTCGTTTCCCAACAGACCGAGTCAGGGTTTTTTCTTGCTTCATTTTCTGCTAACTATTTTCCAGGAGGTTTGATCGGGCCCGATTAGTCTTTGTGGTTTCCATGGCTAGCTTGTTTTGTCTCCCTCCGAAGGCTATGGTGGCATTTCTGCTGGATAAGTAAGAATTCAAGCATCACTATTTTAGTGTTTAACCTAAGAAGGATCATTTAAATGCGGACCTCTAAAGATCTGCCTTAAAGGCCGCCGAGTCGGATCTATTTGCAACATGCCCAAATAGATACACAAAGAGCAATCCCGGATAATTTGGGACGAGAGAACAAGAATTTTTAAAGATTTTTCGACCTTAATTTATGACAGAGGAAGAATGGTATTCAATCAAGTCCAGCGATTCTAAAATCACGAGCTTTTAAGATATTACGTTCCTCGTTCTTCAAGATAAATTTTGGTAGTTTTGAGGACCTTCAAAGATTATGGCAGCATCTTTTGGATGAAGATTATGGCAGCATCTTTTGGATAAACACGGTACACTTTTCTTGCTAGCTCGAACGTTTTTTCTTATATTCCTTGCATTTGTGACACTTTTAGATCTCTTTGTCAACCGGACTTGGATATTTGAGGCCTCCATTTTTCTTCTATGTTTGGTTCTCAACCTTATTTACTTTGTCATTCCGCGACCATGATTGGCAAACCGCATCCGAGATCTTATGGATCATTTTGGCATGATTTGTTTTGGTCGTTTTTCGAATATTATGTCTCAGTAGTTTCTAGTGAAACCGATGCTTGAAAGATGTTGCGGTTGTCTTGCAAAATGCATGGAGGTCGTTGCAGATCTCATTTCTAACTTTGTAGCAGATGGTTCGGATGGGTCTGAAACATCCAAGATATAAGAAAAAGAGTAGTTTGTTGTAGTGCAAAAGCCTGGAGGACTTTGCGGTGCAGCTCTTATTTGATGAGTGCTAGTGTGCCTTACAAATCTGGGAATAAGGCAATAAGGATAGCAGTGGGCTGCATGAAGCTTGACAAGAGGAAGAGGCAGTTGTCTCTAGCTTGTGTATCATATACCAATTTGTGAATAGTGCTTGTGTTATTGTGCTTCTTTGGCGGCGCTGATAGCGTAGCTAAGTAAGTTTCGTTTCCTGTCAATTCAAGAGTCATGTATGGATCGAAACATAGACATAGCATACTGGATATTTGTAGTTCACTTAATGATCTGAGGGATTGGAAAAATTGAGATATGGAGTTATTATGCCACTAACTGGCTTAAGATGAGGACTATGGGGATTGTGGAAAAATGATAATTTGTCTTTGAGCGTGGGCAAAGGGATGTGGAGAATTAGGGATAGCCTTTTTATAATAAGCAAATGAGCATTGCAGGTTTTGTTGGGAGAGAAAGCCAAACTATGTTTGGGGGAAAGCCAAATTACGGCATGCCGGAGAGATAAAGCAACAAATTATGGCAGTGAATGGACAACATTGTTATGTGTTGGTAGCCCATTTAAGATGTCTAGAGGTTAAGAGGCATGCTTATGCAAGTAAAAGGCGATTAAGCAATTTGGTGAAAAAAGATGTGTTAGGAAGGAATTTACAAGATATACCAACGTAATGCTATGTGGGATGTTTGTTATGGTTGAGAGGTGGGATTGATGCCGTTACAGGATAATGAAATATAAAGAAGGGGGAAGTGAAAGAAGTATTTTCATCAATGTCAGCACAGGAAATCTTATGCTTTATAGGATGTTAACGTACCATATAGATAACTATTCCTAAGGATTTTGTATTTAAGTGTCTAGCTGCATTATGTTTGTAAGCTCAATTTTGTCCAATCATAACATATGAATATTTGTTTCTTTTTGTACACTGGCAGATGCATGGAGTTAATGAGAATATGCAAGCATCCCACTTCTTCATCACCGCTCTGATACAGGTTTTCCAATCCCTATTAAATTCATGCATTCAAGAAGCGCAACATATAATTTGCTATTGCTCTGAGACTTTTGAACTCTTGTGTGCAACTCTGGAATTGCCTGATATGCTTAAGGACACAATTAAAGATTCACCAAGTAACAGGCATGTTGCATACCCCAAGAGAAGGTTGCAGGTTTCATCTTCGCTGCTTAGTCGATCTTATCAGGGTTATGTTGTCCCTCCAAGCCCAGGCATCATAAAGGGTGTTTGTCAAAATATTCAACTGGAAAATAATAATACCATGGCTAATGGCTGTCTTCCAATGTCGGAAGCACCTTCAGAGACTGATAAAAAACATGTAGGGCTATCAAGGACAAAATTTACTCAGCAAGCCAAGCCAAAGCTAAACCTTCCTCCAAGGTATTCTTCCGTGCTCTGATCTGTTGGCCTGTGCTAATTGAAGCTAAATCATCATCAACTCCTACCATGGCTAATGCCAAATGTCTCCTGATGTCGGATTCCCCAATTTCATCGAGATATGACCCGTTGAACGATTCACCAAATTTTGTTGCAGGCCATTGCAAGCCATTTTGTTCTTCTCCAACCAACAATTTCACCTAAAAACAATGTTTTGGTGAATTTTCACAATTTAGATGGAATTTTATAAAAGGTTGTTTGATAATGCATAATTTGTTTCATTTAGTAAGCCTACCCTGCTTATTCTAGAACGAAACGGGGACGATCGGCGCGCAAACAAGCAACTTTGCAAAATCATCATGTTTTTTCATTTCAACGCCATTGTATTGGCTCTTTAGTTGAGGATCAATAAGCTCCCCATATTTTTCGGGCAAGCAATGGTCTACTCTGAAACTCCAACATTAGGAAGGGTCAGCTTCTGGAAACATATTTGCAAATCTTCCCTACCCATGCCACTAAATTCTCTTGTCCTTCAGGCTTAGACACATCGATTGGTTGTCTTCTAGTTATAAGCTGCAGCAACACTACACCAAAGGAGTATACGTATGTTTTCTCAGTTATTTTCCTAAACATGAAATATTCAGGAGCGAGATACCTGTATTTGAGATTGTAAACAAATGAATTAGTATGTGTGAGATGTCATTTTGTAGATAAAGGTTATTAGTGTTTATATCCTAGAGTTCCAACAACATATGGGCATGTAATATGGGATGAATTTGATGGAGCCCACTTTGCAAGTCTAAAGTCAGATATCTGAATGCACTAGCATCATCAGTGGTGTTCATCTTTAGCATTTCTCAATTATATTTACCAACCTGAGCCTGAAAATCTACTGAAAAAAAAATATTTGTCGATTTCACAACTCTATGAATAATTGGTCGTGGACAAGAGTCATGCAAATAGCAAAAATCTTTGGCAGCATCCACCGCAATTCTAAATCTTGCTTCCCAAGGCAACACCGACTTGAGATCTTTCCCTGCAAAATATGAAGTAAAAACGATGTTGCAATGTGGAGCATGCAATGAATGCTTTTCAAGAATTCTTACCATAAAGATTCTCTTCCAGGTTCCCATTAGAGGACAAGCTGTACACTAGAATCTGGCTTCTTTCATCCACACAGTAACCAAGTAAATTCACAATATTAGGTTGGCTTAAAGTACTGAGAATTTCTACTTCTGTCAGAGCTCTTCGTTCGTTCCAGCACCTTCATTCAAGCATTTAACAGCCACTACCTTCCCATCATTTAATATACCCTTGTACACTTTACTGCATCCTCCAGTTCCAACAAGATTTTCTGGCAACATAAAACCATGTTCATATAGTGAGCTAGGTCCTAAAGACATAATGCGCGCTAGGATAAGAGAGTAGTACCTAAAGAAAACTTACATGTTGCTTTTTCAAGATCCTCATATTTGAAGCATGTACAATTATTTTTCTGGCAAAGAACTCTATGTGGGGTATGGGATAAAGCCTTGAAAAGGTTGGGGCCCATTATATAACGATTTTCATGAAGGATCCGCCCTCTTGGTGTGTTGCTTAGCACTAAGAGATTATTGTGTAACATTTGGCATCACAACCAAGGTTCAATTAGTGGCAGCCACCACCATGTAACTAACTAACTATAACTTTCCCACCATGTTGTGGATCATGTATGTTACTACAATTTCAACTTGCACCATCTGCTATATGCCATTTGTGATCCTAATAATTTGGTTCCAATTCAAACATGTATGGAATATATCCAAATACCCAAGTGAAGATACGTAGTTCCACACTATATAGAAATGCTCCATGTCGAATGTTTATTTCCTTATCTAATACATCCACGTGATGTGACTCGTTTAATGGTGCTATAGATGAAGACCTATAGCTTAAAATATTGTGAGTACTGGGAAGTGATGACATTGCGAGGTTTGGAGTTAAGCTATGCATCAATGTTTCATTCCTCTACAAAACCTGCTCCTCAGATGTTTGAAGCTCTTCGTGACAAAAAATTGATCAGAGGTCTTCAAGCAGTTCTCTCATTTCTATGCTAACAAAACATGTATTTCCATTCTCTGCTCTATTACACTTGTCCTTATGCTTCTGCAATACTTCTTCCATGCCGAGCACCAAATATTTCTTCAGGCCAATTCCAATAAAGTCATGGTATCAAGTATTCTATTGTCTAGAAGTAGCAATTTGAATTGATTGTCAAAACATGACTTTGGACTATGATTTAAGCCACATCACCCTTCGGCCATGGAGGGCAACCCGCCGTGCGCAGCACCTTGTTTTTCATCCTAGTAGTAATGATTGTACTAGCCCATTGTATGGGTCCCATGACCTATTGGTCTCCGTGGACGTTAAAAAAACTATTCTATTCTATTCTATTCTTGAAATGAATCAGTATAAGAATTTATTTCTTTCATCAATATGCCTCTAAATCCATTTTCTTTCATACTGCTCGTGCTTTCCCTATATCATGTCTCTGCGGCAGAAGTGTTTGCAGTATTTTTATGTTCCCTTTTCTTACTTTCTTTTGGGCTTGCAAGGTAATCCATTTTTGCTTCTTTTCTTCAAATGTGGCGCCATCCTCTCATGATAAGAGATATTGCATGATAAAAAAACATCTTTAAAACAAAAAAAGAGGTTAAAGAAGATATTTGGAATGGTATCTAACACATTTGTGTATTGTTCAGGTTCCCAAGGCTGCTGATTGATGGTCCATATGGAGCACCAATACAAGACTATAAAGGGTATAATGTCCTACTTATAAGGCTTGGAATGGGTGCTATACCCATCTTTATTTTGAAAATGTGTCTTCTCTTTCTATCCAAATGCTTCCAAATGTGTCTTTTCTTTCTATACATGTCCATGTCCTGTGGCACTATTGTGTTGCAACAGATCCCATAGCACAAATGAGTATGTCAACTCTTAAAAATCTTGGCATTTATCCAAGCAGCTACAGAATTATCATAATCTTTGTTGTTCAGAAGAATAACAAGTCTGACACAGGGCTTAAAAGGGAAAAGCCATTCTTTTTAATTTTGCTTTCCATATCTGATACCTTGCATGTTCTTCACATGTCTGCTGCACTAAGAATTGCTCCCACGTATTTATTAAAGGTAGATTGGCCATTAAGCTATGGTATTACACTATAGGTTAGAAAAAATTCAAACTATGTAACTACTCATTAAATATTTTTTCTTATTTCCTTGCAATATGTTAACTACATAAAATAAGAAGTTATGTTCTGAATGCTTAACCAATTCAATCGCCAATTTGAATTCATAAAAGAGTTGGTTGTAGCTTTCCTTAACGCATTCCTCAATTGAAAAACAGTTATATTGGAATTCAAACACTGCAGCCTAACTGAACAACGATGTGGTTCATGACTATTGGAAGTGCATCAATTGGCCATTAGAATGTCAAGCTTTACAAGATCAGCCTCCTGATGAACATGCTTATGAAATTGCTAGGCCAGTATTTTGTCTCCATTGAACTCATAGACGACAAGTTTTAACTTGCTCAACCACAACAATCTGAATGTCTTATTTGTTTGTGTAACATTTTTACGTCGACGATCTTTGATATTCATTTTGGCAGACCTTTGCCTCACTTGGAATCCACTATAAGATAATGATGACTTAATACAAGCTAGAGCAAGCTCAATGAATTAATAAGCAATATTTTATGTCTTGGACTTGGCAAGCTCCAAATGTTTTGCTTTTGTTGATAGAAGGCTTGAAGTTCTATAAGAGAAGGTTGATCAACAGATTTCTCCACTTTCTCCACAGTGAAAATTGGCAACATCAACATTAGAAAATTGACATTATGATAAAGCACGCTAGATGCACTAAATAGAGATATGATACCCCTATAGTGTAGATGATAACAACACAAAAATGCTCCATTGTTGTTGGTTGATGATGATGTTGCATGGATACAACTCATGAAGTTTCATTTGAGCAAAGCATGTGATCGAACACGACGCCCAATAATAACAAATTACACTAGAGCCCAACATTGAACACATGTCCTATCAAAACAAAGTTTGGTTCATTCATATACATGCACCAACACTTTGTTTTATTGGCATCGTTATTCCGTTTCATTGTCATTTCTAGGGCAAGTCTTTGTGCATGTGATCTTATTCCAACATTTATGGATGCCCCAAGTTAAAACATTCCTTTACATATGTCCGGCCATTGCTGGGAACATGCATTTCATCCCTGCCCTCACCCGTTTTAACTCACGCGAATACACATACAAAGCATACACAAGGTGCCGCCCATATCTACAACTTACATATCCGAACTTCAATTTGTCATAGTAGTTCAATTACAAGTGAATTGACTACACAATGAAGTCAAAGTTTGTTCTATAAATAATGATTTGTTGTGTTTGGACCACTGGCGAATATACCCCCTAATATATGCTCCATTGCAGTTACCTATTCGATACCTAAATAGGCCTCCTATCCTCTATTCTTCTACCTATTTTAACCACCCATGACTAATGCCCGGCATCGCCGGGCACACGTTTCTAGTATTTATATATATACAAAATTGATACAACAAAAGATGCTTGACAGGCAAGCTAATTATGGTCTCTCCGAATTCTTCGGGCGAGAGCCAAATCCTTCGTCATGATAGTAACCCTTTTGGCATGGATGGCACAAAGATTAGCATCCCCAAAAAGGGCTATCAGGTAAGCCTCGGCAGCCTCCTGTAACACGAGGATGGCAATGCTCCCAGAATCTATACGATGCTCCCATCGTACAAATATGGGAATTCCCCTCCCATGGCGACTACATCACCATGGTAGGGCCCTCCGTCATACTCGGACCACTTGGGATGGCCAAGTGCCTAGGCGAGGAGCACGGAGGTGTCATTCGTCCCACGTCCTCTATGGGAGTCCTATACAGCGAAAGCGTACATACATATTAGCATATAACAATCATGTTGAAATAATATACCACCACGAAGGATGGCCCATCCATCATCATCAACGAAAAGACAATACGAGCATATATGACATGCGCAATACACCATGACAAGGGCGCTGCCCGGGGCTCAGACTCCATGGGGTCAACTGACGATCAGGGCCTCAAGATATCAGCAGACGAAAGTATAATATGGCGTTGGCTGGCATAAGACAATGTCTAGGGTAGTCCAATCCATCCGCCCCTCCTGTGCACACTTTGCAGATAGGCTGAAACATGCTATGACGTGCTTGTAGCCCTCCGGAGACGCAAAGGAATAACCCTATGGGACTACTCCGGGTTACATCTCCCCGGTCCGATGAGGCAGGTCAGAGAAGCTTCTTGTCCCGGATCATAACAGTTCCATGGGTGCGCTAGAGGATACCTACCACACCTGCAGCACCCGTATCCGTACCCGACTTACCCCCCTAAATCTATGTAAAGTCGAGGACATCCATAAAGGCCATATCCTGCGACCCAGGAGGTGTCAAACCCATACCCGGCCCACACGTAGTGACCGACTATAAGTCTAGCACACTGTAGGAGCCCCAGTAGCCACGCTCAGCAAGGCTCCGCCCCTGCTTCACCAATTGTGCCCGTTGTTTGGTGCTGAACCACATCATAGCATCCACAGCCAGGTTGGCTCTTGTGCACAGGCCGCATTTATTGGGTTTTAAGGGTTCTAGCTAGAAACATCTCTAGTTCTAAGAAGCTTTTAGGTCACTACCCTTCCCTTAATCCCCAATACATGGAAGGAGCAGAAAGAAAGAATATAAACACCATCCAAGTATCCGTAGTAACATATAAAATAGAATTTAACCATTCCATCTATTCAAAGAAGTGTTAGCGCAAATACAAGCTACCTAGGGACTAACCAATCTCTTGGCTGGAGCCATTATCATAAGAAGCCTCCATTCTTCGTGTATGTTGGCAAGAACTGGTAGTTGCTCTCCCTCTTCCCCAAACGATTTTGCGGCAGAAATGGGGGTAGGACCCCAATTTCTCCTCCCAATATGGCAAATCCCACTTAGCCAATCGATTTGGGCCAGGTGGCGCCTCCGTATTGGTTACCTTTAGCTAATTATAGCCTAATTAATATAATTAGGTTATTTATCCACTAATATTCTTAACATAGCTAATAAAATCCCTTTTAAGTGAACCCAAGTTACCCCTATTGACCCTTAGGGGTCTAGTTAAATACTGGTGACATGTCATAGTATGTATACGTATCATATAAATACCTGGAACGTCACAATTTCACTTCCATAGGTCAGTCGTAACCATGTAATACTCCTAAATAATTTGATCTTGCTTCGGAGTGCCATAAAGAAATTATACACAACTAGTATCAATAAAGCAGAAACCATCTTTGGTGGTTACCTATGGATTCTTTATGATCAATAATGCCCCTTACGTATCATGGTCGATGTTAGGCTTATAAAGAGATGGCAGGACTATATAAATACATGATGTGCGATATGGTACAAGGACTAATAGTTATTTAGTTAGTTTAAAGTCTAAGTTTGATTTTCAAAGGGTGCCGACAAAAGTATTGGCAATGGTACTTCCATAGATAATGTGTAGAGAAGGAAAAAAACAATAGATCACACAACCATCCCTTCCGATGTATAAATTTGTAAACTTGAGGATTACAAGGATATATCTCTTGTATTTCAAGTGGGTATTGTAAAATACCTGGAACAAAAATTACCTCTTTATTGAGCAAGTAATTCACATGGATTTATATGGTCTAAAATTCAAAGAGGACGAGAATCCTCTCTGCCAAAATGCATGAAGCCATTGCTGGAGTAAGAGGATTGAAACCTTTGCGTGTCGGTATAAAAAACCGATGCCCATGCCACTTGGCTGTATTCCATGAACTCATCGAGGGTGTATAGCTCCATCGGTTACACGCTATGTCAATGAACAAAATTGCGCTAGCAATAGAACTGACATTCTGTGGATGGGGATGCCCCACCATCTCATATCCCTATTTATAGCCCATTTTTCTCCTTGTTGGCTATTGGCATTCTCTTGGGTTTTTTCTGTTAGTTGTTGTCCTCTCTACCTAGTTTCTCACCCTCCCTCCCTCTCTTTGGGTGACGTCGGTTCGTTTTCACTTCTGTTTGATGTCTTGCCACTTGATTGTATCTCAGGACCCATCCTAAAATTTTTGGATGCTCTTATTGGGTCAAAAAATTCTCCCCTTTTAATGAAATGCCATAAAGACAACAAACAAAAGGTCTTCCATATTGCTAAAGCTAAATAATGTGGTCAATATAAAAGAGGAGAATGCCCGCATCTTTTATATCGAACATGCAGTTATATAATGTGGTAATTGAGCGATTGGATATGTTAAGACTAGTATTTGAAGGTGAAAAAACACGAAAAGAAGAAATCTGGTGCATTTACCTAAAACTTAGAAGACATAGATTGTAATAAAAGCATGGCATCATATGCTAAATCTCTTCATGGCTAAATCTGGACCATTATGCCAAAAAATACCTGACATCTTCAAATTCCAACCTCTCTCTTGGGAACCCTATAATCAAAATACTGATGGTATAAATACACACCAAAATCGAAGGAAACTTGCCAGAATGCATTATGATTTGGTAATGGATATCCCACCAATACATCAACATGAAAACTATACGTACAATTCTGATGAGCATAAAAGTCAAATTCAGGTAGCTCCCCTAGAACTCGAATCTAGGCAAGAAAATGAAATCACTTACCTAGCTTTTTTTACATATTAAAACAAGAAATTCCACTAAAAAGGAGCTTTCAAACTGCAATTTTAACATGTATTTCCATCTTGCAATACTCAGAATCGAGAACAACGCATAGAGCATATAAATGATACCAAGTTTATGTTCATGTTTAGATCCCAAGTTCCCTTTGTCTTTTTGTTCAAAGTGCATTTGAACATATGAAGCTTTGTCCCTTTCCCTTTGGCTGTAAATATCACACATGATCATGTTAAAACCATCCTTAAATCGCAAATGCTTAGTCCACAACCATGCCATGTATTTTGTTTCTCGCTAGATATACCATGGATATGCCCTGGCTTAAACATGAATGAGCCTTATATTTACGACCCTCACTCGAATGTATCATTTGAAGATTAAAACTAAAGTTATTTAGATTCTTTTGTTGGTGAAATGAGGACCACACAAGCAATTGCAAAAATGATGTGGATTTGGAGTAATAAAGTTGTATTCTTACATCACCAGGAAGAAGCAATTGCCACAATGATGTGGATTTAGAGCAACAAAAGTTGTACATTGCATCACCATGGACTTAAGTCTCACTTGCTAGACAATGAAGGACAATGGTTATTCCTTAGACTAATCTAGAAGAAACTTTAAAAGCATGATGTTTATGCTTCATCAAGATAGTGTTGATCTACCTAAACTCTTAATTGTCAAATGACCACTAGCATGGCAAGTTGCAGAGACCGTTTCTAGCAGGGTTGCATTATGGGGATTCAGACCATGTGAACATGCAATTAGACAACGTGTAGATGCATGCAAGAACATGTAGTGGACCACCATGCTTCTTCAAGGTTACTTATGTATCCCCATTTGTGTCAGGCGATCGACACAATTTGTCAGTGAGATGAAGCAAATGATAAGTCTGGAGAATATTGAAGTAATGGGGATGTCCATTTGAGTGTAGTGTGAAAATTGTTGTTAAATAAAAGGGCTGCAGGACTCATAAATGTGAAAGTTGAAGGAAGTTGATATCCTTTGATAAGGAATTGGCACCAAGAGCATTTAAGTGAGGAAAAGATATTAAACATTTGGGGAAAAATATTAAACATTTGGTCCCCATTGTAAAGTACCATGGAAAGAATTATAAAACAAAAAAATTTCCCTCACAAGGAACTCAACAGCATTGAACAGCATTAACTATCCAACAGAGGAGGACACAGGGACGGTTTGTTTAGTTGATTCAACTCCAACTAGAACCCTGCTGCACTTCGATCCGGCAGAAAAGAATTCTTCAGAAACTTTTTAAAAGCCCCATAGAATCAAGGCCATTAAATAAAAGAAAATCTGCTCCTGGGGTGGTTGAATTCAGTACAGAAAAGAGAAAACAAGCATAAAGAAAAAGACGTTGAAATGAGTAGATATTGACTTTCTGCATTTTTTAGAAAAACAGAGATATGGAATAATCGTGCTACAACAAAAATTTGGCATGAAGAAAAAAGGCTGCCAGGAGGCATGATTTTGCATTCAAAATCTGTACAAGAATTGGCACCGTTACAACAGATTCAGATTCTGCTTTGATGAAACAGATTCGATCCATTGGGGCCAGAAACAGGGCAGATTAAGAAGATTAAGTAGATTTTGGGACCAAAACATCGCCGCTGTTGCAAGTCTGAGACTGTTTACAGTGAGCTATGGCGCCCTGTATTGCATTGTGGAGCTCCGAAACTGTGTTCTGATTAATGGGTCCTTTCAAAACGCCGCTGTGATTCGGGGAAGATTTTGTAGATGCAACACGGCTTGTATGGGTGCTAGATTTTCTGGAAAACGAAGCAACTCTTAAATTCCCAGACAAAAACGAGCAAGTAAGCTTTTCTTCGTCGGTAGACAGCCTCGGCGAAGAAGTCCCACTGTAAAATCTGTCCTCTTCGATCCCAAAATCTTCATAAAACGAGCAAGATTTGGGCTCTGTTTTCTCAGAAAACGGCTTGAAGATCTTCAAATACTTATGCAAAACCTCGGAAGCTCTGTTGATCACAAAATCCTTCTCTTTTTCTGCGGCAATAAACCCTTCCATTCTAGCTCCGCAAGAATAAGGCCGCTGCAGGGTTTTTTTTTGGCGATCTGCACCAAAAAACCCTTGAATCAGAGGTTCTGATGCATCAAACAGAGATTGGGTTTTGTGGGCGCAATTTTTTCTGGATGGGCGTTTGAATCCGGCCAAAATCTTCCACCCAAATGCGGCCTTTTTCCAGTAAGAACCTTTGAATTTTTCCCTCTGCCCCGGAAACGGGTCCCCTTTTGATGGGTTTGCATGAAGACATGATGATTCTGTATCATTTCCGAAGCACGAATCCTGAGAGCTGCCGTTTGAATCCCTGCAGCTGCTGCTATCTGCCGAAGAATCCCATAATTTATTCTTCTCAGATCTGAAGCTGGAGCTTCTGGAATCATAAGGCTCTGCGGGAAATCTATCTGGGCTACAGGGATTTTCCTGTTTGAACACATTGCATGGCCCTGCGAACGAAAATGTATCGATTTTCTCCTCTTCCGGGCCGATTTGGGCCATTTTTGGGAATCGATCTTCGGTTTTATCAAACGGGTCCGCCGATTTGGGCATATGAAGCGGCAGGAGCTGGCCGTTGTAAAATAACTCATCTGCAGTTGCTTCGTAGCCTGATTCCGGCGCCCAAAAAGCTTTGCTAAACTCAAAATCTGCAGAGCTCGAAGAAGAGGACGATGCCGGGCTTCCCAGCCCTTTCTTTTTCTTTTTTTTCTTTTTCATATCCTCCCAAGCAGAAGGCAATGCTATATCCATGTCGATGTACAGATCCTTCGCCTCGTTTTGGCCCGAAACCGTTGTCGAGAATGTGAAAGAATCCTCCTCAACGGAACCGCCATAGCCAGGACCTCCGTGCTTCTCCATATCCACGCTTCCCAAAACTTGCATTAATTAATCACCCACTTCCGCAACAAAAAACCCAGAAAAGCAGCATTCCGGGCCACAATTTCAAACACAAAACCGATGAGGAGGCTATTTCTTCACAATCAAAAGCCGGAGTAAGGAAGAAGAGCAAAAATCCAGAAGGGGAAATCCAAAAATTCAAGCACAGAACCGATTTAGCATACGATTTTTTGAAGAGGTGATGAGAAACCGAGGAGGAAGCGCCGGAAAGGCCACCATAGCCAAGCCCAAATGGGCAAAGCTTCAAAGGGTGGGAATGGGGGCACGAATTTGCACAGGGGAGGAGGCGGATTAACCAGGGGGCACAACACAACAAATGAGGGATGCTGAAAACAGACACAGAGGAATCAGAAGAAGCAGAGCCTTGTACAGTCTGATCTGATCAGAGCAAACAACACTGTGAAGCTGTAAATTTTAGACGAGCCATTTCAGTACTGCGCCTTTCCCTCTTCTTCGCAAAACGCATAACCACCCACATACGCCGTATATACATACACCGTATATACCCGTATTCACTACGCCCGTACACTACGATTTCTTCACCCACTCACAAGCCGCCACCTGGGGACCGTCTTTTTCTACCCCACCTGTATAAATATACTGCCCCAGATTGTTACACCTTGGAACATTCCAACATTTGCCTTGATGTGTGAATCACCTAACCCCCTTGTATTTCTCTAACGTTGCACTCCATGCAGTTGTGGGGTCTGTTTCACAAGCATTGCTTCCCTTCCCTGGCCTTTTCCTTGCTTCTTCTTCACATCATCTCTCGGGCCCATTCTAAGCCCCCCTCTGCTCGCCTGGACCACTGGCTCTTCCTCCCAGTTGTTCTTTGCCCTCTCTCTCCTTCATCCAACGCCTGCTTCCTCGCCTCCATCCCTCTTTTGACCCCATGATTGCAGCCTTCTCTCCCTTCGTACATTGTTCGTTCTCTGTCTGATCCCAACCCCCTTCGTATCATACAAATTCCATATCGAGTTATCTGAACCTCTTGTGTGAATTACTCCTGTTCAGGGTCCTGTAGTATGAACAACATATCAACTGTAGCTGTAGCGCATGATTGCAGTGTTTTGTTGGGAACTGGAGCCTTTGCATACCATAATTGACTTGTAATCTGTCCCTCTTCACCTTCCACGTGATTTTCACCATTCCAAGAACCTCTATATCATTTACACCCAATGATGAGTAACATGTCTTTTGTGGGCACAATCTTTTGGCATCTACGCTGAAGAAAAAACTATCGCATATATGAAATGCAAGAGAACATATACCTAATCATAACTAATCCTTGGTGTTCTTTCAATAAAACTTGAGAGCGTATGTTACCTAGCTTGTTCATTTTGAAAAGCTTGCTAGAAAAAACATAGGTGATGAAGATCTTAAATATTTATATGCATGCCGTAAGCATTATTCTCATTCATAATATAGTTTTATAAGGTCACACATTACTAATGGCAAACTTGCCTCAAGTATAAGAACTGAATTGAATTGAATTAATTTTTTTGTCCACGAAGACCAAGAGGCTTACAAGGCCTATGTCCACTGAGGGCATGGTTTATGGTCATTATATATAGGCATGTATTTGAAAGTTGTAAAACTGAATTAACTAAATTTTAGATATCTATGTCCTTGTTAGGAATTGTCACTTTTGAATGCTAACAATGGTATTAGCAAGAAGACTATGGGGACCAGTCCTAGAGGGCCCATTTAGCACTAAAAACAAAAGTAAACAAGTTGCTATTATCAGCCGCGAAGAATGCTTAGAATTGCAAACAAGAATTGTTGAAATGGCTTGTTGCTTCTTAACGTTTTCAATACACAAACTAAAAGGCTCCTAGAAACTGCTACTTTGTGTTTAATCTTGTTTGCTTCTGCCCCTTCTTACTTTTGCATTCTAATATCTCCAACAGACGCAATGTAAGGTGGTTGGGGGCAGGGCCCAACCAAGCAATGTAGTGTGGTGTGTGGTCACATGTCCAGTTGGATGCTGCCTAGTGGCGTGACGTTAAAACTACTATCTATCTATCTATCTATCTATCTTTTACTTCCTCTCTACTAATTTGACAACGTTATTGGATGAGAGCAAAGACTACATACATCATAGATGACTAAGAGATTGTTTGGGCTTCTTTTCTACATATAGGGAGGATAGCTCATATTGCAATAAAAAAACCTACACATTAGACTATGCCAAACCCTTCGTATTTTTGAAGAAAATGAAGAATTATATTACTAAGAAGGCTTGCAAATGATTAATTTAATTTCATTAAACTAAATTAACTCACGTCGTGAGACCCTTAGGTCCACGGGCAAAATGATATAACATGAACCAAAGTGTTTTTTTAGGTGAAATCTTGTGTCTTCGATTCATATGTTGGCCACATCTTTTGAAGTGCCTTTTCAGTCACTAAAGCGTGTATCCCAATCTTAATAACTGGAAGATCATCTATCTGAATCCCCCATTCATCTGCCCATCAGCCAAGTTGCTTGTACAAGCCATGATGAGATTGTTCACATGAATCATAAAAGCTTGAGCTGGCAGCCACCGATCATCCATACAGTTTACAAGGAAGAAACATGTAAGAGCTTGGATTAAGGCTTCCACCTCTAGTGGATACATACCCATTTCAGCGAGCAACATCTCATAAGGTGTTTGGAGCTTAGATCTTAATTCTTCCAAGAGATATCTGTTTTGTACTTGTTCATCTTTCCACCTTGTCTGTGCCAATCCTTGCACCCAAGCTAAGCAATCCTACAACACCGTTTCTGTATCATGGCTTTAAATATCAATTTACAAAGTGCCCATTAGCTGATATGTGTTTGCCTCGATATACTATAAGCATGATATAAAGCTCTCAATCCCCTAGAAAACTGTTTAGCTAATCCAGCATTTTAGTGATAGTCATTAGTAAACTCAATGTTGGGATATTTGTATTATTTAATTTGCTCCAAAACCTCCCCATCTAAAACCATATCAACTGATGCAGAAAATCCAATGGTCATAACCTTTGTCTTATTCTTAGCCATTCCTGAGTCTTGGCAGAATGCCTCAAGTTGCAAGAGCAACTTTTTTAATCTGTTTGCCATTCTAGCCACCAAAACAACATTATGTATAGAAGGAGTTGTACCAAATAATGCCCAACTTGGACTCTCACACCTTCATTCACTAACCAAAATTCAAGTCTGTCGATAAAAAACCCGAACAACATGTGCGAAAGTGTGCATTCCTACTTTACCCCAATATTACTGTCAATTTTGTCTGGGCCATCCATGGGGAATGAGAGCTCTAACACCACACGCTCATTTAACCTTGCTATTGCTTTTTGGATAGCTAGCAGTACTCTAAGCTGACCCATTCTAGCTCCCAACTTCCTTCGGGGCACTCAATGGACTGCCTTTGGGAAGTCCACAAATCACCAGAATAAAGCCCTTCCAGCAACCTTGGCTCTTTCAACAATAACTCTTAGTGCAACAAGGTGAACTATTGTATTATGATCCTTTTGGTAACCACCTTATCCCAAGGCACGAACCCCTTGGAGATCAGCCTATGTAGAAAGTTTATTCTCAATAATTGAGCCAAAGAGCTTGGCCATCGCACTGATAACCATTATAGTGCGGTGATTATGAACCCAGTTGGGATCTCCCGCTTTT
Organism: Isoetes taiwanensis; assembly: GCA_021234155.1. Lineage (NCBI taxonomy): Eukaryota > Viridiplantae > Streptophyta > Lycopodiopsida > Isoetales > Isoetaceae > Isoetes > Isoetes taiwanensis. The sequence goes on along the minus strand of JAJEKV010000036.1, from coordinate 702,184 downwards.
AAAAATGTTTCAATCTTAATAATGTACCAATTTTTAGAAAATCCTGTTACAATCTTAATAATGTACCAATTTTTAGAAAATCCTGCAATAAGAGAGACATTGAACAACTCAGCTATTTTGGCATATACCATCTCATCTCCCCATTTGAGTAATTCTAGAGCCAGTCCTTTAGCATCCCTATTGCACGGTGGAAGATAAAGTCCGTTTTATTAAAGATTCTTTTTATCCATGTTTCAATATTTGAAAAGGAAATGGCCATTGATATTTCTACAATGTTACTTTCTTATTGTGGATCCAAAGATGATGGAAGTGGACACATACTCAGGCATGTTAAAAAAATCCCCCTGACAAAAAACAAAAAAGAACATCCATATGAATTAGTTGCATCATCTAGCCTATGTTTGAGAATTAAAGGCGACTCTATTTTCTCTTGAAGGATGTGAAACTTTTTATTAACAGAAGCAAAGACACAATACACAATGCATAGACATGAATAAAATCCTACTTGATAATCTAGCCCAACTAGGTACAAACACCCTTCTATGCATAAGAAGAATGCTGTAAAAAAGTCTGCCAAATTATCACTTTCTTATCATTAGCTAGAGACGAGCAATAATAAAGTTTAATATTTTGTATTGAGCACAGCGAAGAAGCTGCTAAACCCAAATGTCTGCTCCTCGAATAATAGATAGTCATTGCCTTTGTCAAAAAGACCACAAAATCCAACTAAAAGCAAAATGAAAAGCCTACGTATGCAACTTAGGCCAAGCAGGGCAATAACGCGCAAGTAGGATCCCATAGCTGAAAAGTGAAGCACTAAAAAAAATGAACTAAATTCACTGAATTTATATCGTCCACGAAGACCAATAGGCCTACAGGCCAAATCAAAGAGAACAGCAAATGTATTGCTATCAAGATTGGAAAACCCATTTTTGAGGGAAAAACCTTGTCAATAATAACCATGCTGATAAACTGTATGATGCCACATTAGGATACATTTCAATGTCATGCCGGAGAACATATTTGAATGCGCACATCGATAATATCCTGAAGAAAAGATCTCAGTAACCCCATGAGAACAACACATGGAGTGGCTGGTTAGGCGCTACCAACTCCGCATAGCATGCCCCGATATGGTCGTATGCCAGACAATTCAAAAGAACATAGCTTTCATTCTGACTCCCAGTTGATAATACTGACACAGTCTACCCTCTCAGGGCTTTTAAATCCATATGCATATCTCAATGTGGAAGCGATGTACACTTGCGCAAATTGAAGCTATCAATCTACACATCTTCATGGGAAAATGTGTACGCATGTAGCATTGTGGACCACTTATGAGTACAGAATTGATCTGTTGTTGGTAGTGTGATGTTTTGACATGTTCTAGGGCAGCTGCATCCCAAAGCTTGCTAAGAAAGCAAGTATCAAGGTATTGATCTTCTTCAGTTTGAACCTATATGCACCGATGCTCATGTACATTCTAGTGGAAGAACCACTGAGCTCCTTTTCCCTTCAAACAGGCTTTAAGGCACTGCGGACCCAGTGCTGCGGCATAAGCAAGGCTGGAAAGAGGAGCATCATCCATACTGACCACATTCTGAAAGTAAATACTGTGCGGTCCAGTGTAGCCTTCTATAGTGGCAAGAAACTTGTCTCGTGCAAAAGGATCTGATATGGGAGTGTGAATTTTACCCCAAGTGCTCGAGCTAGAAAGACTTTCTAGACTTGCTCCAGCTCACTCTAGGTGACGAGGGATACTATTGAGCCCCGAAGCTCGACCCCATATATGAGAACATGCTACAGTGCCTTCCAGCTTGATGTCACATGCAACATGATGGAACTGTCCCAGTATGTTGTAGAAGAAATCTCCACTCCCAAATACTGTTTCTTCATCTCTACTATCTATACCAATGCGGAGGTGGGTAAGCAAGTGTGTATCCTGCCACCCAGCACATAATCCACGACACTGGAACTGCGCAACACTAGTTACCACCATAAAAGAAGATAGATAATTCATATCCTTCCCGTAGAACAAAGTTTAAATTGAAACGCACTAATTTGCTCAGAATGCACTTTAAAAGGAAATCCTGAAAAAATTCCGTAAAATTCCCCAAAGGAGACCATGATCACCAGACCCATTCGTGTCCTTTGCCTCACTATTAGAAGCGGATCTTCGTCATCAAAAACTTCATCATCATCTCAAACAACTTTTTTTAGTGTTTCACCCAACCCTTATGCTGACCTTGGTAAAATTTGAGTTACAAAATAAAACTTTTTAGCTCTACCTTATATAATTGCCCAAAAATGTGCTACCGACTCGCTATATAGTTTCGTTGCCCTAAAATGTGTTGCCGACTCGCTTTATTAAACCCCCTTTGGTTTGGGTGCTTATTCACACGGGGGGTGACTCCGGGCAACGAGAGCTGTTGGATAGGCATATTCACCCCTTATTCCTTAATCTACACCGTACGTAAAGTTCCTCGTTTGTGGGGTATGCAAGTACACAAATTGGTATACCGTATAACAACATATGCAAAATACTATAAGATTTTAAGCAAAATACTATATGGTGTTGGTTTTATACGTGGAAAATATAATCACAAGGGCTCTCGTGGAAAATATAATCACAAGGGCTCTCGGCGCCTCTCGTCACCCCACGTAGAATAAGCACCCAAACCAAAGGGGGTTTAAGGGGGATTTTAATTTAAATATATTAAACCCAATGGTTGTGTTCATTAATGTTAATGGTAGTTATGTATCGGTTGTTATACCAAAAAAAATTTTGGGCCCTTCGGGCCCGAAAAAAAACATACGTAAAAACATGTAAAACATGCAAAACATGTAGCAGATATGTGAAATCTAATATTTAACATTATAACAAAAATAAAGGAAATCAGAAAAAAGCCCTGAATAAGTATAATATTATAGGATAATGTAATTTAATTGCGCCTCTTCAGCTTCGATGTTACCACACCTTATCTTAGGGGATTTAAACCCATCATATCCTAGTAGTTTCGCATGCTAGATAACTGCAATTGCTCTTCCACTATGCTACGTTGAAGCCACCCTTGTTGGAAAACTAACCAGTAAGAATGAACTAACTAATCATTTATAATTTACTATGGCAATCATATATACAGCCAAATGTAGAAGCCATAATAGCCAAGTAGCATAATAGCCAAGTAGAGTTGTATTTCACATACGCATTAATCATATATACAGCCAAATGTAGAAGCCATAATAGCCAAGTAGAGTTGTATTTCACATACGCATTGCCTTAGATTCCTATCTATTCGCTTGTTTTCCCTTATTGCTTGTTTTCATCCATTGATTTCCTGCATATTCTCTTACATATTCCCTACGGGGCATTCCAAGCCGTCCACTAAATCACTGATGGGGTCAAACCTACATTTCCATCTCAGCATAAGATTTCAGAGCCATAGGAAGAAGTCAATATATAGGTCAACGTAGATGGAAATAAGGGGATTTGAACCCCCTGCCAGCATAGGCAACACCATAACTTTTGAGATCAAACCTTGAAGAGAAGCCCTCCTTTCTATTCCGCAAACCTCAAAATGCATGCCATCCCGAACTTGATGTCGGCAAGACATCCGCCCATCCAATTGCATCCGCTTGGTCCCCCAAAAATCGATTAACATGAACAACCATGCAACAAGGAAAACAGATACAATAACATAAAGCAATGCCAAGTGCACAGAAGTGAGGCCCCCAAATGCCACTGCCAAATTTCTGGCTCATGAAAACCTTGTGCATTAGTAAGAGTCTGACCTTGTGCTCTGATGGAACCTCTTGGGCGAAGCTTATTCCTGGGAGGCCCACTAGGTTTGCCTGTTGCTATTGTCACTGATATGGTTTAAAATATCCAAACCTGTGCTATAAAAGCACTGTGTCACTGTTATCTGCAAATAGAAATCGAACCTGTCTTCCAAATAATTAAAATATGTTGTCCATAATTATTGCCCAAACAAAACTGAGAATTGATATAAATTGAACCTGCCCTTTGTTAGAAACCCCAATAAACATTTCAACCACCATAGTCATGCCAGACCCGATTATGATACAGTGCAATGCAAGCATGACGATAACACCTCATCGCACAGTTCTTGAAGGCTGCAGTTTCTACAAATAGCTCGCAGTTACATACTTCACAAAGCATAATTTTGGAAATGGCAGCATGCGCCAACATCATGCTGTAAATAACAAAATTGCTATGAAAATAGGAATGTAGCAAAGACAAGCAGATGGAATTGAGAAAACACAAATCCGCAAATCCTATCCTCTTCTTCCTCAAATCCGCGAAGAAGCTCTATATCCAATCACGTTATTCACTAAATCAGGTTAAAAAACGTTGATTTCCATTTGAAATTCCTGCATATTCTGAGAAAAAAAGCTCAAGAAATAATCGAAAAGAGAAATCGAAGCTCAGGCATTGATTACCTTTTCTTGTTGGGACTCCAGCGGCTCTATTCTGAACCCTTTCAAATCCCAGTAGCAACATCCGGCAAGTTTAGTTTTGTGTAGGATTTGATGACGGCTGAATAAGCATAAAACCTGCATCCTGCACACAAGGATCGTCGCTGCTTTAGAAAGTCGGCTGCCTCAAGAGAACTCGGTCCACCAACAGAAGGATAGAACAAACGGAAAACCAAGATCTGGAATTCAGAGAAAAAAAAATGGACTGTAGAACCCTAAAAGCATGCCCTCTTTTCCACAAACCCTAAAATAAGAGAGCTCGATGTTTCTGGGGACTAAAAAATAATTGGTTTTTTCATGGAGAAATATTCAAAGCTAAACCATTGCAAAATCATAGATAATATGGCATTCGAATATGAGAATACAGTGTGCGCTCTAGATATACTAATTAGTATGCCTCGCACAATACGCCCATCAAATCATATGAAAACCATAGCAAAAACTGTACAAAAATACAAAAAAGACCCCCTGTTATAATGCTACATATTAGTTTCGTACACAGACATGTCCTGGTAACCATACAACCTAGCTCTTTCATAAAATGTATTTTTTGGTTCTAGTTTACGAGCTTTTATTTTTCCCATGTTATGGGATAGTATAAGTTTAAGCCATTCGGGAGCTCAAGTGGCATTAACTCATATTGCTTTGCATCAAACAATATAAATTTATACCGCATGAACTCAAGTGGTATAAATTTATACAGGTCAAGAGAACTCGAGTTGTATAAGTTTATATACCTGTGAGCTCAAACGGTATAAATTTATACTCCACCTGGAAAAAAAAAGAGAGATAAAATTTTGTACCAAAAATGTTTTAAGGGAAGCCATGATATAAATTTATACCACGAACTCTCTTTGGAAATGTTTCAGTAGAAATCATACATATTAACACAAATAACCTTATTCATGGTCATAACATGGCACTACATGGATATAACATGATCACTTGGCTATAACAAGCCAAAATCTAATCAACATCTCAATGGTATGAATCTATACCATTGCTAGGAAAAATCTATGTCAGGAAAATCTTAGAGTTTTGTTAATCTCTCAGTGCAGGGTGTTCTTGGTGTGGCCACTATTTCTTTTTGTTTTTTAAAGGTTTTGATTCTTTTGAAGGAAGGAAAAAAGTAAAGTCTTCTTATCTCTTGGTGCAGAAGGTTTTTAATTCGTCGAAGAAAACATCCATCACCTCAAAGGCCTTGTAATTTTGAAATCCAAACTTCCATCTTTTATGTATTTTATAGTGGCTCATCAGAATGAAAAGGAAGCCACTCATTGCAGCTTTGGAGAAAATGTAGTAACATGGTACTTTTTGTTTGGCATATGGTACAAAGTTTTATATGGTTTGCCCCGAGACATTGCACGACAAGTGAAACTTTCCTTTGTTATCTCATTGTTCCTTTCGAGTTGCATTTTCTACAAATGGTATGTGGAAATGAAAATGCGAAACTAGAAAGCATTTACAGTGCAGCATACAATGTATCTACAGGATGAGTGCCTCTCTTTAGAGGAATCACTGTAACATTTACCTACATACCCTTGCTTTTTGTTGGAAACCACTATATTTTCATATGAAGCACACTTTTTGCTTCCTGTTCAATATACTTTTACTTGGTTTGCAGAGTTTTCTAAGGCCTATCCATACTATGATACCAGGATGAAATGATTCTACTTGAGAGGCAACCTTTTAGTTGCTTTTGACTACACTGTTATAGCTTATGGCAGTTGGTATTTAAATTGGTATTCATATACAAGATGTTTGTTAGTACTTTAAGTTTCATATTCATGTGGATCTCCACTAAAAATCAATAACAACAGGCACAATGCTGACATCTGGATATCTCCACTAAAAATCAACAACAATAGTCACAATAAAGGAAACCACGTCTAGGCATCTCCACTAAAACTCAACAACAGTAGTCACATCTCCAGTAAAAATCAACAACAAAGAAAACCACATCTAAATCTCCACTAAAAATCAACAACAACAGTCATAATGCTGTGCTCACAATGCTAATAACAGCCACAATGTTGACACTCAATGAGCCACACATTAGCCACAACGCCAATGCTGCCCGACTTAAAATCACCAAGCCACAAAAGAGCCACACATTAGCCATCATGCTAATGCTGCCCGAGCCACAATGCTCCTCTACAGCCTACACAATAGAGAAATCCAACCAAAGTAAAGAATCAGCGAATGCAATGTTGAGAAGATCCAAAGGATCCCAACACTCAAGTAGACTCACATAACAGTGGGTGGGTGGATGGTAGGGTGGTTGAAAAGGATAGTCTATGGCAAACCAGAGATGCAGATGAGCTGATGAGAAGGGAGAGAGAAATAAGGGTATAAAAAGGACGTCAGAAACTGTAACTGTTAAACTAACTCATGGTAGTGGTTTTGACAATTACATTTGTGGTTTAGGATATTAGCATGCTACGAATAGAATATTTTTTGCACTCTAATAGTTGTGCATCTAACATAACTCAATTGATTACAAGTCTAGGTTGGACTGTAGTACCCATGCTATGCCATATTTTTTTTTTTTTTTTTTTTTTTTTTCTTTGAGAGTAAGGGTAGATTTTTTCATTAATTAGATAAAACCATACAATCCATAAACCAAGCTGCTATATAGCAGGGTTATGGTTAGAAAAAGGATACTCATTTAGAGTGAGCATCAAATAAGAAATATGTGAACAATGTAGCCATGAAACTTTAGAACATAATATCCGAAAATTTGGAGAGAGTATCAGTAGTGTCAGCTCCCATAAAAGAGAGGGATATCCAAATCCCAATTTGGAGAAGAAAACCTTTGAAGTCAAGTGTTGTATGGAGTTGAGATCCTCTTTTTCCTGCAAAAGCAAACAAAAATACTGTCCATGATCCCTAACTGAATCATGAAAATCATGGGATTGACCATCCGCATGGATAGGAAGATGAAAGGCGAGTAAACAGGGGTCCAAAGCCAAGGAAAGACTAGCTTTGGCTATCGGCCAGTTTTTTATCGAACCACCGATTGTAATGTTCAGAGAAATCAGTTGTGGAGCCATGTGAATATCTATTTTGACCACAATCATTTTGTAACAAAGAAGAACTTAGGCTTTCCTTTCCCTTGAGCAGCAGCAAGGTACCATGTAAATCTGTGAGAAGCTTATGGCTATAATATAATTCCCTGTATTTCGATAACTGCCTCTCTGACATACTGAAATGCGTATTGAAGATGAACTCAAACATAATGTGCATTTGCATGAATTCTCTCGAATATCTCTCGCCCAAAGAGCTTCCCTTTTCTTGAACTTTCTACTTCCTGGATGAACTCATCAGTCATGTCACACAATTCTTTCAGGGTCAATTTCCTCTTCTTAGTTGGCTGACTCTGATGCAAAGTGATCTCATAGTTATCAATATCAGTATCCAACTTTGTAGCACCTTCCCCTCTAAGGAACATCATGTATTCTGTCAGAATCAGAGAATGGTGCATTAGAATCCACAATATTTAATTTAGAAACAAATAAATCGAATTGACCCCTGAAAAACCCCAATGAGTTCCAGCTGGAGTTGTAGTTGTCTCCATGTTTCCTCTTATGACATGTAGCCATTGCCTCAACATCAAATTGGAAATGCACTTTAATCCAAAAAACAGACATATGTTTAGAAGAATAAAGAATTCTATTTCTGGATTGCCATATATTCCACAAGGCAGTGTGGACCAAAGTATTTGCTATAATGTCTCCTTGTTGAATGAAATCAATGATAGAGTTGATATTTCTGTTCTTGAGATGGTTGCCAAGTTTGTTAAAAAACCAAGTCCAGAAAGGGATCAACTTAGGACAGAGAAAAATATGTTCTAAAGTTTCATCCCGAGACAACCGTGAGTGACACACACGGGAAACAAGACACCTTTTGGAGAGTGAGACCAAATTCATGAGGCTTTTGTGAGCTATCAACCAAATAAAAAAAACAAATCTTTGGAGAGCAAGAAGATTCCCGATATATTTTAAACAAATCCAAGGTCTGATTTTGATTCAAATTCCACTTCTCACTAGCCTTTATTGGAGAATCATTGACATTTAGCAGATTGTAAATATCTCTGACCTTATAAATTAACCTCCCATTTATAGAACAACCAAAAGATCTGCTGTAGTCATTAAACTTATTGAAGTTAGCCAAAATAGACTTGAAGTGATAGTAGATCTTTTTATCAGTGGAAGATCCCTTAAGAGCAAGCTTCACAGTAGTCCAAGATATAATAGAGTTATTATTCTTGTAAAGATCTTTGATAGTAGATATTCCAATATTAGACCATTTACTGTAAATCCTTGGATGCTTTATGGCCATTACTTTAGAGTTATGATCCGAAAAAATTGGAGACCAAAACAAGCTTGTGTTCATGGTGGCAGATGAGAGATCATTTTTCTGAAGCACAGGATGGATCAGATTCCAGGCCTTAATTAAATTCCTCATTAAGGGGGAGGTATTTGGAGCAGGATGAAGCTCAACAAAGGCAGATTCAGGAAGAGAACTTTTAATACTTGGGTGCCCTGTAGGATGTGAAGCTTTTAACCAATGAGTTACAAATTGAGAGGCAGGGGAGCAATCACCTCTAATTGATCTCCATATATATTTACCTGCAAGGGAGCAAGCTTGCAGGTAGAGATTCTTGCAGCCTAGACCTCCAAAGGGCTTTGGTCTAGCAATTGACTTCCAGTTAACTAGGTGAGATCCATTCCAGATGAAGTTTCTGATAGTTTTCTCCAATTCAGAGTAAATAGCTTTAGAAGGGCAGATGAGAAATAAACATGGGAAGATGCTAGCACTGAATTTGCAATAATTGTTCTACCTGCAAAGGAAAGACAATTCCTGAAATTATTTAATTTTTTCTTTATCCTCTGCAGAATAGGATCCCAGAGACCTCTCAGATTTGGATTTAGAGAGAGAGGCATACCTAAGAGATTCGAGGCTTGATTGCAACTTAGAACAGAAATTCCACATATGGAAGAATGGTCTACATCACCAATGATTTTGCTTTTGTCAAGGTTTAAGTGGACCCCTGAGGCAGCTGAGAAATTTCTAATGAGATCCAAAAATCTACTCACATTGGCAGGATTGGAATCTAGGAAGGCAAACGTATCATCAGCATATTGAGATATAGTGAGCATGTCTAAGTTATTTGGAAGCTTGAGACCAATTAAAGATCCAGAATTTTGCATACTGACTACACATCTCGTGAGCATCTCAGCCACAATGAGGAAGATATATGGAGCTAAAGGGCAGCCTTGCCTTACTCCTTTGGCCAAAGGAAAAAATTTGGAGGGAGATCCATTTATTAGAATAGCAGAATTGGACATAGAATTCAGACCATGAATAAGAGTAATGAGTTTAGGATGGAAACCCATTTTGTTTAAAGCCAAGTCAATGAAATTCCAATCAACAGTGTCAAATGCTCTCTTGAAGTCCAATTTTAGAAGAATGCAAGACTGATTTGATATCTTATTCCAGTGGAGACCTTCCATTGCACTGATGTAGTTATCTAGAATAAATCATTTGGGTAGAAAGGCGCATTGATTGACACTGATATTTTTCTGTAAATAAGCCTGAATTCTGCTGGCAATTATTTTAGCACATAGCTTATAGGAAGAATTTGTTAAAGATATTGGTCTCCATTCAGCAAAAGATGTGGGATTATCTACTTTTGGCACTAAGGTAATGAAACTAGCAGAGATAGAAGAGTGCAAGTGACCGTGAGGCCCAAAACCATGCACAAGACCAATAATGTCAATTTCATAATTTCCCGTAATTTTATGAAAAATTCGGAGGAAATCCATCGTGGGGCCGTGAGATTTGTTAATAGAGAAACTCTGCAGAGTCTTGTAAATCTCATCTTCATGGGGATTGAGATAAAGGAAGCATCCATGCTATCAATGGAGTTTGGCAATACTGCATTTAAATCTGCCAGAAATTTATCTTTGGCTAAAATCTCATTTGCATTAAGCTCATTCTTCTTAAAAAGAGAAGAGTAACTATCATGGAAGAAATTTTTGATCTCAGAGGTCGAGGTGAGCATAGAGCCAGAGCCATTGTTTACTTGATTTATAGAATTTTTTAAAAGCCTGTTTTTAGCCACTCTGAAGAAAAATTTTGAGCTGCCATAGTCTAGCTCACTATTATATTTAATCTTGCATTTAATGGCAAAGAATTTGGCTTCTCTCTCTTCTATACTTTTCAGATGCCTCTCAAGGAGCTCCTCACCAACATGAAGATTAGAGTTCAAAGGATCAATCTGGAGCAGAGATCTTATCTCTTTCATTTTATTCATTAGATTATCCTTCTCTTGCACTTTAGCCATATGCTTGTTTTTAGCCCAACTCTTAATCCATTCCTTAGATTTTTTAATCTTGTGGTAGAAGTGTTTCATGGAATGACTTCCTAGTGAATCCGGTTGGATGGATAGAGCTTTTCCCTACTGATCAGATTTTTTTAGTTTCTTTGTGACATTGCAGGTGATTTGTATCAATTGGTATCCCCTAGATCAAAGATATGATATTATGGCTTTGCTAGCCTTGTTTCTACCTTGATTTTATTAGTGAAACGTGCATTCCACAAGGAAGATTGATAAAAGCTGGATTAAGAACGGTAAGTGGAGCAAAAACACGAGCGCAAATAATACTCAAGTTGGAAAGAGATCCTAGAGGTGAAATCACTTCTATGACCATAGCTGAAAGCTAAGGTAGTAGCATTACAGTTGGAACTGAGCCATGAACTGTTGAAGCACAGGTTAAAAGAGGAGCTAGAGCAATAGTAGAAATATAGGGATGACCAAAGTCAGAAGAAAAAATTGGAGGTCACGTAGGAACCAGAGTTGGAATTAGAACTAGTGGATGTAGAATAGGCGCTAGAGATAAGGATGGAGTAGAGCAAAAAGTAGAGTCTAAGCCAATAATGGGATTAGGAATAGAAGCTAGAGTAGGAGGAAGAACAGAGGCAAGATGAACGACATCAAAAACTGGTGCATGATTTGGATTAGAAATATGGATAACGATGGGAGTGAATGACACCTTTAGATCAGCAGAGAGCAATTCAACTTAAAGGGAATATTACCATCTCTTGGAGAATTCAGAAGATGCTTGGTACTGAGAAATTGAGGTTGGTGATCCGAGATGGATGTACCTTCATCACTTGTTACAAAGCAATTATCCCAGAAATCTGAATTTGGATTGGAGATATAAAATCTATCTAAAGCACAATAGACTCTATCTTGATCTTTCTGCTTATTAGACCAAGTGAAAATAGAGGTGGAAGATGGAATATGAATTAGGGAGGAGTCAGCCATAAAATTATCCCAATTCCTTTTTTCAGTTAAAGACATATTTATTTTATTCCCCAATTTCAAGTCCCAGGCTGGAGTATTATTGAAGTCCCCTCCCATAATCCAATCTATAGATGAGTTGCTAATGATCCAAGAGCTAAGATCAGGCCAGAGCTTTTCTCTATCTTTGGGGCAAGTAGAAGCATAAATATTAATAACACCAAAGGTTGAGTTATTTAATGAGAAAGTTACAGCTTGCCACATTTTGGAAATGCTATTGCAGAAGGAGATATGATGGAGATTTTTCCAGATAATACACATTCCACCTTTAGTTCCATTTGCTTCCATCCATATGGAGGAAGCCCCAGGGTAGATCCAGTCACCCAGATTAGATGCCTCGAATTTGGGGAGCTTCAGTTCTTGCAGCATTATAATGTCAGCATTATACTGTCTGAGTTGAGCAATTGCCCTCCTTCTCTTTAGGGGCCCTTTAATCCCTCTTAAATTCCAACTAATTATCCTCATAGAGAAAGAGATAATTAGAATCAGAGAAAAGGGAAGACCACACTCACTTCTTTTTTTAGCCCTCTTAGAGACTTGATTTTGCTTTCTACTTCTTGTATTATTAGCAGGAGTATTAGAGTCCTTTAGAATAGACAGAGGTTTAGATGGAGGTTTAGTGTTCAGATAGGTATCCCTTAACAGCTCATCATCCCCCCATTTAGCATTCTCCAAGTTCTCCTTCCTGGAATCAATCTCATCTTCACTGTCAGATATACCACCTGGGATGAACTCAAACATACTATTTGTAGGGTTATTAAACAGACATTTCTTAGAGCTATTATGAAAAGGGACTTGCCTGGATAGTTGGGCATCTTTCTCCATGTCTTGAGTGTTGAAGACAATCTCAGGGCTGAGACTTTGAGGGACTGCTTTGTCACTTTGAGGACATTGCCTGTCAGGTGTATCAAGTACCACATCCTTTTCTTTCTCAATTTCTTTAATTTGGTCTGTATCAACCTGATCTCGAGTTTGAGCTGTAAAACATTGACCTGAATTCATGTGCCATATACCTTCTTGAAGGGTAGCCAACTGCTTCTCAACATCTATAGAAATGGACTGGCAGCCATGGTTCTCAGAAGGCAAATTTATGTCCAAATTAATAAGGGGTTCAAACTGGATAGTGGAATTCAGGGGAGATGGTTTGGAAGAAAAGTCTGCAGGTGAGTTGGATGAGGGTTGAACAGAATGATCAATCAAATGGTCATGATTTTCAGAATTCAGTAAATTACTAGAATCATGATTAGTATTATTATTTGCAAGTACCTGGAAATGGTTGTAGCAGAGAACCTTATCCTCCTTTTCAGCTTTTTTAACATTGTCATTCTCATTGTAGCTTGTGTCCAAACTCAAAATGAATTGATGCCGCACCAATCGCTTTTGGAGTAGAAATATCACTTAGTGAGGTCGAGGTCTTCTTGTCTTTTATAACCAATGTGTTCATATTTTTATGAATTGAAGTATGGCTTTGTCTAAGTAATGAATCTCCCTTACTTTTTTGCTTGAGATTCAAGTGACTTGAAATTCTAGAGTTATTCAGGTTTTTAGCATCCTGAATAATTTTATCCAGTGTAGAATTCAGATCCTCTGTTAATCTTGCAGCCTGGTCCATAGGAGCCTTGCCTTTATGGTTGAATTCACCATATTTTTGGATGACTTTGATTCCAGAATTATTTTGATATTGCTGCCAACCTTTTTGAGAAGTTCTGTTTGATGTCAATTCTGAGATAAGCAACCCTTGTGAACTATTTTGCTTATCCTTCTCAAGTCTATTTTTCTGAATTCTTCTTTGGGATCCATTCACTCTTTTCCAAGCAAAATTATTAGTTTTACTTGGATCTTCCAATGAAGTTGGCCCTTGTAAAACTTGTGGAATGTTGCTCTTGTTTGACATCATTTCAGCAGAATTTTGTATTTTGGTTGCTACATTTGATTCCTTTGATGGATTTTCAATCTCAATGATATCTGCTTGCTTGGTAGAAGATATTTTACAATTTTCATACCACAAATGCCTGTAATCACAGTTCTGACAAAGAGGAGGTAAACCCGACCATCTTAGTGATAGGAGTGATTTCTGTCCAAAAGCATCAGAGAAGGGTAATGTGGTAGGCACAGGTTTAGTGAGATCAATTTGAATGAAGGCTCGAGGAGGTCTCTCAGGGGAGTATTCAGTGGAGATATATGTGCCAATAGAGTTAAAAAGTAATTTGAAGCAATCCTCATTCCAAAGAGATTGACTAAGCCCCCAGAAGGTGGTAGAGGCTATACACAAAAAGAATCTAAAGAGGATATGTCTAATTTGGGATTCCATTTGAGGAAGCTTATATGAAAGCTTTCAAAGGTCATATGACCTCGATTTAGAAGGAAATTTGCTGTTCTGGAAGTTTCACATTCAATCATTATGAATGGATAGTTTAGCCAATACATAGCTTTGATAAGAACACCTTTTTGAAGGTTTTGGCAGAAGGTCCACAATTTACCAAGATTAATTCCACATCTATTAACCTTGACAAGAACAAATTTATCTTTTCGAGTTGACACCTTGGAATGAATGTAAGGGGATATTTAAAGAAATACCATGATATAAAGCTTGTTTGTTCCCTTCACCAACTCCGGGCCTCCAAAGAGAAAGCAAAAGATCCAAAGCATTATCACCGTGAATATCTCCTCGACAGTTTTTTGGTACTCCATATGGCAGAGGAATTTGAGTAGAGGGATGAAGAAATGGTAGCCGACCATGAATATCAGGATCTTTTGAGAGGTTATCCCAAACTGGAACATGATGAGTTCTAGGATGCATGATCTGCTTGTCAGAAAGAAGATTAGAAAAATTACCAAAGAGCAGACAATTTTTTTGATTTTCTTGAAGAAGTCTTAACTGATGAAGCAGAACCGGGCGCTCAGAGTCACCTAGATGGGCAAACTCGTGGACGAAGGCAAGGAGTTTAGGGCTGTAATTGCCTTTAAAATCCATGAAAAGGGTTCAGGGAGAAAAAGCAGAGACACGTGAGAGAAAATGAAAAAAATTATGGAGGGAAAAGGATTAATGAGAAGGCAAGAGGGGTGAGGGGAGGGACTGGAAGCGGAATGCCAAGGGAAACTAAATCAAATCTATCACTAAGAGATCAGAGAAAACATCCTCATTGTTCAAATCCTGTTTCATTGTACAATTTCACTGTCAATTTCTTGTCTGTCCACTCACAATTTACTCGAAAAATGGCACTGGCTTCTGTATTTTTGTTCCCAATAAATTCCTCTAACCAAGATTGTATTTCAACTTCAAATTCTTCACAGCTAGGCACAAATATGTATTCTGAAATGAAATTTTCCTCTGGGAACAGATTTTGTGTAACCAATGCTCGCCAAAGATGTGAAGCAGATCCTTTTAGATGACCACAAGTTAATCTGCCTCTGTCTTGGAGGATGACAAAGAATTTTGTATCCATCTGTAGGTGAAATTGCAGGGATTCATGTAGCAGCAATCCCGGATTGCTAGCTTCTACAGAGCTAGCAAGGAGATTAGATTGAATTGGATGCTAGATGAACGAAATTTTCAAAAAACGGGCAAGAAGTGGAGGCAAACAGAAAAATTCACTAGAGTCCAAAAAGTCCAAGAAAATAGGCGCTTGAACATTCTTGTTCCCTTCCAGGCTGTATCCCTATGCCATATTTTGCTGTAAATAGTATGTTGATATAAACAGCTTGGAGCTACAATAGAGATGCTTTAGATATCAGAGATGAAATGCTACTTCTACATTCAAAATGTATCAAAACTTTGTAGATAAATAAATTGGATGTGTTCCCAAAACCAATACTCTATACAAAACATTTATAACTCTATATAGGAAATTTGTACATAAAGAAACGTTTTGCAAGCCATTGGCGAATTAGGAAAAGAACAATGTCATGCATAACTCAGGTACTAGAACAGAGGTTGACTATTGTATAAAAGAAAAAGAAAATAAATTTTAAGAGAAAATTGATGCTTAATAGCTTAGACTATCATGAGATACGAGGTTATTTAGAACTTCATTTCTGAGTTTTCATCTTGTCTTGGACTTGTAGCTTTTGGAAGCATGTATCTTTGTTCCTTCTGTTAATTCTCCTGAGAAGGTTTACAAGGGCCATGACAAGTGAAACATTGTAGTGCAGAATTGATGCTCAAGACTTCTTCACAATTTCAACAAATAATTCAATTGCCAATTAGTCTTCATTAGATAGATATGTTCGACAACACATTTATATGGACCTTGTAAGGCCAAAAAACTAAATGACGCATGCCAAGTACTGCAAAGATAATTGAATGTGGTGAAACACCGAATGTGGTTACATATTGCCAATTATCAACGGTTTCTATAAACTAGGCAAGCCTAATGTTGTGGTCTATAGTACTCTTCTTGATGCCTTTCTAAAATGGATAAGGTCTATTCTATTTTATATCAGATTATCCTGAAGGGTTGCCAATGCGAGATGATGTGTCATGGTATGCTATGCTTACAGCTGCATATTACTGCTATAAGCATCACTTTGAGTGGCTCCTACAACATGCAATTCCTTAAATGATCATGAACAAACTTAAAACATCTCTGCCCAATCTTCATGATTTTGCCACTTGTTATTTTAGTAGCTTGCATAATGGTTTGTTTACCCCCACAAAATAGGATCCTTTTTTTTTTTTTTAAAGCTCTCTCAATTCAATTCAATTTATTAAATGTCTATTAAAAATGACTGTTTTGAAGAGGACTTTTGCATAATTTATGGCTAAAAACAACGAAAGCTCATTTTTATAGGAATCTTCCAAATGCACTTCTTAAATTAGTGCGTTTCAATTTTAATATTGTTTTAGGAACGATCCATCAGGATAGTGGTTTTCCAAGTTAAACTTAGTTATTGAATAGGTCAGGGCTGATTTCCGTTGAAGATGTCCTAGGAAGCTGGGACAAGAGGCTTTGGGTATCAAGCCAGCGGGTTCTAAGCTTGCCATTAAGTAGTAGTAATATTCAACAGTCTCTTATCCTCATTTCTATGGGGCAGAATGCCAACAATCTCCAACTCAGTACTGACTTGAAAGCCGTAATGTCAAGGGTCTACACTCTTAAAGCATGCAAGATCTATTATCTTTCATGGCTGGGTTCTAAGGATTATCTACCAAATGTTTGCCACTCCTTACACCATAGACACATTCATGAACTTTTGGAAGCCTTATAAAACTAAACTTGAGATTCAGATACTTGCATCCAAGAAGACAAAAAGCCCAAAAAGAGAATGATCATACACATGTATCAAGTTGGTATCAGCAAAAACGCTATCTATTTTACTAGTCCAGGTTTTGGTCATTAGCTATGGCAAGAAAAGATTGGTACTTCACCTAAGTAAGGCGTTCAATATTTCAGCAATGGTGGCAGAGGCAATTCTGACACTGTCTGATGTCGATTCCGTGCTCCTAAGGCACTGGCATTCCCTTTATTCTTTCCTTACTACAAGACAACTCCTTTACTCCAGACCGATAGCACATTCCTTATGATCCTGTCCTTGAAGGGGAAATGATGGTCTATTTGAAAGTGAGTGCGTCAAATATTAGTTCCATCACACTTCAGTTGTCTATAATATTACTTTGAATTGTTCCTTCTAAGTGGAGGCCTAGTAGAACATGTATAGTTCATATTCCTGAGATGCAATTTTGCATTTCTAAAGACCTTCATGTGTTGTTTCCTCCATAACAACTCTGCTTTATGTAGATGAAATGCTAAATTCTTTACTCGCATCCACCTACTAGGTTCAATGCCAAAAAGAGCCTCTTGACTTTGAAGAATGGTGTAGAATAGTCCTTGGACCCAATTCCAGATCGGCTGAATCTCCATTCATAGAAACAGACAGTGCTCTAGTGCCTCCGTGCAAAGGCGACACATTGGATACAAATCACTGATGATGGCTTTACTTGTGAATTCAAGTGTCGACCCTTAAAGACATGTGCATTAGAGAACTGTTACTTTCAAAAGTAAGTTCGTTCAAAACTTCACTTTACTTTGGCATAACCATGTCCATCCTAAGGTAAATGCCTTTATATGGCAACTTAACACAGAGCCTTCATGAGTACTCCTTCCTGTTAAAGGTCTTCATCTAATTGTGTTGGCCATATTTTAAGGATAAGACTCCAGTTGTTTATGATGGTTTGGATGCCTAAACTATTTTTGGAACTAGTTTACATAGATATCTATATGATGAAATCTAAAGAGTCTTGGCACCTTATTTGTTAAATTTGATTTTTCAATGTAAGGTACAATTGTGAATCATGCAGATGAAGGAGGAGGGATTCTAAGCTCATAGCTTCAATTGTCAATATATATGTTAGGACGGTACTGCATTTAAATTGGACTTTTGTGTTGAATGTGTACATGGCCATTGAATTGGTTTTTTCTTTTTCTACGTTCTAATTTGTGTTGGGTTTTGCATGTGTCCCTTCCTTTTACTTTTTGCATAATCCAAGTTCGCTCTGGGAGCATGGTGAGTTGTTAGAAGTCATGTAGTCGTGATCATTTTTGTGGAAGATGTCAATTTTGCCAATGGTATTAGGATTTCTGTTGGTCAATTTAACCATTGTGATTTTTAGGATTTGGTATTAATTCTTTTGGACAGTATTGTATTGATACATGTTTTATATAATAATCACAACAATCATGACTAGAAAATTTTGTGCGATACATATACGTAACTCATGCATTTGTAGCTTAGTAGAAGGAGTCTTTGTTTTTTAAGCAGAAAGTCACATGTTCTTCCCATGTTTAATGCGTTTAAGCTCATTCAAGTTAATGTCAGGGTCTCGATATCTAGTCTTGGAGACTAATAACGGCCCCCTTAACACCCAGTTTGGTTTTCCCTTAAGATATCAAGGGAAATGACGAATTTGAAAAGTGCTCAGTTCTCGTGGCACTGCCAACAGATGAAATCTCGTGCGTGACTTTAGGTTCTTGAAAGATGCAGAGTTCTCATGGCGTTGCCCAGCTGATTTGGTTTTGTTTTTTTGGTGATGATTTCGGGAAATATCAAGTATGATTAAGGCTTTGGCTGCTATGCCATCAATTCGAGCATCGGATTGAGATTTTAGTTATCGGCAGGGTTCATTGGCTTCTTATCGGCACTTTTTCATCTCTCAGTAGTACCCTTGATTCTCATTTCTTTGAAACCATGAAGAAGAGGGGTTTCTCCTTGTTTGGCTTAACTATTTTGGCGTCTCTTTCCATGCGGCCTTGTCTCTTGTTTGGACAATTCCTTCGACCTTCGCCCTCGGTCTCGTTTTATGATCAAACTTCCCTTTTTGTTGGGAGCTTTGTTGGTTTCATGCGATCCCAATTCTAGAATGCTATTGATCAGCGCCATCGATTCAGGATTCTAGAATGGTCGAGCATGCACGTCTCACATGCATGCATTGCATGCATTTTCTAGGCCTCTGGTTCATTGGAGAGATTGCTATTTCTTGCAAGGTTCTTCATCGCCTTCTTATCGCCGCTTTCTCATCTCTCAGCAGTACCCCTGATTCTCATCCGCCCTCCCTCTCTCCCTTGATTTTTTGTATATTCATGCAAATGTCATTTTCTTATCATGTGGTACATGTGATCAGCCTCTCACTTTTTGAGGTTTTATGGCGCGGCCCCGGGGGATGCACTTATATATAAGGGGGGTATGGCATCTGCGTCCGGAGGGTAGCAAAAAACCCCCCTTGTATACGCAATTTTAAAAGGCAATTTGACCCCTCTGTGTATAGATATTGCACCAAATTAGTGCCTAAAAACACCCCTAACCCCTAAGTATACGTACGCAAATGGTCCAAAAAACACCCCTCCATTGAACTCTCATGGGTTATACGCTGATCAAATCAAAGATGAATCCCCCGGGGGCGCGGCAATCCTGAATAGCCCCTCGCTTTTTGAGGTTGTTGTTTTCTTATTATTGTGTTCTAGTGTTCGTGATGTGTAGATACAGTGGGATGCGTAACTTCAATTATTCTTTGCATCATGGGTTTTTTTGTGGGAGCTATTTTTGCAGACTTACATTTTGTCCAAGTATTCTTTCCTCGAAACTCGAAAGGCCGAGATCTTTTGATCCTAACGATAAGCTCTCGGTAGGTTCACATTCTGACCTCTGTAAGAATTTTATTTTTGGGATCCAGGCGAAATAACTAGATATTCCTTGTGTTTTACATTTTTTTGGTAGGTAGCCTGTAAATATACAGCTATCCACTCCAAACCGTTGCAGAAAACTACTGAGATAAATAAAAATCCTATCTATCGGAAGCTTTATAGGTTTCATGCAAGCCCAATTCTAGAATCAAGAGTTTTGCAAAGTCCTGAGGAAGACAATAGGCTCAGCTAGACTGATAATCAGTGAAGGCACTCTATCGAGAGCCTAAAACTCTCAGGCTTCGACCAACTGACAGAGTACGGGAAAATGAGATTTTGTGCCTCATTGCTGCTGATGAAGCAAAGAGAGCATCTCAAGCAAAGTTCACTTGGCTGGGAGAAGGCGACGCTAATTCTACGATGTTCTTTTGGGTAGCTTGATAAAAAAAATGTGCAGCGGCAATGTCGTCATTGAAGTTGAATGATGGTCAGATTCTTCATCATCACACTACTATTAAACAACTTACATTCGAGCATTGCTTTCAATCTTTCAAGGAGAAAATATATAAGATACTGTGATGTGATGGAAGAAATTGTGCTAATCAAGATTTCATGTAGGTGTCAGAGTATAAGATGAAAGTGTTACAGCAACCACTCACTAAGCAAGATCTCCAAAAGGTATGTCTTGCAATGGCTCCTCATAATTGCCCTGGTCTAAATGAAATTCTTGTAGAGTTATTTCAGGAATACTGAGAATGGTTGGAGACTCAGTGTCGTTGACATATGAAGATTTGCTATGGACAGAGGCTCTGGAATTTAGACTTAATACTAGTTGCATCGCACTGATTCCTAAAGTGGAAGATCCTATTTTCATCTCTGATTGGCATTCAATCACATTACTATCCTCTGTATACAAGATAATTGTGAAGGCTCTATCTCTAAAGCTTCAGTCAATGCTGATGGATTCTATCAATGCTATGCGACCGCAGCAACTCCTCCCTCCCCCCATCTTTAACATTGGCGGCGGAATTCACCGTTGCCCATTGGCTCCTTATCTATTCGCCATTGTCGTAGAAGCACTCTCCCAATTTCTGATCTCGGCAGTAGAGGATAGTGTCATAGAATCTCTGAGAGTGGAGGATGGGTCTCAATAAATTGGAAATTAGTATGCAGATGATACTTTTCTTTCCTTACAAATAGATGATGAGAATTTGATAGACACGAAAGAGCTTTTAGATACGTTTTCCATTGCTTCGGGTTACCTTATGCACTGGCAAAGTTCTTGACTTTGTGGCCCTCATCTGAGCTATTGCCAGCCCTTTGACTCACTTCCCTTGGCAAATGCAACAGCAGGGTAAGTGCTCCAAAATTGTTGGCTATCCCATTTTGGCTTCGACATATCTGCCAACGGTATTTGGGAAGATAGATTGATAGGTTTGCATCGACAACTCAATTGTTAGAAAGGTGGCAAGCTCTCAATGGGCGATAGAATCATGGTGGAAAAGTCAGTATTATGCTCTACACATATTTACATGGCTTCTGTAATTTTGGCCCTAGAAAGCAAGATGCGGGAGATTTTCTCCATTTTGTGTACCTTCATTTGGGGAGGCAATGAGGAAGGCGCGGTGGTTAAAGTGGCTTGGTGGAAGTGTGTATGCCCCAAAGCAATAGGAGGACTTGGGATCTTAGACCTTTCTCTCCATAGTAAGGTCCACATCTCCAAGCTTATTTAGAAAACTCGTAAGAATAAGATTGATTCTCCCGCTTGGTGTTGCTTCATCAGTCCATATATCACTCGATTGTTTTTCATAAGCCAACTGTTCCTGCCAACTTCCTTGGGCGCTATTTCTTGATATCAAAGCATATGCCAATGCCTTTCCTTCCTTGAAGGGCCTCTTGCGAGCTTGGAAGCAGATTCGCCCGTTGTCTGATATCGATGTCCCGGGTTGTCTACAATCAACTTCATCACCAGGGAGGATTCCACTAGCACCAAGTATGTTACCCTTTTTATTGGCATCATATGTTGATCTCGGGATCCAGCATAGGTGGATTCAACACGTGTTGTTAAGTAGAAGATTGGTATTTGAATGGGCAATTGGCGCCATGGCGGCTGTTCTATGATCAATTTTGACTCAAGGAGTGAGGTCGTTTGATCTGGGCCCAAGTGTTTTAATCTCCCGCTACATCCCCCCATAAGGTAGTGGACAGATATGGCAATGTAATCCGAATATTGATCTCTCTAATTTTGTTAAGTCATGCTATGAGCTTCTGACAATTCAAGATAAGTTGCCTTCTGTGGATGGGTGAACTCTACAGGTACAAGGAGATGATTGGGGCCAGATTTGGAAGTGGATGTGGAATACAATTTTGTCTCCTTAAGACTAGCACTTTTCTATGGCAAATTGAATTTTAAAACCACTTCCTATTCAAGCTCTGATATGGCAAATCCAAACGCAGCATAGTGTCATGCTTGGAATAAAAATGTAGTTCATTTCCATAATCTTCAAGATAGAGGCCACCAGTTAATTTGGTCAATGCTTTATTACATGTCTTTGAGCCTAATATAGATGAACACAAGTGTAAATTTCAATCAAAATTAGGTACAACTTGACATGTGAAAAGAAGAGATATGCTTGATGCTCGATGCTTGAAGAGAAGAGAGGGGAAGAAAGTGTTTTTTCATAAGACCACGTTCCTTTATAATATGATTTAAAAATTGGCACATCCTTTCACGTGTAGATGCTCATCGACATTCTTAACTAATGAGCACATATCAATCTCGATATTTTACGTTCCATTTTAAATGTAAAAATTGCTTGACAAAATTGTCTGACATTTGTAATGTTGTACATCAAATAATAAATGTTGGATCATTTTTCTTTGCATTCCAATTTTGTATCTAAAAAATGCATCATTCCAATAGGGATAAGCATATAAGAATTTGCAATCATTCATGGTGTTTCTAGCAATACACATTGAAAATGATATCAGAAAAGAATACTTTTATATCTTTTCAAGAGAGATTTGCCATGCATGATTTTCTCCTAGTTCAAGATGCGTTGGTTCCATCTCAATATGATTGTTATGAGCATTTTTCAAAGTGGTAAGATACCAAAATTTATCTATATGCTTGTGTACATGCAAACTATCTCTATCACAATATTTAGCTTGCTTGTTTATCTATGTAAAAATACTTGTTTCTTATATATGTGCATAAGGAGCAAAAGGCACAAACCTACGTATGCTTATAGATTGAAGACTTGAAAAATAGAATCTCTCTATATGTAAATGTCAATCATCATATATTACTTTAATTTTGGAGACAAGATTGTAAATGTTTTTTCAATTTATGCTCTTTTTTGTTTGGAGTTCATATGCATTTTTTTTTTCTTTTTATGTCAATGGTTTTCTTCAATCACGTGGGCCAAAGTTATAATGTTTATTTTCTACCTAGACAACCAACAATATGTGCTTAGCATCTTACATCGTGGAGGTTCTTTACTTGAAAACACCTTCGGGGCAAGTTTTTTCTAAACATAGTAATGGGCTTAATGTGCTCTCTATTATATTATGTCTCATAGACCTTTTGGTTTTCGCTAAGATAAAAGCCAATTCAATTCCATGTTTTTGTTCCTAGCAGTTGAGTTGACATTGACTATTTTCATCTCTAATTGAAGTAAGAAAGGTATTATTTCATGGCCCTACTGGGGCTGGATCTTTGGTTGTGCTCGGTTCTTTTTATTGTTGTGATTATTCACTTTGCTATTGCAGTTTGCAAAGTCCAGCTTCATGTATGTGTATATTAAATGTTCTCTCCATTATTACCATTTTCAAGTAAGTAAGACTTATGTTTCTTCCAATCCTTAGAAGTAAGACTTGGAATAATGTCTATATAAGGTGTTGCCACGAACGGGCACAACAAGGGTATTACTTGATGCATGATATCTTATGTGTGACTATAGTTGCATTTTTATATGTCATGCTAGACAAGATGCATGCATTGCCATGTGAAAAAGCTTGACAAAGTTACTCCCGATTTATATTCTCTCCAATTGAAATTAGCATTTAATATGTAAAACTTGTTCTAAGATAATTTGCAATGCAATTATACCTAAACATATTGAATTCCAGTATTTATTGGAGAATAAAAGCACTAGTACTTTGATAGTACGTATTGGACTAGATTGAAAGCTCAGCGCATAGTTTATCCTAAATTAGGTTATCCTTTAGACGTTGGATTTTGATCAGCAATTCACTAATGATGTTATGAAGCTCCATATTTTTCCACCTATTGTGCCTTTTTAAGAGAAGCCATGTACTGTATTTTCTATTGAGAGAGGAATTCGTCAAGGTTCCCATTAGCTCCACTTTTCATTCATATATAAGTCATGTTCCTTTTCTGTTTTTTCCTATTTTGTTTGATGAAAAAAAACCTGTGGTTGACACCTGAAAAAGATGTCGTCATTATTTCCCTTTCTTGCTCTGCGAGCAATCCCTGGCTCTGTATGATTTCAGCCCTAAATCCGGCATCCCTGTTCCGCCATAGCCAGAAGCTCCAAATATTTTTAAGGACAACCAGCTTTCTATGCATCAAATTCACCTTTAATGGTCGCGAGAAGAACCATGGAGAAGGTCGTGCCTTTGGCTATGGCGGTAGCAGCTAAGGTAGAAGCAGAACGGCAGCTCATGATTTTGTGTTTTTCTGTGCCCCATTTTTGTGCACAGGGAGTGAGTATAGTTGAACAGGATTGCAGAGGAAGATCTGCTTGGCTTGGATGGGGGTGCGTTGCAGAGCTTTGTGGATATCGCGATATAATGAAGCGGCATCAAAATGATGAACTATTCCTGAATTGCATCTTTTATTCCTGATCCAGAGCATTGCATCTTCTTGATGAGCTGGGTTGGTTCTTTCTCCATCATCTAGCTATCCTGTTTCCATTTGTATAAAAGGATTGACTGAAGCATACATGTTGAACAAAGGAGCAATGAAGTAACCACATATTGAAATCTTAGAGCAGCTTCAAGCTGAACAGTCCAAAATCTCTTCATGCTGCCTAAAATCCTTTGTCTTCTGTTTATTCTGTGTTGTTTGTTTGTTATGTTTCTTTACCCCAGCATAAGATGTTAAAGGCAGCATCCAGTATTCTAGTATATTGGGCGCTCACAAAATGGATCAGAAGAGCTTCAAAAGACAAAACCGTGGAGATGATAAATTTAGAAGGATTTGGGTTTGAGAACCCAACCCCATATCGCTTCAAATCAGTAAGCAAAAAATCATCTACTGCAACATTTTTCCCTTATTGTGACGAATTTGATCAAAACCTTCTGCCAAATTCGATGTGCGGGAGGGAATGGCTGAAACCCTAGCTGCTACTTAAGGCGACGGCGGCCGCCGCCCGAAGCCTTGAGCTCGAAACTTGGTGAAGCTCGCTGGAAGAGCAGGACTAATGTCTGCTTCTGCTTGGCCAGACCGATGGCTGCTGCTCTAGGCCTCTTATTTGGTCTTCATCGAATCTTTGCAACTTGGACATGCTTTCAGGTCATGGCCGCTGCTCTGGAATCCTTCCTCTGTTTGTTTAAGGTTGGACTAGGTAAGAATGAGTTCTTTTGTTTCTGCCATTTTGGTTTGAGCCAGTTCAGATTAACTTAGCATCAGACAAGCATTTGAAGGACTGTCTGTGCCTCAGAGCTTCAGCAACAACGGTTGTGTGCTTAAGGCAGCATGTATTTCTTATGTTTGGTTCATGACTATGAGCTTTTGAACAGTTTTATAGCTCGATTTTTCAGTTCTAGCTTTGCATATTATCCTAGCCATAGATATTTCTTATTGCACTCATTGCAAAGGAAAGCCGCGGTCTGGAACTGCACTCATTGCAGTTATAGAAGCAGGGCATGATAATATATCATGGAATGCTGGAGCTTTCGGGTTGCTTGCTTTAACATTGTTTGAAGCATTAGAACTGTGGATTAACTTGGTCTTGTGCAGCCAGATGTATGGAAAATATTGATATAGCTAGTAATGGATGGACTTTGCTGCCAGACATATGAAGCTGCCTACTCTTGGATTCTTCAGGGTTTCTGGCTGCTTGAGCTGCAGATCTTGTTGGCTGCACTTTGGACGGACCTAGGAGGGCGGATTCTTCATGGAAGTAGTTTGGTTGGTTTAACTCTGGCTGTGTTACTGTTCTAGTATTATGGATTGTTCTTGTATTAAGCTATTCTAAAGTTCGTCCATCCCTATCCCAGCTAGGGGGAGATCAGAATTGGGATTTATTGGCGGGTTCAGGAACGGATGCTTTGGGCAAGGATTCAGGTCAAATGGAGAGACTTTGAGCGGGAGATTAAAATTTCTTCATCGTTGCAGACTTGAGAGGCCATGTTTCTAGTGTCTAGGGTGGAGCTTACTTCATGGTTTTCTAAGAAAGTTGAGCGTAGTGGAGTTGGTGCCTATGCAAATAGTGAAGATGTATATGGGAGTGATTGGACCACCCCTCAGGGAAGGCCTGTACGATGTTCTACTTAGTTGAAAGAGAGAGGAGAGAATCTCTTAGTACATTACTGGAACAGAGACCCGACCTCTTTTAGTACTTCTATGCAGGATAATATAGCAGGCCAAGTTAATGCGCGGAACGACAGTTGCTCTTGTGAGATCTTCATTAGCTTGCATCTTTCGGTAGAGGAGCTTCAGATGGTGGCAGCTTTAGGACTTATAGTGATCTTTATCTCTGCTCAAATCAGAAGGATTGAACCTGGTTTTAGACTCCGGTCTTGGATTGATAGTTTGAATTCTTCCTATTTGATCCATAAGGGATCCTTTGTGTTTAAATTTTTCCTATCAGGCCTATTGTGGAGCCTCAATTAAGTGTAATCTGTTCACTATATTAATTAAACAAAACTTACCCTCAAAAAAAAAAAAAAAAAAAAAAAAAAAAAAAAAAATTCGATGTGCGAAATTCGTTGTGCCAGCTTCTTGCAGTATTCCAACCTCTTCTTCAACTTCTAATTCTTCGGTTTGGTCTTGACTGCAGCCCATGAGATTTCCACGCATGACTCTGTTTTTGAGTCTCTTCTAGACGTATCAGCACCACGTCACCATGGCTGGCACTAGCTCGTGTGTTTCTTTAAACCATCAATAAGATATTATTTGTTCCCCATCTTCAGAGGAGCTTTAAAATAATAGGAGTTTCTAATCAAACTATGTAATCTTAGGTTCAAATAGATAGATTTGCAATTCTATAATATGGTTCTGACTCCAACTCATAGTACCTAATCTAGGTGGAAAGATGTATTTGCAATCCAATTAAATATTGACTAAGAAAATGGAGTTCAATAGCACCCGTCTAACATATGGGCACAGGAACACAAGGCAATTGTACGAGTTCAAATCTCGCACACTCTCAAGTTGGTGCACACTCGGAGCTCGACAAAATTTGAGCCAGTAAGTGAATGAGTAGAAGATAAGGGGTCGAGAAAGAGAAATGTTTGCGGCGGCCTTGGCCACCGGGATAAATTTCTTGTATTTATAATTGTAGCTGAGGTCCTTTTGCAATTATTTGCTAAGGCAGTACATGATGAAATAGTGCAGGGCCTGATTGTGGAGGATGATTCACAAGAAATTTGTAATCAATATGCTGATGGCAATTCCTCTTTGGAAAAATTCTAGATAACCCCAGAATTTGTCCAAATTTATAATTTTACCTTTCAAATTTTCTTAAATCCAAAAATGTCCTCAACTAACCAAACTAAAGTAGTCGAAACAATAACTGTTAAGGAAAAAAGTGCCAACATAGAATTTCGTCGGTGGAGAATTCTAAAAGAATTTCTTCTGATAATCTTGGTAGTTGTTGATTAATCAAATCTATTGGCTTTTGCATGATATAAGATAAGATTTCTTCTTCATTTCATTTCGTTGGAAAACTTTATGTAGCTCTAAGGAATCGGCAAACTATTTCTAATTTTTTCTACATAAGCTGATATTTTTTTACAATTTCGAAATTCCATACTACAAGGATCATTGCATGCTTCCAAAATCATGGCATTCAAGATTTTACCAGAAAATAAGGGCCTCTAGTTGAGCTTTCATTCTATTTTAATGACATTCGATTTGTAGATAAGTAACTTTTTCACAATTCATGATTTAATTCTCTTTTAACTCTCCAAGTTTTAGGATATTTTGGAAGTTCCATGCTACCAGGATCATTACATGCTTTCAGGATCATAGCATTTAGGATTTTACCAGAAAAGAAGGGCTCCTAATTGAGCTTCCATTCTATATTGATGACAAATTCGACCTTTAGGTAAGCAAATTCTTTCACAATTTATGATTTGATTCTCTTTTAACTCTCACAGTTTTTTGAAATGATTTCTTGCTTCTATATTGACCACATTCTTCTATTTTCAATCTCTACCTAGTTTATGAGTCTGTGTTGGAGTTCAACTAGGCTCTAGAACTAGTAGCTCAATCAGCTGGCCCGTCTGCTGCTCTGTAAATGCCTGCAAAATTCTTGCCATGTCGTCTATGAGCATGTCGACGTAATCCTTTGCCTGCTCGTAATTCAATCGCAATTGAGGTTGGCGATGGGCTGCCATATTGGGGGCTCTAATTGCTTGCTAAGCCAGCTTCAGTTAGAGCAGAAGGTGACATTAGAGGTAATTTGAGATCTCATTTTGTCCCATTAAGGGATGCTTAAAAAGCCACATCAGCTTTTTAAACTGTCCAATAAGAGAAGAGCTCCAGTGTATTTTATTCCAGTATTATGTGGCAGTAGTAATTAATGCAGTTCTAACTAACTTTTGCAGTGTCATTTTTCTACTATAACTTCTGATCAAAAACTCCGATTCGAACACTATTTGTGGCAATGGATTCGTCTCCTCAAGATCTTTCTAATGACAACCCATTGTTATATCTTTTGGGATGTAAATATATAAGAAAAGAGCAAAAAACCATATTTTTAAAGGTTAACACATATGGCTTGTATTGAAATACATCATAACCATATATCACTTGAAAGATCTTTTCATTCTGCATCTAATGCAACAAACGCCGCAGTCATGAGTAGATCAAAAGTTATAGGGAAAAAACGACAGCAATGAAGTTGTTAATGATGCATTAATTGCAGTTTGATGTAGAGTACTCATTCTATTGGAGGATTCTTATGGGGACAAAAGGTGATCTCAAATTACCTCTAATGTCTGAGTCGGTCTCCTCATCTTGACTGTTTGTGCCTACTCGAAAGTGTTTGATGACATGCATATCCTGCTTAACGACCAACATATAGTCCATCAAACTAGATTCTCCACCCTGGTTCTTCTGCCTACAAGTGCATTTGCGGGAAGAGGGCCACTGTGCTAGGCCATTGTGAATCATCAAGTCCAAGATACCGCAGAGCAGACACAACTATTTGCCGAAGTGCGTGACCTGGTTATCATATGATGTCCAAGCTGCCTCTACAAGGTGCAGTTGCAATACATCGTCAGTCAAGGGGTCAAGTCTCATAGGTTGCTCCACTTCTGTTCTCACATTGAAATCTCCAAGAAGTATGATACTGCCCAATTGCTTATATTGTTGTATGTCATCACACAGATAAGATCGACATAAGGATCCATCCTATCCACATATGAGTGGCTATGGTAGAAGTTGCTCTCTACATGTGGGAAGTAGCAGGCGGCCATGAAGAGAGGGTTGCCACTACAATTATGCACCCGCACCCACATATATTGGTTGTGTCTAACTTCTATAGGGAAGCCGAATGCGCCAAAGTTGTCCGGTAGTAACAGACAACCCCACTGTGTCCCCTCTTTCCTATGCAGCTAATTGAAGACTAAAAAATGCTGGTCACCTGGAAGATCAGGTAGCCTATGTATGTTCTCATGAGCAAGATGAGATCTATATTGGCAGCCATGGAGTTGAGACTATCCCCCTTCTGCCGTGGGAAACTCTGACAGTTCCAGAAGACCACCTGGAAGCACATTTCCTATTTGTCAGCAGTTGTTGTGTGTGCATACTGAGTTGTGGAGGCAGAGCGAGAAGCAGTGGGAGCAGAGGTAGCATGTGACTTGAGGCGCAGTAGCCATTGGGCATGAAGATGGAGCAGGCGAGGTAGGAGCTTGATCAGAGAAGATTGGGGTTGTGGCAGAGTGGTCCTGAGGGTTTGCAGCAACATTTGATGGGCGAAAAATGCACACTCGGACTAGTCCTGTGGAGTCTCCTCGTCGGCAGATGCTTCTAACCTTGGCGAGCTCCTCCCTGCAGGACTCTTGTTGCTCTTGAGTGAGGTCTTAGTCCATATATAGGGACGCCCCCTTCAATTGCTTGCCATGGCGTAGTATGGCACCCCATACCTGTGCAATTGCAATCGTAAATGCGACAATGCGGTTGTGGTCAGGTCATGAGCAGCATGGCAGCTTGCTCTAGCAATGTGAACAGGCGCAGGGAACCTCATATAGTCGAGGATCTACGTCTGGAGGCAGTGAATGAGATTCTCCCCTTCTTCTTCTAGTAGGCCCTGGATTACCAAATCATGACCTCCCTGTATGTGTTCCCAAAGTTCTGTGGCCTATGGGTCAATGTTGACTGTGGAAGTTTGCGATATCTGCTGTGTGGGTGCCACTTGCTGCTAGTGGACGTGGGCTACGGCCTGTGCTGGGTGGTGGTGGCATGGGGCAGCTTGGTGGTACGGCAGTGCGTAGTCCTGGCTGATGTCATGCAAGTTGTGTAGATTGTTGGGAATGTGGGACTAGCATGGCTTGTGCTGCGGCCTTTGCTCTGTGAAGATTGGAGCTCAGCTCCTGCTAAAACTACTGCTGCTTTGCCATCTTTTGCATGCACTGTTGCACTTATTCATAAGTCTCTACATGGACGCCCTTGCCTTGCTTGGTGACAGCCTCCTGCAGCTCCTTCAACTCTCGATTTCGAGCAGCGGGGCTGTGATCGAGTTCCAGCAAGTGGATGTCCAGAGTCGGGTTCACTACCACGAGGTAGTTCCTATGGCTCGACCCTACTCTGAAGGGCTCTCATATGTGACTGGCTCTCCTCAAAAGCATCCAAGACTCCTCATGTCAGGCGAGAGATGGTTGCCACTATCTCCTGCGCGGCCTGTTGCTTGCCCTGTGTTATGGCTTCCATGTCAGTGGACAGGGAGTCTAGACGAGCACGACGCAGGTCAGTGATCTCCTGCTTGTCCTGTTGCCTCTTAAAGTGCCCCAAGTGGAGGTTGTCTTTCACCTGATGTGTGCGGGTCTCTAGCTCTACGGTCCATTGTTTCTCCACCGCCAGTTGCCTTCTCAGCATCTGGGATATTGAGGACTGCATCTCCGCTATCAGGCTTGCAATGCGGGCACTGTTATCCTCAATTCCTGCCTTGAGACGTCTCCAAGGTTCTGCCAATTCCGGGTTCACCGTGGGACCCGAGCAACTATCCACAGCCTGTCGGGCCAGCCTTGTCGATTGAGCTTTGGCCCGTGCCTCTTTCTTCATGGAAGAGGCTTCTCCCTTGTCCTTAATGTCTAGACGGGGGCATTTTCATGGCGGCTCATGCACTTGATTCTCCCAGGCAGGCTCGTCATACACATGGACTGGCAGTTTGCAGGATGTAGATAGCCAAAATGACAGATTAATATGCATAATCTTGTCAATTCAAGATCCTTAAACATATAGCTACAAACTTACCATTTAGGGTCCACCTTGAAATGATTTAATTCTTTTATATTCCCAATGAGAGCAACTTCATTATGCAATTTATCTGTTTCAAGGACAATCAAAGCTAGTTTTGTCCTTCGAACTCACTCCATAAATAGGGCTAAAGTCCGGGGCACTAAGTTTTTCCTTGCAAGTTCTAACTTGCAACTGAAGATGAATCTCTTAAATTTGCATTGTTTACATATATTCATACATTGTTTTTAAAATAGGTATCACGCAAAAGAGGTTGCTAAATAAGACACAAGAAGCTATAAAAGGTCAAATTGCATTGCTTTATATATGATTACATTTAGCCAATTCGTGATAGTATTGATGAAGCCTTGCACAATTGATCCAAGAAGAATAACGTGATTTTTGTGATCTAGATCTGCTATATTTCTTAGGATCATCAACAAGCAATTCTGATATTTTTCCAATGAAGGGTATACCATGCTTGATTTTACTCAAATGTTACATAATGCTTTGCTGGCAACGCTAGTCCTCACCTGATGTTGACTCAGGATATACCATGAATACAAATAGCCAATGCTGGTCAAGAGACCCAGCTGCGTGGCCTTTTCCCTAGTGATAGCACTTTTGAGAGCACACCTAAGCTTTATAATATAAACCTTCACGCACTAAGTAAGAAAGCTTCATATTCTTTTGCCAACAGAATGTCCTCAAACAAACAAAACGTGAAGCACAAGCTGAAGATATATCACTTACCGATACATGTTACATAGTGTTTTGAAAACCCAACTGAACAGCAAGTTGTTTTGCCATCCTAGTGAACCTATTTGCAATGACTCAAAAACAAGATAAAAAATACTTTATTAATGATAGCTTGTAGGTTAAGCACTATTGTATCTCAGATTTTGCTAATATATAAACTCATATGCAAGTATTAAGAGATGAACTGCATACAAGAATGACGATTTGATTCATTAGATAGAGGAATGATTATAAAACATATAAATGGAATGGTACAGTACTAGGACATGTGAAAAAGCAACGATAAATCCAAGCTAAATCCAATATGCATGAAAGCATAACTCACATCTTGCAATGGGACTTCTAGTTCTTGGCACTTCTGTGAAAGCCTTCATGATCAGATTCACGACTAAGATCACCAACTGTTGAACCTAAATCCAATAATTTAAATCAATTCAGGATTTTAAGTTAGCAAAGCATCTAAGTATCTAATTAACGCTGGTATAAGTTAACCATGCTGCTTTCGTCCTTCTGAAAATGCATGTTATATTATAAAGCTTCTGTCCTAGAATGGGTTTTGAGATACAAAACAAGTGGCCAAGTAAAGTGGTGTTTTCATTAAGCTTTAGAAAAACACTGAATACAATGTTCCCCTCAATCAGGTAGACAAAATTACTGTTCCTAAGATAGCTCTGAAGTATAGACTATTATTGGGAGCTTGTCCATCATCAACTATATATAGGTACATAAAAAAGGCTTGGAAGCCCGAAAATATATGCCTCCATCCAACGTCCAGGGTCGAATGTAAAACTTTGATAGGAAGTTGAATGGAGTAAGGCTGGTCCCAAGTCGAGATGTCCCTATGAACTGTAGACAATGTAGACAATAAAAAAGTTAGAAAAAGAACCTGAAAAGAAATAACCCTTTAGGCGTTAGAGGTAGATGAAAAAGATGCCATGCACGAAAAAAAGAAAAGAGCTCGGAAGCCGCATGGCTATGGCGAGAGAATGATACGGTCGACCAATCAGGAATGAACACATCCGATTGGCACTGCCTTAGAGGCGACAATACCAAGCCGAGAAAAAGAAGGGAAGAACAAAATACACGTGCTAAGGAAGCTCTGACCATACCAAAGAACCATGAAATAGAATAGAAATAAACCACCCGATCCCGCTAGTAGCGAAAAAGAACCCCACAAGCATGTCACACAAAAGAGAGAGAAGAAGGGAGGGTGGGCAACTAGGTGGGGCTAATAACGCCTAACCAACAAAGGCTCAAGAGAACGCTGATAGCAAAAGGGGCAAAAAATGGACTATATATAGGATGACGTGGTGATGGGGCATTCCCATCCAAGGAATGTCGGTTCTATTGCTGACGCAATAGAACCATGGCATTCCTAAGATGGGTCCTGAGATACAAAACAAGTGGCCGATAGAAGAGGAACCTACCTCAAAAGACCAAGCTAGCAGAATACAGAGAGACACTCCTGGACATTGGGTAGAATGTAGTTAAAATGGGAGGAAGCAGAGCGTCAACGCCCATGGAAGCGGACAACCTCAGAAGGGGACGGAAGACGTAGCAGTGGCAGTGGTGCCACCTCTACGACCTGCATGGGTGCCAAACTCCTCAGGCTCCAATACGATAAGATGCAGAGACTTGAACCACGAGGAGCGGGCAACGACATATGACAGAGAGCGTTTGGATGTCAAGGATGAGCGAAACAGAGGATGCCGCCTTCAGGTGGATCAGAGGTGCGAAAGCAACAAATGGATAACAAACGTTGCAATAACATGACAGGACAAAAAGGGAAAAATGTACAAGCTAGAAGGACCTCTTGAGCGGCAGTTGATTGGTCACATTTGAACTTGCGGATATATAACTGGATATGATCAGGAAAAAAGGAAAAGTCCCGCCAATTCAGATGTAATGCCTCAGAAATGCGAAGAAGGCCAGCAAAGCAGATTGTGACGGGACAAGCTTTCATTAGATCACTCCAGTCGACTTGCGAGGGAGCGAGTAACGAGATGATCTGGCAGACATGGGAGTGCCTGAGTTGCATCGCACAAATAGTGGCATTTGGTTGGTTAGTGGTTTCCTTCAGTGCATGAATCAGATTTGAGTTTGGATTAGTGATTTTTGTTGATAGATCTCGGTCTTGTCATGGTATGGTCCGCTGCTTGCCGCCTTTCCGGCTTTCTGCTAGTGGTTCAACCTCATGGTTGCCTTCTACCAGATCGATTGGCAGTAGGGCATTATGTCTGCCCTCCCTGTCCAGATTCGTTGCAGTCCTTGTCCAGGTAGTGCCGATTTGTTCAAGTTTTCTCGTCCATCTCTCCCTCTAGGGATTGATTTTTTCCTCCGCCCACTACAAGAGGAAGAGGGTATTAGAGTCACTTAGTTATAAACTTAAACTAAAAAAAATAAGACAAAACCCTTAAACTGACATTATAGCTGATGCTACAACTGACTCTAAGCTCTGTCGTTTAAATGTCAGAATTAATGTCAGAAGTTAGCGTCAGAATTAGAGTCAGAATTAAAGTCAAAATTAGAAGTGGAATTAGTCAGAGTTAAGCGTCAAAATCAAAGTCAAAGTTAGCATCAGCATTGCGTCAAAATTAGAGTCAAAATTGAATCGGTTTTGTGTCAGACTTAGAGTAAGATCTAGCATCAGAATGTAGAGCAGCCCTATCATCAATATTAGAGTCAGAATTAGCTTCAAAATTGCGTCAAAATTGAGTCGATTGAGTGTTAGACTTGGGAGTCAGATCTAGCATCAGAATGTAGAGCAGCCCTATCGTCAAAATTAGCATCAAAATTGTGTCAAAATTAAAGTCAAAATTGAGTAGATTATGTGCCAGAC
The DNA here is from genome assembly GCA_021234155.1 of Isoetes taiwanensis. NCBI lineage: Eukaryota > Viridiplantae > Streptophyta > Lycopodiopsida > Isoetales > Isoetaceae > Isoetes > Isoetes taiwanensis. Next base: position 666,953 of record JAJEKV010000036.1, on the reverse strand, counting down.
CTAAAGTCAGTTCTAGCATCAGAATTTAGAGCAGCCCTATCGTCAAAATGTTACATTAGATAGCCTACCAAAAGAATCACAAATCTCTATAAACAAATTAAATTTTAACTTTTCATATATAGAAGATCAACGGGGTGAACAAATTATGCTGATCAACAGAGATTCTGATTATTTGATTCAGCCAGCCCACATCTTCAACGGCAGCTGTAGCATGTCCTATAAGAAAGCTCACAAACGTAATGCTCAAATTGTGCATCCCCAAAGGAATGGCCGGTACTATAAGCTTTGCCAACACTGCAAAAAAAAGGGCTCCTTATCACAGGACATAGGAACTAATAATACAACCAGTACCCTCAGTTACTTACAATTAAGCCTCAAAGATGTTCGAACATAAAGCTATGACCATGGTTCCCATGATGTGCATTCCTTCCGACAAGTTGGCAGTCGCCACATTTTTATAATATATGCATCTTCTAAAATCGTATTCAAAAGCTTGTCAGCCAAGTCACATCAAGGAAGGAATGCATCCATCAAACATGCAGTTGCAAGCTAGAACCTGTTGAGCTCCTGCTATCACTAGGTCTATCTATATGCATAGTGCATCAAATTTCAAGACCTTGTAGTCCTATGGAGTTACTTTCCTCCATAAATATCCGAAAGCGGTACTTACCTCTCAACTGCACAATCTTGTCAAGTGGCGCCATCTGACCTGAATTTTGCAACAATTTCTTTCATGTCATTTTTTCGCTCTTCTTAAGAAAAATTGTACCATTTAAGTACGAGGTAGACTGCCTCCACGATAATAAACCAGCCATGTAACCGTCTCTTATTTACTGGGCTACCTCCTCAAGCAGTGCTTCCAGTGATGCCATGTTATTGTACTTGCAGTACATAATAGTGCTTCTTGAAAAAGGCAATCCAGTTTGTATTCCCCACTTTATTCCTTCATCACTGCAATGCCACAGACAAGAGCCTTTAGCGAAAGATTTTCTATTTACAACAGCAAATTCCATCATTGGAGCTTTCACCAGAAGATGTCTAGCTTCATGTCTTACAAAGTGTTAGCTTAAAAACAAGAAAAATTATTTATAAAGAAGGCAAAACCATAGGCATCACTTGGCAACCAAGAAAATATGAAGCACTTGGGTAAGGCCAAAAACCAATTTTCCAAATGCACAAAAAAAATCTTGTACAGAAAAGAAGAACATTTACGCTATAATAATGTCCTCCCTTTTGCAGAAAGCAGGAATTGCACTTGAGGCAGTGGCAAATGCTATAGGTGTAAAGAATTGCATCAGATATCCCACGGAACTGCACCAGCTTCTCTTCCAAATGTGAATGCGCATTTAAAGCCATAAATATAATGAGCAGTCAATTCATAACAGCACATCCAACACTAAACTTGTAACTTGGCAGAAGTATTCTAGAATCATACCCTACTCATTAGAAGTATCACGTTCGTCACGATATATGGGTTACTAAATCAAGTGAGTAAAAAATTTACTGCCACAATTCTGAAGGTAACGAGTTTCTAGTTTTTATCCTAGAAGCTATTATGTCATCTACATTGACAACCATCTTAAGCAATGTGGTTTCCCATGTGTAATGCTTAAGATAATCACTTATTGCGCTCCATAGCACCAAATTTCCAGCCAAGTTTGTGTTGGCGATAATGTTTTTCCTTTATGGATTTGAACAGCAGCTTCCTATAGGCCTAAAGGCTTAAAACCCTAGTCAAGGAAGATTAAACATTTATCATCAACCCAAAATTCAATCCTAGAAATTAAATCCTTACCTTCCTACATCCTTACTTCATCAAATAAGAGTACTGCTTTTTTTAAGGGGTTAAAACTGCACCTTTGCAGGCATGGATACTTTATGCATAGCTTCCTTTTCCTTTTTCTCTGCCTAGCTAAACGGTTACAACATGTCGAGTTATTGCTATCTGTCTTCATTACAGTCTAACGAGCCATAGAACACCGCTGAGCTTTGTTTCTGTCTATGTCCCCTAAAAAAGTGGTATTGCCTTCTAGGCTGGATCTCTTCTTTGTGTTAACGTCCTAATGATTCGTAATAAAATGCTATTAACTCTATAAAGAAAGCCTTACCAATAGTTCCATCGGTATTGCATTTACCTGGTATTTTGCTGGCAATCAGGTTCTTGTAAGAAGCCCAACTTGGCCCGATCAAGTTTGTAGCCGCAGATCTGATCTGCATGCAACTGCTTCCATTTGGTCCCTTGATTTGTTCATCATCGCCAAGTATGCTCTGTACAATACTCTTTGAGAGCCGTTTTTAGGGTTAGGGTATCGCCCAACAAGTATCGCGATCAGATTTTATTTTACCCCATACAAGCTCAAAAAAGTAATACATAAATACGTATCTGGTTGCAAAGTATCTTTCAATTAAAATGCATAGGATTAACCCTTCACCACAATAATTCTAAATATCAAAGTAATGTAACTAGCGGAACTGCAGGGTTGGGAAGAAGGCTTGTCTAAGTCTTAGCCATTTTCCTCGTATCTATATTCCATTTTTCCCATCATGCTCACTCGTTCCCTATGCTCACCTTTATATTTTTTAGCTTAATCATTTTCTTTCACCCATGCCCTTTATTAAAATTTTACCACCATTGCCTTTGTCCAAATACCCTTGTACCTTGTTCTTCTACCACGGATTTGTAAAAATGGCATTTCCACACACCATTTCCTATTGCCCCCATGTGATCTTTTCCTTTTATTTACCCCTCACTTATTACCCACCTTGGTCTTCAAGCCCTTTGTTCCAGCGAAGTGACCATTATTGCTCCACCATGGTTCAAAGCCTTTGGGTTTCCTTGCTTTTTAAAAAGGATGGGCTTGTGAACTTATACCACCATGCCTTTAATTTCTCACTCCACAATGGTCCCAAGGTTTGCCCAATGGTTGCTCTAGCCAAAAATCAAGTCATGAAGTCTGCTTGCCTTATTAATGGTAATGCACGAGTAAGGTTCCTTATAAGGTCCCTTGTATGTATCTTGATTTTCCTTGATAATAGATTGTCGTCCTTCAAAAAAAAACAAGGTGTTGCGCACGGAGGGTTGCCCTCCATGGCCAGAGGGTGAAGTGGCTTGGGAACAGTTTGACAACCACAGTACCACCCTATCATTCCCTGCCCTCTTGTTACTCCAAGAGTACACATTAGAAGAGGAAGGGGCGTTTGTTGTCTCCATTGTGCGCATTAATCTGTCAAAATATTATGTGATGAGACATGTCTGTATAAATTTTCTCTTGGTCTGGCCCACATTCTATGTAGTCAAGTACATAACTACATAACCAGTAAATAACTACATAGCCAATATAAAAGAAATATCGTTTTTAAAATTTTGTCCAACATATATCCATCATATGCCCAACATTTATATATCCTTAACACTTTCCCATCATTTTTTTTGCATATGTTGGCTAATATTTGTAGAACATTTTCTTTGACATTATATTTTTTATAACAAGTAATTGCCCAATATTTAATGCGTAACACTTATTAATATTTCTAGAACTATTTTTCAACATTGCGAACTAGGATTGCATAACATATATGCAAGTAACATTTGTCAATGTTTGCTAAGTATTTGCCATGATCTACCCATGCATAGCTATCATTGAAAGTAAACTCAATCTAAGAAATAGCATTCTGTCGTTTTCTACCCCTCCTCAATGCTAAAATTGCATTTCACAATCCTCCAAACGCATTGGACTTGCAAGCTTTTACCCATGTTCAGGTATGTAGGTTTCACCAAAGGAACCAAAGGAACAACTAGAAGATGTGCCATGATATTGGAAATATGATTGTTATTGATAGGCCATGAAACTATTAAAGATGTTAGCTAATCTATTATTATTGCCATTCAGTCGATGGTAAGGAAGTTGAGAACCATCAACAAATTGCATCAATTGTTTTAATAATGCAATCCTCCACTAGCAGGGGTGCACAGGGCGCGGTTGTATGTTATATATCTGGTACTGGTACATATATTATATATACTACAAGTTACGCACCGATGGATGGTGTAAAGGGGGGTAGGCGCAAGTTCGGTGTTTTTACATTAAGTTTAGCGTAATTCTTATATTTTAATGCTTTTGTCAACTAACTTTGGATTGTTTGGATGACTTAAATTGCACTTAGCAAATACAATGAAGCAAAGTAAATGAGTGATGCATCTTTTTTTGTGTTAGGAACAGGAATTAAGCACACCTAGTTAACTAATATCATAATGCACATCCATAAATGTTATTCATGTGAAACAATAATAATAATGCAATTGCTAGTACTCATTGTCAGATCTTGAGGAGAGGTTTTTATAGTCCGGTGTTTTCATTGGTTATAGTGGCATAACTTGAAGTTGGAACAAAGGAAGATAAGAGAGTGGTCAAGTAATGTAGGTTAGCTATGATGAACCCAACTTCATATAGTATTTATTTTGATGCATGCACAATTCTAAAGTAATGGGAAGCTTCGTAATGTTCTTTAAATCACCTAGCTAGTAGCCTTAAAGTATAAGAATTTGTGGTGCCTAGTAATTGGCTCTTATTGGGAGATTTTAAAATGTTTTATTATTCACCTAGCGTGAAAGATTTGAGAATGGGTTTTAATGTGCGTGGTTAATGTCCCTAAAGAACAAAAATTTTTAGAATGGGTTTTAATGTGCGTGGTTAATGTCCCTAAAGAACAAAATATTCTCACTAATGCTTAACATTAGGTATGAAAGTTTCTCATAACATTGTTTATTGTCAAGGAGCAAGTTTTTGGACCTTTCGAATTGTGTGAACGTACTTTTATGCCTTATGTCTTGGCTAACACCAAGTTAAAGAAGAATAAATTACTTTGAAAAGACCCTAAATGTAGTAATAACCTTATGCAGATTGTGTTCCTGTGGATTACCAATCTTGTAAGGCAGTAATGCAAGTTGATTTCTTATTCTCATGCAAGGTTATTTCTTATTCTCTTGAGAATAGAATAGAATAGAATAGAATAGAATAGAATAGAATAGGTTTTTAGCGTCCACGGAGACCAATTGGCCTATGGGACCCAAACAAAAAAGAGAGCAGCAAGCATATTACTGACAGGATTAAAAAACCCCCGCCCCGAAGGGTTTTCGAGGGAAAAACCTTAGCAGTAATAAGCCTGCTGGCACACTGTACAATTGCATAGGACAGTAAGGATCATTTGGAGTTGAGCAAGTGTGGATCAAAACTCGAATGTTGGGAAATAAAATCATGTCCTACAACTTAAAGGATAACCACCAATCTTTATCAATTTGAAATGGGTTTGTTATAATGGCAAGAATCAACACAACACAGAATAGCAGGCATAAAGCCCCTACCCATGGATGCCAGTCATCTGTAAGAACAGTAGATTGATAAAAGTATATAAATACTTACTTTCAGTTTATAACGAAGTTCAAAACAATGATTCTAATATGTAAAGTTCTATGATAGCAACACCAAGAATAGTACTCAGTAGAAAAACAGGCAAGGCACACTACCGGCATATCTATCACCACTTCTTGAATATTAAACAACCAATGACGTGCATACTTTCTTTAATCCTACCCATGGATGCCAATCATCTGTAAGAACAGTAGATTGATAAAAGTATATAAATACTTACTTTCAGTTTATAACGAAGTTCAAAACAATGATTCTAATATGTAGCATAATAACAGGGGGTTTTCTTTGTGTTTTTGTACGCTTTTTACTAAGGTTTTCCTATGATTTCGTGATGTATTCAAATGGATGTACTAATGCGTACATCTAGAGTGCACCATTTCTGAGCCATTGATTTTAGCCTTTTTTTTTTTTTTCCAATGGTCAACAACCAATGGCTCACAACAAAAGCCCCTTTTTTGTGCGTGTGGTGCATAATGGTCAACAACCAATGGCTCACAACAAAAGCCCTCTTTTTGTGTGTGTGGTGCATAATGGGCAACAACCAATGGCTCACAACAAAAGCCCTTTTTTTGTCCGTGTGGTGCATAATGGTCAACAACCAATGGCTCACAACAAAAGCCCTCTTTTTGTGTGTGTGGTGCATAATGGGCACATGAAAAGCTTGAAGGGCACATGTAGTGCAGTTCCCCCGCCGGCAACACATTTCTTATCATAACTTTTGATCGAGAGCTCTGTTTGAGATGATTTTTATTGCGTTGGAAAGCTCTCTCCGAGATCTTTTTGATAGTGTATGATATGGATATGTTTGGTTAAGTTATCTATGCTAAAACAGCAAATTTTCAGCCGGATTTGGTAGGCTTTCACAACCTACCAGCTGATTAATACAGGATTGCGCTATTGGATATTGTTTTATGGCTCATTCCGAATGAAGCTTGCAAAAAAATTACCATGCATTTTTAGATTTTGAGGCAGTTATTAAGAAAATTCCAAGGCTTCTAGATCCTTGTGCTAACAAGCAGAAAAGTTTCCCACTTTGGTTTCTCGCCACAAGAATCCATGGAGGCCAAAGGCTGCTGTTAAATTCCAGTTGAAAAATGTTTGTGTATGGGTGTTGCAAACTTTATGACTTTCAGAATAATGGGACCAATCTGCTCTATCCTTGTGGTAACTTTTACTTATGTTCTATTTGTTTTATTGTGATGAAATTCAAAAGCTACAGGTGATGAAAGCCTCAAGTGAATTCTAGTTTTTTTTCTGGTTTGAATTCTAAAATTTTTGTCACACCCCGGGGGGGGGAGGGGGGGGGGGCGTCCCTAAGGCCCCGCAAATTTTTTTTTTTGCAATACAAACCATTAACATCCGACATATAAAAATTAAATCCCCCAACACATAACAACCAACACATAACAACCATTGACATTAACAACCAACACATAACTACCATTGACATTAATTAACACAACCATTAGATCCAACACATTTAAATTAAAATCCCCCTTAAACCCCCTTTGGTTTGGGTGCATATTCACACGGGGGTTGACGTAGGACAGCGAGAGCCCTCATAATTGTATTTTGCACGTACAAAATCAACACCATATAGTATTCCGCTTGAAATCTTATAATATTTTGCGAATCTTGTTATACAGTATAGCAAATTTTGTACTTGCATATCCCACAAACGAGGAACTTTACGTACGGTGTAGATTAAGGAATAAGGGGTGAATATACCTATCCAACAGCTCTCGTTGACCGGAGTCACCCCCCGTGTGAATATGCACCCAAACCAAAGGGGATGAATATGTAAAGTTCTATGATAGCAACACCAAGAATAGTACTCAGTAGAAAAACAGGCAAGGCACACTACCGGCATATCTATCACCACTTCTTGAATATTAAACAACCAATGACGTGCATACTTTCTTTAATCCTAAATAGCTCAGATTCAATTATGGGAAGTCATAGGACGCCCCAGTCCATTTCCGTGCCTTTACTATCCATAATATCATGAACCAAACAACACTTCAGGATGCATTGCTAACTACAACACAGAATTCTAAATGCAAAAAATGTAAGCTAATACCCACAAGTCGGGCGATGGTAAATTTTATCAAGTTTATCAGCTCTGTTTGTCTAAACGTTTATCAGCTCTGTTTGTCTAAACATGTAAGAGAAATCCTTTGCAACCTCAGATGATTTGTGCAGGCCTGAAATGCAGACATGAACTATTTCGATTGCACGCAATTTGTTTGCCAGCAAACATCTTTTTTGCTTTTTATGCAGATACCTAATTAGAACCTTGACTATCCACATAGGGAACGTATGCAATGAGTGATGCAAAAGACACGATACCTAATACTAGAATCAGAAGTGTTTGTTATTTATGAATTGTCAATGGGTGTATGTAGAGAAGGTAGGATGGGTAGTTGGTTAGATCTAGTATAGATCGTACATGTGGTATTTTTTTTTTTTTTCGGGTATAAACACATTATACTTCCAAACAATCTTGCTTATTTCAAGAACCATGTACATAATGAGACTAGAGAATGCCAAACTTTTTAAAATGAGATATGGCGAGGAATGATTTCCTCCTCCAGACTCTGAAAAGGAATGGCTCTTGAATGTTGTATAAAAAGGTCAAAGTGCAGTCAGCTTAGAATCCAACCATATCTTTCAAGTTTCTGAAAACAGTGACAAAGCTTTTATGGGCACTATAGTTCATCTACATGATGGCGAGTACAGTAAAGCCATTGAGTCATCCCTTGATGATTTATCTTGAACCGTATGCCTTTTGTAGTGGTTTCTAGTACTTATATTAGGAAGTGTTGTAGAAGAAGATAAGAGGATCTACAACAAATTTATGTTCCATTTTGAATCATTATCCTTTCCCTTCTACAAACACCATGTTTCCAATAGAAAACAAGGTGCTGCGCACGGAGGGTTGCCCTCCAGTTTCTTGAGGGTGAAGTGGCCTAAATCAAAACGTGAAGTCATGTTTTCACAATTTATATTTAAATTAAAGTAGAGCTCTACCATGTTCTTACAATCAGTTTGTAGGTCCCCTACATTCATGTACAAGCCCGTCCGCATGTGCCCCTCGATTGAATTGTGTATGCAACTGAGTAGTTTAATGTTGTAGAAATATCTGTACTTGTTTTATGTCTTGCAGACACAATCACAACACGTGCCAGTATTCATAATATTTTAAGCTATAGGTGTTAAAATGCAAGCTTATATGGCATAACCACGATATCAGATCGTTCCTAACAATGCAAGGTGTCAATTTCACTGGAGAAGAAGAACTAACTGTATGTGCAAGACGGTCCACCAACTTCCAGTGTTACATCATGTGTTCATGGAACAATAATGAAAAAGTCCCATTACATTTCGAGAGCAAATGCCCTAGTGTAGAAATGCCATAAAAACAACATTGTAAAGTGTTAGCTTTCCAAAGCTCTTTTGTAGCGTCAACAACTTGGCCAACTTCATGCCTAATTATCCGGATGCACTGCTAACACTTGTGAACGCCAATCCCATATGAAGGACATCCCAAACGATCTATATACAATATTACAACTCAGCAAAGACATCCGAATGTCATTATATAGCATTTAATGGTATTCAATACATAGCATTTAATAAGACAAACCGGGGTGACCGATACATGCGTGATGATGAGCCGCACAAAAAGCGAACACATGCTTTCACGAGCTCTCTATTAATGACCATCGCATCTTTATTATACCTGAGAGCAACCTTGAGCTATAGCTCAAACCAAGTGACTGATACATGTGTATGATGGGCGCTGCACAAAGCTGAACACATGCTTTCACAGGGCGCTCTCTATTTATGACCATCGTACTATTATACACAGAGCAATCTTGAGCTATAGCTCTGACATTAACATTTGCCTGCAAGACACATCTAAAGAAGATCAGATTACTTACACACACATCTAGCAAATACATCTGAATCAAGCACCACGGATTACCTTTGCCAGTGCATCACAAGGTTGCACTTACACCGTGTGTGTCTTTGGTGGCTATTCATTTGTCCAACTATTGCCAAGATGCTACATTTTTAATCACCTCAATCTGCACAAAGTTTACGGACAAGTGAACAAAGCAACTCTGTAATAAGATTACTCAAGACAAATACAAATACCCTCGAAATATGCACAACTTCTAAGGCCCTCTTGAGCTTCCTTTCTGGAGCCTTTGCCGCTACCTAGACCTCCTTTTCTAGAGCTGCAAAGCAAACTGAATGTTCACTACTTGCTCCTTAAATCAACCAAAAGGCGTTAAGAAAACTGAAATTTCGATAATGAGAAGACTATGTTTGTTGACTCACACCTTTGACTGCCTTAAAGATGTCACTAGCAACACTAGGCACCAACCACTCCACTCGAAGTCAAAACCATGTATATAAGCAAATTTGTACAACTTAAGAGAGTGCCTTTTCTCTTGTATTTTGCAGGATGGGAACTTATCCTTCAACATTCACAAGTGCCACATTGTCGATGGTTCTGAACCCTTTTACAAAACAATTTGGGCATATTGTTTTCGTTGCAAAAATGGAGCTGCATCTTAATCATGGAACTTTAGGCTGGATATTGCTTGTACATGAATAAGAAAATATTATGAACTACATATCATGGTTTTCAATGGTACATGTGATGTCTAATTGTTGGACTACTTGTATGAAACAAAATGTCCAATAGAAATGAGAAATTTGTTGTTCATCACATAGCAATAGCCATATTTTAGCCCCAGTATTTATAGAAGATAAATTATGTTGGATAATTATCACGCACGCATTGCTTTTTGCTCTACATGTTATATACCTAAGTATCCTTTCCACCACACCACACGTGAAAAATGGTTGTGTATCACAATCAAGTGTCAAGAATCTTGCCGCGACCAAGCAATCACTATGTCTGGAAATGAAATGATCGTTATTAACCTTCTTGAGACCTAACACGCCCAATCTATTCACAAAAGTTCATGTCATTTGCAAACAGATGGCATTTCACTGTAGAAACCTTGGACCAAGGAATTGACATCAAAGAATTATACTTCCCCAAGTTTACCAATCAACGAACCAATGTATGGCTATACATGCTTTCAACTTATCAGCTCACATTGCATAATGGCAGCGAAAAATGACACTCCTGGAATAATTTATAAGTGTAGCAATCCATTGCTTGCAGTATTAAGTGTAGCAATTCATTGCTTGCAAAATAGCCGGTGGTCTGGTCCTACAATAGTCCGGGTTGATTAACTTTTCCCAACTTTCTATGCGATCGCATCCAGGGGAATTCCATGCAGAGAAAAAATGCATTTCCATTTCAAGGAACCCCTTAAGTAAAATAATGTACTTTTGGTACCAACATCTGATGTGACTAAGCATCATGCGAGGAAACGGAGAAAAAAAGGTAACACACATTCTGTATATAAAATATTCCAAATTATCTGGCAGCGTCCGCCAAGGGATGTAAAGAAACCCCATCTCCATATATACCAAAGATATGTAACTCATGGAAATTATAGAATAGAATAAGCACATTTTTGTGTTTTGAAGAATCCGTTTTTGTTTCTCTGTGGAAATGAAAGGAAAACCCGGTCACACTATGTTGACAAGAACACGATTCCTTATAAAAAGAAATGAGACTCCACATTTACAAGCTTACAAGGTTTTATATGCTATATACCAAGAAGGATGTGAATTACATTTCAGAAGCTACAATTCCATTTGAATTTATAATTCTACAGTTGCATCATGCCAAAATAGTGTTTATCTTGCGCTTATAGTTAAGTAAGACAATGCACTTTCAACGGATTACAACCTCCGTGAGTAAGCTTTACATATATCCACATACCATTTGCTTTGGCTGGTGGTTGAGGCCAGACTACCACATGCATTGTAATTACATGGAAACATGACTCTCTGAGTACATGTGAAATTTTTAACGAAAATTATCCAATGTTTTATGCCCAAAGAATTCCATATCATGTCAATTAATTGTTTTCACTGCAGAACATCCACATTCTTTGAGTTTGATGCCAAGCATTCTAGATCATGGATGGCAAAGCATATTCAAATTGTAGATGCTTTTTTCTAGAACATGACATTCTATATATCTGGACCACTCTAAGAGGAAGGAAGTAACAGAATAAGAAGAAGACAAGAAGAAGGTATGGACGGATTTTAAAGCAATCAATACTGCAGATACAAGATACAGCCAAGTTGCATGTGGGGAAGCGTTATGCCCTCAAATCTGGCTCCTAGGCATTTTTCTACATGATTACACCATGTGATCCTAAACCAGTTAATTTTAAAAGCACCCACTAAAAGCTACTTGTACCAACTAGGAAGCACATGGTAATCAGAATTCTCATTTACTAAGGATTCCCCTGGTCAAACTAGAAAGGTCATACACATGCCATAACAAATTTTAAGAAACAATAGCTTGGAGCACTAGAGCTTGTCATCCAACCTTTCCTACACTGAAAACCAACCTGCAAGCGCAGCCCAAAGGAATAATGATGACTTTCCAGCTTTTAACAAATCTCTCAATTCTTGACCTGCATATTCAGCAAGTTAAAATATTTTACAGACCACATTACACCAAACAATTACATGACTGAAAAGGATGGATTGCTTAGAATGGTTCTTCCCTGACTTCTTACTTGGAGCAATTTCCTAATGACTATTTCCCAGCCAATCCAGGTTGCAAAACTAGAAAACAATCAACGCATGGGATGACTCTGAAGACAACCTGCAAGGCACGTCAAAATACTAATTTTTAAGTGTTAGGATGAACTCATGCTGCTGATTGAGAAGTTACTACACCCTGTAGATGTGTACACGCTGCCTTGATCGATTCCTGAAAAGATGGCATAAGAAATAGCAGTATTTCAAAAATCCAAATCCCCACAACAAGCGGGGAAGATTCAAAGAATCTATTTAGCCTAGCAATCAAAGTTGAAAAAGTCAAGAGGCCACCTAGAAGTCAATTTAAAGTGAAAGGTAATCAATTAAATTTCAATACGGTGGGACACTTTAATGCCCTCTAAAGAAACGTAGGAAAACTACACAACAGCTTTTTCTCTTACCATTTTATCTTTTCTTAGCCTTGAAGTGGTTTATGGCATTCGGAGTAACCTTTCCACGGTTCCAACGCGGCTGCATCACAAGGATGTAAAAATATAAGCTTTTCTATCTATAAAGTGTTAATAATGTTTACTGGCGGCTTCACCAATACATGGCATCAATTAGTTGCACAAACAAAATTCTAGCCATAGTAATATGTCGAAGATGTTAAAGCATATCTCTTTTCCTTTCTCGGTTAAGCATGCGGGGTTGCTAACAAATTGGGCATGTTCCCTTTTAAATTTAAGGCTTGCTTGTAGGCATATAAAGAAGATGGCGTGAACATGCATTATAAGTGCATGAAACACATAGATAATGTTCATGCAATCCTATGCTAATGTGCTCACACGTACTAAAAACTATAAGTGAATGGATGGAGACGAAAGAAAATGTAAAGCCGGACAAATTCGTCTCAGTAGCCATGCATGCCTCATTCGGGTTTCAAACCTGTTTTGCTTTTGCTACATCCCTTAATCCATAACATTCAGCTCTTATCACAGTTTTGGAGCTTGTTGTAGCCTGTTTTGGCAACTATTAAAGACCCATCTACGTAAGATAATGCAAGTAGGCTTGTGCCAAAATCTCTTTCAGTATTTGTCTTTGTGCTTTGTACATTCTGCAGAGTCTCTTTCTGGCCCAGATGTGCCATGATTGATCCTGTGTTAAATCCTTTAACTGCAGGCAAAATATTTGTGCATCCTACTTCAAATCTTTGGCCTCAAGAGCACGCTTTTGTGATCATTTTCTGTTTTATCTTATCTCTGCGTGGGCATAGCCTGATGGATCAAATGCAGCAGCATTTGCATGTGGGGACATGGATTAAGAGAATAAACAAGTTTTACAGAATCAAATATTAGATAAAGAAATAGCCATCAAACATGGGTTTTTGCATAAGTTGAGCATAGAACCGAGCCATGATTCTTACAGAAATGACAAAACCCATCCTTACTCTAAGAAATCAAAGCCTGGAAAATACAATAACTCAAACCTTTATATTCAACCTCGAAGGCTTTGTAAACTCGAACATGGCCCTCAAGGCGTAATCCGGATCACTCAATCTGAAAATTTGCAATATAAAAATGGGATCAATTTTTTTTTTATAGATCCTAATGGGTGATCGCGAACTCCTTCAATGGCGTCACCAACAGTTTCAATCAACTAAAACAAAAAACAAACACTTGTAAAATTTATTCAACAAATGGAGGCGAGAAGAAATCTGAAGGCGACTAGATTAGAGAAGAAGGCGTAAAAGAGTTACCGACAAGAGGTGAAACTGAGAGGACATGGTGGGCTGGTGCTGCTGCGCATGCTACTGAGAGTATCCATAGCCAGATGCTCTGTTGTATTGCCAGTTATCCGGTTCGAACATCAGCGGCCCACAATGCAGGTGACCGCCAATTTACAGAGAAGAGTAGGTTTTTAGCAGTCACCGACATATCCTAGGTATATTCTAGTATATACCTAAGATATGCCATAAACCCACATAAACAAGGGTTTGCCCCCCTAGGGGCAACCCAAAAATTCTTCCAGGAGTAAAAGCAAATGAGTCAATTCAATCCAAACCTATTAGCATGTGCATCAAATATTGCAACCACAGAAGCTACCTTTTTCTCATCCTCCTTTTTGCACTTATGCTCTTGTAAACAATAAAAATCTGAATTCAACCGGTTACATAGAGATAACTTGGCTTCCATTCTGGTCCAATATTCCAACCAAGCATCACCACATGTGTTGTGCAATGTAGTGTGGTGTGTGGTCACATGTCCAGTTGGATGCTGCCTAGTGGCGTGACGTTAAAATACTATCTATCTATCTATCTATCTATCTTTCCCTAAATCAAAATTGTTCAAGTTTTTCCATGACAATTTAGCAGCTTCAGATGTTTACTTTGCATGTCATGTACCTTGCATTCTGGCTATCTACACTACACGCCAATGTTTTCACCTTACATTCTGGAAGTTTTAGTAGCCCTGATTGGAAGCCAAGTGATCTCTACGTAGACAGAAATGACCTTTTACATGCCATTCTTGGCATGGAAACAGGGCGAAGCGTGGAGTCTTGTTTCTATGCCAAGAATGGCATGTAAAGGGCCATTCATATAGCATGTATAACATGGAAGACAAATACACTCTTGGGCTGTAAAGTTCCTTGGAATGATGGGTAAAGCTTCTGAATGCTAGGTAAAATGACCAGAATACAAGTAAATGAGTGAATCGTGAAGACAAGACACACACTGTAATACCAATCGAGGTTGTAACACCAGCCGAGGAAGTTCGTCGACTGTAACACCAGGCAGGGAAGCTTGACGCACTGCCAAGAGATTTTTTGTCGACATTCCTGGGTTATAAAGTTGTCATGTGTTATCTCGCTATTGGACGGAAAGACAGAATGTTTTCTAACTATTTTTCACGTATTTATAAACAAATTACACCAAACTTAAAAACATGTTATTCCATTCACACTTTCTATGATAGTGAATTAAAGGGCCTCCTCAGCATAAGCTTCCTCAGCTATGCCAAACTCCCGTGCCTCCACAGCCAGTGGTGCTAAACATGCCCAGAGAAGCTCATCCTGCATTAGTTGTTGCTTCTTATTCGCTTGTCTTTACTGTGCCCCAAAAGAAATTTGAAAATATTTACCTTCATAAACCTGCAAAGCCGTAGAGCAAAATTCCATTGCTTTGAAATTGCATAGTCCAAAAGTATTTGTGCATAAGGACATATATAAGTTATGTTTATGGCACCATCAGTACGTCGTACTGTACATTGTGAACCGTTGAAGCTTATAATGCTTGGGCTCTTTCCTAGGTCACTGCGTTTCAACATAGAGATTCTAATGATAATTAATAATCTACAATATTAGTACAAGCAAGATTTGACAGGATTATAGGTAGTTGTGCTTACTACTCTTTTACAACCTTGATACGCTCAAGAAGATCTTGATCAATGTATGCAGCATGTGGATAACACCAAACAATAAGCTTCTGATCTACTAGAGCTACTAGCATATCAGAAGTATCATTCCACCTAGCAGCCTCGACCATCGTTGACAACTTGAATGCTCCAGGTTTTTAAATTTAGAACAAAAAATCTGGTCTTTAGACAGATTAGTTTGATCATTAGGGCGGATCCCCATTACAGAAAAACCCAGTTTCTGGGTTTTGTCACGTAAGCAAAGCGCAGGCCTCCAAATCAATACCATTTTCATTGAAAATAGGTACTCCGAGCTCTCGAAGTGGAGCAAGAACCAAAATCATGATGGCTAAACTAGCTACAAGACAGAAATCTATGGCGGAGACTGGCTACAAGACAAAAAGCTTCAGAAAAACAACAAACTCCAGGGCGACTTCAGTTTTTCAGATGGAGTGAAGGAGCATCTGAAATTTTGCCGGATTCTGTGCCATGTCATCCTAATTCAGTTCCTGTAAAACTAATAGGAACGGAAAATCGTGCAGTCGGAATTGCCACGTGGCACAGGAACGCCCCAAAAAGAGCCTAATGGAGATGGGCCCTTACTGAGTCTATTTAAGCTCTAAAAGCAAGCCTGTTAAACTTCCCTAGAAACATGGATGTTAATATTCCACTGCCTGACTCTTTACGATGACGTACATGCACATGCCATGTGTTCCAATTTGGCATAACCTTATTATAAAAATGGCATCGCCCATGCATACTCTGTACTATATACCTTTCATGGCACAGTAATAATTTCATTTCGTTCCAACTCCCAGCACAGTGTCAAACCATTTACAAAAGATGACTCCCTAAATCACAGATTCCAACATCAACTTTATCAATTGACAAATGTGATGGGTTCTGAGAGACTTGCGGAATGGTAGATAATTCAGGATCAATTGCCTTGGATTATTGCATGTAATATGCATATGAAGCCATGGGAAAAATCAGTAAACTACTCAGTTCCTACAGATCACATTTAAGGATAACAATAATCAAAAGCAGGCATATTTCTCAAAATTTTCGGGGCAATTCCACATGGTGGCAGTCCATTGCAAACTTCGGGTGATGTGGATGGCTGTATGTAAAATTATTCATCTACTTAAATTTAAATCATATAAGATTCTTATGATACATGACCTGATGTAAATTATTCTGAACAAAAAATTATCCTCAAAGGAAAGTTGCATTTTATGAAACAGGATCTCACAATAGTTAGAATGATATAAAGGTCTTGATTGTGATCAATAAAAGCAAGCTTACGAAGAGTAGAATTTCCCATTTGATTAAGCCCAATCTCTGCTATATCCAAGTTGTGCCTAAAGGCATTTGTGAAGACCTTTCCGCTATTTGCATCAATAAACTGCACCACTGAAACGAAAAGTTTGATCCATTTCTCAATACTTACTAAATTTCTACAGATTTGCACAGTAGAACATACTTCTATAAATAAACTCTTGTGTCATTCATAAATTGTGCTTGTTACAAAACTGAAACAAAAAAATTATGATTTAGAACCTCTAAAGTATATAGTGACAATACGTAGCATACCATTTACCTTTATGGTCATAGGTATCAACAAATGCTATTGTATCATTACATATCTTTGAGGTTCTTATCATTTAAAGCCTCTGGATGTAATCCCCATAATGAAAACGAAAAAAAAAAGTTAAAGATGTGCATTCATGCCACACATGCATTAAGATGCAACAAGATATCTTATTACTTAGTAACAATTACGGTTTTGTGTTGTTGGATTGCTGAAAACATTCAGGATAACATTGCTTTGTTTTCGGATAAATGCAAACGTTCAGTTGTATTATTTGCTGGGTATGTAAGAGAGCATTATTGTTTAACATTGTTCTCTTCAATATCACCTTGAAGTTTAGAGTTTGCATAACTGCCGACCATCATAACCAAACAAATGAAGACACGTGAAACAGCCTACAAAGAGGAAATACGGCGACATTGTTTAGTCGGAAGAATGGTATCTTTCATCTCGAAAATGTGCACCGGTTTCCGGTTGTAGCTGAGTAAATATAGCAATTGTTAAGGATGTCAATAATAATGTTAAAATTGTCCAAACTGCACCGTCCATGAAAAGAATAAAACGAGAAGCATTCATTGCTTTTATCCTATACCCCGATGTGGTAATAACTACCAAATAGCCAAAGCCTAAGCTGATTTTAATGATGACACGGTCCACGAAACTCCAGGCAATTCGACAATCCAGTTAAAATATTCTCGGGAGCGAAACCAACCATTTTCAAACACATAGAACTAAGTGTGCGTATAAGAGAAAGATAGTACTTACATTAACTTTAATGTGATTAGAATCCTCAATAATAGCACTTGCTTTTGACCATTCCAGTTTCCTGTTGTGCATGTCAAATATTAAAACAATCTCTAGAAATACTGCAACTTTTCTATGCTTATCATTTCACATCGCAATGTGACGAAGTGCAATTGACACTGTCAATCTAAAATTGGGGAATGACCAGTGCTGCAAAGATGACCAATAATGTTCTATGCCATTTGTCTAATACATCTTTCTGGTTGGCCATGTATTTGGCTCAATCTACTTCCTTACATTCCTATGAAAATATACACAGGTCCCTAGATGGTTAACAATACAGATTGAGTGATGTGCCCTTTCTTTTATATTGTATCATGTCTCTATTTCTGATTAGTCGTGTCCTTAATCACAAAGGAGTCCTTTAAGGAGCAAGTTTTACGTGCATGTATTTTTAACAAACCTGCCTACAGATTGTGCCAACGGGATGGAGCTTTTTGTCCCTGCTCTAGCCAGTTGTGTCCCATCAAAACTCCATGTTAATTTTAGCAAAGAACCAACTAAATGTTGATGTCTTGATATGAGCCACTGCAAACAAGGTAACTTCTTACTTTTAAAAGCTAGGGTCTACTTAAATAACATTTGGTATCTGCCGTCACAAACCCCTGTCTTGTCACAAAGAAGCAAGGAATTATATGAGCCAAGAGCAAACATGTCACCAAAAGGACTCCATGAAACTGAAGTAGTGGCATTGCCATACTTTGAACTCTGGTATATTGGACGCCCATGACAATCCCAAAGCTGAAATTCAAGCTCTGAATTATCAGTAATGAGAAATTCTACCATTCACTCAACAGATTATTGTAGGAAAATAACCTTGTAGGAGCAGTCTTCGCCGCATGAGACAATACAGCCATTTATGGAGTTCCTTCAAATATACACAAATGTTCTACATAGCATTGTTGATGCCAGGAAAATGGCTTTAAAAGTCCAGCCTAAACTGGTAGCAGTGTAAATATTACCTGTTTAATAATCCTTCGGAAGATAGACATCCTTAACATGCACAAACTGCTCAAACTGCAATCGAACATCATCTGGCCCGCAGTTTAACAACATTCAATCCTTAAGAAATACTGAATCCTTCCCTTTAGTTTTCAACTTCCCTCCTGTCTGCTCCCCCTTCTATTGTTCTCCTTCGCCAACCTGCATCGAAGCTTTTAACTGAGAGCTCCAATTGCTATGGAATTTTGCACAAACCAATTTCGGGCAGATTTATCGCTCCGTGCTGTGTTCTTATTCATCAGATTGGAGCTGCCAGTTACCCGGTCCAGAACATCCTTGATCCACAACGCAATTGACCGTGCATTTACAGGGAACAAAGGGTTTTTAGCAGTCATCAACATATACTGAGTATATTCCAGCATATACTCAGTATATCCCACAAACCCACATAAACGAGGGTTTGCCCCCCTAGGGGCAACCCAAAAAAAAAGTTCCTTATAAGGTAAATCACACATATCGAAGGAACAATTTAAAACAAAATGAAAATAAATTACCTGCATGATTTATGTTAGTATTTCAATATTTCACTTAGACAAATTCAACAATAATCCTCAACTTATCCAATAAGGATATATGCCACTAATTTCCTTCAACTGTTTTTGGGTTGCCCCTAGGGGGCAAACCCTTGCTCATGTGGGTTTCCAGCATATTCTAAGTATATGCTGGAATATACCTAGGATATGTCAGAAACTGCTTCAAACCTGCTATTCCCTGGAAAACCTGTAGAATAATTTTTCTTTCGCACTGTAACTAGCTAATGAAACAAAGAGCAACATGTTCTTTTCTTTCTATACACATTGCATACATTTCTTATTGCTATGCATGTGTTTGATTTACAGGACTGTCGAAGATATACTTGCTGCCAGAGGTATAAAGCCAACGCTGTCACCAAATTTAAATACATTGGCCCTTGTCGAGGTATGCCATAGATTGAACAAATATAGGTCTTGAAAATTTTTGGCCAACATCAGTCTTTGTTAAGCCTTGGATTCCTCCCATGCCATTTTTACTCATGAACTTTCAGAAGAATATAGCACGGTGCTTCATACTTGGAGTGAACATAATAGTTAGTGTCAACCTATTGGTTATGAGATCATGGATTTCAACAGCAAGTTCTTAAATGGTTCTAAAGGTGGATTTTGACTGGATGTTTCTACAGGTGATGCATTGATTGGCAAGAGACTTTACTATGGAAGGTACATTCCCAAATGCTAGGCAATATTCTGAGTATTCTTTTAAAGCCTTGCATGTAACAAGTAAAAGTCAATTTCTCAACTAGAACATTCTAAGAACAATTTGTCTAACTATTGAACTTGACTACCATAATGATGAACACCTCTGTATAACGATGAACACCTTGTGTAAGGCTACTTGGGTGTTGACGATTCATGTGCTTCTGGGTTCTTGCAAAAGGACACGATTAAATCACTACTTTTTATTGTTGTCTCATGCTTTCTAGACCAATAATTTTCGGGTGCAAATTTCTTTGCAAATCATTGCCAAGCAAATCAGCCTTGCCAACAATGTCAAGGTCCCTACAATATACCCATGTGTAAAAATGCCGTCCAGTCATAAACATGGGGCTAAACTGATAAAAATAAAATGATTATAAGCAAAGATATAAGAATTCCAAAGATTAATTTCAAAAGTAATCTCTAATGGTGTTAAATTATTCATGTTAGAATAACAATTTGTACAATAGTTTATATAGTTGACATCACAAGTCCACTTAGTAGTTACGTTACCATAGCCTATAAAGAAATGCATATTCTTTTATCTCCATAGCATGAGAAGGTTCATTCCATAGTTAAACAAGCTGAGCCAGCAAAGTGCAAAGCACAAAACATGCAAGCAATAAAAACATGAAAGGGAAGGATTCCTGCCCAAACAAGGACCTTAGGAATTTGGACCTTAGGAATTCAAGGTTGATAGAGCATTTTACTTGTAGCTAGATTTTTACGGTGGCAAGCTCATATCTCTACAGTTAACATCTTTAGTGACAGATCCATCGCCTGTTCAATAAGTATGTCCATTGTTTCCTTGATATGTTGAATTATGAAAATAAGGTATTATTGCTTAGGCAACTCATTTGAAATGGCTCCATATTCCTTTGTTTTGTTGGTCAAAACCTTAATTTGCCATAATTAACCTAAATTATATGTCTCTTATTCTGTGTCCTGTCTTAACATGTTCAAGGGTACTATAGATATTGCCACAGCTGATGGTGGTCCGGATGTACCTATGCTCTTGTACATTCCCCAAAGCTTGTATGTCAGTATTCTGTGTGACGTTCTATGTATTTATACGGAACACGTATAAATAATATGCTGACACGTCACCAACAAAGGTACGCCACCATGGGGTATTTTGACATTGACCTAAAAGGGATTTAATTAGCTATGTTAAATTAAACATTAAAGGATAATTGAATTGGCCTAATTGGCTATTTAGGGGAGCGCCACCTGGCCTAATTCGATTGGCCAGCATGGGAAGTTCCAAATTGAGCCATCAACCTGACCCCTATCCCTAATTGACTCCCCAAAATCGTCCAAGAGGAGAAGGAGATGAGCGCCCACCTTGCCAAGCACCTTTACCTGTGTAGCCATAGCTGAGCGCCAAGTCCCAGGGAGATGGAAGCACCGAATGACAACGGATCCAGCAGGAACTCAGGTGGGTGGTTAGGATAGCTTGAGAATTCTAGGGTAGCGCCCCTGTTGGGCACTTGTTGTGTTGTTTTGTCTGTTCTCTCTGTGTTTTACTTGTAGGAACTAACCCTTGATTGTAAAGGTGAGTTCTCTTTATTTCTGATTCTGGTCTTGCTCTTAAAGGATGGATTGATAGTTCTTTGCATAGTATTACTCTGGAAATGGGGGAATTAGGGGGGGTAGAGACCTCTGAGCCATGTTAGTAGTATACTCCTAGGTTGATCCCGGTAATTTCCATTAGATGCGGCCTGTGTACAAGAGACCACTGAGTCGTGGATGCTATGGAGTGACTTAGCACCAAACAAGGGACACAGTGGTGAAGCGGGGGTGGGGTCTTGCATGAACATAAAAGGCTCCTGAGACTCCTACAGTGGGCTAGGCCTGATAGCCGGTCACGTAGAGGGCCGGGTATGGGTCTGACACTCCCTGGGTGTAGAGGTGTGATCCGTATGGAGCATCTTGCACTTTGAGTAGATTTAGGGTGAGTAAGTCGGGTACGGATGCGGGGGTCGCTGATGCGGCACGTATTCTCTAGCTCACCCATGGAACCACTGTGATCCTGGAAGGGGACGCTTCCCCGACCTGCCTCATCGGACGGGGCTTCATGAACCCTATAGTAGGCTCGAAGGGTGATACCTTGAGTCTGCGTGTCCGGAAGGCTATAGTGACGCCATAGCATGATTGGACTCATCTGCAAAGTGTGCACGGGAGGGGCGGATGGAGTGGACAACCCTAGCTGATGTTCTATGCCAGCCAACGCCATGTCAAGATTCGGTCTGCTGATCTCTTGAGACCTAGCCGTCAGTCGATCCTCACTGGAGTCTAAGCCGGGGTAGAACCATGGGTTCGGGTGTTTTTCCTTAGTATTAAATGCATATTCTTTGTTGTTGTCACTTGGATGGATGTGCCACCCCTCGTGGTGGTAAATTATGATATGATTATGCTGTGTGCTAACCTTGTATTCACGCTTCCGCGACGTAGGAGCCCCATTGAAGGCGTGGGCCGAATGACCCCTCTGTGTCCTTCACTTGAGCATCTTCTTATAGATGGCCCGAGTTAGACGGAGGGCCCTGCTCATGGTGAGTTGGTTGCCATGGGAGGGGAAAGTCCCCGTATGTATACATTCGAGTGTCGTATATGTTCAGGGAGCGTCACAGTGGTATCAGAGCCGTGATTTCGGTTGCCCGGAATCATAGCACTGGCCAAACCCTAACTCGTATTCGTTAGTTAGGCAGGAGGCTAATCTAGTGGGGGCTTAGTTTCTGTGATGTTTGGCTTTGTGTTAGGTTAAAGTAAGAAATTGTAGGTTTAAAGAAGTAGGGCGACTAGAAGACCCAAGTTTGGAGGGGCTATAACTTCTTAAAGGTAGTTTGGACGAAGGCGGAAACGGCTCCATCGGATCGGGCGTACCCAAAATACCCTAGAACAGTCGTCGCTGGCGAAAAATGGCGACGGAGGGGCCCCGAAAGTCAACTTGGGCGCCGCTTGCTTTCTATCGATTCTGAGGGTGGCGAGGAGTCGTGGAATCACGGTCGGCGCCGACCGTACCATCAGCGTGAATTTCAGGTATGAAAGTCAACCGGGCGCCGCTTGCTTTTAAATCGACCCGGTCAGCGGTGGGGCCAGCGTAGAATGCCGTCGGCGCCCGACCGTATTTTCGCGCAAATTTCCCGTCGTATAATGTTTAAAAAAAAAAAAAAAACAAGCAAACTTTTAAAACTTTTTAGGGTTAAGGGCCGTTAACTTTTTGCTTTCTCCCTGTCTTAAAGCGCCTCCGCCCGCTAGAGCTGACGTCTGCCATAGCTACCGGACCCGACCTTGCCTGTCCACCTTGGGTTATCCCTACAGCCTTCTCAGACCCTAAGCGCCTTCCTTATCGTCGCCTTAACCACCGGTAGCCTCCTTTTCAGCGATCTGTTGACCCAGTATGGTATGGCCAACACCAAGAGTACCGTGGACCCCACTACCCTCACTATAGCGAGATTTATGCTTTGATCGCCCGGCACATGGCTCACCGACCACCTTGATTGATATCTTGTTGGACGAGTTGGTAAACAGTTTGAGAACAATGATAGGATCCCCTATCCAATTTACCATTACTCGGAGCCGTTTTTGGTTAGGCTGAATCTCAAACTGACTTCCTTACACCATGGCCGAACAACCGACTTGGTCATGATGCTAATAAAATTTTACCCTCCGAATGTGAAGGCCACATCGAAGAGGAGGATATAAGTAAAGAGGCTGACCGCGTTCGAACTTGGCGGGGAGGATGACCGTAGGGAAGTGGAGGCGAGCGATCTGGCGGCTTCGAGGTAGGGAATCTGGGTACCTTGGAGATGGAGTTGCCGTTATAGATGGCGAGGGCCATCGAGATTCCCCATATCAATGGCATGAAGCCTCCCGCTTCATGTGGGGAGTGATTCACGACATCGACTGGATTACTTAACGACGATCCAGATTGATATGAACCAGCGGCCCGATCGATACCATGCAGAAGTCCTTCGCCGCATTGTAGAGCGACGATACAATGAGATTGAAGAAGACCTCAGGAGAGCTCGGGAGTACAAGGAGGAGCAGGAAAGGATCCAAAAGGAAAAGGAGGAGAAGGCCCGGCAAGAGCAGCCGGATCAGCAGGGCGATGGGGGAACAGGGAGTGGGCAGGGTCCAAACCAAACGGAGCATACGACCGTTAAGCACCGGAGGAAATCCGTAGCCCGAAAGTCCGGCAGCCAGTACAAGGAAAAGTTGAAGACTGTCGGAGCCTTTGGGAAGAACGCCAGTTCCAGCCGGAGACAGGAGCGGGTGGATGCCTCTCGGCCCCGTCCAGTTGTAGGGGCCAAGACGATCCCGGGGCACAAAGGGCCGCCCCCTAACCCTGCTCCACAAAGGAAGCCCCACCGGTATAGACCCGGTACCGTGGCCTTACGGGAGATCCGTAAGTTTCAGAAGTCCACGCAACTTCTGATACGGAAGCTCCCCTTTCAAAGGTTGGTTCGGGAGATCGCCCAAGAGTTTAAAACCGACCTCTGCTTCCAGACTTTTGCTATCCTAGCGCTGCAAGAGGCTGCGGAAGCCTACCTGGTGGCACTCTTTGGTGATGCCAATCTTTGCGCTATTCACGCAAAGAGGGTCACCATAATGCCAAAGGATTTAGCCCTCGCCCGCAGGATTCGGGGAGAGCGTCCTTAGCAAATTTTGCAGGATATTTGCATTGTAAATATTTTTTTGATATTAAATAAAAATTTACCTTTTGTTTTGTATTGAGTACGAAAATGCTGACGTCAGCATAAATAAAAGGGCTAAAAAGGATCTTCAAAGTTTCATTTCATTTGTTCATATCTGTTTCTCTTCCTTCCTCCTCCCTTCCAGCGCCCATGGCTGCCACCGACCTACTTGCATGGTACCAGGATGGAGAGCATTGTGATCCGCAAGTGCCCTTCGACCTGTTATGGCCCTTTCTCTGTCAGCGCCTTGATCTCATCACTAATATGCAGCGGCACCCAGATTATGCTGGATTCCTAGAGTTTTACACAGAGGAGATGCTTCCTCTGTGTATTCCTCTTGGGGAACCCCCCCAGTTGTATCTAGAACGGGAGGTAGTTCGGGATATGCTAGGAGGTGACACCCACGCATATGATGTGCTAAAGGGTAAACTTAGATGGGGCAAGCACCTGCCAGTTGTGCAGCACCAGGGGCGACAATATCTTGAAGTTGCCTTTGCCCTAGCCATCCTCATGGATCAGTACGTTGAGGATGAGACATTGCCGGCAGAGAAAGCCAAACTTCCTGAGTCTTCCGAGGAGGAAGACGATGAACATATAGGTATGGGTGACTTCACCCGTTGGAAGCAGTTGGCAGAGGAGATGCCACCACATCGGGAACAAGCTGCATGCTTGTCAGGGCTAGACGCCCTTCCAGTTGTGTATCACCAAGGGCAAGAATATCTTCTCTTGGATGATATCATCTGGACCTATCACATGGTGGCCGGGTTTAAGCGCCGGCACAAGGACCATGTACTCTATGAGTTAGCGGAGTACTGTATGGATGACTTCATCGACTTCGCTCCTATTGAACTGCCCCAGGAGGTGCAGCAGCTGCTCCAATTCCACCAGGAGACCATAGAGCCGGCCGAAACTTTGCTATGGCTTCGGGAACTCGTGATGCAGGATCCGCCATCTCAGCCCTCGCCGGATGCTTTTACAGCTATGGGGCCTCATGTCCCAAACATTAACATGGTCGAAGTTCCCTCCGGTTCGGATGAGGAGGGAGAAGATATATACCATAATCCTGGCCATTTGAAGGAAGAGCAGCAGGAACTCCAGGAAGAAGAAGTCCCTATGGACTTGGATAAGGAAGTTGCCACGTCGGAGACCCCGCAAGGGAAGCTACTGGGGAATCACCTTACTCGCTTCTTCCTATAAGCTTTTCGGCAGGGGCAAGTTCTTTTTGTAGCCCGGGACTTAGGGCCAGAGGCCGAGGCTTCATGGTGGACCCTCCGTGCTCTTTCCACATTGGCAGGGCACAAGAAGCTTCCCTATCGTACGCTTACTTATGTACTCGTACGACGGGATCTTGCCTTGACGGCCTTGGGGCAGGATATTGCACCCTGGATGAGTATGAAACTCCTTACGGCGGCCCCATTAGCTGTTGCCTATCCACCAGAGGTTGCCTCCATTGCAGCTGCCACAGTAGACCCAGGGGTGACTTTGTTACGACATCGACCGCCGCCACCACCTCCTCGGCCTATGGATGAAGAGGAGGGACCTAGTTCTTAGACAATTGTATTACGCATTTTGTATTGCGTATAGTTGTAAAATTTGACCTGGCAATTCATTAGCCATTCTATAATGGATGTGCCTTTCTTATGAATTATGATTATCATATCAGTGAATACAATTAAATTAGTCTTATCCATGATACTTCCTTGTATCTATTCGAGTTTCAAGTCTAAGAAATTGTTCCATATTGTATGCTCATTCTTGCCGCTTTGCAGAATATGACCTCGTTGAGTTTGAGGAAAGGATCACAAATGAGATCCGAAGGGACGATCCAGGGCCTCCAGAACAGGATTATGGCCAACGGTACGGGGAGTACCCCGAGCGGGATGGTGATGATTACGAGGTGGGGGACCCTGCGGAAGAGGGAGAGCCTTATGATCCAGCCAAGGGATTGGAAATCATCAACATTCTCCGTGAACGTGCTTATGCGGATCTGCAGCAGACTCTTCGTCGAACATGGGACTATTGGGACATGACAAGGCACGAAGCTTTTGAGGATGCCAACGATCACCTGTGGCAGATTTTCTATGCACTAAGGAGGCTCTTTAATCTCCTTATTATTAGCCCAACGCTAGACTACCAACCTGTTATCGTCCAGGCCTGGGCGCGTTACAAGCTAATCAGGGTTGTACGTGAAAGTGTTCGCTACTCTATCTTGTACCCATTTGCGAACCCCTAGGCCCGGTCCCCTCAGTTTTGTTTTCTATGTTATGTGTGAGTTGAAAAATTGCTCAATGTAAAGTGCCTACCTTTGTATTATATACCTTAAGTTTTGTAACTGCCTCCAATGTAATGATCTCTGATGTAACAACTGTTTCATTTATAATAAAGACCTTTTCTATCGTACTCTTCTATTTACTCTCTCTCTAAATACTATTCGAAATGACATTCTTTGTGAGACTTCATGTCACTGTAATTCTGCTTATACCTTTTTATACTCAATATAGACGGTGCACGCAATGCCGCCTGGCAGACACCCTCGAATGCCAGTCGACTAACACCTGAGCAGGAACTTATGTTGATGAAGAGGCAATTAGTCGAGTTACAAACTTATGTGTTGAATGCCAACCCACCGTAGCATGTACAGGAGGATGGACCGGAGTTACCTCCGTTGCCGCCAAGTCCACCCTCACAGCAGCCATTTGCACCTGAACTAGGCCCCGTGCCTGCACAAAGGAGGCACCATTCTAAACGTCGTCAGAGTTCCTCTAGGGATAGTGCCACCTCCTCACAATCAGCCACCTCTGTGTCCTCTGAGTCGTCGGTATCATCCGGTGACCATGCAAGGCGACGGGACAAGGAGTACCGTAAGACGGTTGATACGGCCATAACTAGCATATGGAAGAATAGGAAACTGGCCCAATTCGATGGGAAATCTAGAGGCGGACTGAATGCAGAGTCCTGGTACGGTATGACAGAAAAGGATACCGGGAAGGTTGCCACCACAAACCTTACAGGAGCTGCCCGTATTTGGTGGAAGGGCTATGCCAGAGCCAAGCATCTGGATAGAAGTAGGTGCAAGTTCAAAAAGTTTGCAAAAGCTTTTAAGTCGCATTATGTGCCTCGTGCGCACAAATGCCAACAAATCCAGACCTTTTATAGGTTAGAGCAGAAGGATATGACAGTTCAGGCCTACACTGATGAATTCATGCGCTTGAGGCTGTATGTACCAGGAATGAATGAAAAGAGGGCAGTGGAGGGCTATATTGAAGGGTTGGCCCCATCAATTAAACGAATGGTGAAGGCCATAGACCCGAAATCAGTTGCAGAGGCTGAGGCTAAGGCATTGAGCCTCGAGGAGGACACACCAAGAAACCAGTACCCGCGTCCTGCCCCTTACTCGCAGCCACGCCCGTCCACACCTTACAAACCCCGTTCGCCAAGTCACCTTCAACATGTCCGACAAACCGAACAATGTCGGTAAGGAAGTTCAGAACCTCTTACAGTCTATTCCCAAAGAGGCTCGAGAACAGCTCCGCCGTGATAAGGCATGTTACAGGTGTATGCGGCCCGGGCATTTCATGCAGAACTGCCCTTATGTCACACAGACTGCACAGCTGGCCATGGCCGACCTCGATTGGGACGATCTCGAGTCGACACTACCTGTCGAGGAGGAGGCTCCCGAATACATTCACGGTGAGTCCCATATCCTTGCAGCCATTGAAACCGGCAATGCTGAAAGTCAGCCTGCCGTTATTTCCACCATAGGTCAAGTAGACAGCAAACCTTTTATAATTCTGATGGATACGGGTAGTACACATAATTTTGCTTCTCCTAGAATGGCCCAGGTATTGCGGCTTGAAACTTTGAGATCCCGACCGAAGCCTGTCACTTTGGCCAGTGGTAAGATCATACACACTCATGGCCGTCGTATTAACCTTAAGATGCAGTTGCCAGGTGCACCAGTTGCCTTGGGTGCCGAGATAATGGATATTGGCAAATATGATCTGATTGTTGGTATGGAATTCTTGGCATCTGCAAAAGCCAATATAGACTGCGAGAAACAGGAAGTTACCTTCGACGCCACTAACGGAGCCCGAGTAACTATAAAAGATGACTCCTTAAACCTCATTATGCAGTCTATCACCATCAGGCAGTTAGATAAGGCTATACGTAAAGATAAGTTGCTTTGCATTATTAGACTTGCCTCCATTGAGTCAGATGCCAAGTAGAAGCAAGTAGTTGATACCTTGCCAGAAGGGATTGCCAATCTTCTCCGAGAGTTTAGCGATCTTTTTCCAAGCTTCCTCCTTTTAGAGGAGTAGAATGTGAGATAGCTTTGGAACCAGGTACTAAGCCTACCAGTAAGGCCCCGTACCGTATGAGTCCCCCTGAGTTGGCAGAGCTTAAGAAGCAACTTCAGGAGTTATTAAACCTAGGCTTCATTCGGCCTAGTGTTTCGCCTTTTGGCGCTCCTATCCTTTTTGTTAAGAAAAAGGATGGCTCCTTGAGGATGTGTATTGATTATAGGCAGCTCAATAAGCACACCATCAAGAATCGCTATGCTTTGCCTAGGGCAGATGATCTAATGGACCAGTTGCAAGGGGCCAAGCATTTTTCGAAGATTGATTTACGCTTCGGATATCATCAGATCAGAATTAAGGAGGAGGACATCCATAAATCTGCCTTTCGCACTAGGTATGGGCACTATGAATTTACTGTTATGCCTTTTGGATTAACTAATGCCCCCGCAACCTTTATGCGATTGATGAATGATACCTTCGTGCTCCCTAGGACATGGTGTACTGTCAACGTGGACACGACCGCGAATTGCTTGTAAAGCATGTAGTTGATAGCCGCGTTCATTTTGGCTATAATAGGAACTTGACCATTCCTTACGCCGCAATGAATTGCGAACCATAGGCATGATAGGTTCCTTGTAGATCAATTTTCTTTTATTTCTTATAGGGGGTGGACCCTTCAACCACAACCTAATTATTTTATCTATATATATTGACATGTGCAGGCCAGTGAGCAGTACGTGACCTGCCCATGTATAGAGGGTTCCTGATGACCCGACTTCTCCCGTTTTACATTGTCTACCAGTCTTGTCATTTTGTTACTATGATGTGATATTGGACTTCGGTCCTTGAACTATTTTCTTATCATGATCATGTGAAATGCACCTCGGTGCTTAAACTGTTTTAAACTTTAAAGCTTTCAATGTATTATCTTCGCAAAATAAGGAATTACCTTTCTTCGTAATATAATTTTCTATTGTTGTAGCTAACCCCAATGCTGAGGACAGCATTATTTCTAAGGAGGGGAGAATGTGACGTTCCATGTATTTATACGGAACACGTATAAATAATATGCTAACACGTCACCAACAAAGGTACGCCACCATGGGGTATTTTGACATTGACTTAAAAGGAATTTAATTAGCTATGTTAAATTAAACATTAAAGGATAATTGAATTGGCCTAATTGGCTATTTAGGGGAGCGCCACCTGGCCTAATTCGATTGGCCAGCATGGGAAGTTCCAAATTGAGCCATCAACCTGACCCCTATCCCTAATTGACTCCCCAAAATCGTCCAAGAGGAGAAGGAGCTGAGCGCCCACCTTGTCAAGCACCTTTACCTGTGTAGCCATAGCTGAGCGCCAAGTCCCAGGGAGATGGAAGCACCGAATGACAACGGATCCAGCAGGAACTCAGGTGGGTGGTTAGGATAGCTTGAGAATTCTAGGGTAGCGCCCCTGTTGGGCACTTGTTGTGTTGTTTCGTCTGTTCTCTCTGTGTTTTACTTGTAGGAACTAACCCTTGATTGTAAAGGTGAGTTCTCTTTATTTCTGATTCTGGTCTTGCTCTTAAAGGATGGATTGATAGTTCTTTGCATAGTATTACTCTGGAAATGGGGGAATTAAGGGGGGGGTAGAGGCCTCTGAGCCATGTTAGTAGTATACTCCTAGGTTGATCCCGGTAATTTCCATTAGATGCGGCCTGTGTACAAGAGACCACCGAGTCGTGGATGCTATGGAGTGACTTAGCACCAAACAAGGGACACAGTGGTGAAGCGGGGGTGGGGTCTTGCACGAACATAAAAGGCTCCTGAGACTCCTACAGTGGGCTAGGCCTGATAACCGGTCACGTAGAGGGCCGGGTATGGGTCTGACACTCCCTGGGTGTAGAGGTGTGATCCGTATGGAGCATCTTGCACTTTGAGTAGATTTAGGGTGAGTAAGTCGGGTACGGATGCGGGGGTCGCTGATGCAGCACGTATTCTCTAGCTCACCCATGGAACCACTGTGATTCTGGAAGGGGACGCTTCCCTGACCTGCCTCATCGGACGGGGCTTCATGAACCCTGTAGTAGGCTCGAAGGGTGATACCTTGAGTCTACGTGTCCGGAAGGCTATAGTGACGCCATAGCATGATTGGACTCATCTGCAAAGTGTGCACAGGAGGGGCGGATGGAGTAGACAACCCTAGCTGATGTTCTATGCCAGCCAACGCCATGTCAAGATTCGGTCTGCTGATCTCTTGAGACCTAGCCGTCAGTCGATCCTCACTGGAGTCTAAGCCGGGGTAGAACCATGGGTTCGGGTGTTTTTCCTTAGTATTAAATGCATATTCTTTGTTGTTGTCACTTGGATGGATGTGCCACCCCTCGTGGTGGTAAATTATGATATGATTATGCTGTGTGCTAACCTTGTATTCACGCTTCCGCGACGTAGGAGCCCCATTGAAGGCGTGGGCCGAATGACCCCTCTGTGTCCTTCACTTGAGCATCTTCTTATAGATGGCCCGAGTTAGACGGAGGGCCCTGCTCATGGTGAGTTGGTTGCCATGGGAGGGGAAAGTCCCCGTATGTATACGTCCGAGTGTCGTATATGTTCAGGGAGCGTCACATTCTGTCTGTCTGTCAATTCATCTGCATGTAAACAAAACCGTCTTGCATCCTTCCCTAATCTGATCTGAATGCGAAATATTATCTATCCCTGTTATCTGGAAACGAAATTTGTCCTTCTTATGAGAAATATTACCTATCTGTAGAGGTCTGACAGTAGAATATTAAGAGCAAAACTAAAAGCAAACCTAGAAGCTAGGTGCACTTGTTGGTCCAGCTCCATTAAGGCGGATGTTCTTTTAGAGAGATATCTGAAAGTCTCGAAAGGATTTGTCCAGCAAATGGCAAAGTCCAAAGGTTGTATTGCTGAGGGACATTTGGTACAAGAGACATTATTTTTTCTTACTGAAGCTACGGCCTCAGTACATCCTAGAATATGGAAAAAGGATGTTGAAGAAGAGCTAGAAGTTGAAATGTTACAAGGATTGGGTAAGGAAGGTCGAAAGCTAAGTGATGAAGAATTTTTTGCCATATGGACATGTGGGCATATGGACAACACTTTCGTATTGAGGAAGTTGACAAAGGTTGTGTCACTTTTGACTCTGGAATAAATGCCTCTTTTCTTCAAAGGAGTCAATGTAGTGCGAGGGACATAAATCCTATTGATAGCAATGTGGAGTATGTTGGAGTTAGTACCAAAATCATGAACTTGAACTTTCAATCATTCCATATGAACGTATTGAAGGTCAAATGGCTCAAAACGCAAACCCGTAGAAGAAATCAAACCATTCGAGCACACCATTCTGGATTTTATGAGGTAGTTACTGCACACGTCTTAAGGGATCTGGACGAGCATTTCCTAGTCAGGTTCATTCACAACCAACTTCTCGAATAGTTATTGCCATGCCTGTCTTTAATGATGCTAGTTGTGACACTCAAGGATCAACGTCTGATAGACTCCCACTTCCTCACGAGTTGGAGTTGGTTGACCCAGTTGAAGAAATCATTGATCATGGGTATGATTGACACAAGGACCATCAAGACCTTCAGTTGAGGTCTCCAATAATGCATAGTTTAGAACATTAGATACTTATGTTAATGAGGAGAACGATAGAGAAACTCAGACAGAGAGACATATATCGGGGCTTCTTTTGCAATTGGATGATGATGAAATAGAAGAGGTTGAGCGCGATGTGCTATATGTCATTATTGAAGACCAACTCAATTAGTTTTTTAAGTATATTTAATTGTCATTGATGAATATTGTATTGAGATATTCTTGATACAGTTGCTAATATTATGCATTGATGAACTTTTGAAGCATATGAGATAAATAAGATAACATATTATGGTATATTCATAGCCAAGGTAATCTCGTTCTAGCCACATAGGATGATCTGAAATTAAGACTTCGAGAAAGTGAAAAATGTAGAGAAACATTAATTTGTAAAGGCATATGGTTTTTTCATAAATGGCAAGTGAGTCCTTTTTTGGTACTTTTGCATATGAGATTATTCGAAAAGTTTAAAATGAATAGTAAGTAAAGCTCATGACTTGTTAGAGCGTATATTATACGGGTCAATTATATAGAGTTGGACATAGAGTCAATGATAGCATCAAATCTAGAGATAACGTACAGATAAGAGCGAGATCACATGTTACCATGAATAGTAGAGTCATACTACTGTATGAGTCAACAGTAGTATCATACATAAGGTTAGATATAATAGCATCAAATATAGAGTCGACAGTAGATTCAGAATTAGAACCAAAGGTAGTGTCATACATAAGATTAGATATAGAGTCAATAGTAATATCAAACATAGAGTCGGCAGTAGAGTCAGACTTAGCATCAAAAGCAGTGTCAGACCTAGCGTCACTATAGAGTCAGAATAGAGGTCACATTAAAGTCAGGCATAGAGTCAAGCATAGAGTCAGATTTAGTGCTCACATTAAAGAGACACGTAGCGTCAATACTAAGGTCAGAATTAGAGTCAGATGGCATGTAGGCTTGAACCTAATGCTAACATATTTGATTCATAATGCATCAGCTCTTGAGTCAGTGATAGCGTCAGTTATAGCGTTAGTTTGGTTAAAATGTTGTAGTTCATCCATAGAGTCAAACATAGAGTCAGAATTAGCACTAGAGAATTATTCGACCCATAACTGCTGGTATTAACTACAGAACACTGTTTTCACCTCAAAAAACATCCAAAATATCCATCTGATGCTATGGCTGACGCTAATACCCCTTTTCTCTTGTTCCGGTTCCATCATCCTAAGTATCTCCATTCCCCTTCCTTTTTCAGTGATTCTTAGGGCCTTTCGATCCTTCTTTGCCACTCCAAAATGGCCAAACTATGAAATCAACCTCTTTGCACATGGAAAATTCACAACCAAATCCATGATTACAACCCTAGTTGAGTCCACAACTTAAAATACTCATGTCAAGCTCTACAAGCTAAATTTTTTGTTCAAATCCAATCGTTAAGGCTTTTACTTTTTAATGATATAATTACCAAGATCAAGTATTATGTTGCAGCCATAATAGCAGTCTCAAAAAATTTCATTATAGATAGATAGATAGAGTTTTTTCATTATAATATGTTTAATAATGTAGAAGATCTGAACCAAAATAAATTCATCACAATTCTTTAGGAATCAAAGTTTTTTGCTAGGCATGAGAAATGATTTGGGAAAAAAAACACCTTAAAATTCCAAAAAATTTAAAATTCAGTTTTTTTTTTTTTTTTTTTTTGAAGAACTGTGTCATCAATATATTAAAAGAATGATAATATTACAAAGCAAGTGAGGAGGAAGGAGAACTGCCCCAAAGAGACAGTGATACCTCGACACTCCACAACAAACTCACAGAAAAACTACAACTCTACTGCTGTACAAACCGACCATTACCATCTACAACACCCAAGAAGTCCCGCCAAATGGCAAACTTCCGCTCCATTAATCTCGGGAACACCAGAAAGCTTTGAAATAGCTTGTATCCGAGTCGAGGAATCAGAGAGGCTGCAGGCTGTTGAATCCCCTGAAAGATCCACAACCGCCGCCACTTCCAAATCAGCCACACCAACCAAGCCACGCACAGATGCAAGGCTTGCTGCCGCAAGAGTGGCCAAGCACCGAGGATACACATGAAGCGGCAATCTGGCGGCTAGTCAATCTCACACGAAACAGAGCCCCGACCCAATCCCGGCTGACACCGCAAGTGAGGGCATAAAACCGCACAATGCTCCACAGTCTCACGATGAAGGCCACAACAAGGGCAGAGAGGGCTCACACCCGACCTAAACTGACTCACAAGGGCATTTACCCCGATACGGTGGTGCACCACCGCCACGAAAGCACCACCCTAACCTTCTGGTGGGGAAGTGAGCTCCAT
Source organism: Isoetes taiwanensis (assembly GCA_021234155.1). Classification (NCBI taxonomy): domain Eukaryota; kingdom Viridiplantae; phylum Streptophyta; class Lycopodiopsida; order Isoetales; family Isoetaceae; genus Isoetes; species Isoetes taiwanensis. The sequence continues at coordinate 631,897 of JAJEKV010000036.1, read as the reverse complement.
GTCCACGCCCAAACCGAGCGCCCTAAGGGAAGCGCAGAGACCACTTGCCTGAAGGGGGCAGAGTGTCATGAATAGCCAGCACCCGGTAACAAGACCGCACAAAACAAGAAGACACATCCGGATGAACCTTCCAAACCTGCACCACCACATCATCCTGAGGGACTATAGGTATGTGTAACGGAATACTCCCCGCCACTTGTTCCAGATAGGCCGGTCACTGCCCCTCAGCGAAAGTGAGCTCGAAAGAACTCCCAAGAAGCTAGCTGACCACCCCAATACCAATCCCCCAAGGTGAGCACATCAGCTCATGGCTTGTTAGAAGGAAAGATTTAAGAGAAAGAAAAGTTATTTGCATCTATTGCTCTTCAATTAAAATATCAATCTCAATTGACTGAGAATAGTATAATTTTTTGTCATAACCAAAATCAAAGAAATTTTACCTCAGGTAACAAGCGCTATGTCTTAGACTTTGAACTTCCTCTTTTAATTTTCCTATAGAACTTACTGCCCAATAGTTCCATCACACACAAAGATCCTTATTCTCTTTATCGTAAAGTATAACATCCAAGAAGCTACTTTGACAAGCAAGATTTTTTTTATTTTTTATTTTTTATTTTTTTTTTGGGTCGAAGGACATCAATCTCTATTTAATCAAAAGTCAAATACAAAAAAAGATACAAAGGCAGGAATAAAATCTCAGAAGGAAAGCGTGGAATTAAAAACAACAAGTCGTTTAAATTAAACTCGAAGTATCAAAATAATCTTGCAAAGTTTCTAAACTTTTCTCAGCAAAACTTCAAGGTAAACTTATTGGCATGGTTCACCATAAGGGATTGCATTAATTCAAGAAGTGAACTTATTGTTAAGACCACTATATTCCAATGTATCACAATCAAGACTTGGAATATGCTCTTAAGGACCAAATACAAAAGAACAATAGGGTTTAAAAGAAAAACATTTAAAGAAAAATTGAGCCCTTGTATCATGCCTTATTAAATGAAGCAATGGCACGGTTTTGTGGAGTGGCTTCAAGCTGAGGTTTTCTAATGAAAGGATGAAATTCATCTCATACAGTTAGCAATAAACAATAACAAACCCACACTTTTTTTTGTCACTTATAGATAGACCTTTGTTAAAATTAATCTTTACGTTTTAAAAAAATACCCAACAGAAGGCTATACTTGAAAATCCAATTCAAAATGGCCCGATTGCACCTTTTTGGATAGTTCTCTGAGTCTACTTTCTAAATTGGGGTGGCACATTTCATAGTTCATTTGTAAGAGAGTGCTAGACCAAAAATGGTGAATCTAGACAAAGAATACTGCACATATAGTTATGCTTCTAGGTTATATTTCTTATGCAATTATATTTTGAGATAGTAACTAGGAGCACCATCCCCAGAAGTTAGGTAAAATTGGTTTTTGGCAAACCAGGTAATCTCTTAGGAAAAAATCCACAACAAAAGTATTGATTTCTATGACCATATCCTGCAATTGTATTTAGAAAGCTTTTGGATTAATGTACTAGCTCTAGTTTTTAAATTAATTTCAAATTTGAATTTATGATTCCACAGGTTCCAAAGAGTTTAGAACCTTGTTTTGATAAAACTCTTGATATGAAAACAAAAGTTAGCGCACAAACAATGACTGTATCATAAATTAAATCAATGCAAGGAATCATAAAGTATTAATAACCCTTGAGGCCAAAGCTCACCACTCAAGTAAAGTATAAATACCAAGAGGGTCCATGAATAATTGCAGTTATCGGAGACTGGAAAGGAATATGGAAGGGAACAAAATTTTCTCTAAGGAACACAGAGTCGTTGAAGGCTTAAGAGAGATTGGATAAACACTAGGAAGATATTGAGTAGCAAAAGAGCAAGGATATTGGAGGAGGAAGATATGAATCATAATAAGCACATCTTTTTTCCTTATATGGAGATCAAGGAGCCTTTGCCAGAAGATAGTACATGTAAATGTATCTCAATCTTTTACCAAGGTTATATAAGTATCTCAACAGTTCGTCTTAATAATTTAATTTGCATGTGACTATTTTATTCTTGCTTTCCAAACCACTCCCCCGAGCACCAGCATATCACTTTATGTATACAAGAATGTCTGCTTACCAGACGTTCCTGAGATGGAATAGTGTCGACGTGCGGAGCGCAAAGGCGTTGTTGACATCCCAGGAATGTCTGGTAAACAGACACTCCTGTAATGTGAAAAATAATTACGTGTTGTTCTGGGTCTAGAATGCAGGGTAAATGAGCAGAATGTGCAGTGTAGCTAGCAGAATGTCAGGTAAATCCTTGAAGAGTCGAGAAGAGATCTGCAAGCAGAGTTGCTACAATTCAGGCTTTGAAGATGCGCCACATGGCATGATCAGATTGGGAGTGGGACCAGGACTACAAGTAACTGGTTTTTATGTGATGCAAAAAGCAAACAAGGAGATCCTGTCTACAAGCGATAGACAACTACCCTTTCAAAAAATTTGTGGCTTGTTTGCCTTCAACGACATCAATCAAAGATGGTCGATGACAAAAAATGAATGAATGAATGAATTTATTTTTATTGTTCATAAAGATTAAATGGTCTATAAGATGCAATATACGAAGATCACAGTAAGCCCATTACTATGCAGATTTAAAAACCTCGCTCCAAAGAAGTTTCGAGGGAAAAACCTTGATAACTACTAATGATCATGTACATAGTTTGATATCAATGTGTTGGCCGGAGGCAGACGTAAATAGGCTCGTTGGTCAAGAGCCTCCATGATACAAGATACTAGTACCACTGCATGCGCTTTTGCATAGTACCATTGCATGCATCTGCAAATGCACATGTTATATTATTATAGATAATACATTTTGCCTGTATAGATATTACGTACTATAATCTGGAAACCAAAGACAAAGCCCTATGGTTTTCTAAGGTGAGAAACAGTACTTGGCAAAAAGTTGCTAAGTTTAAGGTTTTGTAGCCCTTTGAGCATTGTGTCTTTTGCATTAGGGTTTTTCATTTTGGTTACAGTGGGTATTTTGGAATGGTATGGTAGCGATTTTTTTTTGGTTTTATCTGATAAAGCAAGGGCAATGCTAACTTCATGGAACTTCTATTCTGGTATGACCTTATCCTAAAAAAGCAGTTCTGCCATGTGGCTTGGTGCTTATGGTTGAAGCTTGAGGATTTAGTGAAACCTGTCTGTTTTGCTTTTACCTTGTACTCGAAGATGCAGTCCCCCTGACAGTAGGCTGTTATACAGTTTCATTATCTTGCAAATATTGTCGCCATGTTTTTGGCTTCAAGATTAGTCATAGAGCTTTGTTTAAGTAGATGCTTTGTGATGTTTTTTTTTCATGCTTGTTGCTTACAGGTGGGTTCCATGAGAATCAGAGCACAAAGGCAGATGATGTGGTGGAAATCTCGTGGCTTGAAAATCTTATTAGGGCTAGCATCATCCCTGGCTATGATGTTCCTTCCCCTGATCCCTGATCCATGTGATCCTGCTAGCTCTTTGAATCAGAACCTCAATTTCCCTTGCACATTACCCCTGAGCCAGATGCCTGTATCCTGAAAATTGAGAGCTCCTAAATGTGGATAGCTATCTACATTTGTAAGACATCTATCAGACACCATGAGCAACATTGATTGTTACATCGTTCTATGGCTGACCTGCATGGATGTTGAGGTTGAAGACCATCCGTGAGCCAAGCTATCATAACCAAAGCCGCTCTTAGCAGGGCAAGGGTTCTTATACAAGGAGTATGCACTATTATGACATGCTTTGGCAATCATAGATGAATGGTCATTTGAGTCACTGATCCAAAGATGTGAATTCTCTAGTTTTTGTGTATAAGTTTTAGTTTGTGTTTTCTTGTTTGTCTTTATGTTATGTGGTGGCGAGGTGATGACACCATATCATAATCAGGTGATGCCTTGTCTGTTGTGGTCTGAGAGAACTTATGATGTTTTTAATCATGATGAAATGATATTATTGATGAGATGAAGTTTTTTGGAAGATGGGGTTTGGGATTAGTGAAGAAGATGTGGAGTACCTGCTATTATATAGCCTTACAGGTTGCATTGGATGCTAAGTTGGCGAGTGCATGGAGCGCCACGCAAAGACCTCATATATGATTTCAATTTTCTAGGTCTATGGCCACGCTTGGGTTTGATTCCCAAGGAAGGAAGGAAGGAAGGAAGGTAGTTTTATCGTCCACGGAGACCAATCGGTCTATGGGATCCAATACAAAAGCGCAGCAAGCGGATTACTACCCAGATTAAAAAACCCCCGCCCCGAAGGGTTTTCGAGGGAAAAACCGTGGCAGCAATCAGCCTGCTGACAAATTGTTCCAATATACGAAATACAAAAACACACAAATATATACACTCATGCACGATGCACCGCACCCGTAGTGCCTGATCAGCGGGCAGCCAGGCGGGGGCAAAGGTGAGCTCGCAGATCCAAAGATACCTCTGAATATGCGATCCCGAACACGTCATCGACGGCGTGCTCATCAGCAAATGTAGGGGCAAGTCCAGCCGTACTAAGGGAGCGTGATCCGCCCGGATCCGGCCCGAATCTTTGGGCAACTATGGAAAGTGTGAGACTCATCCTCAATGGCACCCGTTTGACAGCACTGACAGAGCTTGTCTTGGCGGGGCTCCCCAATCCACCTGCCCGTCTCGATGCGAAGATGGTGGGCACCTGTGCGAATGGAGGCAATGAGTCAAGGTTTTTGGTGACTAGGAGCCGCCAGTAGTGCTGCGGGCCCCGGAGCTAACACTGGGGTTGATGTGCTCCTTGTAATGGGTCGTTTTGACCGCTTAGAGCCGCCGGGGTCCCGTGAGCTTGCCAAGGAAGCAAGCGTCCGGGCACTCCCAAGCAGCTTACGATCGGCCTCTGTGTCCACCACTTGCGCACTTGTGCCCGCCGCGCTCCATCCGGGCGAACCACCGATCTCTCTTACCCCTCCAACAGCCCCCCGAGCCACTGCAGCCCATTGCCACAAAGATAAGCCCGGTCGCGGGGAGCCGAGCATCACCCATATTAACCACTTTCAAAAAATAGATGACGTGTCTATCAAGAGTCACGCCACGGCGCTGCAAGAATCCAGCTTGCAACGAGACCGATAGGGGACTCAAGGTTTCACCCCAAGTGCGTGCCAAAAATGCCTTCGCACTGCCCAAGTCATTCCAGTGTCGCCAAAGAGACGACCGGGCCCCAAACCTCGACCCGCATAAAAGGACAGTTCACTCGACCCGATTACGAAATAGATGTGGACCGATGGCCCCAATCATAGAGCTCACCGGTGATTGTTGTTCCGCATGGCATAAAGCGCTTTCCGGCTGCCACCACCCATAGCGGATGGACGCCCCCCAACAGAAAGGGAGGGGAACTCCACCCCTAGGTACTTGTAGGTGGGCGTGACCTCCACAGTTTGTCCCCGATATGTGAGTGCAGGAGGCGTGAGGTGGCGTGAAGAGGATATGAGAACCACCCCGGTCTTGGCAGATTCACGCCATGCATGTCAGTAGCCCCGACGAATGTGTCTAGAGCATCCGTGATGAGATCCGCATAGCTTCGGGTGTGGGCGGAAGGTCAACATCATCCGCATAGATGAGCCGGGCGGATGGCCAGTGCAAAAGCCGTATGCCATCCCCATGCCCGCAGTAGCCGGGGGCTCCAACCGATCAATGTAGAGGCCAAAAGTGTTGGTGAGAGGGGGGGCAGCCCCTGCTAGACCCCGATACTACATGGTGAATGCTTGGCCCGTCGGCCGCATCCCGCCAAAACAACTCTCATACAACCTCGTATATGGCATTACGCACGTAGCGGCAGCCCCAGCTGACGCTAGCCCATAGCTTTTCCTGGGACCAGTATCAAAAGCCTTCGCGAAGTCCACAAAGCAGCAATACAAGTCCTCCGCCGATGGTTCGGGCCGTCTTCAATCGCCCGCCCGCAGTAAAGATATGGTCAATCGCTGAGTGGCGGGGTCTAAAGCCTCGCTTGTGTGAGGGGCTCGCACATCTGCCGCCTCCCGCCCAACGAAGTCAATCGCTTTCGAGAATGCCGATAACGGTTTGGCAAACATTGAACCCGACCATGATCATCCGGTAATTGGTCGGACAAGTGTGGGTCGCCCGCCTTGTGAATGGGGACAACCACGCTTGTGGTGCATTGTCGGGGGAAACCTTCCCAATGCTCGTTGAACGTGGTAGTGAGGATCGACACCGGTGCCGCCTCGCCCATTTGAGTAACTCGCCCAAGATACCATCGAGGTCACCGCCTTCCCATTAGCCGGTCGTTGCAGGCCCTCCACAACATCCTCCTCCGTGAGAACCAATGGGGGCCATCCCATCTGGCGTCCCTCGTGGGTCATAGAGCCGCTTTGCAGTACTGCTTCCCACCGCCTCGGATGTGATGTCCCCTCGTAGGGTCGGGCTGGCCTTCAAGCACTCTGCGCCAAAAGGTTCGAGGATGAGTGTCCAGCAGGGCAACATCTCCCCGATGCACGGCAAGGTATCGCGCCTTTGTCTCCTTCCGGATGGGCGCCAGACGTGTGGTGGCTCGCAAGCGGGTACCGGATCCAGATGTGATGGAGCCGGCGCCGTTCTTTACACTCGCATCAAACCAGGTGAGCTACCGCGGAAATGTTGCTGTCCCCGAGCGCGACGCTGGGCTGCCAAAGCACTGCCCGTCATCCGTAATAGCGAGGGTCAACCGGTGCATCTCTGCCGCTCTAGTGTGGGGTCCGCAAATTGCCGGGTGGCATCCATGAGTATCTTGGCGTAGTCCTCTGCTCGCCATAATCTAGTCGCAAGTGAGGATGGCGAGGGCTGGCATAGTGGGGGTTCCCGCCGCTTGCCAAACCATGTCCAAATAAAGTGGAAGGTGATCCGAAATCGACCTCCTCATCCCGACCGTCGGTGCCCACCCTAAAACGACCGATGAAATGCATATCTTAGCGCAGCTCTGAGCACATAGTCCACCACACTAGACCCTCCCCTAATTGTCCTGCTTTGCGTGCATTTATGGAAGCGCCCCACCGACCGGGCCAAATTATCAAGTCAAAAATGCCACATAGCGAGAGCAACAACCGCTCACAAAGCGAAAGTGACACGGCTGTCATCCGATCCTCGCGGGCGGGTTGCATCGTGGGGCGAAGCCGCGGGACATCGTCGGCCGAGGGGGTCAAGTCTCATGGGCTGCTCTACTCCTGTCCGTGCATTGAAATCCCCAAGAAGGACGACCCTACCCAACTGCTTGTGCTGCTGTATGTCATCATATAGATCGACATAAGGGTCCATCCTATCCGCATCGGAATGGCTGCGATAGAAGGTGCTCTCTGCGTGAGGGAAATAACAGGCGGCCAGAAAAAGAGGGCTGCCACTGGTATTATGCACACGAACCCACAAGTACCGGTTGTGTCTGTCTGTCTTCTGGAGGGTATCCGAATGTGCCAAGGTTGTTCGGTAGTAGCAAGCAACCCCACCATGACCGCTCTATCCTGTACAGGAATTGAAGACCGAGAAATGTTGGTAACCCGGCAGATCAGGTAGCCTATGGCCAGCATGCTCCCATGTCTCCATGAGAAAGATGAGATCTATATCGGCTGCCACGGAGTTGAGACTGTCCCCCTTCTGCCAAGGGAAGCCTCGACAATTCCATGAGACCACCCGGAGGCACAATTCCTATTTGTCAGCAGCCGTGGTATGCGCAGCCTGAGTCGCGGGGGGAGCTAGTCTTTAATGTATTTATAATTGAAAACAAGTGTTCTTGCAAATTTTTGGGTTGCCCCTAGGGGGGCAAGCCCTTGGTTATGTGGAGTTTATGGCATATTTCAAGTATATGCTAGTATATGCCAGGAATGTGCCGATGACTGCTCAAAACTTGCTGCAGGGTGTAAACTGGCGGTCGTGGCTGTTCTTGGGCATCCATTTGGAAACCGGCTAACCGGTGGAGGCATCCATGACGCTGCTCAATCTTGAACACTACTACGGGCTCTTTGCTCAAGCTTGAACACTACGACGGGCTCTTTGTTGATGCCTATGGCCGGAGTTATGATACTGACCCTGAATATAAGAAGCGCCTGGCCATTTTTCGTTTCAATTTGTTAAGGGCTGTAGAAAATCAGGCCTTGGATCCTGGAGCTAAGCACGGGATTACCAAGTTCTCTGACCTTACTCAAGAGGAATTTGAGACTCGCTATTTGGGTCTAAATTCCTAAGGTTGCGTCCAACACTCCCCATCACTCCACAAGAGGTGTCAATGTAAAATATTTTAGTCTGTCGGATAGCGCCAGGCTTTGTGAGTGGAAACATGGCTCCTGATCGGGGTCACCTAGATTCAGCCGCATTTGGGTCACTTCTGCGATTATATGGAAGTTTAAAAGCCTTGGTACAAGGCAAGAAAGTCCATGCAGAAATTTTACATTCTGGGCTCAAGCCAGTTGTGTTTTTAGATAACTTGCTTGTTGAGATGTATGGGAAATGTGGAGCTATGCAGATGCATCTGAATTTTTTGATGTGATTGTTGATAAAAACATGTTTTCTTGGACCATCATGATTTCCTCATATGACCAATATGGGCAGAGTGAGAAAGCCCTTCATGTTTATAAACAAATGCTTTTGGAGCATGGCAAGCCGGATAGGATTAGTTTTGCTGCTGGTTTGAAAGCATGCTGCAATCTGCTTTTTCTGAGGGTATGCTTATTCATGCTTGCATCTTAGAACGGGCGATGGAGTCAGATGTTTTATTGGCTAATGCTTTAGTACGCATTTATGGAATGGCAGGTTGGATGATGCAGTACTGATATTTGAGAAGATCACACAGAAGAATATAGTATCCTGGGCACTTTAAAGCTTATGCAATTGATGCAACAGGAAGGTATATGTCCAGACCATCTCACATTTATCACATCTTTAAATGCATACTGGTGTAACATGCATTACAGAAGGAAAACTTATCCATGGCCATGCCATCAAGTGTGGTCATGAGCTGGATGTACCTGTGGCAAATGCCTTCATCATCAAGATATGCAAAATGCAAAGAAATAAGGCGCTTACTTGCATCAAAAGTCTTTTACAGATTACAAAATCGAAATGTGATTACATGGTTTGCTATGGTTGGAGCATATGTTTTGCACGTAAGAAGGAGGCATTCTTTATTTTTCAAGAAATGCAGCAGGAAGGTCTGAAGCCTGACAAAGTTACCTTCATAACGGTCCTCAATGCCTGCCCTAATTTGATTGCCTTCTCAGTTGGTAAGCTTGTTCATGGATGTATTATGAAAAGTAAAATTGACTTGGATATCACTATCAGTAATGTTCTTCTGAATACGTATGATAAATGTGATTCTTTAAAAGATGTTTTTTTTCCACTTTCAATAGCATGGTTCAGAGAGACGTCATTTCCTACACTTCTATAATTGCTGTTATTCCCGAAATGGCGAAAGCAAAGATGTGCACCATGTTCTGGAGGAAATGTCGTCGAAAAGGGTGAAACTTAATGGTATTACCTTTACCACTATTTTAGACTGGTGCTGCCAATAGCAGAGGGCAAGTTTGTGCATGCGCATGTTCTTAATGATGGATTTGGATCGGACCTCACAGTCTTAATATCTCTCATGATGTACGGGCGGTTTGCCAGCATAAATGATGTAGAATGTAGTTTTAGGAACGTGTATGAAGATGATATAGTTACACGGACAACTCTGCTTGCATCCTATGGAAATAACATAGATGTTTTTAGGCATTTTCAAAATATGCAGGAAGAAGGGATGAAGCTAAATGAAGTCAGTTTTATCAGCATGCTTGATTCCTGCACCAGCTTGATTGCCTCCCAAAGCAAAGATGCTACATGCTAGCATCATCAGTGACTTTTCTCAACCAGATACATCTATGGCCAATGCTCTTCTTATTAATATTATTATTAATATGTATGCCAAATGCAGGTGTTTAGATGGTGCAAGTATAATATTTGATCACATGCCTTCACAAGACTGGATTTCATGGAATACTGCGATTTTAGTATATGCACAGCATAGCAATTGCCATGACACAATTCAGCTCTTTCAAGTAATGCAAAAAGCCAGTTTGAAACCCAACAAGGTTGCATTGGTAGGGGTACTTTTTGTATGTAGACATGGAGGTCTTGTTAATGAGGGATGTCAATATTTTGTTTCAATGACAGAAACCTATACACTTCTCCCAGCGACAGAGCATTTATGGTTGCATGGTTGATCTCCTTGGACGGGCAAGGGTGGTTGAGTGAGGCAAAAGACTTTATTCTACTAACTGAATTGTTGCGTCCTTCTTTGGGAAGGTTTTCTTGGGACTTGACAAGTCCGTGCTTGCACAAGTCATCAAGCACAACGACATTTTTAAAATAAGCCATCTATTGTATTAACTGCCATACACTATATAATACCTCAAAGTACAACACCAAGGCTATAATATATTGTTGCAAGTGGAAATGCTGAGTTTTATGCATGGCCCTTGTAATGTACTCTCTTGGGCTATACCAAAGTGGCTATGCATGATGAGCACAAGTCTAATTTTTGCTAGCATGGCCCTTGTAATGTACTCCCTTGGGCTATACCAAAGTGGCTATGCATGATGAGCACAAGTCTAATTTTTGCTAGCGGATGGCTTCCCTCTTGAGTTCACAAGGAGCCTTTTCTATGCTTCATTAACTCGGGCTATCAAACCACTTTGGTACCCAAAATTATACCCGAGGTGCCATCACAACTTATGTCATTAGTATGTATACAATCCGATAGCCATAGAGATGGTGTAGTGTGTGTGTTTGTCGTGAGACATTTTTTCTTTTGACATTTTGTGCTCTAAATGAAACTCTTCTTTGGTTGAAAAAGTTTTTTGTTGATTTTATTTAACAAAGAAGCTTCTTGGCATTTTTGCTGCAAGAATGGTACGAAACTTCTATTTATCGGTTCTTGCATAAGAAAACTAAAATAGATTCTTTTCTGTCAACTAAAATAAATTATTTTCTGTCCATTAGAGCTATCATATTAACTTAATGTTCCTTACAGTGTGATCCTTCAGAACCTGATGCCTGTGATTCTGGATGTAATTGTGGCATAATGACCATTGCATATAATTATGTAATACAAGCTGATGGCCTAGAACTTGAGAAGGATTACCCATATAAAGGGGTAGACGGCCAATGTAAATTTGAGAACAACCACATTGTTTAAATGAAGGTCAAACTTTTTCTACCATATCTCTAGATGAAAAGCAGATTGCTGCTAACCTAGTGAAGCATGGTCCTTTGGTAGGTCGGCAGGTAAGCCATGTTCTGAATGCTAACATTTTTGGTTACTATTGTTAGCTGTTATGTGATTATATATTGGCAATGTCTGCAGTTGGGATAAATGCTGTCTTCATGCAAACATATGTTGGAGGAGTATCTTGCCCATTCATTTGCAGCAAGCGGCGCATTGACCATGGCGTTCTGCTTGTTGGATATGGCTCTAAAGGTTTTTCTCCCATTAGACTATCTGACAAGCCTTATTGGATCATCAAGAATTCTTGGGGTCCAGGCGGGGGTGAGCAAGGCTATTACAAAATTCGCAGAGGGAAAGCAGAATGTGGATTGAACACTATGGTATCAAGTGTTATGACTGCTGTTCAACCCTGATATCTGTATATTGTAACTTGTCTTAACTATTTTTACATGTGTTATGACTACATGGATAAATTCCAAATGTAGCTAGTAGCTTTGTTTATTACAGGCTATTGACGATTACATTACATGCCTCTGTTGGCTGTGTCTTGCAATGAAGCGGCCTCTGCCATAGCCCAAGAATGTGTCTGCCATAGCCTCAAAGGCACAAGATCATGAGATGCCAGTTCCCCATCAAACCCGTCGCGGCTAAGACGGTACACAAGTCACAGGGCTGCACAGTCAAATATCTATGCTTCAACTCCAGAGGCATGCACATGCACGGAATGGCCTACACGGCTGTCTCGCGAGTGAAAACAATGGCGGGATTTTTCCTAAAGCACCGGCTTACCAACTGGAACTTCACTGTCGACAACAGAGTTACAACAAGTCAAAGCTAGCATGCACTCCGCAACGCCGCTCGACCACATCTGGACAGACTTCAAGCCCGCGCTTTGCGACATGGTATAGGTATGATTGTGCAAAAATATCCTCTGGCCATGGAGGGCAACCCTCCGTGCGCAGCACCTTGTTAGTGATGTACAGGTATTATTCATATGAAGGCAAGACTATTATGTATTCAACATCCAAATCGAATGTTTTCCATGGTATTTTGTAAGTTGAGTATTTCAAATTTAGGTTTGGCATCGTGGTGGTCTAGATCTCATCTTTCAAGGCATGTTCTAGGTTGATCTCGGGCAAGATTTAGCCATAAAGGAGATTCATTGACCCAAAGGAGGTGATGCCACATGTGAAATATAAGCAGGCACTCTTCTTCTTGACGTAGTAGAAGGCAATTTGCCTGCCTTCTTAAAACCTTGCATGGAAGAAAGCTGCCCGATCCAATAGCTAGAAAAGTAGGAAGTGACAAAAAAAGCAAGCGATTGCGATTTACCTGGGCATGAATGGCATTAAAGGCTTTTCCATTGATAAGCTACTCTTCGCCATGTCCACCGCAGGCTTCACGGGAAAGCGAAGTCTGTTCGTTTCCCAATGCCCAGCCGGCTTTTGGGAACCTTCAAACGGGCAGCTGCCTTAGGGTTTTAGATCAAAAGAGGAAGCAACCGGATTTAACAAGAAGAAAGGCAACGGTAGAAGCTGGAAAGGCTATGTCGGCAGCAACCCAATTGCAAAATGAGCCAGAGGCAGGCAAAAGTGACACAAAAGAGGCAGGCATTGTTGCTGCTTATGGTGAAATTCCGACTTCCTCTGATGCCACTGAGTTGCCCGCTTCTCGTGGCAAGCTTCAAAATGTGAAAGAGCTTCCTGTTCGAATGCTGGAACAAATGAATAAAAAAGAGGTGAAGCTGTTCTATAGCAACGAGTTTAAAGATTTGGCCGAGCAGATTGAAGCACAAACCGACTCTGTTGAACTTAAAACTATTCAATGGGGGTATGTGATTTGTTTGTTTTGTCATGTTTCTCCTTGGAGGAAGGAGTATACGATTGCCTGTGACATTTTGGACGCTTTAGGCTTTATTTATGATTCAAGTTAGTTGATACACTGAGCATATTGATACCAAAATTTGTAGTCTAGCATATAATAAAAGAAGCCCAGAAATCATGGCTATATATTAAACGTAAGGGGATAAGGTTTTTACAAAGATCATTAAGTTCATAAAATTTATAGAAAATCTATACAAGGTTTTTAGTGATTGTATTGCAGGACGTTTGAAGATGGCTTTCCAAACCTTTTTGTGCCCAATGCTCACAGTATTCGTGGATGTCACGTTGCTTTCCTAGCATCTTTCAGTTCCCCTGGAGTCATATTCGAGCAGCTTTCAATTATATATGCATTGCCGCGTATGTTCATTGCCTCGTTTACCTTAGTCCTGCCATTCTTTCCAACTGGAACCGTGGAGCGGATGGAAGATGAAGGAGATGTTGCTACCGCTTTCACATTGGCACGCATTCTTTCCAATATACCAATATCTAGAGGAGGCCCTACAAGTCTTGTTATTTTTGACATTCATGCCCTGCAGGTACATGGAATAGCCATCTCCATCACCATGGTAGGCTACTGAAATTTGTCAATTATGATAATTTTGCTGCACCTGTAGGAAAGGTTCTATTTTGGGGACAATGTTCTGCCATGTTTTGAGAGTGGGATTCCATTGCTCAAGCGTCGGTTAGAGCAGCTTCCAGATTGGAAGAATGTGAGTATGCTCAACAAAGAAACTATTAGTTAGAACCAATCGTAAATGAATTTGGAAATACTGGCAATCACCGTTTGCAGATTACCATAGCATTTCCAGATGAAGGAGCATGGAAAAGATTTCATATGCAGCTGCAACATTTCCCTATGGTAACTATTTATAGGTTCATGACTTCCTATATCATTACTGTGCTTATCTATTCAAGTAATATAATAATTTCTACCTTCTGTGTGGAGAAGAATATTTAAATCATGCCTTTTCGATGTCAATATTCAGAAAAGGCTTTGCTATGTCAATATTCAGAAGACAGCAATTATTGATGGATTTGTTGGGGGATCTATGATTTGGCAAAATCTATATTGAAAAGCTCTAAACGATTTTGATCATCAGGTAATATGCACAAAAGTACGAGATGGTGATAAAAGGATTGTAAGGCTTAAAGAGGGAGAAGCTACTGGAAGACATGTGGTTATTGTGGATGACTTGGTGCGTTCTGGTGGAACGCTAATAGAATGCCAGGTGCATATGTGTTTTTACTTTGAATGCTGTTCTCTCTTGAATGCTACAATATTATATCTGAATGAACTTCGTGTTATTCAGAAAGTTCTTGCAGCACATGGTGCTTTGAAAGTTAGCGCTTATGCAACGCATGGTGTTTTCCCAGAAAGAACGTGGGAGCATTTCGTAGATGGAAGTGGTAATATTTATTATGGGCTCGAAATTGATAATTCTTTTGCATTGGTTGATATTCGCTTGTTCTTTCGCAGAAAAATGTGAAGTCAAATTTGACCATTTTTGGATCACTGATTCTTGTGCCTCGACTGCAAAAGAAGTTCATGGAAAAAGACCGTTTGAAGTTTTGAGTCTTGCTAGAGATATTGCTCTTGCACTTCAGATATGATGGGCTTTGCAAATGTACATGAATGCTTCATTTGAAGTTGCAAGTTTTGGGGTTCTGTTGATCATGGTTCTGTTGGTCATGGAAACTTTATCCCAAGACTTGCTATCACCTCAAACCTTCTAGCAAAAACAGAATGGAAAACTCTTAAATAGCCCAGCAGAAAAGATAAGGTTGATATATTAAGTGGATCCTCAATCCTCTGATGTCTTAGGACCGCAACTTAAACCATTGTTTACTACTGTTGATACAGAAATTTACTTCAATTTGAAATTTGGCTCGCATGTATAAACCCTTCAATTCTATACTCGAAAATATATTATTGTCATTGGCAGCCATCGACAAACAGAAAACTCTGATTGTCAGCTATTCACAATGTTTGAAATGCTTAAATCTTCAGAGCAATATGGTGCTTTATAACAGGAACAACAGCGTAGGGAGAACTTAACTGAGGGAGATGTCCTTCAGTAGGAAGGATTTCAACTACATTTTTTCCGCCCAAATGCCTTGCTAAATATTCAGAAACGAAAACTGGAACAGCAAGGTCTTTTTCGCTCTGTATTATATGACATGCAACGGTAACTTCAGGAAGAATATCACGTAGATCACTTTGGAAAATTGTCATGGCTACATGTAAAGCAATATCTGGTCGGATATTGAAAAATGTTCTACTGAACTCTTGCACAGCTGCAGAATCCATATCATCTCCAACAGCTAATGGAGCAAATCCTGATACCCAAGCTTTATAATTTGATTGCATTGCCTCAAACAACTGATTAAGATCCGTTTGCTCGAAGCCCCCAAAATAATCTTCATCATTAATGTAACTACGATGCAGATCAGTATTAAATGTTATTATTATATAATGGAATTGAAAGTAAAACGTAGGAAACATATGTTTCTTACCAAGGAGAAGCTGATAGTAATACCAGTTTAGAGAAGAACTCAGGTCTCTCAAGTGATGCTAAGCAACCAACCATGCCAGAAACAGAGTGGCCAACAAATATGCATGAGTGTATTTGAAGTTCTTCTAATAGAGCAATCAGATCGTCAGCATATGCATCTAGTGTGGAATATCTAGAAAAACTATAATATTCAGCATTTGTTGTTCCGGCTCCCATGAGGTCAAACAGCACAATTCGATAATCATCTACCAAGTGTGGCACGATATGCTTCCACACTGACTGATCTGTGCCAAAACCATGACTCATAACCACAATTTGCTCTCCTTTTCCAAGTATTGACACATTATGTGCTTGAAGTCGCGACATCTTTCTGAAGAAAGTACCTGATACCATGAATGATGTACTTAATCAACAACTCAAACCAGGCTTAGATAATCATTCACCTGTTTTAGACACTATCTTTTCTTGTTTTATCCTATAATCTCATTGCAATGGTGCAACACTAAGCTTTTAACCGAATTTGAATACACGTTCAAAGCTTTTTCTTGGCAGTCTTACTATTTTGTCCGATCAGACGTCCAGATGCAATGGATGCAAGAATTAATACAATCTACACCAGTTAGAATTTCTAAACAGATTTTGAAATTGAACGATTATTGAGATAACTTGAGAAAACTTAGAGTATTGATTCAAAAAAGGGAATTGACTAAGAATGGTGCAAAGACAAGGAGAACCAAATTATAGACTTACAGCAGAGAAGGAAAGGTAATCCTACTGATCAGCCTCATAGGTCGCAATAGGTGTAGCCATAGCAAGGGCGAAGATTAAGTCCGATACGCACAGCATTGAAAGAAATCCATTCAACCCATCAGAATCCAGACAAGATGAACCCGGAATAAAAAAGAATGTGCCACTCGGCAGTCCCTGAGCGGATCTTGTAGACCTGCCTCGACGTGGATTAACTACAACCTCACTTGTGACTTCCTGCCAAATGCATATAACGTTAAGAGGAGACCAATGTTATCTTTGTCATGGCGAACATGTGTGGGCAAATAGACTTTAAATGCTACTTGGGGGGCCAATCTAATCCAACTTTTTACTATGGACAAACCATTGCATTAAATGTAGTAGATATTTAGGCTCAGCGTCATTGCCAGCAAAGCTTCAACATAATTTAGGGATAGAAAAAAAGAAGGAGATAGGGCAAAAAGGCACAACTTGGCCCTATATGATTAGCAAAGTCTTGCTTAAAAATACAAGAATTTATCGTGGCGGCCAAGGCATACATCCACCATCATGTGTAATGCTTGGAGGGGAATTATTAAATTAAATTAAATTAAATTAAATTCACGCCGTGAGACCCTCAGGTCCATGGGCGAAACAATACAATCAAAGCGTTTTTTAGGCAAATTGTGCCTCCAATTCCTCTGCTATCTGATAGAGCTCAAATAACTCCTTCCTGGACTTCCAATAATCATAAAGATATGACCCAAGGGTACTGGAAGGCATATCTAAAAGAGCTGAAAAGGATCGAGCGACAATGTTATGAATATCTCTGACGTCTTCAAAAGCCGAACACACAAGCAAAGCATGATGCTCATCTTCCACCAGTGCCTCTTTGCAACAGCGACAGAAACGCAATTCTCTAGGATTTCCTTCTTCACGTCCAATCTCAATCTCCAATCTATGTGAACTAAGGCGTAGCTGAGCAATTATCTGTCTTTTCTTTCGACTGGGTTCTTGAAGGTATGATTGCTCCTCGTACATCACCATAGTATTAACACACCCCCT
The DNA here is from genome assembly GCA_021234155.1 of Isoetes taiwanensis. Lineage (NCBI taxonomy): Eukaryota > Viridiplantae > Streptophyta > Lycopodiopsida > Isoetales > Isoetaceae > Isoetes > Isoetes taiwanensis. The sequence continues at coordinate 614,463 of JAJEKV010000036.1, read as the reverse complement.
ATAAAATTCTCGCTTCACCCCTAGTTCGCCTATTGGCCACATCTTTTGAAGTGCTTTTTCAGTTACTAAAGCTCTTATCCCAATCTCAGTAACCGGAAGATCGTCTATCCGAATCCCCCATTTGTCAGCCCAACTCCAAAGTTGCTTATACCAGCCATCATGAGATTGTTCACGCGACTCATATAAAGCTTGAGCTGGCAGCCGCAACTCATTCATGTTGCTCACACGCAAGAAATAAGAGAGTGTCTGAGCCAAAGCTTCCACCTCCAAGGGAAACATACCTGTTTCAGCGAGCAACATTTCATAAGGTGTTTGGGGCTTAGAGCCTAATTCTTCCAAAAGAAATCTTTTTTGTACTTGTTCAATCTCTTTCCACATTTTTTGTGCCAATCCTGGTGCCCAAGCTGGGCAGCCATACAACACCACTGTCTGCACCATGACTTTAAACATCAGTTTACGAAGTGCCCATTGAGTAATATGGGTTTGCCTCCATATACTATATATAAAGCCCTCAATCCTCCTGAAACCCGTTTGCCTACCCCAGCATTCCAATGATAATCATTAGTAAACTCAATGCCGAGATATTTGTACTGTTTAACCTGCTCCAATATCTCCCCACCAAAGACCATCTCAACTGAAGCACGGGATCCAATGACCATAACTTTTGTCTTTTGCTTATTGACAGCCATCCCTGTGTCTTGGCAGAATGCCTCGAGTTTGCCAAAGCAGCTTTTGCAACCCATCCGCCGTTCTAACCACCAAAACAACATCGTCTGCATAAAGTAGAAGCTGCAACAAATAGCGACCCACCTGAACCCCCACACCTTCAGTTGCCAACCAAGATTCAAGCCTGTCAATAAAAAGCCCGAATAACGTGGGCGAAAGTGGGCATCTTTGCTTTACTCCAATATTACTGTCAACTTTATCTGGTCCATCCATGGGGAATGAGAGCTCAACCAGCACACTCTCATACAATCTCGCCATCGCTTTTGGATAGCTAGCGGTACTTCCGAAATGAGCCATTCTATCTCCCAACTTCCTCAAGGAGGCACTCGATCGAATGCCTTTCGCGAAGTCCACAAAGCAACGAGAATATGGCCTTTCCAAAGACCTTTGGCTCCTTCCGCAATAACTCTTAGTGTAACAAGATGATCTATTGTATTATGATCCTTTCGAAACCAAATTTTGTCCCAAGGCACGGACCCTTTGTATATCAGCCCATGTAGACAATTTGCTCTAGAATTGAGCCAAACAAATTTTAGCCATCACACCGCTAACCATTATAGTGTGGTAATTATAGACACAGTTGCTATCTCTCCTGCTTTTAAGACTGTCACAATCCTGCAGCAAGTGAAAGATTGAACAACTCAGCTATTTTAGCATATGCCGCCTTACCTCCCCATTTAAGCAATTCAAGAGCCAACCCTTCAAATCTCTAGCCTTACCATTTGCCATCTTTGCTAAAGCAAAGCACCACCGCACATCCGAAGGTGTAAAGATGGTTTTGGGACTTCATCTTCAATTACTTTCATGTTTTCAGCTCCTTCTCATTGTACAAATCGGTGACATAAGAAAGTCATGTTTATTAAAATTACCTGAGCTGGTGCGGGGAGATTTCATTTTGCCCCAAAATGCTTTCGAATCATAATGCAAATCATGCATTAATTGCTCCTCGCCACCTCTTGAGCCATCCAAATTTTGCCTTGTGTTTTGCGAACTTTTTGAAGCTACGTTTAGCTACAGATTTTGGTAGTGTCTGGTAGTATAGCTTTTCGAACATCTGCACAAGACGGCATCCCACCAAGATTGGTGCTTACGACGCCCCCCTCTAGATCTACCAAACACTCGCGAGGCGACCTCTGTCAATGTATTCATAAAAAGCTTGTTTTTAGCAGTGATATCTCCTGACCAATCTATTGCATGCAGTGCCGCAGCGAGCTCAGCTTCATAAACTGTAGCCTTCTCTCTAGAAAGTTTAAATCTTCCCCCAGGATACTTGGGCTTGTCAGAATCTTTACATGAACACAAATCAAATCGCAAGGCTGCATGATCAGATTCTGGTTCATCTACAATATGAAAATTTGCAATTAAATGCTGGGCGGCCGGATCTCCCACAAGATATGAATATACGGACCTTGCCTAGGGTACATTCTTTGTAGTATGACGTTGCTTAAAACTTTGGAAACCTTCTAGTATCTGATTGACCAATATTCTCATAAGAGATATACTGTGACGCTCCCTGAATCCATACGATGATTTCACCGTACAAATACGGGAAATTCCCCTCCCACGGTGACTACATCACCATGGAAAGGCCCTCCGTCTAACTCGGACCACTTGGGATGGCCAAGTGTCCGGGTGAAGGACACAGAGCTGTCATTCGTCCCACGCCTTCTATGGGAATCCTATATAGCGAAAGCGTACATGCATGTTAGGACCTAGCGACCATACATAAAATAATATAGCACCACGAAGGGTGGTCCATCCATCTTCCGAATAAGCGATAATACAATGCCAATATAATATAAGAAATGCACCATAAATAAGGGCTCTACCCCGGGCTCAGACTCTATGGGGTCTACTGACCATCAAGGCCCCCGGATAGCAATAGACGGAGCTATAACATGGCGTTAGCTGGCATAGAACAATGGCTAGGGTCTATCCGTCCCTCCTGTGCACACTTTGCAGACATGCTGAAACCTGCTATGGTGTGATTGTAGCCTTCCGGAGACGCAATCTCATGGATTCACCCTATGAGACTACTCTAGGTTATATTTCCCCGGTCCGATGAGGCAGGTTAGGGAGGTGTCCCCTCCCTGGGCACAATGGATCACTAGGTGTGCTAGAGAATACGTGCCACCTTGGCGCACACGCATCCGTGTCCTACTTAAACCCCCCAAAATCTATGGGCCTCGTCGCACCCATCGAGTTGGGGCCGTCCTTTCCGGATTTGCCCTGCGACCCAGGAGGTGTCAGACCCATACCCGGCCATCCACGATGACCGACTATAAGTCTAGCACACTGTAGGGCCCTAGTAGCCGTGCTTAGCAAGGCTCCTCCCCGCTTCACCATGGTACCCATTGTCTGGTGCTTAATCACATCATAGACAGTCAGGTGGGCTTTTGTGCACAGGTTGCATTTACTGGGTTTTAAGGGTTCTAAATAGGAACATCTCTACTTCTAGATGGCCTTCAGGTCTCTCTACTCCCCATTAATCCCCACAACACAAGAGGAATGGAAAGAAACTATCACAATACATACATACATCCATATCTTTAAATAGAATATGAAATAGAGATTAATCATCCATCTAAACAACCAAGGGTTAATCTCTATCAAGAATCTCAATCTACCGAAGCCTACTAACTAGTATCTGAGCTAGATCTCCCATCTCTTAGGTTCTCCATGCTCTGCTGGTTGAATAGGCTCCTCCTCCTTCTCCAATTGCCCCCAAATCGAATAGGGCAAACTGGTGTGGAAGCCCCAATTTGGGTGACCCAAAGTTAGCAGGTCTGCCTTGCCCAATCGATTTGGGCTGGATGACAATTCTAGATTAGTTATCATTAACTAATTTAATATTTTAGCCTTTTTAATATTAGGTTAAGCCCTAAATTCGAATTAGAGTTTAGGGTTAGGTTTCCACCTTAATAATTAATAAGTTAACATAGCTAACCAACTTATGAATAATTAATGCACCATTAATTATTCCTAGTGACGTGTCATATATATATATATACCTAAAAAGGCACATAAATACGTGGAATGTCACATTCTCCCCTTTTTAAAAATGATGCTGTCCTCAGCATCTAGACAAGTCTATAAGAAATACGGGTTACGCAGTAGCAACACATCGCATATTACAAGGAAAAGTCTCCCCTCTTAAAGAGGGCAACACAGGACCGAAGGGTACGGGATAGTTTGAGAATTCACACAACTTGGAAAAGATTAGCAAAATGCCTAACAAATTGCTAAAAGGTGGTAGAAAATCCAATGCAAAGTTCATATGAAATCTAACATTGTGATGCATGGGAAGCTCAAAATATATTAGAATAAATCCAATATGGATCGCAGATATGAGTCCGTAGAATTAGGGGAATGAAATAATTCTCAGACCATCAGAAGAAGTCGGTGATGAGATTATAAGTTGCACAGAGATTATCATCTTCAAGGTGATCAAAGATGGAAATGACGTGTAATGTGCAATTTATAAATCTGAGAGGATTCATGAACATTAGCATCTGTTCATAAAAATAGTTTAGTAAGCAAGTGCCATCTCACAGTGTGAATTAATCATGACATGTGGAAAAGCAATCGATTTGGTGATATAGAAGCTGATACAACTCCATAGAGAATGGTGACGGCAGTCATACGTCTGCTCCTAGGAAGACGAGCTAGCTAAAGTTTGACTAGAGGGTGATGAATAAGCGGAATATTAAATATCCCATAAGTACATAGGGAATGTGAAGACGACATTGTTATAAGAAGGAAAACTATTTTATAATCCATGACTAGCTAAGTGACCCTGTTTATCAAGGATAGTCACGTGGAATATATATGAGAGCTCAGGTAGAAGTGCTAAACATTGGAAATAATCAGTGGTAAGGTATTCTTATTTTGGATCCATACCCGAGAATTGCTAGCACTGGAAGCTAAGCGACCCAGAAAGGTATACTTAATAATGACGAGGATTGATGTGTCATGTGGCATATATATTGGCATTCAACGTAAAAGGATATTGGATATAGCACCATGTAGTTGAGGGAGAAGTGATGTATGATTATCTGCCATAGAACATGTTAGAGTGGAAACTAGATTATAAATATGCAGCTTATGAAAGGGAGATCATTTTAGAAGTGTAGTTTTCGATAATGATTATGAAGGTATAGCATGTTTACGCTATAGAAGCTAGAAGATTAATGGCGTATAATAATGCATATCCATAAACTACAGATTATAAAATTATGCATTACATTTCGTAAGAAGAAGAAGAAGAAGAGATTTTAATGTCACGCCACAAGGCAGGGAGGCTGACGTTCATAAGGCATGCAATATAGATGCAAGGGTATGCATGAGTAAGACGAGAACGTAGCCACGTGGATATGCTTAATGATGTTGTTCAAATGCATGGCCATCATGCATGGTATAAGTTAAGGAAATGGACGCATCATGTCTCCCTTGGGAGCAAAGGGGCGCCGACTAGAAGACTGGATAATAGTGTGAAACGTAGTTTCCATACAATGTCAAGAGAATCGAGGTCAAACTGAGCGAAGGCAAGAATACACGTTCTATAAGACTGTTAGAATGGGAAATGACAATTGCTAGCATATGGCACAATCGTCTGCAAGCATGAAGTAAGGTGTGCTGGAGCTTTGGTGAACAATATGATTATCGGAAGCTGACCTCCAATGAATGATGCATTAGGGAGGCAAACAATATACCCATACGACAATGGTCATCCAAGGGAGAGCGTGAAAGTTGTTGTGAACAACATTTCAAATATAGGGATTTGAAGGGATACTTTGAATAACCCAAAGTGTGAAATATGAACAAGGTAGGTGCCGAATGAACATCTCACCAAAGAGAATGTGCTCTAGACTTGGTACTATGTGTGTATCTCGAAGAGTAGCTCCTCGTTCTATATGCGTACGAGGACCATTTAATGGTAAAGCATAACAACAAAAAGAAAGGGTGTAAGAGAACTTTTGGTTCACAGTCCGTACGAATACGAAAATAATGAAGATAAGAGTTCCTATAGTAGATGTTAAACATGTCCGCTAGGAACTTAGGGTGGCATCTCTCATTGTAGAATTTGTGACTAGAGCTTGAGGATCAAATCCAACTAGGCTTAGAGAGTCTAAAAAGTGTGGTGTCACTTATATGGTACAAGATGACGAGTTGAGAAAATATGTTTGCGGCAACAAGAAGTTGAATTTTTGGTGGATAATATCATCCACTATATTGTTATACGGGAGCGGATTATAATTACATGAGACGAGAAGACTATACATGGAAAAAACACATGTATTAGAGTTGTAGGTAGTGACGATTGTACAATACGGCTGGCAAGCATGATCATAGCTATGTGGCTATGTCAAACAATCACATATGGCTCTAGAGTTAGGAATGATACACGTGTGACTAGATCGCATAAGGACAAGGTGGTGGTCATGAATGTTTAAAAGATTAAGTAGTATGAGATACTACATTAGTATTGAGATTAATGACGTCAATTGTGACATTCAGATTTATGCCAAAATATTGGATGAGGTATGATCTACTTCATTTAAGTTAGCCCAATTGTTTGGAGTTGACTATCTCTGATAGATACAACGTACTAAGGATCATGAAAAGAGTTTAAGTAAGGGAAATAGCCATAGTAAGTCTAGCATATATGCAACGTTACATTCAAAAACATCCCGAGGATGGTTGGAATAGAATTGAAATAACAGATAATGGGAATTTGACTCTATTCAAGGGTTGTAAATACTGATGAATTAAACCAGCATTATAAGCTGAGAGTATCTATTGGGTTTTGGGAATAACAAGATGTATAAAATATCACGCCCAAGAAGAGAAGGACGGTGATTTTGCCGATTATATCTTTAGGGATAACCGATAAGAGGGCAATACATAGCAATTCCAAGTCCCAATAAGAATCAAGACGAGGTGTATAGAGTAGAAGGGGTGAGATTATATAGACCAACAGTTCATATATTCTAAGAGTTACCCTACTCACGTGGAGCAATTCTAGACCTCGAAGTAGAGGCTGGAGGATCCCTGGGTTTGAATAGAACAATAGTACAATTCCAGGATGGGTAGCAAATAGCAGTTACCTGCTAGTAGCTCGAATGTGTCTTGCATAGACATCGAACACTAGATCTCCCACATGATCCATACTCGGATCAGACAGAGGTGAACCCCATGGGTTACATGGAGGTGTAGTTAGAACATATAGGGCTCGAACATTGATACAAGCCCGGGTAGCAGAAAAATAACTGCTTGGGTTGTATCAGACATAGGTGTTTTAGGAAAACTTACAAAATGCGAGGCAGGCACTTTGATAACTCTAGGAAAGTTACAATTCTTATGAAGGCTCACTGGTTGACTTAAGGCATGATTATGGCTTAGATGAGGATGACGTCATTTGTAATGCCACAACAGCGGCATGACACCATGACAGAAGAATCCAATGAGTAATATTTCTTGGGTGTATGACAAGGTTGAATTATAGCCCCCAACGTGTGGGTTAAAAGACATAAGGGAAAATCTAACGCATAGCTGTAACCTTAGAACATATAATATGGCATATAATAGTGGCTTAGAAGCCGACAAGTGGGTTAAAGAGTATCTAAAGGAGTAAATGGTTGGTGACCCTACGGAATAAGGCTTACAACAAAAGGGTGAATTGTGTACGTTGTATCACGTGTATAATTAATGAGCAATGTTGAAATTAATAATCAACACACTTCAAGGGTCAGAGTAACGAAAATCGATCATGAATGTTAGAAGGCACATTGAAGAAGGAAAGGAATGAAGGATCTCTGTTCAATATATTTAACGAGATGGAAAGGTTATTACCTGCACAACTTTTAGATGAGTGGCATGACTTGAGGGGTGGCCTTTCCTAGCAGGCAAGGATAGATTTCTGGCTTGAAAGGCCGCAAGGGCTGGAAGCTCTTTAAAGGTTTGGTGCATGGCTTAGGGAAGAAGACTTTCAATTCCTAGGACAACATGGTGGATTGATTCACTAAGAACCTTTTTAATAGAACATGCCTCTCTTGAGAGGTCCTTGAGTGGTACTATCCTTTTAGATATTCATATAATCCCTTGGATGATGTAAGTTCATTTATAGAATTTAATGATGCTTAGGCACTAACATAAAGGTTGGAAACAGTTTGCCCCAACTATATCTAGATACCCTAGAAGGAGGTGACTAGTCAGTAATGGTTGGATGCCATTGGACCGTTACGGTAGAATAACTCCGAAGAGGGTAGGCCACCGTCAAATTTGACAAGCATGTGGCGCAAATACATAATCTCGGCCATATAGGCAGTGAAGTTTGGCACAAAATAATGCTAAAGTTTGTACACCAGATAAATTAGAGTAAAGTGTTGACATTGCTGTGGGGGTTTTAACACAAGCACTCACTATGTGTTACAGAGTATGTATCGTGATCTGGGGTAGTGATCCATAAAAGGAACAGGAGCATTGAGAAGAAGTATTAAAGGGTGATAGGATTAAAGAAATCAAAACCTATGGCCAAGGGGGGTGCTGCATGGCAGTCCCTAGTCGGTTGGGCCAAGAGAGATCCGTTCTCTGGGAAGTGAGACGAGTCAAGACTTGGACACTAAAGAAAAATAGCGTTAGCTATGGTTGTCTCTATAAATTTTACTTAACCCCAGTATATAAAGTGAAGTAAGGCATAAGATAAAACACATGAATGTAATATAGATTAAATCATGGCAGGGCCGGAAGAAATTTTTGTTACCAAAGGAAAAAATATATATTTAAAGTTGTAGGTTTTAATTGTTGATAAGTCAACATTATTGCCATCACATAGTACTTTTCAAGGGTGATAGTGGATTAAAATCCAACTTAGGAGTTTCTACCTCGCTCAGAGGAGTTTCCTTACATCGCTCATCGACAATGTTCAATAATATAGTTGGAGGCCACTACAAGAGGATGGGGGGTATAATAATAATAATAATAATAATAATAATAATAATATTTCTGAGCCCTTTGGGGCCTTAAAGGCCATAGAGCCTGATTACAATAGTTCACGTATCCTTAATTTTCAGCAGGAAAGAACGGTGATCATCCACCGTTTTTATGTATAAACATGTGTTTAATGTATCTAACTTAAATAAAGAGCAAAACTTGGGTGCATGGATGCCGAAATTTTCCCTGATACCTCTGTATGCTGGACAACCTGTAAATACATGATCTTCATCTTCTATTGTGTCCGAATCACAAAGTTTGCATGTGCGATTTTCAGCTGGTATTTTTTTCCCATCGACCTGTCTCATATTCTAATCTATGTGAACTCACCCGATACCTGGCAGTTATTTGCTTCAGCCTCTTCGAAATGCCTGCTACTAGGTACCCCTGATCCGCGTAACGCTCCATGGAATTGATTTTCATTCTGTAGTGGACCATCCGGCTCCCCTGTTTCTCCCATAATAGATGGATTGCTTGCTGCTCTAGTATCAACCGGGCTTCATTTTTCTCTTGTGGCCAATTTGTCTCTGTGATGCCCCATCTTGCGGCCCATGCCAGAACCTCGTGATACCAGCCCTGGTTGGCTGAAATTTCCATGGCTTGACAAGGTAATCTTTCATGTGACTGTCTCTTTAGTCTGTTTACATAATTGATAGTGTGGTATAAAGCATCCATTTCCAGGGGATGCCTAGCTCTCCACAGATGTATAATTTCTGAACTGATTCTATCTGCCCCCACAATTTTGCAGATGTACCAGGTCCCCATATAGGTGAGCCGTACAAAACTACTGTTCTGACCAATGTCTTAAACAAAGTCTTTCTGAGCATCCAGTCATTCAGAGATAAACTTGAGCACTTGGCCAGCATTGCATAGAGAGCAGATTTACCTCCTGTGACGCGCCGCTTTATACATTCTTTCCATTTGTAATTGGAGGTGAAATCAATGCCTAAATATTTGAAGTTTTCTACAACCTCGATCACCTGGCCTTGATAGACAAAATCCGGTCTGTCTCTGGTCCCGAAAACCATGATTTTGGTCCTTGCAACATTTACTTTCATCTTTTTGGCCTGGCAGAATTCTTCCAGTTCATTCAAATGCTTTTGTAAAACAGATTTCTTATTTGCAAGCATCACTATGTCGTCTGCGTATAATAGCAGTTGAACTAGGTAGATGCCTAACTGTGTGCCATATAGTGATTTGGAACGCAGCCAATCATCCAGTTCATCTATGAACAGCCCGAACAAAGTGGGCGACAAGGGACAGCCTTGGCGGACGCCTACATTGTTTCTGATCATTGCATTGAGGTCACCAGTACTTCCTCATACAATTGAGAGATTGCTCCCTTGAGCTCATCGGGAACTTTTAACTGCACCATCCTCTTGCCTAGTTCCTTTCTTGAGACATTATCGAATGCTTTGGAAAAGTCCACGAATGCCACATACAAGGCTGTGTTCGGATTCTTTGCCTTCTCTATCATCACACGGAGGGCTAAAGCATGGTCTAACATATTGTGATCCTTCCGAAAACCCGCCTGATAGTGGGATCTTTTCGCATTTTCCTCTGCCCATGTGCTCAGTTTGCTCTCTAGCAGGGTTCCCAAGAGTTTAGTGAAAGTAGAACCTATTAGGATAGTCCTATAATTCCCTGCTATCTTTTTGTCCCCTGCCTTGTGGATGGGATGCACTCGATTTACCTTCCAGTTGTCTGGGAGTCCACCTTGAAGGCTTTGGTTTAGCAGGCGTGTCAGAACAGATACAGTGATCTGGCCTCCCCATTTGAAAAGTTCGACACAGATCCCTTCTATATCGTGGGCCTTATTATTATCCATGGCTGAAAGTGCATCTTAACATCCGACTCTGTAAATAGAGGTGCATGTGGCGCAGCAAAACACATCCCTTGTGTATCATTGATTTCATAAATACCTTTTACTAAATTTAGCAGGTCACCTGGGTCTAAATTTGGCGCTGAGGGTTTCCCTTGAAGCGCTCTCCAAAAGGTTCTTGGGTAGGCTTTAAATTGTTGGCCCAATTCCCATTGCCTTTTTTTTTTTTTTTTCCAAAATCACGCTTTTTCTCTCTTATTAAGCGTTTGGGGTCAAAGCATGCAGCTGGGGGCCATTTTTGCGCCAGCCAAGCACCCCCTAAGCACCTAATGTTGAAAATTTTATTTATTTTTATCTTTTTTTCTATAACTCCGATGAAGCTGAAATTTTGTATTCCAAGGCGTAATATGAATGCGTTTCAGGAACAAATATCAAAAAAATGAAAGAAAAATATTTTTCAAAAATACAAAGAAAATAGCCCCATAAAGCACCCACTAAGCACCATGTGTCGCTGACACAAAAAAGTGTCCCCCACCTCCATGCATTGACCCTTTGTACCATTTTGGTTTGTGTATGCATCCTGCAGGCAGTAAGTCTCTTGCCTTCTGACATTCTGAGTCCCACCATGCATTGTTCGGTCTCCCTTGTGCAGGTTTTTTAGTGCAACCAAAGGTATGTTTTGCTGCTTGAATCACCAGTTCAGTAAACCGCGTGGCATCTTCCACAAGTTCATGGCTCCAGTAAGCTTGAGCAAGTAATTCCTCTATCTTACTCTTGTATACTTTATGTAACTGATGACTGACCTTTATCCGAGGATGGAAGCTGGAAATTGTGCTTTTTGGTTTACACCATACCTGCAGGTCTACAAATAATGGAGCATGATCTGATTCGAGAAGTTTTTCTCCAATGTAAAAGTCCTGGATGCAGTTATGGTTGCTTGTCAACAGGAAATCTATAACACTGGACCCTGCATGGTTCGAGCATGTATATCCCCCAGATTGAGTGAACAAGCTGGTGCCATTCATGATCTTCATGTTGCAGATTGTGTTCATTTCCAGAAACATCTCCCATGGAGTTTGTGATCAGATCTGCAGAATCCCGTTTGAAAAGGGGCTCATCTACTTCGTCTAACCAAACATCAGTAATGTTTTCATATGTGCAAGCTTGCTGATTGCCTATTCTCGCGTTGAAGTCACCAAGCAACACCACTTCTCCATCTCTCCTATATGCTTGAATTTCTATGCAAAGAACTAGGAATGGATCTGCTTCATTGAATCCCTGATCTTTGTATATGCTAGAACCTGCTGGGGCGAAATAATAGACACACAGGAATATATCCCTTATCTTTAGCCATATGAATTGCTTGTTGTTATCTACTGAGACCAGCTTTATCTCACTGGCTATTGCTTGTATAGTGTCAACCCTTGTGACAAGCCATACGTGCAGTGACAATTTTGTGTTGACTGCTACTATCTTGACACAAAATGCTTGTGTTGTGTCAAATTTGTGTCTAATGCATAGTGTCAAATATCTCGTCCAAGGCAATGACATCCTTTTGTCAACTTTTTATCGCAATTTAAGTGGGTTATTGCAACAACTTTTGAACAATATTATAACTAAGATGCAACAACCTCTTCTTAAGACTTGTAACAAAATGGTATCCTAATTTTTATCTAATATTTCAACTGAATTGTGAGGAGCACTTGTCCAACTTAAGTGGATTGTTTTGCTACAACATTTTTTTAAGGCTTATTAACAGAATGCCATCAAATTTTGTATCTAGTATTTCAACAAAATTGTGTTATTCATATATAAAATATAGTACTGCACCAAGGGATATTACTTGGTATGATCCAAGAATGATTTGGACACCTAATATGATTTGGATACCTAAGAACTAGTTGGATGAAGGGGAATAGTAAATGGTGAGGAGTACTTAGCGATATGGACAACGGAGCAAACCTATTAGGAAGACAAGACTTATCAAATACGAGATACTTGTAATGTACATAACATATATAAGCAAACTCCATGAACATATATAAGCTAAACGATGAATAAATGCATTCACAGAATGCACAAAGATGAAAACAAATGAAACTTCAATCTAGACCGCTCTTGTAGGTTGCATCTCTTACAGCTTGCCCCAAAAGTTCTCTAAGAAGGCCCTAGTAACGGATAGATCCAAAACTGTGAACTGGCTGTGCCAATGGACTCATAACATCAACATTACCCTGGGGACCACGTTTTGTGGGCAAAAGACCATCCATTCTCCAAGTAGTGGTTATAAAGAACGTTGAATCCTCCATTCAGGAACTTATCAACAAAAATGAGTGTTTTTGTGAAACCACCATGGTGACATTGCAAGATGAATGATGAAGTAGCAAAGGTAATTGGCAAACTATATGATGACATGAAAAATGAAAATTAACTAGCCAGTTTTTTGGGTAAGAATCTTTTTTCATGATGACATAGCACTCTCTTGGATCAGGTGGCACATCACGCGGTGACTTGGCATATTTTTAACTTCTAGCCAAAATGGTTAAGCAAGTTTTGAACGATGGACGACAGTGTTGCATCTTGTCATGGCTGTCGGGGCGGCTAAGTGACTATGGCCCTTGTACCTTGCTGTATGTATCCATGCTGTCACCACATGCCATGTGTCCATCCCGGGGGGTTCACCTAGATTGTGGGGTATGAAACATGTGAGTGCACCAAATGGGTTTTTTTATTGCCTCTCTGGTACCGTATACGTAAGAAAAATATAAGTTTTTTATAGTTTGAATGTCGTACGGATACTAGAAGGAGTGTGATGGCGCCAGTGTTCGATTCATATTCATACTGTACGGGTCTGTCATTTTTGGTGAGCTTCTACTGTTGGGGATTCTGTGATAATATGAATAATATATATTATATATGTAAAAAATAATAGAGATATCGTATATGTATGGAAGGGGTTGTCAAGTAAAAGTGTTTTAGGCAAGTACTTATATGATATGGGTAGAATTCTTTTACAAATAATGTAGTCGTATACAAAGGGTTTTTCATATGGAACTGTCGTATACAATGGGTTTTTTGGCAACCTAAGGAACGCACATGACATATATACCTATAATAGAGGTGAACCCCCCGGGGTGTCCATATGCCATTATTCCATCTTCATATGCCTCTACTTGTCCTACACACTCAACATTCTCACTCTAGTTACTTGTCCTTTGCAAAGACTTTATGAGATCTTTATCCTTCAATAATAAACCAAGTAATACTTCTTGAAGTTGTTTATCCAAAATCCCAAAATAATACACACTCTCTCTAGGTTTTGACACATTCAAAGCTTGGAAAGAGAATCCAAAATAAGACTAGTACTTTTACCAAAGAAGGGGGACGTGAAGGATCTTTAGGGAAAACTGCTTTAGTTTTATATTTGGGCATGAAAATAGTACAAACATTTGTATGTTCTTTTCATGATTTCATTTAAAACCATAGGCAACCATAAGAAATAGTTCAGTAGTGCAAGGAAGGAAGGAAGGAAGGTACTTTTATCGTCCACGGAGACCAATCGGCCTATGGGACCCAATACAAAAACGCAGCGAGCGGATTACTGCCCGGATTAAAAAACCCCCGCCCCGAAGGGTTTTCGATCGAAAAACCGTGGCAGCAATCAGCCTGCTGACAAACTGTCCCAACATATACAATGCAGAAACACCCAAATATATACAGTGATGCACCGCACCCGTAGTGCCTAATCAACCGAAAGCAAAGTGGGGGGCAAAGGTGACCTCGCAGTCCAAAGACTCGAATGTAATGCACCCCTGGGGCATGACCGACGGCGGTGTTTCATCAAAGAAATGTAAGGGCAAGTCCGTATTCACTAAGGGAGCCGTGATGTGGCCCCTGGATGTGATCAACGCCGGCAACTCGAAAGTGTGAGACTCATCCTCAATGGCACCCGCTTGACAGCACCGACAGAGCTCGCCCCGGGCGGGCTCCCCAATCCACCCCGCCCGCCTCGATGCGAAGATGGTGGGCACCCCGTGAATGGAGGCAATGAGTCCCGCGCTTTTTCAGGGGCAGCCGGGAACGCCAGGTAGAGTCCAGGCCCCGGCTAACACGGGTTGATGTGCTCCTTGTAATGGGTCGCTTTGACCGGCTTAGAGCGCCGGGTCCCGAGCTTGCCAAGGAAACAAGCCGCCTAGGTACTCCCCAGCCGCACGATCGGCCCGTGGTGCACTGCACGCTGCCTCAGGTTCCCCGCGACGCTCCATCTAGCGAACCAGCGATGTCTCTTACCCTCCAACAGGGCCCTAAGCCCGGCTGGCGGACCCATTGCCCACAGTGTAAGCCCGGTGGGGGCCGAGCATCACCCATAGTAACTACTTTCTGAAAATAGACGATGTGTCTATCAAGGGCTGCCGCCCGGGTTTGCGGCAAGAATCGGTTTTCTGCCCGCGAGTCCGATAGGGGACGAAGGTTTCACCCAAGTGCCCGCCAAAAATGCCTTACTCGCACTGCTCCAAGTCATTCCAGTGTCGCCAAAGAGATGGCCGGGCCCCAAACCTCGACCCGCATGAAATGGACGGGCTTCGACCGATTACCCCGAAATCGGATGTGACCGATGGCCCCAATCATAGAGCTCCTGCACGGTGACTGTTGTTCTCGCATGGCATAAAGCGCTTTCGGCCTAACATGTCACCCATAGCGGATAGACGCCTCCAAGCGGAGCGAGGAGGGAACTCCACCCCTAGGTACTTGTAGGTGGGCGTGGCGTCCACGTGCCGCCCCCATATGTGAGTGCAGGAGGCATGGGGTGACGTGAAGAGGATATGAGAACCACCCCGGTCTTGGCCGATTGACGCATTATGTCCAGAGCCCGACAAAATGTGTCTAGGGCATCCAAGTGAGACCGCATAGCCTCGGGTGTGGGCCGCCAGCCAACATCGCCCGCATAGATGAGTCGGGCGGATGACCTAGTGCAAAAAGTCGTATGCCATCCCCCCATGCTCGCATGGCCGGGCTCTAATCGATCAATGTAGAGGCCAAAAAGTGTTGGCGAGGGGGCAACCCTCGCCGACCCCCGATACTACCGGTGAATGCTTGGCCCGCCGGTACGCATCCCGCCAAAACAACTCTCATACAACCAGTGATATGGCATTTCCGCATGTGCAAATGGAGCCCCAGTTGACGCAGCTCCTAGCCTACGCCTTTCCCGGGAATCAGATCAAAAGCCTTCAAAGAAGTCCACAAAGCAAAGAATACAAGTCCTCGCCGATGATTCCGGGCCGTCTTCAATCAAGGCCCGGTGTAAAGATATGGTCAATCGTTGAGTGGCGGGGTCTAAAGCCCGCCAGGTGAGGGCCCGCACATCCGCGGCCCTCCGGCCGGGTCAACTGCCGCTCGAAATGCTAGCCAACAGTTTGGCAAATACCGAACCGACCATGATCGTCCGTAATTGGCGGACGGTGTGGGTCGCCCACTTTTAGAATGGGAACAACCCCTCTTGTGGTCCATTGTCTGGGAGACCTTCCCCGCAATGCTCAAGGAACGTGGTAGTGAGGACCGGCACAAGCCGGCTCGCCCTGCCCATTTGAGTAACTCAGGCACGCATACCATCGAGGCCAGTTGCCTTCCCATTAGCCAGGCCGTTGTGCCCCTCCTCAACATCCTCCTCCACAAGAACCAATGGGAGCCATCCCTGGGGGTATGGGCGTACGTCCCCCATAGCGTCATAGAGCTGCCGCAGTACCGCTCCCCCCCTTTGCCGGTGTAATGTCCCCTAGAGGCTGGGCTGGGCCTTCAAGCACTCTGCGCCAAAAGGTTCGAGGATGAGTGTCCAAAGAGGTAGACATCTCCCCGATGCACGGCAAGGTACCGCGCCTTTGTCTCCCTTCCCGGATGGGCCAGACTATGTGGTGGCCTCGCAAGCGTACCCGGATCGAATGTGGCCGGCTGGGCCCGCATCAAACCATCGGCATCTGCGAATGTTGCCGACCCCGGTGGCGGCGCGGGCCCGCCAAAGCACTCCGCCCCGCCGCATCCCGTAATAGCGAAGTCACCGGTCTGTCTGCTTTGCTCTAGTGTGGAGGTCCGCAGAATTACCGGGCAGTCTCAACTGAGGGACGGTGAGGGGCTGGCATAGTGGGGGTTCTCGGCGCTTGCCAAACCAGGTCCAAATAAAGTGGGAGGTGATCTGAGAGTCGACCTCCTCATCCCGGCAATCTGTGCCCACCCTAAACGACCGATGAGATGCATATCTTGGCGCAAGTAATGAGCACATAGTCCACCACACCGGACCCTCCCCGATTGTCCTGCTCGCATGTGCACTTTTGCGAATCGGACCAATCGCGGACAGCCATTGCAGATTATCAAGTCAAAAATACCACATAGCAGAGCAAATCGTCACAAAAGCGTGTGACTGGCCGCCATCCGATCCTCGTGGGCCGTTGCTTCAAGGGGGCGAAGCCGCAGGACATCGTCGGCCGAGGGGGTCAAGTCGCATGGGCTGCTCTACTACTCCTGTCCGCATTGAAATCTCCAAGAAGGACGACCCTACCCAATTGCTGGTGTTGCAGTATGTCATCATATAGATCGACATAAGGGTCCATCCTATCCGCATCGGGGGTGGCTGCGATAGAAGGTGCTCTCTCGCGTGAGGAAAATAAACAAAGCGCCGAAAAAGAGGGTTGCCACCGGTATTATGCACACGAACCCACAAGTACCGGTTGTGTCTGTCGCTTCCTCGAGGGTAAACCGGTCGTGCCAAGGTTGTCCGGTAGTAGCAAGCCACTCCACCATGACCCCTCTCTCCGTATGTATTGAAGACCCGTAAAATGTTGGTAACCTGGCATAACGTAGCCTCGCTCAAAGATGCTCCCATGTCTCCAAGGAGTTCTCGATCGCCCCTTCGCCAAGGGAAGCCTCGACAATTCCATGAGACCACCCGGAGGCACAATTCCTATTTGTTAGCAGGGGATGGTATCTTGCGCAGCCCTCCGAAGTCGCAGGGGGGGGACGGGAAGCGAGGCCGAAAGTGAGAAGTAGATGGAGGGAGGCAAAGATGTGGTCGAGAGGGCACGGGCCGCGGAGGGAGCAGGAGTAGGAGCAGGAGAAGGGGGGCCGGTGGGGAAGCGTATAGGCCACGGCGGTACCAGCGTTGGGGCTGCGGGTCTCCGCAGCCAGCAGTGTGTCGCCGAAAAATGTGCATCCCGCCGAACCAATCCTGCGGCACTCCCTGGGCGAATGCCTCCCTCCCGACAAGCTCCCCGCCTGTGGTGCCTCCCCGCTGCACGGGTGTGAGGTCCCGTCCACGCATGTGGATGTCCTCTTCAAAGATCCGGCCTCGGGCGCAAAGATGGCATCACGCACTGCATCCGCAACCGCGAATATGACAATGCGGCCACGCACTCGGGCCGAGCCCCATGACGGCTGCTCGAGAAATGTGAACTCGCCTCGGAATGTCATCCCCGATCGAGAATGTGTGTTCGATGTTGTGGGCGAGACTCTCCCCGCTGTTCGCATGCCTCAACTACCGATTGTGGCCCTCCCGCCAAGGCCCCGGAGTTCTCGCGGCCACCGGGTCAAAGGTGGGCGAGGCCGGGTCCCCGGCCGGGGGGTGGTGGTGGTGGCTGGGATGGCGTGGAGTGGCTGGAGTGCGGGGGGAGCAAGCGCGGGGCCCGCTGCCGGGCGTGGAGGCCGGGTGGCGGGTAGCGGCCTCGAAGCCGCCTCGCCCCGCCCCGGAAGTCGGAGCACAGCCTGCAGGGCCTCGCCGCCGCCACTATCTCCCTGCCGACCGGCCGCACCGACTATGAACCTCGGCAAATGGCCAACAAAACTGACTACTCCATACATGGTTACAATGGCTGGGTATTCCAAGACGCGTGCATAAGCGCTTCATCCTCGAAACTTGTGGCAGAACAAATGAATGCCAACAATCCTCAAACTAAAATAAAATAAAATTGACAAGTATGCCATAATGTTTGTTTATACATTTTATTTTTTATCATATATTATTTTATTGGTAGCCGGTACCGTAGTCGGGACACCAGCACGGAGCAGGCCACGTTAGTGACCTACCACTCTCTTAACATTTCTAACATGTACAGATGCAATGGTATACTAGGCATAAAGTTTCAGTCAATACCATCGGCGCATGCCTTAAGAGGCTTTGCCCTCTGGAATAAATCTGCTTTCGGCTTTCTAAGGAACCATACCAAGAGGATTGCTCCGCTATAATCTCACGGAGGTATGATCCCAATAAGCCCACCTGGAGGCCATGTTCGATAGCTCATGCAAAGGGCTAGTGGGGCACAATTAATTGAACATACCGTGTGCTTTCGGATATGATGGACCACGAAAATTTATTTGTGTTTGTTTAATGCTGGCCGTCAGATCAAGGATAAATCAAGAGCTTAGATTTCGATCCTGGTCTTCCTTTCTGATTGGTCGGATTTTTTTGCGATTATTCTTGGCACCTCGGATTTGAGCATTTCTTCTGCTCAAATCTTCTTCTTCTTTCCCGTCTCTTCTTTTTGGCGGTATTCTTGGCGCCTCGGATTTGAGTGCCTCTTCTACTCAAACCTTCTTCTTCTTTCCTTTCTCTGGTAGCAGGGCATGCCAAAAATATTGGCGTGTAGAAACTTTTTTCTGCCCTTTCTGTTGGACATGTTTTTCTCTGGCCTGGATAGAGATTTATGAGTTCAAATGGGTCTTCTGAGCACCGAAGCATCGTAAAATTCGAAGAATCATCAGATCTGAGTGCTCAGGCCTTTAATATGTTGGGTTTGGTCATTTTTTCTAATCCGTGGTTTGCAGCTTGTCATTGAATCCGTGATCTTCGCTTAGTTTTTCGCCTGCAAGATGAGGCCTTCCTAGGTTTTTTTTATTCTATTTCTAGCAACGGAGCTTCTGCAACATGAAATACGATTTATGTCTTTGATTCAAAACTTCTAAAGAGTGGCAATCAGTTTCTATAGTTATTTTCATTTGACAACCAGCATGAAACGTGCCAAGCTATGGATCTGGCTATGCTTTTTCAAGGTGAGGCTGCTGAAGCAAGTTATGGCCATGGCTGTGGTTTTCGGCAAGGTTAGGTATGGTCGTGGAAACAAAGATTTCCACCATATTGAACAGAGAATCTATAGAAGAGAAAATCACTCTATTGGACACGATGCACACAAAGAAGGTATTAATGCACAAAACCTGTTCTGTCTTTCATACATTCAAAATTCAACTTCAAGTGCTTTTTTGCAGAGTCTTACCAGCATCAAGAGATTATCTGAAGCTAAAGTAGATGAAATATGGCACTACCAGATCGCCAGACAGCCATTTCTTGGTTTCAAATTTCATTTGCTTCTGCCTACACACGATTGCACTTCTACGAGGACTAATTTTTGTACTTTCAGAGGTCATTGGCACATTTGAAATGTATTATGAGAAGCATGAACGCAATCTTCAATTCCTTTGTTGTATTCCAATTCTTATAGATAATAATGAAATTGGTTATTTTGTTTTCAACTACTAAAGATGTTTTTAATTTCCCATTTTTTAAATTTTATTGTTACATTTCTACAACAATGTGTAGTACGTTGCAATTAGTTTGTATGGGTATTTTCTTGACAATATTTTGGTGCTAGATTGTCATTATCTTGAGAATGTTGCTTGTTAATTCTTCACAAAGCTTTCTTGCTAAGTTGATACTATTACACAACTGGTCCTTGTAAGTATACCTTGGTGTAATTTTGACACAATATGTAATTCAAAGCTTGTCAGCATGTGTCCGGACGCCGCTTTTGATACCCACCAGCATATACTTTGCCCTACACTCCGCATCAAACCATCGGTTCTGCTGGAATGTTCTTGACCACGAGTGGGCGGCGGTGCACCAAAGCACTGTCCGCCGCATCCCATAATAGCGAAGTCACCGGTCCGTGCATCTCTTTGCTCTAGTGTGGAGGTCCCTCCCAGAATTGCGGGAGGGCGTCCCATGAGCACCTCGGCATAGTCCTCTGCCGCTCATAATCTAGTCTCAACCGAGGACGGTGAGGGGTCTGGCATAGTGGGGGTTCTCGGCGGCTTGCCAAACCAGGTCCAAATAAAGTGGGAGGTGATCTCGAGTCGACCTCCTCATCCCGGCCGCCTGTGCCCACCCACAAACGCATCGATGAGATGCATATCTTGCGCAAGTACGGTGAGAGCACATAGTCCACTACACCGACCCTCCCCACGATTGTCCTCGTCACGCATGTGCACTTGCGAGAATCGGGCCACCGCGGATGTGCCATTGCAGATTATCAAGTCAAAAATACCACATAGCAGAGCAACTGTCACCAAAGCGTGTGACTGGGCTCGTCATCCGATCCTCGTGGGCGGTGTTGTTTCAAGGGCGTAGCGCAGGACATCGTCGCCGAGGGGATCAAGTCGCATGGGCTGCTCTACTCCCCGTCCGCATTGAAATCTCCAAGAAGGACGACCCTACCCAATTGCTTTGTGCTGCCAGTATGTCATCATATAGATCGACATAAGGGTCCATCCTATCCGCATCGGGGTGGCTGCGATAGAAGGTGCTCTCTCTCGCGGAGGAAAATAACAGCGCCGTAAAAAGAGGGTTGCCACCGGTATTATGCACACGAACCCACAAGTACCGGTTATGTGTCCGTACGTTTTCGGAGGGTAACCGAATGTGCCAAGGTTGTCCTAGTGTAGCAAGCCACTCCACCATGACCCCCTCCGTCCCGCATGTGGTATTGAAGACCGAAAATGTTGGTAACCCGGCAGATCGTAGCCCGTGCTCCAAAGATGCTCCCATGTCTCCATGAGAAAGATGAGATCCATATCTACTAAGCCACCTGAAGTTCGACCGCCCCCTTCGCCAAGGGAAGCCTTCGACAATACCCGGAGGCACAATTCCTATTTGTCGCCAGGGATGGTATGCGCACCGAGTCAGCGGGAGGACCCGGGAAGCGAGGGCCGAAAGTGAGAAGTAGATGGAGGGAGGCGATGTGGCTGAGAGGGCACCCCGCCGTGAGGGAGCAGAGTAGGAGCAGGAGAAGGGGGGGGGGCCGTAGGGGAAGCGTAAGCGGGGCCACGCGGTACCGCGTTGGGGCTAGGGGCTGGTCCGCAGTAGCAGGCGTGTCGGAAAATGTGCATCCCTCGAACCAATCCTGCAAGACCCCCGCTGGCTAATGCCTCTCACCCCGACAAGCTCCCCGCTCACAGGCCTCCCGCTGCACGGTGTGAGGTCCCGGCCCACGCATGTGGATGTCCTCTTCAAAGATCCCGGGCCTAGCGCAAAGATGGCATCACGCACGCACTGCATCCGCAACCGTGAATATGACAATGCGGTCACGACGGGCGCCGAGCCCCATGATCGCCGCCGAAAATGTGAACTGCCTCGGAATGTCATCCGATCGAGAATGTGTGTTCTGGATGTTGTGGGCGACTCTCCCCTCGCGTTCGCATGCCTCGAACTACCGGTTGGGCCTCTCCTGCCTCCCCGAGTTCTCTGCGACCCAAGGGTCAAAGGTGGGCAAGGGCCGGGTCCTGTGCTGGGGGGGTGGTGGTGGTGGCTGGGATGGCGTGGAGTGGCTGGAGTGCGGGGGAGCAGTGCGGGGGCCTGGCTGCCGGCGTGGAGGCTGTGGCGGGGTAGCGGTCTGAGCCGCGCTCTCGGCCCTGTGAAGTCGGGAGCACAGCTCTTGCAGGGCCTGCTGCTGCTTGGCCATCTCCTGCCTGCACTGCTGCAGCTGACTATGAACCTCGGCAAATGGCTAACAAAACCGACTACTCCATACATGGTTACAATGGCTGGGTATTCTAAGACGCGTGCGTAAGTGCTTCATCTTTGAAACTTTTGGCAGAACAAATGAATGCCAACAATCCTCAAACTAAAAATAAAATAAAATTGACAAGTATGCCATGATGTTTGTTTATACATTTTATCATATATTATTTTTTTGGTAGCAAGTACTATAGTTGGGACACCAGCAGGGAGCAGGCTACGTTAGTGACCTACGACTCTCCTAACATTTCCAACAAGTACAGATGCAATGGTATACTAAGCGTAAATCTAGTTTCAGTCAATATCATCGGCGCATGCCTTAAGAGGCTTTGCCCTACCGATAAATCTGCTTCGGCTTTCTAAGGAACCATACCAAGAGGATTGCTCCCGCTATAATCTCCTGGAGGTATGATCCCAATAAGCCCACGGAGGCCATGTTCGATAGCTCATGCAGTGGCTAGTGGGGCACAATTAACTGAACATACCGTGCTCGGATATGATGGACCCTGAAAATTTATTTGTGTTTGTTTAATGCTGGCCGTCAGATCAAGGATAAATCAAGAGCTTAGATTTCGATCCTGGTCTTCCTTTCTGATTGGTCGGAATTTTTTGCGATTATTCTTGGCACCTCGGATTTGAGCATTTCTTCTGCTCAAATCTTCTTCTTCTTTCCCGTCTCTTCTTTTTGGCGGTATTCTTGGCGCCTCGGATTTGAGTGCCTCTTCTACTCAAACCTTCTTCTTCTTTCCTTTCTCTGGTAGCAGGGCATGCCAAAAATATTGGCGTGTAGAAACTTTTTTCTGCCCTTTCTGTTGGACATGTTTTTCTCTGGCCTGGATAGAGATTTATGAGTTCAAATGGGTCTTCTGAGCACCGAAGCATCGTAAAATTCGAAGAATCATCAGATCTGAGTGCTCAGGCCTTTAATATGTTGGGTTTGGTCATTTTTTCCAATCCGTGGTTTGCAGCTTGTCATTGAATCCGTGATCTTCGCTTTAGTTTTTCGCCTGCAAGATGAGGCCTTCCTAGGTTTTTTTTATTCTATTTCTAGCAACGGAGCTTCTGCAACATGAAATACGATTTATGTCTTTGATTCAAAACTTCTAAAGAGTGGCAATCAGTTTCTATAGTTATTTTCATTTGACAACCAGCATGAAACGTGCCAAGCTATGGATCTGGCTATGCTTTTTCAAGGTGAGGCTGCTGAAGCAAGTTATGGCCATGGCTGTGGTTTTCGGCAAGGTTAGGTATGGTCGTGGAAACAAAGATTTCCACCATATTGAACAGAGAATCTATAGAAGAGAAAATCACTCTATTGGACACGATGCACACAAAGAAGGTATTAATGCACAAAACCTGTTCTGTCTTTCATACATTCAAAATTCAACTTCAAGTGCTTTTTGCGAGTCTTACCAAATCAAGAGATTATCCGAAGCTAAAGTACATGAAATATGGCACTACCGGATCGCCAGACACGACCATTTCTTGGTTTGATTTCATCCGCCGCCTACATGATTGCACTTCTACGAGGACTAATTTTTGTACTTTCAGAGGTCATTGGCACATTTGAAATGTATTATGAGAAGCATGAACGCAATCTTCAATTCCTTTGTTGTATTCCAATTCTTATAGATAATAATGAAATTGGTTATTTTGTTTTCAACTACTAAAGATGTTTTAATTTCCCATTTTTAAATTTTATTGTTACATTTCTACAACAATGTGTAGTACGTTGCAATTAGTTTGTATGGGTATTTTCTTGACAATATTTTGGTGCTAGATTGTCATTATCTTGAGAATGTTGCTTGTTAATTCTTCACAAAGCTTTCTTGCTAAGTTGATACTATTACACAACTGGTCCTTGTAAGTATACCTTGGTGTAATTTTGACACAATATGTAATTCAAAGCTTGTCAGCATGTGTCCGGACGCCTGCTTTTGATATCCACCAGCATACTTTTGCCCTACACTCCGCATCAAACCATCGATTACGCGGGAATGTTGCTGACCACGAAAGTGGCGGCGCGGGTCCGCCAAAGCACCGTCCGGCCAGATCCCGTAATAGCGAAGTCGGGTCCGTGTCTCTTGCTCTAGTGTGGAGGTCCGGGAATTACCGAGGGCGTCCCATGAGCACCTCGGCATAGTCCTCTCGCTCATAATCTAGTCTCAACTGAGGACGGTGAGGGGCTGGCATAGTGGGGGTTCTGGCGGCTTGCCAAACCAGGTCCAAATAAAGTGGGAGGTGATCTGAGTCGACCTCCTCATCCCGACCGTCTGTGCCCACCCACAAAACGGTGATGAGATGCATATCTTGGCGAAGTACGAGCACATAGTCCACCACACTGGACCCTCCCCCGATTGTCCCGTTCGCATGTGCACTTGCGAGAATCGGGCCACCGTGGATGGCCATTGCATTATCAAGTCAAAATACCACATAGCGAGAGCAACTGTCGCCAAAGCGTGTGACCTGGGCGTCATCCGATCCTCGGGCCGGGTTGCTTCGGCGGGTAAGGCAGGACATCGTCGGCCGAGGGATCAAGTCGCATGGGCTGCTCTACTCGTCCGCGGCATTGAAATCTCCAAGAAGGGACGACCCTACCCAATTGTTGGTGTCGCCGTATGTCATCATATAGATCGACATAAGGGTCCATCCTATCCGCATCGGGGGTGGCTGCGATAGAAGGTGCTCTGCGTGAGAAAAAATAACAAAGCGCCGAAAAAAGAGGGTTGCCACCGGTATTATGCACACGAACCCACAAGTACCGGTTGTGTCTGTCACGTTTTCGGAGGGTAAACCGAATGTGCCAAGGTTGTCCGGTAGTAGCAAGCCACTCCACCATGACCCCTCTCGTCCGCGCATGTGCATTGAAGACCGAAAATGTTGGTAACCCGCGCATCGTAGCTTTATGCTCAAAGATGCTCCCATGTCTCCATGAGAAAGATGAGATCCATATCGGCTGCCACGGAAGTTCGACCGCCCCCTTCGCCAAGGGAAGCCTCGACAACACCCGAGGCACAATTCCTATTTGTCGCCAGGATGGTATTACCGAAGTCAGGGGGAGGACGGGAAGCAGAGGTCGAAAGGAGAAGTAGATGGAGGGAGGCAAAGATGTGGTCGAGAGAGGGCACGCCGTGAGGGAGCAGTGAGTAGGAGCAGGAGAAGGGGGGCCGCGCAGGGGAAGCAAGGGCCACGGTAAAATAAGGTTGGGGTCGCTGGGTCCGCAGCAAGAGGCAGTCGCCGAAAATGTGCATCCTCGAACCAACTCGCCGGCACCCCCTCGCTGGCTAATGCCTCCGACTCGACAAGCTCCCCGCCTCAAGGCTCCCCGCTGCACGGGTGTGAGGTCCCGGCCCACGCATGTGGATGTCCCTTCAAAGATCCGGGCCCTGGGCGCAAGATGGCATCACGCGCACTGCATCCGCAACCATGAATATGACAATGCGGTCACGACTCGGGCGCCGAGCCCCATGACGGGCCGCCGAGAAATGTGAACTGCCTCCGGAATGTCATCCCATCAGAATGTGTGTTCGGATGTTGTGGGCGAGACTCTCCCCTGCTGCTCGCATGCCTCGAACTACCGGGATTGGGGCTCTCCGCCAAGGCCCCGAGTTCCCCTCAACTGCGGGTCAAAGGTGGGCAAGGGCCGGGTCCCGTCTTTGGGGGTGGTGGTGGTGGCTGGGATGGCGTGGAGTGGCCGGAGGCGGGGGGCAAAGCAAGGGGCCTCGGGCCGCCGGCGTGGGAGGCCGTGGCGGGTAGAGGTTCGAGCCAGCCTCGGCCCCTGTGAAGTCGGGAGCACAGCTCTTTGCGTGGCCTCGGCCGCTGCTTGGCCATCTCCCTCACCGCACCGGCCGCAATGACTATGAACCTCGGCAAATGGCTAACAAAACCGACTACTCCATACATGGTTACAATGGTGGTATTCTAAGACGCCAGCGTCTTGTAAGTGCTTCATCTTTGAAACTTTTGGCGTAACAAATGAATGCCAACAATCCTCAAACTAAAAATAAAATAAAATTGACAAGTATGCCATGATGTTTGTTTATACATTTTATCATATATTATTTTTTTTGGTAGCAAGTACTATAGTTGGGACACCAAATAGGGAGCGTGCTACGTTAGTGACCTCACGACTCTCCTAACATTTCCAACAAGTACGGATGCAATGGTATACTAAGCGTAAATCTAGTTTCGGGCCAATATCATCTACAAGATGCCTTAAGAGGCTTTGCCCTACCGATAAATCTGCTTCGCTTTCTAAGGAACCATACCAAGAGGATTGCTCCCCGCTATAATCTCCTCGGAGGTATGATCCCAATAAGCCCACCTGAGGCCATGTTCGATAGCTCATGCGGTGGCTAGTGGGGCACAATTAACCCAACATACCGCGTGCTCGGATATGATGGACCACTGAAAATTTATTTGTGTTTGTTTAATGTTTGGCCGCCGATCAAGGATAAATCAAGAGCTTAGATTTCGATCCTGGTCTTCCTTTCTGATTGGTCGGAATTTTTTGCGATTATTCTTGGCACCTCGGATTTGAGCATTTCTTCTGCTCAAATCTTCTTCTTCTTTCCCGTCTCTTCTTTTTGGCGGTATTCTTGGCGCCTCGGATTTGAGTGCCTCTTCTACTCAAACCTTCTTCTTCTTTCCTTTCTCTGGTAGCAGGGCATGCCAAAAATATTGGCGTGTAGAAACTTTTTTCTGCCCTTTCTGTTGGACATGTTTTTCTCTGGCCTGGATAGAGATTTATGAGTTCAAATGGGTCTTCTGAGCACCGAAGCATCGTAAAATTCGAAGAATCATCAGATCTGAGTGCTCAGGCCTTTAATATGTTGGGTTTGGTCATTTTTTCTAATCCGTGGTTTGCAGCTTGTCATTGAATCCGTGATCTTCGCTTAGTTTTTCGCCTGCAAGATGAGGCCTTCCTAGGTTTTTTTTATTCTATTTCTAGCAACGGAGCTTCTGCAACATGAAATACGATTTATATCTTTGATTCAAAACTTCTAAAGAGTGGCAATCAGTTTCTATAGTTATTTTCATTTGACAACCAGCATGAAACGTGCCAAGCTATGGATCTGGCTATGCTTTTTCAAGGTGAGGCTGCTGAAGCAAGTTATGGCCATGGCTGTGGTTTTCGGCAAGGTTAGGTATGGTCGTGGAAACAAAGATTTCCACCATATTGAACAGAGAATCTATAGAAGAGAAAATCACTCTATTGGACACGATGCACACAAAGAAGGTATTAATGCACAAAACCTGTTCTGTCTTTCATACATTCAAAATTCAACTTCAAGTGCTTTTTTGCAGAGTCTTACCAGCATCAAGAGATTATCTGAAGCTAAAGTAGATGAAATATGGCACTACCAGATCGCCAGACAGCCATTTCTTGGTTTCAGATTTCATCTGCTTCTGCCTACACACGATTGCACTTCTACGAGGACTAATTTTTGTACTTTCAGAGGTCATTGGCACATTTGAAATGTATTATGAGAAGCATGAACGCAATCTTCAATTCCTTTGTTGTATTCCAATTCTTATAGATAATAATGAAATTGGTTATTTTGTTTTACTACTAAAGATGTTTTTAATTTCCCATTTTTTAAATTTTATTGTTACATTTCTACAACAATGTGTAGTACGTTGCAATTAGTTTGTATGGGTATTTTCTTGACAATATTTTGGTGCTAGATTGTCATTATCTTGAGAATGTTGCTTGTTAATTCTTCACAAAGCTTTCTTGCTAAGTTGATACTATTACACAACTGGTCCTTGTAAGTATACCTTGGTGTAATTTTGACACAATATGTAATTCAAAGCTTGTCGAAGATGTGTCCCGGGCGCTTTGCTTTTGATACCCACCAGCATACTTTTGCCCTACACTCCGCATCAAACCATCGGTTACGGGAATGTTGTTGACCCCGAGTGGCGGCGCTTATGCACCAAAAGCACCTGTCCCACGCATCCCGTAATAGCGAAAGTCACCGGTCCGCTCTCTTCTTCTAGTGTGGAGGTCCGCAGAATTACCGGAGGGCGCCCATGAGCACCTCGCATAGTCCTCTCGCCGCATAATCTAGTCTCAACCGAGGACGGTGAGGGGTCGGCATAGTGGGGGTTCTCGCGGCTTGCCAAACCAGGTCCAAATAAACCGGGAGGTGATTCGAGTCGACCTCCTCATCCCGACCGTCTGCGTGCCCACCCGTAAACGACCGATGAGATGCATATCTCTTGCGCAAGTACGAGCACATAGTCCACCACACCGACCCTCCCCCTCGATTGTCCCGTCGCATGTGCACTTGCGGAATCGGGCCACCGCGGATGTGCCATTGCAGATTATCAAGTCAAAAATACCACATAGCAGAGCAACCGTCACGCCAAAGCGCAGACTGGCCGCCATCCGATCCTCGTGGGCCGTTGCTTCATGCGGGCGAGCTGCAGGACATCGCCGGCCGAGGGGGTCAAGTCGCATGGGCTGCTCTACCCCGTCCGCATTGAAATCTCCAAGAAGGACGACCCTACCCAATTGCCGGTGTGCCAGATGTCATCATATAGATCGACATAAGGGTCCATCCTATCCGCATCGGGTGGCTACGATAGAAGGTGCTCTCTCGCGGAGGAAAATAACAGCGCCGTAAAAAGAGGGTTGCCACCGGTATTATGCACACGAACCCACAAGTACCGGGTTGTGTTCCGTCTGCCTTCCGGAGGGTAACCGAATGTGCCAAGGTTGTCCCAGAGTAGCAAGCCACTCCACCATGACCCCTCCGTCCCCGCATGATGCATTGAAGACCGAGAAATGTTGGTAACCCGCGCATCGTAGCCTCGCGGCTCAAAGATGCTCCCATGTCTCCATGAGAAAGATGAGATCCATATCGGCCGCCACGGAGTTCGACCGCCCCCCTTCGCCAAGGGAAGCCTCTCGACAATACCCTCGAGGCACAATTCCTATTTGTCGCCAGGGATGGTATGCGCGCAACTGAAATCGCGGGGAGGACTCCGGAAGCGTGAGGCCGAAAGGGAGAAGTAGATGGAGGGAGGCAAAGATGTGGTCGAGAGGGCACGGGGCCGTGAGGGAGCAGGAGTAGGAGCAGGAGAAGGGGGGCGGTAGGGGAAGCGTAAGCCACGGTACCGCGTTGGGGTCATGGTCCGGCAGCAGCAGCAGTGCGGTCGGAAAATGTGCATCCCGCCGAACCAATCTGCGGGCACCCCCCCGCTGGCGAATGCCTCGACCCCGACAAGCTCCCCGCGTCTGCCTCCCTGCACGGTGTGAGGTCCCTACCCACGCATGTGGATGTCCCCTTCAAAGATCCGGCCTCGGGCGTAGTATGGCATCATGCACCCGTGCATCCGCAACCGAATATGACAATGCGGTCACGACCCGGGCGATGAGCCCCATGACGGGCTGCTCGAGAAATGTGAACTGGCCCCGGGAATGTCATCCGATCGAGAATGTGTGTTCGGATGTTGTGGGCGAGACTCTTCCCCGCCGTTCGCATGCCTCAACTACCGATTGTGGCCTCCGCTGCGCTCACGAGTTCTCAACTGCTCGCGGGTCAAAGGTGGGCGAGGGCCGGGTCCCCGGCCGGGGGTGGTGGTGGTGGCCGGGATGGCGTGGAGTGGCTGGAGTGCGGGGAGCAAAGGGGGGGCCCGGTCACGGGCGTGGAGGCCGTGGGCGGGGGCGGTCTCGAGCCGCTCGGCCCCCAATGAAGTCGGGAGCACAGCTCTTGCGAGGGCCTCTTCCGCTTGCCATCTCCTCGCTACTTTGCCGCGGTGACTATGAACCTCGGCAAATGGCTAACAAAACCCGACTACTCCATACATGGTTACAATGGTCGGTATTCTAAGACGCGTCGCGTAAGTGCTTCATCTTTGAAACTTTTGGCGTAACAAATGAATGCCAACAATCCTCAAACTAAAAATAAAATAAAATTGACAAGTATGCCATGATGTTTGTTTATACATTTTATCATATATTATTTTTG
This sequence comes from Isoetes taiwanensis, assembly GCA_021234155.1. Lineage (NCBI taxonomy): Eukaryota > Viridiplantae > Streptophyta > Lycopodiopsida > Isoetales > Isoetaceae > Isoetes > Isoetes taiwanensis. Next base: position 584,174 of record JAJEKV010000036.1, on the reverse strand, counting down.
GTAGCAAGTACTATAGTTGGGTCACCAAATAGGGAGCAAAGCTACGTTAGTGACCTACGACTCTCCTAACATTTCCAACAAGTACGATGCAATGGTATACTAAGCGTAAATCTAGTTTTCTAATAATATCATCGGCGATGCCTTAAGAGGCTTTGCCCTACCGATAAATCTGCTTCGGCTTTCTAAGGAACCATACCAAGAGGATTGCTCCCCGCTATAATCTCCCTCGGAGGTATGATCCCAATAAGCCCATGGAGGCCATGTTCGATAGCTCATGCAGTGGCTAGTGGGGCACAATTAACTGAACATACCGTGCTCGGATATGATGGACCCTGAAAATTTATTTGTGTTTGTTTAATGCTGGCCGTCAGATCAAGGATAAATCAAGAGCTTAGATTTCGATCCTGGTCTTCCTTTCTGATTGGTCGGATTTTTTTGCGATTATTCTTGGCACCTCGGATTTGAGCATTTCTTCTGCTCAAATCTTCTTCTTCTTTCCCGTCTCTTCTTTTTGGCGGTATTCTTGGCGCCTCGGATTTGAGTGCCTCTTCTACTCAAACCTTCTTCTTCTTTCCTTTCTCTCGGTAGCGGGGGCATGCCAAAAATATTGGCGTGTAGAAACTTTTTTTGCCTTTTTCGTTGGACATGTTTTTCTCTCGGCCCGGATAGAGATTTATGAGTTCAAATGGGTCTTCTGAGCACCCAAGCATCGTAAAATTCGAAGAATCATCAGATCTGAGTGCTCAGGCCTTTAATATGTTGGGTTTGGTCATTTTTTCTAATCCGTGGTTTGCAGCTTGTCATTGAATCTGTGATCTTCGCTTAGTTTTTCGCCTGCAAGATGAGGCCTTCCTAGGTTTTTTTATTCTATTTCTAGCAACGGAGCTTCGCAACATGAAATAATGATTTATGTCTTTGATTCAAAACTTCTAAAGAGTGGCAATCGGTTTCTATAGTTATTTTCATTTGACAACCAAAGATGAAACGTGCCAAGCTATGGATCCGGCTATGCTTTTTCAAGGTGAGGCCAGCTTTGAAGCAAGTTATGGCCATGGTCGTGGTTTTTCGGCAAGGTTAGGTATGGTCGTGGAAACAAAGATTTCCACCATATTGAACAGAGAATCTATAGAAGAGAAAATCACTCTATTGGACACGATGCACACAAAAGAAGGTATTAATGCACAAAACACATTACATCTTTCATACATTCAAAATTCAACTTCAAGTGCTTTTTGCGAGTCTTACCAAAGATCAAGAGATTATCTGAAGCTAAAGTAGATGAAATATGGCACTACCAGATCGCCAGACAGCCATTTCTTGGTTTCAGATTTCATCTGCTTCTGCCTACACACGATTGCACTTCTACGAGGACTAATTTTTGTACTTTCAGAGGTCATTGGCACATTTGAAATGTATTATGAGAAGCATGAACGCAATCTTCAATTCCTTTATTGTATTCCAATTCTTATAGATAATAATGAAATTGGTTATTTTGTTTTTAACTACTAAAGATGTTTTTAATTTCCCATTTTTTAAATTTTATTGTTACATTTCTACAACAATGTGTAGTACGTTGCAATTAGTTTGTATGGGTATTTTCTTGACAATATTTTGGTGCTAGATTGTCATTATCTTGAGAATGTTGCTTGTTAATTCTTCACAAAGCTTTCTTGCTAAGTTGATACTATTACACAACTGGTCCTTGTAAGTATACCTTGGTGTAATTTTGACACAATATGTAATTCAAAGCTTGTCAGCATGTGTCCGGACGCCTGCTTTTGATACCCACCAGCATACTTTTGCCCTACACTCCGCATCAAACCATCGGTTACGCGGGAATGTTGCTGACCCTGAGTGGCGACGCGGGGGGTCTGCCAAAGCACCTCGTCCACCGTGATCCCGTAATAGCGAAGTCAGCTGGTCTGTCTACTGCTCTAGTGTGGAGGTCCGCAGAATTACTGGGAGGGCGTCCATGAGCACCTCGGCATAGTCCTCTGCCTGCTCATAATCTAGTCTCAACTGAGGACGGTGAGGGGCTGGCATAGTGGGGGTTCTGGCGGCTTGCCAAACCAGGTCCAAATAAAGTGGGAGGTGATCTGAGTCGACCTCCTCATCCCGACTGTCTGCGCCCACCCGAAACGATCCGATGAGATGCATATCTTTAAGCAAAACGAAGCACATAGTCCACCACACCGACCCTCCCCGATTGTCCCGCTCGCATGTGCACTTGCGGAATCGCCCACCGCGGATGTGCCATTGCAGATTATCAAGTCAAAAATACCACATAGCAGGAGCAACTGTCTGCCAAAGCGTGTGACCTGGCTGTCATCCGATCCTCGTGGCCAGGTTGCTTCTGCGGGGCGTAGCTGCAGGACATCGTCAGCGAGGGGGTCAAGTCGCATGGGCTGCTCTACTCCTGTCCCGTGCATTGAAATCTCCAAGAAGGACGACCCTACCCAATTGTCGGTGCTGGGCCAGATGTCATCATATAGATCGACATAAGGGTCCATCCTATCCGCATCGGGGTGGCTGCGATAGAAGGTGCTCTCTCTGGTGAGGAAAATAACAGCGCCGTAAAAAGAGGGTTGCCATCGGTATTATGCACACCAACCCACAAGTACCGGCGGTTGTGTCCGCCATGCCTCGAGGGTAACCCGAATGTGCCAAGGTTGTCCCTCCGTCCCCGCATGTGTATTGAAGACCGAGAAATGTTGGTAACCCGCGCAGATCGTAGCTCGCGGCTCAAAGATGCTCCCATGTCTCCATGAGAAAGATGAGATCCATATCGGCCGCCATGGAGTTCGGGACCGCCCCCTTCTCGCCAAGGGAAGCCTCGACAATTCCATGAGACCACCCGAGGCACAATTCCTATTTGTCGCCAGGATGGTATGCGCAGTACAACCAGTCATGGGGAGGACGGGAAGCAGAGGTCGAGGAGAAGTAGATGGAGTGGAGGCAAAGATGTGGTCGAGGGCACGCCATGAGGGAGCGGTGGAGTAGGAGCAGGAGAAGGGGGGCCGCGGTAGGGGAAGCGTATGGTGCCACGCAGTAAGGGTTGGGGCCGCTGGGTCCGGGCAGCCAGCAGCGTGTCAGTCGAAAAAATGTGCATCCCGCCGAACCAATCCCGCGGCACCCCCCTGGCGAATGCCTCTGACCCGACAAGCTCCCGTCTGCGTGCCTCCGCTAGACGGTGTGAGGTCCCGGCCCACGCATGTGGGATGTCCCTTCAAAGATCTGGCCTGGCGCAAGATGGCATCACGCACCTGTGCATCCGCAACCGTGAATATGACAATGCGGTCACGACCCGGGCCCTGAGCCCCATGACGGGCTGCTCGAGAAATGTGAACTGGCCCCGGGAATGTCATCCGATCCAGAATGTGTGTTCGGATGTTGTGGGCGAGACTCTCCCCGCCGCTTCGCATGCCTCGAACTACCGACAGGGCCTCTCCACCCGCGCTCCTCGAGTTCCCGCGGCCATGGCGGGTCAAAGGTGGGCGAGGGCCGGGTCCTGTGCTCGGGGGGTGGTGGTGGTGGCTGGGATGGCGTGGAGTGGCTGGAGTGCGGGGAGCAGTCACGGGGCCCGGGCGCCGGCGTGGAGGGCCGTGGGCGGGGAGTAGCGGTGCCTGAGCCAGCCTCGCCCCACTGTGAAGTCGGGAGCACAGCTCTTGCGTGGCCTCTTCTTTTGGCCATCTCCCCGCCTTCCTGCCGCAGTGACTATGAACCTCGGCAAATGGCTAACAAAACCGACTACTCCATACATGGTTACAATGGCTGGGTATTCTAAGACGCGTGCGTAAGTGCTTCATCTTTGAAACTTTTGGCAGAACAAATGAATGCCAACAATCCTCAAACTAAAAATAAAATAAAATTGACAAGTATGCCATGATGTTTGTTTATACATTTTATCATATATTATTTTTTTGGTAGCAAGTACTATAGTTGGGACACCAGCAGGGAGCAGGCTACGTTAGTGACCTACGACTCTCCTAACATTTCCAACAAGTACAGATGCAATGGTATACTAAGCGTAAATCTAGTTTCAGTCAATATCATCGGCGCATGCCTTAAGAGGCTTTGCCCTACCGATAAATCTGCTTCGGCTTTCTAAGGAACCATACCAAGAGGATTGCTCCCGCTATAATCTCCTGGAGGTATGATCCCAATAAGCCCACGGAGGCCATGTTCGATAGCTCATGCAGTGGCTAGTGGGGCACAATTAACTGAACATACCGTGCTCGGATATGATGGACCCTGAAAATTTATTTGTGTTTGTTTAATGCTGGCCGTCAGATCAAGGATAAATCAAGAGCTTAGATTTCGATCCTGGTCTTCCTTTCTGATTGGTCGGATTTTTTTGCGATTATTCTTGGCACCTCGGATTTTAGCATTTCTTCTGCTCAAATCTTCTTCTTCTTTCCCGTCTCTTCTTTTTGGCGGTATTCTTGGCGCCTCGGATTTGAGTGCCTCTTCTACTCAAACCTTCTTCTTCTTTCCTTTCTCTGGTAGCAGGGCATGCCAAAAATATTGGCCTGTAGAAACTTTTTTCTGCCCTTTCTGTTGGACATGTTTTTCTCTGGCCTGGATAGAGATTTATGAGTTCAAATGGGTCTTCTGAGCACCGAAGCATCGTAAAATTCGAAGAATCATCGATCGAAAGTGCTCGGGCCTTTAATATGTTGGGTTTGGTCATTTTTTCCAATCCGTGGTTTGCAGCTTGTCATTGAATCCGTGATCTTCGCTTTAGTTTTTTGCCTGCAAGATGAGGCCTTCCTAGGTTTTTTTTATTCTATTTCTAGCAACGGAGCTTCTGCAACATGAAATACGATTTATGTCTTTGATTCAAAACTTCTAAAGAGTGGCAATCAGTTTCTATAGTTATTTTCATTTGACAACCAAAGATGAAACGCGTGCCAAGCTATGGATCTGGCTATGCTTTTTCAAGGTGAGGCTGCTGAAGCAAGTTATGGCCATGGCTGTGGTTTTCGGCAAGGTTAGGTATGGTCGTGGAAACAAAGATTTCCACCATATTGAACAGAGAATCTATAGAAGAGAAAATCACTCTATTGGACACGATGCACACAAAGAAGGTATTAATGCACAAAACCTGTTCTGTCTTTCATACATTCAAAATTCAACTTCAAGTGCTTTTTTGCAGAGTCTTACCAGCATCAAGAGATTATCTGAAGCTAAAGTAGATGAAATATGGCACTACCAGATCGCCAGACAGCCATTTCTTGGTTTCAGATTTCATCTGCTTCTGCCTACACACGATTGCACTTCTACGAGGACTAATTTTTGTACTTTCAGAGGTCATTGGCACATTTGAAATGTATTATGAGAAGCATGAACGCAATCTTCAATTCCTTTGTTGTATTCCAATTCTTATAGATAATAATGAAATTGGTTATTTTGTTTTCAACTACTAAAGATGTTTTTAATTTCCCATTTTTTAAATTTTATTGTTACATTTCTACAACAATGTGTAGTACGTTGCAATTAGTTTGTATGGGTATTTTCTTGACAATATTTTGGTGCTAGATTGTCATTATCTTGAGAACTAGTAATGGTGCCCAGCGTTGCTGGGCATAAGTTGGGTGCATGTAGATGATCAGAGAGAAGAAAAGAGCCAGACATAAACTAACTTTGTAGTCTTGAGATAAGTTTCACTTGAAATGTATTATAAACTTTAGAACTTCTTCATTCTAATATGGAAATTCATGGGCAAAGTTGGAGACATGTCGTTATATGTGATAGTCGCTAATTTTACACCTTGTTTCTGTATATTGGAGGAACGGGTCTTACCATAAAGGATTTTAAAGTTTATCTCTTCTTTTTTCATTTATACACTTGTATTAAGAGATTGGCTCAAAAATATATATGTATCTTCCTTTCATGGGCACCCAAACTGGTGAATATAAACATTGAGAAATAGAAAACCAAGTACAACATTGTTGGGCTATATATGGTTCGTGTTTATATGGCTTGTGTTTATGTGGTACCAAGTACAACATTGTTGTGTTTATATGGTTCGTGTTTATATGGCTTGTGTTTATGTGTTTGTGTTTATATGGCTTGTGTTTGTGTTCACCTTTTTAATATAGAGAACTCTTGTGAGCTCATGCATTGTACTTGATCCATGCCAATAGATTAGAATTCTCTGTCACTCATTTACAATTGTATGACGTGACAATTATGGAAATATGAAATTGTTTGATTTTGTAATGCAATTTCCTAACTTTTCTATGCATATACAACCTCAAATTCATGACATCTCCAAGGCCAAAAATAAAGAGCATAATGGCATTATTTTTGTGTGGTGTTCATGCACATGGTTTGGGGTACAAAAATGATTGGTTGTTGTAACTTCCTATTTTGCAGATTGCAACTGCCTTCACAGTATCGTTGATTATGCTTGACCGTTATTTCTTGGATTGAAGTTAAATCCAAAGCAATAAATTGCATCAAAGTTGCATAACTTTGACTTAAGCATTTACCATATCCTATTTGGACAAAAATAAAAATACAGCATTGCTGCATGTGAGAAAGAAATGTGGTTGGCTCACTAAGTAAACTCTACACAAAAGCCATAAACATATTTGCATGGTTGTGTTACCCAAATGCAATATTATCTTCCCATGTCCGAATCAAGGAAATTGCTGATTTTCCAGGTTTCTAAACCCACGGAATTGAACGAAGTCTCTTAAGTCGCCGCTTTGGTCCATCATTTATATGCACACTACATATCGTATATTGAGCAAATAAAAACAAAGAAACAAAAGCAAATAGAATTACATAAAGCAATAGCTAAGACGTGGTACCCATGACAAAGATGATGCATGCATGTTGCATACCTTCCGTCTCATCATATGTATACTTCGTGATACTTCACCACTGTCGGGTTGAGGTCCGGTCTTTGGAATTGGAACCACTTCAAAAGATGGAACATCACTAAGTGAATATTGGTTAGCGGATGCTAAGTCTAAAATCTCAATGTCATGCGGGCTGTCAAAAAACAATATGCATTAGAAATACCAATTAAAATAGTTTACCCCAAAGCATCTAGTTGCTACAATTGTCTAACATCGAGCATTCTTTTCCCTGGCGGGTAAGTTTATTTTTATGCTCACCAAAGGCCAAGTCCGCAAACCAAGAAAAAAAGATGCAAGTACTCTATATATGATGCCGCAACTTACAATAACGTTTTCATTGACCAAGAACCGTTGTGCAAGTCCAAATAGTTCACCAAGAACCGTTGTTATACACCCGCAAAATAAGATCGGTTCGTTCTCAAGCGGCCAAAATAAGATCGGTTCAAGTGTAAAATACGTAAAAAGCATGGTTCAACTGTTCTATTGCTCAGTATTGAGGTCTAGTTTTAAGATCCATGTGGTTTCTCGACATTTTGCTTACGTAACTCCCCGTGTGCGAAGTTTTTGAAATTAAAATCTTTAGACTTACTCTATGGAATGGAGCTCTAGATTAATGGCCTTATGCATAAAAGCACATGGAAGGAAGAACAGATGGCCGCCCAGAGGAACAGAGGAACAGAGGGGTCGGCTGGTGAAACTATGGCTCTACTTTAGCTTCGTGTAATCCCTTAATATTTGTAAGACTCTTCGCAAAAAGCATTTCAAATTAAATTTTGAATGAAAGAAATGCAGAATAGGTTTTGTGCATAATACCTTCTTTCTGTGCATCATCGCCAACAGAGTGTTTTCTGTTCTTAGTTTCTCTATTCTATGGTGGAACTTCCAAAACCATAGCCATGCCTAACCTCGCCATAGCCATAACCCCGCTTCAAAGCAGCCCTAAACCATAGATATGCCGTGATAACATAGCCCTAAACCATAGCTTGCTTCAGATTTTACCTTACTTCTAAGACTCAAGAAGACCCATTTGAACTCCATCTTACTTAAAACTGCCCAAGCCGGAGAAAAATACACCTAGAATCGCCCATCTTCAAAGTGCTTAGTTGATGTTCTTCTCCAAGTTAAACAGTGGAGCCCTGCAGATCAACACCGCCTTTGAATTCAAATATCAAGGGCTAGAAAAGCTTCAGCAGGCCCTGCTACCAGACCCACCGGAATAACACAGGCATAACCTCCGAATTTGGGAAGTTGAAATTAATTACCCTTAGTAGATGGCCGCTGCCCTTGCATGAGATCTAATGCCCGAGTCTCAGCTGTGCAACGAAACACAAAAACACGTAAATAGCCGAGCTGAGCCGAGCTGAGACTCGCCATAGTCTGATGGCCGCCAGAGGAACAAAAGGTTTTGTGGTCGCCATAGCCAGAGATGCGGCCTAACCTAACTTTCTAACTAAATCTGAGCCGTCAATTTTAGGGTTTCGTTGACGACATACTTACCCAATAACATTATAATAAAAAGATGTTGCTTGTTAATTCTTCACAAAGCTTTCTTGCTAAGTTGATACTATTACACAACTGGTCCTTGTAAGTATACCTTGGTGTAATTTTGACACAATATGTAATTCAAAGCTTGTCACTATATATTTGTAGTTTTGGGACAAATCATACTTGTAAGTTGACGCAAGCTTGTCATAAACCATATTGCATCTCAACACAATGCTTAGTGTAGGTTTGACACAATTCAAAGCTTGTCACTGTATATTTGTAGTTTTGGCACAAATAATACCTAAACTTGACGTAACCTTGTCATAAACCATAGTGGAACTCAACATAATGTTGATATCCTTGACACTAAACTACTATTATACGTGATGCTAATTTGTCACAATACATGTTGCAAGATTGTTGGAAACTCTATTAGTGTCGAACTTTTTTTGTCACAATCTTGATTGGATGGTAGTCACCCCAGTGACCAATGATGACGTCTAGTATAGTGTCGGGATTTTGACCAATTTAGGGACACTTAGTGTCAAAAATTTTGTCAATATGCTAGACACTATAGCCCCCATTCTCTTGTAGTGGGAATCCATTTCTTGATGACAATAATAACCTTTAGGGTGAGCGCACCTTGGCATGTTGCACAAGTCTGGCGGATTTGTTGCTACCACAGCATTGGTTTGAGGAAGGGTGATTACTCGACATAAGTCTTACTATATAAAACCAAGATACTATTGGTTAAGTTAAACAAAAAATTGTGGAAAGAAGCTTATCGTGTTGGTAAAGGGTTTGGCTTGGTGGTGGGAGGTCAAGAGTTGAAGTCCTGATAATGTACTTTTGTTAGATGAGTTGCTGTGCAGAGAAAACAGGGTACTAGATGTGTAGAAGAAATCACATTCAAGGAAGCTTGGCATGGTTGGTATGCGCATAAGGCTGGAGTTGGGAGGTCTCGAGTTCAATTTCTGTTGAGGGAAGCATGGTTGGTAAACGCCTAAGGCTGGAGTTGGGAGGCCTCGAGTTCGAAGTTCTGATGAGGGGGCAAAAAAAAATAAAATAAAAATTTATATGGCGAAAATACAATGAAAATAGTATATGACAGAAATTTTTATACGCAAAAAACAATACAGAAATACGGGGACATGATGGTGAATTTTGGCATCTCTTTTTGAATTCTAAAGTGCTATTTCCCTGATCACGTCCCTCTGGCTCCCAGGGCCCATTTGATGACATTTTGGCGCCATCTTATGCCTCTTGATCAATTGGATTGTTATCGACGCATTGGCGTGTTGGGGCCGACCTCTTCTTGCTGGCGCTCTACTCCCTCCTGTTGCCCGTCATGCTGCTCCTGCCGGGTCTGCTGCTCCTACAGGGTCTGTTGCTCCTCTTGGCTGGGCGAGGGCATGCCAAGCACGAACGTTATGCCCGTTCGCTGTGTGGCCTTCGACGAGCTGCTGGGTGCTTGCTAATGAAAAGAGTGGAACGTTTCGTCCGTGGAGCCGATCTTCTTGCCGCTCCCTGCTACTATCTCCGCCATGGTGGGTCTATGTCGGGGGCTCTTATATTTCCTGGCTGTACATTTGGTGCGAGCCATATCTTACGGTCAAGGAAATGGGTTAGCTTAAGTTGGAAATCAAAAGAGAGTGATTTTAGGTGTGTTAGGGAGAGTGGGACCCCAGCCAGAATGATATTTAAAAAGGGAAAGATGCTCTTAAGGCTAGAAATATTCCCTCACTATTAATACCTCTGCCCCCCTTATTAAATATCCCTACTATATATAGTTATTTCCTTGTTATAATAATATTATTAAAATTCAAATTTTTCCTAATAGTTTGGGGTGTCAACTATGAATTTGCGTCATTTTTCACCCTGGGTGAAATTTGATATGCATAATTTCCACTCCCATCTTATTAGAATGTTAATTTGACTCATTCATTTTTCCTGCATCTATAATTTAGCCTAACTTTATGACCCCACTGCTTAGGAGAAAAACAATTTCTCCCATTTTCCGAGGTTCAATGCTGGAATTTCCATTCCGTGCTCTACTAGGCCAGTTAGACTACTTAGTCAGGGATGTGGTCAGTGCTAACTCTTGTTCAACCAAGAACATTGCTCTGATACCATTGTGACGCTCCCCACTAAATATACGACGCCCGGTCGTACATCTCGTGGGAAATCCCCTATCTAGCCCTCTGGCCGCATGGGCCCTCCATCTATCCCACACCCAAGATATCCCTAGTGTAGGAAGGGGACACGGAGGTGCCTTGACGCCCTTCCCCTATGGGCTCGTATAACAGCGGAAGCATAACATAATATTAGCACTAACACTAAATAATACAATCAACTACCTCGAACGGTATCACATCAATACTACTAAAGATACATCAAAGATATCAACATGCCGTAAAACATATGAGCTCCTATCCAGGCTCATACTCGTAAGGTAAGTTGACTGATAGCTGGGCCTCAAGATGGAGCAGACCGAGATATGGCAATGGGGGGGCTGGCTATAAACAATGGCTAGGTTGACCACTCCATCCGCCCCTCCTGTGCATACTTTGCTGATGGGCTAGATCGGGCTCTGGTGTGACTATAACCTGTTGGATACGTACTCTCATGGTATCACCCATCGAGACTACTTCGGGTTGTATCTCCCTGGTCCGATGAGGTAGGAAGGGTTGCATCTCCCCGTACTGAGGTTTAGTGGCTTCTTGGGCAGCTAGAGGATCGTGGCAACACACAATTCGTACCCGACTGAACTCCCCAAAATAAGAGTCAGGCCAACACCTGCAACTCCTGAGGGTCAGGGTGACACCATTGATCCAGAAGTGTCGGACCCATACCTGGCCCGCACGAAGTGACCGACTATAGGCTTAGCCCACTATGGGTCCTCAGTAGGCACACTCAGCAAGGACCTCCCTTCGTTTTGTCTCTAGCCTCGTTGTATGGTCCTAAGTCACTCCATAGCCCCCGTAGTCGGGTGGGTTCTTATGCACAGACCGCATAATAATAGGAACTAAGGGGTCTAAACTAGAAGCATCATCTAGATATTAGCCACTAGGTCTTTATGATAAGTAATGAAGATACATCTAAGCCTAATCACATGCATCTAACTTACAGTTATGTTTCATTGATTAGGGTTCCAAACCTAGACTAGGGGTTCTAGGAAGGCTCTGCTAGCAAGATAAGGCATTAGGTCATCTGGAATCCTAGGTTCCAGATGATCTACCTATGAAGCTACTATGAGTACCTGCTCTAGTCGAACTTCAACTCCTGGGGTCTCCATGACTTAATGATGAGTCGACTGGTTCCTCCTCCTTCTGATGAGTGTACTGCGTAGGGAATGTCGATCTGAGCTATGCCGCAATGAACAGTGTTCGAAATGGAGTTCCGAGCGAAGAACAGGTCTCAAGACAAGTAGAGTCGAAAAGTGGCCTAGGGTTAGGGTTAGGGTACTTATAGGTTAGGGTTCCATGTCACTGCCACGTGGCTCCAATGGGGTGCTTCCATGTGGGTGGGTTACCCACCAGGTTGAGGCCATGTGGAAATGGCCTTAAGCCTACGATTGGCTAAGTTATGTATATAAATTAGCCATGCTCCCTTTTCCACTTACTATGGTGTACAAGGCTATAATAATAGACTTGTATGGTGACGAGGCCTAGAAATATACATATTTATGGCGTACATTTTCGAGGAACGTCACATTCTCCCCCACTTAGGATAATGCTGTCCTCAGCATTACGCTAAGGTGATGAACCTGCACTAACCCTGCAAAGTCACACACATGAATATAAAGCCTTAACTTTATTGAAACGATCAACTTGCTAATTAGCTACTTATTACGTACTATATATAGGTTATATTTGTACCTATACAAAATTATATAGCCTTCACAAGTGTTGCTTATCACAATATATCCATAACATTATCACAACAGTTATTAGGAGTTCATCGTTAGGTCTAAAATCTATGACTCCTATCTTCTCATAATGTGCCCCTTCGTCCATGCTCCCCTTCACTGGCTTGCACACGTAGAATATTACATTAGTTTAGATTAATAAGTTTGTGGTTTTAGGGGACCACCCCCCTTACTACCTCCTTGAGCCGAACTACTAGCTCAAGGTTATCTCTACTGTCTTGCACTCAATCATGGCCCTTAGGATTTAAGGACCATTTAAGATGATCATGGCCTTGCCATCCATCAAAAAAAAAAAGAGATGATCATGGCCTTAAGCCTATGGTTGGCTAAATTATGTAGATAACTCTTTTTCCACTTATTATGGTGTGGTGACGAGGCCTAGAAATATATGTATTTATGGCTGTATATTTTCAGAAAATGTCACAGATTCCATATTTTGGTTTGGTGGGTATATGGTGAGTTAAGGAGCAATTTCATCCTGTAGGATCTCTTTGTAGACTACATTTGGAGTGAACCTCCTATTGGTTTATGGCAAAGTTCATTGCCTTGAGGTATCTTGAATGTATATACCTTCACTCCATGTTGTGTGGTCACCTTGAGAATGCAACATCGAGCTGGTCGTGGGCAAAAAATTGGCATTGGTAGGTAGATGCCAACGGAGATCATGGACTGGCCTTGTGACTTATTTATGGTCATCGAGAATGCTAGTCGCACGGGAAAACTGCTTTTGCTTGAAGGGGAGGAGGTCATTGTCTGATGGCTCTAGGGTTATTCTTGGTATGAAGACCCGTGTTCTTTTGTAGGTGCCTATGATTATCTCTGCATCTATAATTCTTGGGTGCGCTTTGAATACGCAGAGGCGGGTGCCATTGCAGAGACTGGCCTTCGAGAGTCATGTTTCTAAGTAGGATGACGATGATGACCATCCTTGATGTGCAGCTTATGCGGTGGCATGCCAGAAGGGTTCAGGTGGTTGATGAACTCAATTGGGAAGTCCCTTGTAGCATTTTTTCCTTCTACAATGATGGCGTCTATGCTCTTATACATATGGAGTTGTCCATTCAACCTTAGAAGGACTTTATTGTTGATCCTAAGTGTGGCTTCATTCTTTAGAGTCAAGATGGCCTTTATACAATAGGTGCACATTTTCCTCTGTTATTTCCTTGCCAAAGATGCTCTCAAATAAGTCGTCTTCTACAATGGATTCTTGGGGTATCTCAACCAAGTCACGATCAAGCCCTGGTTCATTGTTCATCCGTTCCCCATTACTGAGTCGTAACAGTCAATTTGAGAAGATTTGCTCATCTTTTCCGACCCACATGTTTTGTGTCAGCTTGTGGGTCTTGAAGTTAGTCCACATCGTTGACACATTTCAAAATGACAATGGGTTTTGTATCCTTTCATTGGTCCAGACAATGCAGTACATGACCAGTTCTTAGGTTTGAATAGCATAGGAGTGTCTGTTATCGAGGGTCCTCCCGTCCCCCCTCCCCCCTCCCCAAAAACAAAGTGAACTTCTGATGTCATGATTACCTACAAGGTCCTAAGGCAGGCATGCTTGTCAGGTGGAATAATGATTTTGTCAAAGTAGGTCGAATGAAGGCGTCTGAGATTTCGAGTGAAGGCATCTGAGATATTAGTTGCACCACCAGTGGAACAACCAGACACAACATCCAGCCAAGGGGTTCCAGAGCTTGAGAAGCATCCCCAATACGAGAAGTGCAAGTACACCTTGCATTCTCGTCAATTGAAGAAGGTTCTAAGGCCGCCAAAATAGGCTCACAACTAATGAAGCCATCTCGAAATAGTGTGTTGCAAACAAAGATGTTGTGAAAACTTTAGTAGGGATGTGAAAGGAATTCATGGCAATGAAATCAAGTGATAAGGTTACATTTGTGTATGACATGTTGTCCAACAATATGAATGGCAGAAGAGTTTATGGGCTAGTCTTTTAGGGCAAAACTGTTTGCGAGAGAGCTTGGTACCTTGATCTGGAGATTTCGAAGTCGGGGTATCTTAAGTGGAAGGCGCAATTCCTAGGAGGTGCTCGCAAAGCTGAGCATGGCAATTCAGGCACAATGAAGGCTCATTCGTCGACCATAGCCTCGAAGGCTGTTTTTGCCATAGTTATGAAGAAGAATTATGAGTCCCTACCTAACTACAACAGGACGAATGAGGATGGCATCCGAGAAAATGTAAGGAAGTTGCCTGCAATCTTTACGAAGATATGCATTCTTGAGGAGGTCAATGTAGAAGTGGTGGCGCTGATGCCCAAGAATGTCTCTCCAACAGGATTTCATAAAACATGGAGGCGTAGCTTCAAGGATATGAGTGTTGCGAAGAAGATTGCGTTTTGCAAGTGTGACTAAGGATGAGGCAGAAAGGAGAGTACTCCATGATTAAAGAAGAGCTCCAGTACTGTTCATAAAGATTGTACTCCCACAGATACCCTCAAGACTATCTGTATTCACGACAAAATGAAAACTTCATTGCCATGGAGGGGGGTCCTATGGGAATTTTGCATCGGATCTGTTGTTCGACGACTCCAACTTCCATGTGGGTTCCTTGAATTAGTATTTTGAAACGGTTGGAACTGCTTCATGAGCTTGCAGGAGGCCGTCGTGCATTGTGTGATCCATCAGTTTCAGATTGAGCAAGGGCCTTGCGTGACACCATGCCGCTTGCATCCAAGTTGTCACTATCCAACAAGAGCATCCCCGCCGAGTTGCCTAGATACGAGGGACCCTCAATGAAGTGGCTCCCTCAAACACCGAGGTTGCAACTAGACAATGCATCTGGACAAAACAAGATAGGTATGTACTAGTAAAGGTGCCCAGCGTTGCTGGGCATAACTTTGGAACATGTAAATGTTGGGAACCTAAGCATTTGCATATACATTAACTTCTAGGCCATTGGAACTGTGCACTTGCGTACAATAAGTCTTGACCATTGGATCACTTTGGGAACTGATAGATTGCAAGTGCCTCTATGAGTTGTTGATGTCTATGAGTTGCTGGGCATATGTTGGGAACTGCTAAATGATACCAAGGAGGACTCCATTATGCAAATACTCTAGAACATGCAATCTGAAAGCCTATATATTATATTGCATAATATAAATATCTGGAATGAATTATTTAGATAAAAGATGAATGGCATCATGACCATGCCCATTTATGCTTGCAAACAATATTGACAATGACGTGTGGTCATGTTTGGGTATTCTGCTCATTCCAGTTTTGGAACACGTTAATTGAAATGAATGTCAATTTTGTCCTTGTTCAAGTATCATTCCAGTTATGTTTCCAGAGGTGTGCCACAATTGTTTCGGTCCTATTCAACTATCTTCTTATCTTGTATTTTATTGTAGAAAACTAAGCCAGCTTTGTTTATATAAGGAGCTTCTTATATGTTCACACATTCCACATATTACTGCTATTCAGATATCCTCTAAGGTAGACAACATAATAAGTAGTTATGGGCAAACAAATTGTGGAATGAGCAATAACTGCTTATCAGACCAAGTTGGAACACGTATCCTTTTGACATTTTCTGCAAGAATAGCTTTCAACCTCACAATTAGTCCAAAGTACTCAATATTGAAGTTGATTTTCCAAGTGACAAAAACTTTTACTTGACAGGATCTACAACATAATTTGTTTAAATAAAAATTCCGCCATTTAAAGCTGTCATTTTAAGGTTTAAAAAGCATCAAAACTCATGTAGGGAAGACATCCAATTAAGCTAGAAACTTACATGTCCATGTGGAGCCCTTAACACAGCTCCAGCACCATCTTTTCCAAAATTTCTTATTCATGAGCCATTGTATTCGAAACTCTAGTAGACTAAGCAATGGAATTTCAAAGCCTTTTTCAACTAACAAAGTCATTAACGTATAGGTGCTTCAAATTAACAATAAAACATAACGAAATCGAGTACTAAAGAACTACACCTTCTAAGTACGCAAACCTATTGTTGGCAGAGGGTTCTTTTATGCCTATTCACAAAGCTTTCCAGTAGACCTTCCCTTTTAGTGTTGCAAACGACGCAAGCTATGTGTTCTTTTGTAAAATATATCTCCCTTCTATACACTATTCTGATTAATTATCATAAAAACAAGTAACAAATTCTCGACTAGCTGGGCTATACTCAATATCTATTCAACAGACACATGACCCTTGTGAATACATGTAACAGACTTCAACCTTATCATGTCATAACTATAGCATTACAATCATTTGCTCCAGTGAAATTGAAGGCTTCTTGTGAATTCTAGCAAATTGTATTCTCTGTCTGCATAATCATCTTCCTCAAAGGAGTGTTCATTGGTATACCATAATAATAATAATAATATTATTATTATTAATCATGCCCCTTTTGGACCTTGATGCTGCAGTCAGTGGCAGTAGTAGCAGAAAATATCTAGCTCTCCTGGATTGAATCTCATAGAAGTCACTGTTGCTATTGATGGGTTCTGATCTGTTATAGTCCCAAATATCAACTTTGGGTTCTGTGGTAACAAAAGCAAAAATGATTTGTTTAAAAACTGTTTTGACAAATAGAGTGCTCTCTTAAAGCACAGCTGTGAATGCCATGAAGCTGGGAAACGTGTAAAAAAGAAAGGATATATGGCTTACCATTTTTCCATCTAGCTAGGTATCTGCACTTAAAAGAAATGCTGCATTTTCGAACTTGTAAAGTAGAAATGAATATGCCTTGCTAAGAAAGACGCAATGTTGCTTTGAAAATTCTGGCCGGAACAAAGCTATACACGGGCAGAAAATACTCTGTTGTAAGAAACAATCCGTTGCAGACGACGATCCTAAGAGCATATGGGACCTCTGCCGCATGAAGCGTAGAGAAACTTCCTGTTCAAAAACCCTCATTCAATTGGCTACAATGAGATCTTAAGAAAAAGAAGTATTTATATGTTTGCACCTTTATATTTTACGCCCTGTTTGTAAAGAAATCAGGGTTCACCTGCATTAGAACCAGATTCTTCATTTCGCATAGGAAAATCAACACCATATAGTATTTTGTTTGAAATCTTATAGTATTTTGCAAATATTGTTATACAGTATAGCAAATTTTTTACTTGCACACCCCACAAACGAGGAACTTTACGTACGGTGTAGATTAAGGAATAAGGGGTGAATATGCCTATCCAACAACTCTCGTTGCCCTACGTCACCCCCCGTGTGAATATGCACCCAAACCAAAGGGGGTTTAAGGGGGATTTTAATTTAAATATGTTGGACCCAATGGTTGTGTTAATTAATGGTAGTTATGTGTTGGTTGTTATACTAAAAAAATTTTTGGGCCCTTCGGGCCCTAAAAAAAGCATAATATGAAACCTGAGTAACTATAATGTTATAGCATAATGTAATTTAATTACATACGCTTCACCACAGCATTTAATTGCTAAATGGTATAGATATACTAGTAATGGTGCCCAGCGTTGCTGGGCATAAGTTGGGTGCATGTAGATGATCAGAGAGAAGAAAAGAGCCAGACATAAACTAACTTTGTAGTCTTGAGATAAGTTTCACTTGAAATGTATTATAAACTTTAGAACTTCTTCATTCTAATATGGAAATTCATGGGCAAAGTTGGAGACATGTCGTTATATGTGATAGTCGCTAATTTTACACCTTGTTTCTGTATATTGGAGGAACGGGTCTTACCATAAAGGATTTTAAAGTTTATCTCTTCTTTTTTCATTTATACACTTGTATTAAGAGATTGGCTCAAAAATATATATGTATCTTCCTTTCATGGGCACCCAAACTGGTGAATATAAACATTGAGAAATAGAAAACCAAGTACAACATTGTTGGGCTATATATGGTTCGTGTTTATATGGCTTGTGTTTATGTGGTACCAAGTACAACATTGTTGTGTTTATATGGTTCGTGTTTATATGGCTTGTGTTTATGTGTTTGTGTTTATATGGCTTGTGTTTGTGTTCACCTTTTTAATATAGAGAACTCTTGTGAGCTCATGCATTGTACTTGATCCATGCCAATAGATTAGAATTCTCTGTCACTCATTTACAATTGTATGACGTGACAATTATGGAAATATGAAATTGTTTGATTTTGTAATGCAATTTCCTAACTTTTCTATGCATATACAACCTCAAATTCATGACATCTCCAAGGCCACAAATAAAGAGCATAATGGCATTATTTTTGTGTGGTGTTCATGCACATGGTTTGGGGTACAAAAATGATTGGTTGTTGTAACTTTCTGTTTTGCAGATTGCAACTGCCTTCACAGTATCGTTGATTATGCTTGACCGTTATATCTTGTTATCCCTTGTCCTGGATTGAAGTTAAATCCAAAGCAATAAATTGCATCAAAGTTGCATAACTTTGACTTAAGCATTTACCATATCCTATTTGGACAAAAATAAAAATACAGCATTGCTGCATGTGAGAAAGAAATGTGGTTGGCTCACTAAGTAAACTCTACACAAAAGCCATAAACATACTGCATGGTTGTGTTACCCAAATGCAATATTATCTTCCCATGTCTGAATCAAGGAAATTGCTGATTTTCCAGTTTCTAAACCCACGGAATTGAACGAAGTCTCTTAAGCTGCTCGCCTGGTCCATCATTTATATGCACACTACATACTGTATATTGAGCAGTAAAAAACAGCAAACAAAAGCAAATAGAATTACATAAAGCAATAGCTAAGACGTGGTACCGACAAAGACAAAGATGCACATTTGCATACCTTCCGTCATCATATGTATACTTCAGATACTTCAGCCACTCGTCAGGTTGAGGTCCAGTCTTTGGAATTGGAACCACTTCAAAAGATGGAACATCACTAAGTGAATATTGGTTAGCGGATGCTAAGTCTAAAATCTCAATGCTGCGAGGCCTGTCAAAAAACAATATGCATTAGAAATACCAATTAAAATAGTTTACCCCAAAGCATCTAGTTGCTACAATTGTCTAACATCGAGCATTCTTTTCCCTCGGAGCGTGTAAGTTTATTTTTATGCTCACCCAAAGGCCAAGTCTGCAAACCAAGAAAAAAAAAGATGCAAGTACTCTATATATGATGCCGCAACTTACAATAACGTTTTCATTGACCAAGAACCGTTGTGCACAAGTCCAAGATAGTTCACCAAGAACCGTTGTTATACACCGCAAAATAAGATCGGTTCGTTCTGCGGCCAAAATAAGATCGGGTTCAAGTGTAAAATACGAAAAAAGCATGGTTCAACTATTCTATTGCTCAGTATTGAGGTCTAGTTTTAAGATCCATGTGGTTTCTCGACATTTTGCTTACTGAAACTCCCCCATTGGTGCGAAGTTTTGAAATTAAAATCTTTAGACTTACTCTATGGAATGGAGCTCTAGATTAATGGCCTTATGCATAAAAGCACATGGAAGAACAGATGGTGGCGCCCGGGAACGAGGAAACAGAGGGTCTGGCTGGTGAAACTATGGCTCTACTTTAGCTTCGTGTAATCCCTTAATATTTGTAAGACTCGCAAAAAAAAAGCATTTCGAAATTAAATTTTGAATGAAAGAAATGCGAGAATAGGTTTTGTGCATAATACCTTCTTTCTCATGCATCATCGCCAACGAGTGTTTTTTCTGTTCTTAGTTTCTCTATTCTATGGTGGAACTTCCAAAACCATAGCCATGCCTAACCTCGCCATAGCCATAACACCGCTTCAGCAGCCCTAAACCATAGATATGCCAGATAACATAGCCCTAAACCATAGCTTGCTTCAGATTTTACCTTACTTCGGCACTCAAGAAGACCCATTTGAACTCCATCTTACTTAAAACTGCCCAAGCCAGAGAAAAATACACCTAGAATCGCCCATCTTCAGGCAGCTTAGTTGATGTTCTTCTCCAAGTTAAACAGTGGAGCCCTGCAGATCAACACCGCCTTTGAATTCAAATATCAAGGGCTAGAAAAGCTTCAGCAGGCCCTGCTACCAGACCCACCGGAATAACACAGGCATAACCTCCGAATTTGGGAAGTTGAAATTAATTACCCTTAGTAGATGGCCGCTGCCCTTGCATGAGATCTAATGCCCGAGTCTCAGCTGTGCAACGAAACACAAAAACACGTAAATAGCCGAGCTGAGCCGAGCTGAGACTCGCCATAGTCTGATGGCCGCCAGAGGAACAAAAGGTTTTGTGGTCGCCATAGCCAGAGATGCGGCCTAACCTAACTTTCTAACTAAATCTGAGCCGTCAATTTTAGGGTTTCGTTGACGACATACTTACCCAATAACATTATAATAAAAGAAGATAAAGATAATAATTTGATTCTTCACCACAGCATTGTATCCTGTATATGAATGGCATAAAAGCATAATTTGTCTCTTCATCACAATGTTATGAAGAGCAACTGCAATCTTTAAAATAGTTCAGCACGTAATTCATGTGCATGAAATTCCTGGATGGAGCGATGGCTTATAGCCATAGTAAATTTGGTCTGGATGCAGTTTAAAAATCCATCATGATATGAGTTGAATATAGTGCTACATAAGATAATAGGCATAATCTGCAAGTTTCCTAATAGATCAAACCCAGTTGCCTTCACCCATTTTGACATGCCGTTAATGAATTCCTGTTTTTGAATCAATCCATCATTCGAAATAGACTTGGAGTTCATCTTCTTCAAGTATATTTGTGTGGGTACATATTCCCAGACTCAGACCCAGCACAAGCGATTTCAGCTCACTTTTTAGATTGGGTCCCGTTTTTATCTATGTCAAAGGCTTCAAAGATTCTGTATGAAGCAAGGGATGCATGAGAAGTCTAGACTTGAGACAACAAGAATGATCCGTTTTCTTATGCTGCATTGGTGCAGTAAACAAGCACTTACTTTGAAAAAACGGTTGTATTAGGAGTTCTTCTATCTTCTAGTAGCCAACTGCCCAATTTTTCATGGGAATACTCTGAAACTCTGTGCAGAATGTGAGTCCTCCTAAGGTGTTCTTTGGCAAAGTATATTCTCCTTTCTTGAATCCAAGGTGAGAATACCTGACATAGAAGAGGATCAAACAACTATGCAAGACCACAACCTGACTGATTTATAGCTGAAAAGACAGTGCCTATAATCCAGACTCCACGAAAGTGTAATTTTCAGCGACTTCATGCAAAACACTATGAAGATGAATAAGGTAAGAGAGAAGCGGCTACTTGAAGAAATGAAAATCAAGGTTGATGAAGCACCTGGTAAGAGCAGTAGACCAAGAGTCCAATGAATGCCAAAGCACAGCTTATAATATCAAATATGTGTCCCAATTGACTCTTATGAAATGTGTGTGGAATCTGAGCGAATAAGTAGGGTATAACAGTGACAATCATAATCCAAGCTGCCACTCTTGTTTGTGGATCTGTCGAAACTCCAGTATCTGGATAGTTGGTTATGTTAGTGTCTAATGGCCTGCAAAATTAGCTCAGAGAAAATTCTTACTGAAAATGTCAAATTTCCTTGTCAATGTGCAATCCTTTGCTTTGCCATCTTGAAGGTCACAACGGCCAACAAGCAGAGAGCTACCCCAGAGAAGAGTAAGCAACATAACAGTTGATCCAGCAAGTAGACCCATTCCCACCAGAACTTCGGTCTGTGCACTTGCTGCCATCCCAGATACTGCATGCCATGCCATGCCATGCCATTCCATTCAAATATCAGCATATTTCTAGGATCACGAAGAACACACATTGCTAATAGTAGTTCCTATTATTCAAGATCAGACACTTGCGCTGCTGTTCTGTATGCCCTAAAGAAGTATTCTTACCGAGTATTAGTAATGCATCCGGTAAGGCGCCTAGAATGGAAAGAAGTAGTCCTCCAATAATGCCAGGGCTTAACACTGTTAGCAGCAGTTCGCTGCCTTAATGGGTCCTTTACTAGGCTTGGTGTTCATGCGTTTTCTTAAGAAGCGCAGATATTTCATCTTCGGGCGAACTAGACCACCAGACAAACAGATCTCCTCGCATCTTACCACGACCACCAATACACAAGAATATCAACACACTGTTGCCTTGAAACCCACCAGACCATGCCATGGAAACTTCGAAACTTCGAATATGTAGCACAAACTGCTGAAGCAAGCATCCGGCCGCATCATCCTCTGCCACTCCAAATCTATTTCCACTCTGATCACAAGAACATTAATTTTTTGCAAGAATGCCCTGAAATGCTATCCACGAGGCTTGCATGTTCAGCCCCTAAAATAAAAAGAGGGCTTTTGTTGTGAGCCCTTGGATGTTGGACCATTGGAAAAAAAAAGCTAAATCGACGACTAAGAAATGGTGCACTCTAGATGTACGCATTAGTACATCCATTCGAATACGCCATGAAATCTTAGAAAAACCTTTGTGAAAAGCGTACAAAAACACAAAATAAACCCCCTGTTATTATGCTACATATTCATGCATCATTTAGCATCTTCGGCTAAGGAACAACCCAGATCAAAACTAAAACAGATCGAACTATTAAAGAAAGAAAGATTACCATGAGAAACCGGTTCGAGCTTGCACTAGATGTTGGAAAGTGCCAATAGATTGGCTGGAAGCTGAATTCAAATTCAACCATGGGTTGCTGAATTATTCCTTACCATTGTTGCTGAACTATCCCTTACCATTGTTGAACAAAAACCTTGAATCAATACACCATTTTGTTTTTTTTTTAATGCCATCCTATCACGTGTAAAATAACATAGCGCGACCAACGCCATCGATGGTGCATCAAAAACACACATGGTGTGCCACGTGGCACGGCTAGAGTTTGATGCTTGACACACATACTTATTGGATAATTTTATAATATAAAGATTCTCATATCTTTTATACCTTGTATATCTCGATGTGTTTGAAGAAATTGTTAGGTTTTATGATGCCTCATCATACACACGAGGGCATCGATGCTTTGTTTGGTAACTTTTTATTTTCCTTGAAGAAAGCAGAAGTGCTAACTATGTTTGAGTTGCTATGAATTCCACACGTGCAATCTCAATGTGCCTGCGTCATATCTTGTTGACAAGTTTCCAGATTGGAAAGATTTCATAGAAGGGTACACTCCCGACGGGGAAGATAGATTGACTGGTCACACCACCCCTCTAACCTTCAAGTTCACAATGAATGGTGACTGGCATGTCGTATACCATAAGACCCGTCCTACATTCGTGGATTGGTTACCCACTGGAGGAATAAGAATGTGGCAAAAAGGGGAGGATGGAAGACCCTTAATGCCAGTTCAAAATCTAAAGATGTTAGCACCAAAGAACTCGGTGAAAGACCTTGGTCAGTTTCAAAATAGTATCTATAAGCATATCCTTCATTGACTTGCATGTTCAACGAATAGCAAGGGCACTCCAGAGACAGCCAAATATATGGCACAATTTACATCAATAATTGAATATTGGATGAGACTCTTGCCGCAACTGAGTAACATCACCAATACTGAAGGTGCCTACGAAGACTTCTGGCCATGCACTAGGTAAGAATGAGCCGACATATCTGATGTGGTCACTGTGGTGGAGCCAATTGCAAGCATTGCTCCTACTTATGTTGGTCCACTGAAGGATAAACCCATATCGGAGTTCAATCCATTCACGGATTTGAAGAAGGGTATATTTATAATGGCATGCCCTAATGTTGTCTTGTGTCCGAAGTGTGTAGGGTATGCTACCGAGGAACCTCAAATGGACGATAAGAAAGATAACTTCGAAATAATCCAAGTCACTTGGTGGGAGCCTGTGCCTGTGAGGAACCAGGTGTTCCCCGGCTAATTACGTCAACTGTTGGAAGAAGAGATGGAGGCCGATGACTGCTAGTGACTGCATAGAGATAGACAGTATCAACTATGCTTGAAGTCCTTCGAATAAGAAGCTATCCAACATTGTCAAGATTCCTGTGCTTGTGCCGAAGCATATGTGGCACTCTCTCAGATGCATGTTAGTGTAAGAAAACTGCCATGGAGGCAAGGTTTTCGTAAGAAATCCACAAATTCAGGTATTGTCCAAATGTAATGAAGTTATACTTATAACAGAGAAATTATAAAAGAGTGCAACTTCTACATTTGAGATGAGAAGTCTCACGACACTGAATTTGTATAGCAGTGCCTCTTAAAATATGTCACTTGGTTGGAGGCAAATGGTATTCAATATTCCAAGCATTATGTATGGTCAGATGGTGGTTCATCTCAATTTAAGTCTCCAAGACCATTCTCTTTCTTGGGTAGATGGTACAGAGATCATGGGAAGGAAATTGTTTGGATTTTTTTTGGCAGCTCGCATGGAAAAGATGAGTAGTCACCTTGTGGATCTTGAAGTTAGTCCAAATGGGTTCCTTTTGACACATTTGCAGATGACTTTCGTCTTTGTTGCATGCTTGACCACAAGCAACTGCTGTTGGAAATCGCTGCCGGTGAGCATTATTATTCCCCCAAATGGCCTGTGATCTTGGCGTATCTCGCGTAAAGCCCTGTCGATGGCAGTGAGTGCCTGCGTATATGTCATCCCCATTTCGTCCCATATTATGATGCCTGACTTTCTAAATACCTTTGCTTGTTGGTTTTTTGCATGCATTGCAGAGGTTGCCTCTTATGTGAGGTTGAGTGGTAACTTGAATGTCTAATAAACTGTTTGTGCTCCCTTCAAGAGGAGGGTGGCAATTCCTGTCCAAGCCACTGGTACAACACCCACGCCGCATCCTCTTAATATGCTGATCAGTTTGTTAAAGAGGAACGTCTTGCTTGTGCCTCCTAGGCCGTCCATATTGATATATGGGCCTTGATGCTGGCTGACTGCATCGCGGATAATGTCGACTATGTGCTTCCGCTCCCTGTTGAGCTTGCCATACTTTTCCTGCTCTTCTTTCAATTTCTTTTCTACATCGAATGTGGGTTCGATTGAAGTTGCCTAGAATATTTGTCCGTGGTTCTGGCAGTCCAAGTTGCTAGCATGTGCACCCGCTCATTTGGAAGATATCGTCGATATCGTTTAGTGCGTGGTTATAAGCCTGCTCTGGTGGCATCTTCCATTGGTCTCATAGCCGCATTGGATCTTGTGGGCCATTGTATAGGCAAATGAATGCGAATGTCTGGTGTATCTGCATTGGCATCTGGAAGATGCTCGCATCTTCGAGTATCTTCTCCCACTCGGTATCGTCTTCCAATAAGTCGAGCTCTTTGGCAGCTTCCTTGAAAGTTGAACATAGTTTTCCATTGACAGTGCATATGTCTTCGAAGCTAGTTGTGCCCTTGATATGTAGCAATAGGAGACGGAGGTAATAGCAGTCACCATCCTTAGGGCTCATGTTTGTACATCCGTGTGATGAGCTTGAACTTCCCTTACCTCTTTTTCCAGGAGGTCTGGTGCGTGAATGTATAGTGCTGGGGGATTTCTGGATAATTATATTCACGTGCGGCGGGGTCTTTCCTGAGTTCAAACTATGCGGCCATCATTGTTTGCTTTTGTATATGCCGCTGATGGCTTGTCTTTTGTGGCCTTCCTGATAATAAACAACTTGGCTGTTTGATAGGTGAACAGGTAGCCTGTATACTGTGTGGGAGTTGCCATGCATCTTGAATCCGCATAGCCTCCACAAGGTTTCAGTTGCGTAGACGTATCTTGTGTCAAGGTACTGCTCCACCTCTTTCCAATTGAATGTGGATGTGGATTCCCCTGTTGATTCTTTAGTGATCTTGATGGATGCTCGATCGTGCCCTTTGTGGATGTACTTATAGATATACTTCATGATGTCGACGCTGAAATACTGCTCGACATTGATATGCACCTCGTACTTTTCAAGCAGCCACTAATTATGGGGAACTATCCATCTGTTGATAGGCGTGTCGCCCTCATGAAGTGGCATGTGTCCCATCTTCTATACTTTGGATAGCCATTTGTGTTGACTTTGGTATATTCATTAAATGGATTTGGAAATCCTTTTGTGCATTCCTTCATTGGACTGCCTTCTTGGCTTGCATGCAAGAAGCGTTTGGGTCCAGGTGTTTGGGGTCTGGGTTCGGGGACTCCTGCAAGACAGCCCTCTGTGAGGACCTGTGGATCAAGGGTAAAAGAAAGCTAGGGTGTCTTACATTTGGCCAAATGTAGAGTAAGAGATGTATCACATTTCAAATACATAACCGTTTTTTCAGTATGTACATAATAGCTATATTATGGAATCTTTTTTTTCGGAACTACTTGCCACGTCAATTAAAATGCAATCATGAAGCAGATTTCAATTCCCGCCGCTCTAACCACTCCAAGAAACGCCTGAACGTTAGGAGAATTTCCCACTTTCTGGCTAAAACTTCGTCCAGCTCCAGGATTTCCCTCCTTCTTGCCAGAATTCCTCCAGCTAATCCTAAACCACGCAAGAACCATGATGAACAACGAAGGAACAGAAATGGCGCAAGAAGATTGCAATATCGGGAATGTGACAAAGAAAATGAAGCGTAAGATTGATGAAATTTGTAAATTTATATATGATCAGGTTCAAGATTTACGTCCTGTGCAAAGGAGAGCTTTAGCATTGAAAACTGTTCGGGATGAAAGGCTGCACTTCTTTTTTGAACCTGCCATTGAAAATCCAGCGCAAGCAATTCTGAAGGATACTATGCTAAAAAATATCCGTGAAGGTCTGCAGGAAGTGAAACAAGCAAATAGCAATGATAAATTAGCAGCTAAGCATTCCCTGTTATCAATGATTGTTGGTGAGAATGGAAAACTCAGGCAAAAAGGAGTAGCCTCCAGAATTCTTCAAGTGCAAGCAAGAAACCTCACAAAAGCTGCAATTAGAAGAAAGCGGATGTCATTATCAGGTGCTAATATGTGGGCACTGGCAGGAAGGCAACCCAGGGCAGACATGTTTCCGGAATCAACCAAACAGTTGGTAAATGAGTTTTGGTTAGCCCACACAAAAACTTCTCCAAAGTACAGGGATGTCAGGAAGAAAAGGACACTTCCAATCCAGTTTTTTGACATGCCCCAGGTCAGTTTTAAGTCTTTTAATCCTCTTTTTTGCAAGCTTGATAGAAGCTAGCTTCTGTGCATCCTGGATAAGTTTAGTAATCCTATTTGCATTCCATGCAAGGGATGTTTAGGGTATACATTGAAGTACATCCAACTACAGTAATTATATTTTTACACTTGGAGGTACTGAATGAGCTATGTTTAATAGGAAACGTACTTGGATGTACTTCCAATTACATCCAATGTGGCATAAGGCAGAAAATGTGTTGAAAGTCAGGCTGTGTTATTATAGTCTTAATTTTTATAGTTCCCAAGTACATTATAGTACATTTTAAGCTTTCCTGATCTCAAGGTAGTTTTCAAAGATAGGGTGATACATAAAAGTATTTAAATGTACTTCCTTCCATAAGAAAAGTATTGAATACATACATCTATAATACAGTGACACTGTCTGTGACCTGGTTACATATTGAGTTTTTTATGTACATCTGGAACTCTTTGGAGTACATTCTTTATCTTATATTATAAAGTTTTAGCGTATGTCTTGCATCAAACCCTAATTTAGATAGTTGAGATCGTCTGATTGCATTTGAAGGCCGAGATTTATCGCACAACTTCCCACCACCATGATTGGCCATGCTCTGATCTCTTAAGAGGAAAGGGAAAATGGCAGAGAAAAGGGCAAAGTGAGAGGCAAAAAGGCACGGGTAAAAGGGAAAGACGAAAGGAAAAAAGAAAGGGAAAAGAGCACGAAAAAAGGAAAGAAAAAAAAGGAAAAAGGAAGGAAAAAGACACTATGAAAAAAAAAAAAGAAAGGGTGAGGGAAGAATAAGGGGAAAAGAAAAAAGGGAA
Source organism: Isoetes taiwanensis (assembly GCA_021234155.1). NCBI lineage: Eukaryota > Viridiplantae > Streptophyta > Lycopodiopsida > Isoetales > Isoetaceae > Isoetes > Isoetes taiwanensis. Next base: position 556,071 of record JAJEKV010000036.1, on the reverse strand, counting down.
AGAAAAGGAAGAAAAAAGGGAGAAAAAAAATGTGAAGACGAAAAAGGGAAAAAGGGAAGATAAGAATGGTGGAGAGGGAAAAAAAAGGCATGGAAAAATAGAAAGGGAAGGAAAAAGGAAAAGGAGGCGAAAAAGGGAAAAGGGCATGAGGAAAAGGGAGAGGGAAATGAGAGAGGAAGGAGAAAGTGGCATGAGAAGAGGAAAAAGGGTGAGGAAAGGAAAAAAAAGAAAGGGGAAAAGAGATGGAAAAAGGAAAAGGGAAAAGCGAAAAAGCAAAAAGAGAACAGAAAACATGCAATGGAAAAGAGGAAAAGGGAAAAGGGGAAAGGGTGGGAAAAGGAGGAAAAAGGGCATGTGAAAAGGTGGAAAAAATGGAATGGAAAAAGGTGTGGGAAAATGGAAAAGGAAAAGAGAGAAGGAAAAAAAAAAGGGTGGAAAGGAAAGCGAAAAGGGCATGGAAAAAGGAAAAAGGATGAAAAAAAAAAAGAAGGAAAAGGAAAAAGGAAATGGGAGGCGAAAAGGGAAAGGGGAAAGAAAAAGAAACACGAGGAATAAGGAGGAAAATGGAAAGAGGAAGGAAGGAAAAGGGCACGGAAAAAACGGAAGAGGGAAAGGGTGAGGAAAGGGTAAAAATAAAGGGAAAAAGAGCATGGGGAAAGGAAAAGAAAAAAAAAAAAAAAAATAGGAATAGGGACTCGGGAAAAAAGGGAAGAGGGTAAGGAAAGGCTGGCGGAAGAAAAGGCAAGTAAAAAAAGGAAAAAAAAGGGAATGGAAAAATACAAGGGAAAAGGGGAAAAGGAAAAAGGAAAGGGAAAGGGAAAGGAAAGGGAAAGGGAAAGGAAAGAGAAAAGGAAAGGGGGAAGGAAAGAGGAAGAAGAGGGCACAGGAAAAATGGAAAGGGTGGGGAAATGATGAAAAAAGAAGGAAAGGGAAAAGGAAAAAGGAGGCGGAAAGGGGGAAGGAAAGGAAAAAAGACATGAGAAAAAAAAAAGAAAGAAAAATGGGAAAAAGAGACATGAGATAAAGAAGAAAGAGGGTGAGGAGAGGAAGAAAAAAAAAAAAAAAAAAAGGTGGGGAAAAGGGAATGCAAAAAGGGCCGAGAAAAGGGAAGGGAAAAGAGAAAAGCAAAAAGGAATGGGAAAAGGAAAGGGAAAAAAAGATCATGAGAAAAAATGGGAAGGTGGAGAAAGGTGAAAAGGGAAGGAAAAAAAGCCACAAAAAAAGGGAAAGGGAAAGGGAAAAATGAGAAGGAGAAAAGGAAGAAAAAGAGGAGGGAGAAGAGGGTAAAAAAAAGAGAGAGAAGGAGAAAAGTAAATGTGCAGGGAAAATAAGAAAAGGGAAAAAAGAAAGTGTGTAAGAAAATGAGGAAAAAAGGATATGCAGGATAGAGCAAAGGGAAGGTTATCAAATGCACAAAAACCTCTTATAGCCTAGCAATGATGGACTTGGTTTCTATTATATTAGATGTATTAATGAGTCTGAGCTGAATAGGTTTCCATCCACAAATGTTCCCAACATTTGCCCAGCAACGCTGGGCACCATTACTAGTACATTTATATATATCATGTACATGGTATGTACGATGTTTTGGTATAGTAGTTGAATGTATATCAAATGATGATCTGAATGCCATAGAACTAATGCAATGTCTGCAACATCTTTGAATTCGTAAGTAGTTCTAATTTATATCTTACTTATACATGCCGCTTTTTTCCTTGCAGAGTGAATTGTATGAGATGTTCAAAGATGAACATCCTGAAGTGAAGATTAGCATCAGAAAGTTCGAGCTGCTTAAGCCTACGTGTGTGAGAAGGTTGAAAGAGAGGAACACATGCTGCTGCGTGAAGCATGAACAAGCTGATCTATACAGAAAAGCTTTTAGCGTCCTGAGGAGCAAATTTCATGCCAATTGTACATGTTCTTGTGGTGTTTGTGCAGCAGATGAGAACAATGGCGTCTGCCAAGCTCCTTCTAAAACATTTCAAAATGTTGGTGCTATGTGGAGAGCTACGGTCTGTGACAAGGAAGGCGAAGAGTGGCATAGTTTGGACTGTGTCAAGGGAGAGTGCCAGAACTGTGGCACTGAAAATATTCAAATCTGTCCTAAGGAGAAAGAGTCGCAGAATGAGAACATTGAATGGCAAGTTTACAAGTACGTGAACGAACCTTCCAAAGCTGGCACTTCAAGGAGGTTGAAGCTTGTTACTGAAAGCGGGAGTCCAGGTACATTGCTTGACAAGATGTTTCAGCACCTTACAAAGTTCACTATTCACAACTTTTCAGCAAGTCGGTGCAAAATTTGAGGGATGATTCTGTTTTGTCAGTAATGGACTTTGCAGAGAACTACACTTTCCAGCCATTCAGGGAGGTTCAGTCCGAGCATTGGAACAATGACCAGATAACTATTCTGGTGCATATAACCATGATGAAAGTCAATGGCGAGCTGAAAAAAACTGTTCATTTGTATGTTTCCGATGTTATGAAGCATGATGCTTTCTTTGTTCAGGCTGCACTCAAGAAGCACCATATTTGGATGATACAAAAAGGTTTTGGCCACATCAAATACCATGTCATGTGGTCTGATGGGTGTGCTGCTCAGTTTAAGTGTTCTCAAGCCTTTTATTTGAATGTGGCCCAATATTATAACAGGTATAAAATTAGGATGCAATGGAATTATTTTGGCTCAGGCCATGGAAAAGGAGAACATGATGGGCAGGCTGCTTTGGAGAAAAGGTTCCTAGCAGATGAAAAGGAAAGAGAATGGTGTTCCGATTTTGGGTGCCAACTCTGCTTGCACTTTGCTGAGACAAAAGAAGTGCAAAATGGACAGAGTCATATGGGAGGTGATGGCAGAAGACATTAACAGGGACCCTCGTTCAGATTGTGAGACATTGCCTGGTACTCTAGCTATACATTGTGTGTCTGCTATTAATCCAGCTGACCCAACACTTGTCATGTATAGATCCCTGTCATGTTTTTGCAATGGTTGCTTGAATTTCAGATGGGGAGAATGTGAGAATCTCGAGCATTGTGGTGCGTGGAAACCACAAAACCGGAGCCTAGTTCGGTCCGTGTCGGCCGAACAAGAAGAGCTAGTTGGTTTTTATGCAAACATGAGCAAGAACTATCCGATGTACTCCAAATTGGAGACATATTTGCATCTTTTGCTGCTCGGGGAATCATGAAAATGTTCTATACTTCGGCCTCCTATGCGTGAAGGAGATGCATATTCTTCAGGAAGATGTGATTGACGACTATGGAAATAGAATGCTTGCTGGTGACAGGGTTATAGCTGGTCATTACTATCAACTGCTACAAGGCACAAACCACAAGTACAAGTTGTTGGATGACAAAATAGTATTGGTACCAAATTTAATCAGAATTGGAGCAAAGTTCACGATGCAAAGCCAGGTCAAGCATAAGTTGAAGGGGGCACGTCATATATATGATCACACGAGAGGTGCATGACATGCTTATATCAAGCCTACCTGAGATTGTTGAGTGCACATGACTAAGTTCTATACAAAGGAACTTTCATATTTGCCATCATCTTCTGTTATGTTGAGAAAACTAGTCGATTCTTTGCAAGTTTTTTGTTATTTACTTATTTTTAATCGAAGTGCATTTTGATACTTCAATTTCGGATGATGAGAATATCTTCCGTGACCAAGCAAAATGTATATCGAAAGTACAAAATGTTCATCAATTGTTGCATGAAGAAGTTAAACTAGTCTCTGTGTTATGTTGAGAAAACTAGTCGATTCTTTGCAACTTTTTCTTATTTACTTATTTTTAATCAAGTGCATTTTGATACTTAAATTTCAAGATCACACAATATCTTCTGATTCCAAGTACAATGTATATCGAAAAGTACAAAATATTCATCAATTGTTGCATGAAGAAGTTAAACTAGTCTCAGGAACTTGTTCTCATTATAATGGATATCAATAGCTTTTCTTTTGATTCATGAAACAAAGCGTAAAGTGGAACATGTATGGAGACAAAAAATCTTGCATTACATATCACAAGATATACAACCCGGTCATATCGATATGATGCCAATATATACAAGTCTGTTGTTCATGTTTTATATTAACATTAAATTACATTCAAAAATCTGGTCACAGCCGATGTGAAGCCGCGACATACTATTCTCATTGTTTCAATATGTTACTTTCTTTGCAGCTTGTCCATAGCCCTGGACATGCCATCTCTCGTCCTTGTAGCCCTCTCGAAAGCATTAGCCTCCGGGCAAATTTGTTGTTAGTACATCGGTTGGATTGCGTAAAGGGATTACGCTTCACATATTGTTGCGTGTCCGGTGCTATCAACAAACCCTCTAGCCATGGTTTCGAAATGTCAAGAGACCTGTGTCTTCAACATCACTTTCCTGCCATGAAGGTGGGCATATGCAATTTTCGTTGGGATTGAAGAGCCTCTTGTACTCGGAGTCGTCTACTATTAGTGTGTTGCTGTCATTCCTGTCTGGACACTTCTCGTACAATTGGCTTCAGATACAAAGGTTTGTCTTCACATGCTGCAATCCGGAAAGGCAGCTCCAAACAGTGGCTTCCATCAAAGGTGAACCTTAAGTCCCTTATCTGCGTCATTGTGAAGATTTTATCCACTACTCTTGATAGGTTCCATGGAGCTATTGATGACCATATTCCTACTTCAAAGTGTTCAAATACAAATTCCGTGAATTGCCTAGGTGGGGCCTTAAAAACAACACTTTCTTGCCTATTATGTCATAATTTCCAACTAGCTGATCATCTGATACCAAAGTCCTATGTATTTGTTTTGCCAAAACAATATTGATATCAAACACTATCAACCTTTTCTGTACACCTGATATGAAAGAACATGCAATTTATCAATAAAGTATGGTGGAGTTGAATAAAAAGAAATTTTATTCATTAAAATTCAATGAAAAAATGTGTATTTTATAATCAAATAGTGTTTAGCATTGACAATAGGGATAGGCTGTTTCTCAGCCACATTTATTAGTACCAGGTGGTCTAATGGTTTCGGGTGCGATGTGAATGTGGTCTAACTCCTGAAGTAGTGCTCGGCAGCGAAAATTTTAGTGGCCCCGGCGGGCCATTTGGCCACAAATTATAGGTTTAGACAAAATGCGATGGCCGGCTTGAGTAGGATGCCTTACCCTTGGACTGTCTGCAGATTCGCCATTTCGCAGCACTTTATTGCCTATTATGACATTAAAATGGCCAATTAGATGTTTGCTAATTAGAGTGGTATCGACTTTGGGGCCAATTTAGTTCCAAGTGAGAACTAGATATGCTTATGGAATGGCCATTAAGGCCACTTGGCCAAATCCTATAATACCTTAAGTTCGCCAAATCTTAACTCATTCAGAGGCCCCCTCATAAATTCGTCACTTATAGGGGGCCAATATTATTAGAAATTTTTATTTCTAAATATATCTACCAACTAAGAATAATCTCGGTCTTTTGGAAAATCAAATGTCGAGGCACTTTTCAATCCTCTTTACAAAGACTCCGGCATCATATTTTCGATTCTCCCCACGAGCAATCTGTGCATTATTGATATACATGGGGTATGAATTCAAACTCATACAATATGTAACTTAAACACATTTATATAGGATAGCGACTTCTTTATGTTTGGGCAACTAGCACTATATTTAATAAGAATCTAGCTAAAAATCGCCATTTGAGCTACACATTACTAGATATTTGGTTCAAAAATCGCCAATAGGGTTGCCGCCATATTAGAAAAAAATAGGAAAAATGGCCAGTTCAGGCTACACTTTTGGGGGCATATTTTACAAGGAATGGCCAATTCATTATACTTATACAATATTATAGGTCAATTTTCCCTGCTCGGATGAGAACATCACGACGATCCTCCGCATACTTTGGCAAGCCAGTTTCGGGTAATCTGCAAATGTGACAACAATACTTACATAATAGGTATTAAAAACCATTTGTTTGCAATACAAAAGAAGTGAGACACTCACATTGGTAGTTTTATCACACACGATTGTGTCTACAAACTTCTGCATATAAGCTGCAACATAGAGGCCACATGAATCCCCATCTTTCTGCTGTGGACACTTATGAATCTTCACAACTGGTGAAGGATTTTGTCCATGCTTCAAAAAAGTGGGACACTCGACACAACCGCGTGCCATAGTGAGGATGTGGAGCCTGCAAAAGATCAGATCTATTTTGTAGCAAATGAATGAAAGAAGCTGCTAAAATGGTATCCAATCTACTCAATATTAATAAAAGGAGATGTGAAATACAAAATACCTCTTAAGTGCAAGCATGTCAACGTCAATGTCCTTGGCAGAATTGAAGATCTGAATATTGATGGTGTTCTTACTCTTAGTAAGTGCCATGTTGAAGATGGCCAAAGTGTGATGTTCAGTAACTCTACATAGCATTGGAATCATGATCCATCTGCACTTCAGCCAATTTATCCTCGTAAGAGCTACCTTTACAATATCTCTTCCACGCTCGGAGGCTGCCATAGATTTATCTTTTTCGCTTGCCTTGGTCCATGCTGCAAATTCCATGAAGCTGTCCGGTGGGAAGAACCAGACGTCGGCCTTCTTATCATCTGGAACACAGAGCTGCAGGTACCTATAACAAGTTGAAAAGGATAAAATTACTAACTTGACTTACACATACAAATGAACAAGTTCAAAGTCTAGTACCTGGCATACATATCCACATGCCGGTTGGAAACTTTTCCCACATCCATGTCCAGCACATCTTGTTCAAATAAATAACACTCCATTTCAGGCAAAGATCCTGGGAAAATCCTTGCCTTCTTGAGCTTCATCATTCGGTTCAGCAAGGCATCATATGGCCTGTATTCAGAATTAACTCTCCATGACACTGCTGCAACAGAGTTTCTGCAAATTCAAGCTCTTCCTTAGGGTAAAATCCTTGCTGAAATTTAGGAACCTTGGATGTGGATTTAGAGGTCCCAATTTCTTCTGTAATAGCAGATTCTTTTGCTCCTCCCTTTGCCAAATCTTTGGCCAAAACTTTAAAAGTATCCCAATCTACTTTCTTACCTGTCAATTGAAGGGCAAATGCACGAGCAAAGTACTCAGGTACATGGCGATTTGTGACCTCCCGCTTACCAAAAACAATTTTATAATGTTTGTAGAAGTTCTCGGCCCACTCTGGCTTCACGCTAGATTCTTTGAACCTCCATATGTCTTTGGGCCCCCACTGCTCGTCCATTATCTGTTGTAAATCTGGAAAAATTTCATCTGCATTGACACATCTTACATGCTTTGCTTCCACAACAGCGGGTTCTTCACAAATAAGTCTTCTTTTTGGCCCTGGTTCCTCAGAAGTTTGAACCTTCCTCTTGTTTTTTTCGGCTTTCTTGCTAGAATCGACCATTTTCAAATTTTTGTTTAATCTGGATGACTTCCGGGAGGCAAAGGCGTCCATTGCTTGGATTTGGGCAAGGATTTCGAGGAAGAAGAATAGTTACAGTCGAATTACTTCGTTGATCACTCACAAACACAAAAAATTGGAATGACGGCAAATTTTTTTCCTAAACAGGAAACACTTCGCAATCTCCCTCCAAAAAATTGCAATGAAGATCCGTTCTGGTTGCCACTGCCACTCATAATTTTGAATTGCTGACGTGGCTACTCCTAATCATTGCATATCCCAACTAACTAAAATTCAAAAAAATAATAAAAACGGGTGCCTACATGCCCTACATTATACATAATGTAAGGGCATTTTTTTTAGACACCCTAGCTTTCTTTTACCCTCAAACAGGAGGATCCGGTAGCTGTGTCACGCGAGATTTGCAAAAGAACAATGAGAAAACAATGAGATAACAGAAATACAATGAGAGAACAATGGTCAAGCAATGAACTCCTTGATATCAATGAGAATACATGAGCTCTACAAATGAGAGAAGACAGAAAAAATGAGATAAGACCCAAAACTCCTCTGCCCGTGAGGGCTACATCTACTGCTATATATAGTACAACGGCCTTTGGCCCAATATAGATACAATAAGATAACTCGGTGCCGACTCCTTGAAAGAAGGCCTGATGTAGGATCTTTGGCAGTGCCTCTTGAGACCCTGAAATGACGCTGACTGAGACCACGCGTCATTTCTCTGTGCGCCTCCTCTTGGTCCCGGTCGCAGGCTTTGACTGCGTGGTCAGCTGCGGCTTGGTCTTCTGCGCTTTGGACGACTGACCCGTGGCTGTCTGCTCCTTGTTCTTGGCCTGGTCCGTCGTGTGCATGAATAGTCCTGTACCAGGACGTACAGGGCTAACACTCCCCCCCACCAAACGACACTCAGTGTGAAGAAAAGGAGGGAGTGATTCTGATGGCGAGAACCCAGCAGTTTGAAAGTCATCTTCTCTAGAATGAGGACGCACGCCATTGTGATATTGACCTATGAGATCCTGTCTTGTTTGAAGTGCTGCAGGAGTGTTGAGCCCAATCGCAGGATGAACGTCAATGAGAAATCCTGAGCGTACCATTTCTTCAAGAGCAGCATGTGCGTCTGAGGGGACGAATTGGCATTCCATGAGGAGGCAAGTCTGGAGGCCGAATGCACTGACGCTGGCATTCGGGTTGCAGTAGAAAATGGGGCGCTGCCGATTGAGTGAGCTTAACAAGAGGCATTTGAGAGCAGCACAAAAACCTGCTTGACGATGTACTGAAGGATCAGGTGAGGTGGCAGCATGTTCCAGGAAAAGATCAAGTCCATAAACAGCTTGCGCAGGCGTTCGCCAACCACGCTCATTTGCAATATAGATCCAATTTTCAATATGGTCCAGAGTGGCACCATTTTCCCAGTTTGATCTTCGTACAAAGCGCGGATCCCAACAGAGATTCGTGGAAATCTGAGGAGGAGTCCACCCAGCATGGCCATCCATAACCTTTGTCCAGAAAGGAAGACGCCAGTCTGAGGTGAGAAACCGTGGGCGTGCAGGTGCCCCCAATGAAGCATAGGGTGATTCAGCCAAACCCGTGGGCGTGGGCTGTTGAGCCTGCTCTCGGAACTCCCGAACAAGGTCTTGATCCAAGGCTCGACACCAGTGGTCCCATTCGGAACCAGACAGCTGAATATAGACCGGAGGATTTATCCACCCCGTGGGTTGGGTCTTGCTTTCAAGAAGAGCCAGCAGCTGATTATACCCACCCAAGTGTTGCATATAAATCTGAGCGAATTGAAGGTCCTCAGGATTTGCTAAGTTCTTCTGCACCTGTGCCAGTGTCTCTGCTCGCCATAAAGGTAAGTGATGAGCCAACTCAGGCATGTACTCCGTGGCAAAGGTATGAGATTGAGCATGATCCCGGAAATACGGGTTGGAGTCCAGTAACAGCCAGGTAGCATTGGGGTTGCCGTTAAAAATGCGATGCGCCTCATCGCCGAATTTATCTTGTGAGTCAGCCAGATAGAAATCATGGAAGACATAGGCCATCGGCTGAACAACACGGAAGATGATTAAATTAGGATCTTCACAAGTGATTTGCTCATAGACCAAAAGGGCACAGAGTAATCCTTGATCTTCAATAGAAAGATCGGGCCAGATCCTAAGAAAGTCCGCATTGCGCAAGGGCTGTGCAGTAACCTGGCCTCCTGCCGCATACCACTTCAAGAGAAAAAGGTGGCGTCGGGCAACCACATAGTCCAGGTAACTGGTGGGAGTGCAGAAGTCTACTGGAATGCAGACAGCGATATCAAGATAGCCGTCTAGCCTCTGTTGGGCTTCTTCAGCAGATTGAACAACATGCTGGAGTTGATTTTCTAAGTCCCGGATTTGATTATCCTTTTCGAGCAGGAGGCGTGACTGATCCTGGTACCGTCGATGAGAGAGCTGGCCCTGGGAGGTTGATGGTGTCTGAGTGGAAGGACGAAGCCGAAGCGTGGCTATTTCTGCGTCATCGACTAACTTCTGCTTTTGAGCTTCCTTAAGTTGATCCTGGAGGAGCGTGAGTTGACTGGTCAGCGTGGAGCTGATCTTCCAACGCCATGACTCGAGCAGTGCGCTCTGTAAGGTCGTGGACCTGAGTGGTGTAATTCTGAGAAAGCTCTGTGTACAGTGTCTGACTGTTGGTGATAGCTTTCTCTTGTTCACCAAGGAGGGTATCCTTGGCTTTGAGTTGTGCCAGAAGATCTTCAAGGGTCTTCTGGAGGTCAGCCTGTTGATCAACCAGCAGGCTATATTGATCTGTGGCAGCCTGGAGAGATGCACGGGTCTGTAACAGAGCCTCGTGCTTGTTTTGCAGTTGATCTTCCAGGGATTGGATTCTCGCAGTTGCAGCTTGAAAATCCATGTGAGCAGCTTCCGATGCCTCCATGTAAGCTTGAACTCCATTCATGAAAGCTTCATTGGAGTCTTGTAACTTGAGGACAATTGCTTGAACATCTTGTTGATATTGATAAAGGGCCTGCCTGGTAGGATGAGGTGCAGGGCCCTGCTGTTGGTGAGTCTGTGACGCCTGAGAGTGTGGCCGAGAGTGACGGGAGATAGACTCTGTGGAAGAAGAAAGAGTAATGCGGGAGGTTTCTTTGTGCTGAGAAGGATGAGGAGACTGAGGATGTTTTGAAGGTTCTCCCTGAGGGTTTTTGGGAAGAGTATGGTATGACTGAGTGGAGGATTTGGAAGGAGTGGGGGAAGGACATCAATGACAGATCAGGGCTTGCAAATGGGCACCCACAGAGGTTTCGAAGCCTGAAGAAGGGTTTGCCCTGACGCGATCGATCTCATGAAGGAGTCGGAGTAACAGGATTTGGTTCCAGTCCAGATCATGAGTGGAATTGATGGCCATAATGACAACATTGTAGAATGGTTTATTAATGTGGGTATTCTTGATGGAATACCCATAGAATTTCCGCCATAAAAACTTGACAAAAGAATCATGGGGTTTTGCTATGTTGGAAAGCCGATGGACAGTGGCTTGATAAGGAAGTGTGCCATACTCAGTGACATCCTGATCATTTATGGCAGTGCAAGACAAGCAAGGTCTACGAAGGGGGATTTTAAATACCTCAGAAAGGAGCCCCATGGTAAGCGAAATTTTTGTCCCGGCAACTGTGGTCTCATAGCCATTTGTGGTGTTAACCATGTGAGCCACAAACTGTCGGAGTTGCTCTGGATTAGGCGCAGGAAGTTCCTTGGTCGATATGCAATACAGCCCATGGCGTTCATGTTAGAGCCTGAACTCTAACCTTGCAAGAAGGATGAAAAAACCCAACAATCCAAGCTCAATCTGTCAGATCAAGGCAATGCACAATACAAAGAATCATCATCTCCATAGCTAGATCAAACAAAACACTCTCTCCAATACACCGTCCCTCTCTGTTCTTCTTTTTGCTCAGATAATACAGTGGTGATAATGGCCCCATAATGCATACGTGCAAAAATCCTGCACGCGTGCATGCGCGTATATCACTCTATATACGGTATATGATGAGTGTGGTGAGTGGTGACAAATGTGGTGAGTGGTGACAAATGTGGTGAGTGGTGACAAGTGTGGTGAGTGGTGACGAATGTGGTGAGTGGTGACCACCCCAACAGTGGCGACCACAGTGGGAAAATGTGCCACTCCGTGGCGGAGAACCCACAACAAAACATACTACTATGGTCCTTGGGACATGTCCCCAAATGACACATTTACATGTATGTTTAGAAAGAAAATACCCTCCTCAAATCCAAATGACTGATACAAACAAACTGGTCCAAAATGACAGTGACGAAACAGAGCCTCTGTAACTATGGCAAACTTTGAAAGGTGATATCTTGAGTTCCAGAACTCCGTTTGACCTGCACCATAGCTCGTTGGATTCGTATCGCCGAAACGCATCTTTTGATGTAGTATAGATCACGTATTATGGAACTGTCATCATCTGTTTTTACAAAAAACGACCTGCTGTAACTCAAAAATTCTCCACAAATTCTCTGTAATTGAAGCTATGCCAAATCTGAATCCTTTAGAAAAGCACTACTCTCTCAAAATAAGGCCTGAGATCCTTGCCATTTCGAGGATTAGGCAACAATTCCCCTTCTGGAGTCATCAAGTAGAAAGCCCCACCTGGTACCTCTTTATCAATCAGAAATGGGCCTTCCCATGGGCTTTGAAACTTGGATAGATGCTTCTTAGTGGTCCTGCATAACACCAATTGCCCTTCCTCAAATGGATTGACAACCTGTAACTTGTCTTTGATAAGTTTTACTTTCTGTTTATGCCTCATATTGAAGTCTGCTGCTTCTTGTCTCATCTCTTGCAATTGCAGCAAATCATCCATCCTATTATACACTTGATTTGGAGTTGGAACTTCTCCTAAATTTTCATAATAAGGTAGCTCCACAAATGAACACAAAGGAATGTCCAAATGAATAGACATCACAGCTTGCACTCCATAAACCAATTCAAATGGTGTAAATCCTGTAGCCAACTTGTAAGTACACCTGAAACTCCATAATGCACTTGTTAAGGCTTCATGCCAATTTCTTTGATTATCCTTCACTGTTTTGGCTAAGATAGCTTTCAGAATTTTGTTAGTAGACCCAGCTTGCCCATTGCCCTGTGGATAATAAGCAGAAGCTTGCACATGTTGAACACCAATCTTTTCTGTTAACTGAGCTACTACTTTCCCCATGAAATGAGTTCCGCAATCAGACAAAAGAATGGTTGGAACACCAAACCGAGAAATCAAATTGTGATAAAGAAAACTTACTGTGGTATTTTCTGTAGCATGCTTTGCTGGAATTGCTTCTACCCACTTTGTAAACATGCATGTAGCTGCCAAGATATACTTATGACCTTTGGAAGATGGAGGATTGATAGGCCCAATGTAGTCCAATCCCCACATATGAAATGGACCAACACTCAAAATAGGATGGAATGGCATATTATTATGGCCTGTTAACTGCTTGTGCCGTTGACACTTCTCACATTTGCTAACAAAGTCTCTAGTATCCTTGTAAAGAGTTGGCCAATAATATCCCCAATGAAGAATCTTCCTAGCTGTGGTTCTGGCTGCAAAATGCCCCTGACAATCATGTGCTTGCTGCAACAAATCATGAGTTTGCTTACCAGCAACACATCTTAATAAGAGACCTTCCATAGTCCTCTTATAAAGAATAGCTTCATGCACCACATAACCAGCTGCTTGTACTCTAAGTGCATGCTTTTGTTGCTTTGAAAATGATGAAGGATAAGTTTGATCTTGTAAATACCTGTATATATTGGCATACCAAAGATCCACGGTCTCAATGAATCCTTGTAATACTCCATTATCCTGAATTGCTACTGGCTGGTCTGTTTCTTCTTCTATTTCAGCACCACTACTCAAATAGGAACTTGGATTATGAGCTCCTTGAGCCATCTTAACATACTTCAATTCAAATTCTTGTATGATAAGAGCCCATCTTGTAAACTTAGGATCTTGGACAGTCTTATTGTAAACTAGAAATGGAGCCCAGCGTTGCTGGGCATAGCTAGGAACTGTAAATGACTGGAGCAAATTGTTTGATGAATTCATATTCTTAAAATCACACAATTAGCATTTGACCACATTTCCACCTCCCCTTCCTTTTTCCTTTTCCTTTTACGTTTCGATGCTCTTTTTTTTTCCCTCATTTCCCCTTTTCGATTTTTTTTATTTACCTTTTTTCTTTTTCCAATCTTCCATTTCTACTATTTTCCTTTTCCCGTTTTTATTTTTTCCTTCCATTGTCATTTTTCTGATTTTGCAATCCATTTTCTCCCATTTCTCGTTGCCCTTTCCTTTTTTCTTTTTCATCCTTTCTCCACCCCTTTTCCTTTTTCCTTTTTTGCCTTTTTCATTCTTCTATTCTCTGCTTTTCCCTTTTTTCTTTTTTTATTTTTCTCTTCTTTTTTGTTCCCCTTCCCTTCCCTCCCCTTCCTATTTTTCCCTCATTCTCTTTCTTCTCCTCCCCATTTCCCTTCCCCTTTTTCTCTTATCTTTTACCCTTTTCCTTTTCTCCGCTCCCCTCTCCTCTCCTCCCCTCCCCTTTGCTTTGCTTCCCTTTCCCCTTCTCCTTTCCCTTCCAATGGCTTTTTCCCTTCCCTTTTCCTCCTTTCCCAGCCTTTTTTCTCTTCCACTTTTTCCTGTACAATTCTTCCCTCCCATATCCCCTCCCTTTTCGTTTTCCTTTTCTCTTCCATTTTCCCATATCCCTTTTCCCCACCCTTTTTCTTCTCCTTTTTCAAGTGCCCTTTTTGCCCTTCCCTTTATTTTTGTGCCTTTTTTCTTTTCCTTTCATCCTCTTTTGTTCTTTTCCCGTTCCTTTTTTCCATACCTTCCCTTTTTCTCTTTCCTCACACTTTCCCTCTTTCTTTTTTTTCCCTTCACTTTTCCCCCTTACAGTTTTCTCTATGCCCTTTTTCCTTCCCTTCCCCGCTTCCCCCTCTCTTTTTCTTTTCCCTTTTCCTTTCTCTTCTCCCCTCCCTTTTTCTCTTCCCCTTTTCTTGTGTCCTTTTTCTCCTTTTCTTCTTTCCCCACTCTTCTCCCTCCCCAGTGTGCCTTTTCACTCCCTCCTCCTCCCCCTTTCCCTTCTCTCTACCCTTTCCCTCTTCCCCTTTTTCTCGTACCTTTTACTCTTGTCCTCACCTTTTCCCTCTTCTCCTTTTCGTAGTGCCCTTTTTCCTTCCTTTTCTCCCTTTCTTTTCCTTTCCTTTTTTTCTGTGCTCTTTTCCCTTTTATTTTCCCTTTTCCTTCTTTCCTTTTTACCTGTGCCTTTTTGCCTTTCACTTTGCCCTTTTCTCCTCTCTTTTCCTTTTCCCTTTCCCTTTTCAAAGCATGGCCAATCACGGCGGTAGGAAGTCGTGCGATAAATCTCATCCTTCGAATGCAATTAGATGATCTCAACCATACAAATTAGGGTTTGATTCATGACATACGCTAAAACTTTATAATATAAGATGCATGGCAATGGGTTCACATCCATATGAATGTAAACATATTGTACTAGTAATGGTGCCCAGCATTGCTGGGCAAATGTTGGGAACCTGTCAAGGATATGTGGTCTTTATTGATATGAAGTCATTTCTCACATATGCGAACTTATTAACAATTTGCTATCTTCAAAGCCAGTCTTCGTTATCCCTGCTTCTACTTCCATCATCCACTCTTCAAAGTAAATAACGGAATACCTTATTAAAAACCTTATGAATAAGCAAGCAAATCTGCAATGTGCTCTGCTAGCTTCCACCATAATCTGAAGCTTGGCATTGCAGCAGACGTGATCGGCTCCAGGTAACGAAGTTGCTCGAACAAAAGAAAGGAAAAAGAAAAGGGCAAGATGACCATGGACTATCTGGATCGTCGAAATAACTTGTAAGCCAAATCTAGGCCATCTATATATTTTACTGGTTACGGTGCCCAGCGTTGCTGGGCATAAGTTGGGGGAACCTGTAAGTTGGGTCTGTTGTCATTGCCTTTCTTCGACATTGCCTTTTTTTATTTCATAATCAAGAAGTGGGCACATTGATGTGTAAGGAATTTACATACTACAAATTAGCCAAATACATTGGCTACGAACTTGACAAATTCGCTGGTTAAGTTAAGCTTAGAAAGGCTGCATTTACATATTACATAACTGACAAATTCATTGTCTTATGATATTCCATGAAACAATGTCCCGTTCAGGCATTTGAGAAAAGAGTCCGATTGCATCTTCAAGATTTCCATTTTCAATATAGGCTGAAATCATCACTGTCAATGCAACTACGTCCCGTTCGGGCATCTCCTGAAAGAGTTGGAAAGAGTCTGATTGCATCTTCAAGATTTCCATTTTCAATATAGGCTGAAATCATCACTGTCAATGCAACTACGTCACGTTCGGGCATCTCCCGAAGAGTTGGAACGCCCCCACAGGCAACCCGCTTGGGCATAAGCGCACAAAAATAACAAATCCAATGGGCATAAGCGCACAAAATAACAAATCCAAGAAATGACATCCCCGCAAGGCATTTTCTCAAAGCATTGCGTAAAGCTTCTTTAAAAAACCATTCAAGAGATAAGCCTTGAGCAAGGCATTCCATGACACTATGTCCTTCTCAAAGCGATGTTGAAAAGAAATAAAGGGCCTGGTTCAGCGGGCCTTGTCGACCATAAGCAGCTTGTCATAGTGTTCCAAGAAACAACATTTCGATCCGCATTTGTTCAAAGAGACGGTGAGCATCAAGAAGGCGATTATGCCGACAATAACCAAAAAGCATGGTATTATAAGAAAATAAACTACATTCAGGCATTTCCTTGAATATTTTGAATGCATCTTCTAGTTGACCCAAGTGGCAATACGCTGCAATAATCATATTCCATGAAAATACATTCTTCTCTCGGCATTTGCCCGAAAAGTTCGTGGACCCTATTTCACCATCCCAACCTCAGTATATAGCAGCAGCTAATCATGGAATTCCAAGAAATGACATTCCTTTCACGATTTGATGGAAGAGGCTTAGAGCTTCATTCAGTTGCCCATGCCCGAATAAGCTGAAATCATTGTAGTCCACGTAACCACATTCTTTTTCCGTGGCATCGGTCTAAAGATCCAAATGCTTCTCTAAGTTCTCCTTTTCTAGAATAAGCCGCAATCATAGAATTCCATGACACTATATTTGGGCTAGGCATTTTTTCTCAAACACCTGAATCGCCTCCTTAAGGAGCCCTTTGTTGTGCATAAACCGCCAAAGATTATATTCCAAGAAAAACAATTTCGTTTTTGCATATTGTCAAATACAACTCGAAGCTTCATCTACATACCGCAAGACTTGCCATACATCCGCACTATATTATTTGCAAGATACACATTGCCGCCTAAACCTATCTTTGCAAGGTGCTCATGAATTCTCTTACCTTTCCGATAAGGTCTTCTCATTGTCGAATAAGCTGAAATCATTGTAGTCCACGTAATCACATTCTTCCTGTGGCATCCGCCTAAAGATCCTAAATGCTTCTCTAAGATCTCCTTTTCTAGAATAGGCTGCAATCATAGAATTCCATGACACTATATTTGGGCTAGGCATTTTCTCAAACACCTGAATCGCCTCCTAAGGAGCCCTTGTTGTGCATAAACCGCCAAAGATTATATTCCAAGAAAAAACAATTTCGTTTTTGCATATTGTCAAATACAACTCGAAGCTTCATCTACACTCAAGACTTGCCATACATCTCAAGCACTATATTATTTGCAAGATATACATTGCCGCCTAAACCTATCTTTGCAAGGTGCTCATGAATTCTCTTACCTTCCGATAAGGTCTTCTCATTGTCACACTTAATCGTCTCAAAGAACGCCGCAATGGTCTCAACATCCACAACTTGCTCCATTTCTTGTGCTTGAGTCTCCAGATGTCTTTTCTCGGCTAAGCCCCGAGCCTTGACGGATGTTTGTGAGAGCAAGTTTTAAGCAGCAACTTCTACCCAAAGCCATCGTTCCAAATCATGAGTGCCATAGATGTAGGGCGGCTCGGGTGAATCCTCCTAAACATCCACAGAGAAAGGGCTAGGCCTAGGTTTATTCGACTGGTCTTGAACATTTCTTAAAACGCCCAAAGTAAATTTCTCTCCTTGTAGCTTTTTTCGGTGTTGAACATAGGACTTCAACACCGAAAGCACCCACCTTCAAAGATGCTCTCTTGTTAGATTTGTTTAGAACCACATTTAGCTCCGCAAAATCTACACGATCTGCAACGAACTGCAATAATCCATGAATAAGATCTCATGAATACAGGAACGAAGCTTTGGCAATCTTTGTATTCACTTCAAATTTCACAAAAGCTGACATAAAATGAGATGTCATTTATAAACCACAGATTTGAAGCTAATGAGTAAGTCTCTATATAATCAAAACAACACGAATGGAATTTCAAAACGGATTAACATTAAAAATGCAATGGTAATAAAAGCATATATTAGTTTAAAAGGCACCTGCGGGCATCATTAAAAGGGTGGAACTATTGACTGCAACAATGCCGCATTTAAATATACTATTGACCACTTTATAAACCAACAAAACTGAACCTAATATCGCTTAAGCCTCAGATATGGTCAAAACAAAGATGAATGGAATTTCAAAATCAAGAATACCGGTAATTTAAGCATATCGCTTTAAAAGTCACCAATTATTGGGCATTGCAAAATGGCTGAAACTATTGACTGAAACAATGCTTCATTTAAATACCATGCTTTATCCAGCTCCAAATGCTTCATGTTTTTTCCCCCTCTCATTGTGCTAGACCTCGCTTTCATGTCTCTCGCCTTCTCCCCCCACCTCCACCATCGATTCCTTAGCTTCCTTGCTCAAATGCTCTTTTTATCTCAGATCCTTCTTGCCTTTTCCATCACGCCTCTCTCTCTTAACATTTGCCTTCAGCCTTGCCTTTAACCTCGCACCCAACAAAGAAGAGCATTTTATCCGCTTTAGTCTTAAACATTTTCCTCATATCATAAGCATCCTCACTTGCCTCCGCATAATATTTAGCCTCAATATCATTAATTACGCACCCCAAGGTCTTAGTGTACAAAATGAAATGCAAAGACGGTTGCTTTTTCTCACATGAAGAGATAGATACTCAGCCCCAAAACATCTTGCATAGCCCTCTCATAACAAGGCCATAAGCTTAGTAGCCCGACCTAATTTCCGGTATGTTCTAAGCACAACCAAAGAGGTTATGTGCCCATGACACTCTGTGCTTTCTTCTTCCATCTTAGCAAGGACATAGCCAACAATTTTTTGTTATAATCCTCTACAACGCAAATGAGGCCATGAAAGAATATGATAGAAATAGTATTTCATCCGGTAATTTTCGTGAAGGCACGTGAGATTGCAGCTCAAGATTGCCGCCAGATCATCCATCCTGGCGGCCGCCTGTCGATGCACACCATTTTTGCCGAGAAGGGGAAGCTCTCCAACCCTAGACAAAAAAAAGATAAAGAATAAGCTCCTACTCAAAGGCCCAAACGCACAAAAAGCTATAGCCAAATATTAAGAATATCATAAAACGTTAAGCAAGCTACATGCATATTTTGCATCAAGAAAACCCGGAAGTTCTATTCAGTTGGAATAGTGATAGATTTGTAAGCTTTTTCCCTCCAAAATTTTAGAATATTTCGGCTTCCTTAAAGGCTTTATGACCGCAAGATCCAAGAATAATAAACTCGAAGTTATTTTTGGAGAACAAAGGTTTAATCGGGATAGCAAAGAAAATGGATAATGGCACCTCCTTGATGGGATCCGCCTTTGGCTTTCTAAAATAACCGATAAAAACTACTTACACTATCCAGTTGTAGAGCTCCACTTGAGCTTTCTTCACGACTTTAGCAAGCGAGTGATTGACCTCGCTACTTAAATTAAAAATACACCGTGATCCGCCTTGGCTTTCTCAATAACTAATTATCCAGTTGTAGAGCTCCACTTGAGCTTTCTTCACGACTTTGGCAAGCAGAGTGATAGGCCCCGGCCGCTAAATAAAACACACATCCATCATTTTCCAGAGCCTAAATAAAAAACCTCCACCAGAGGTTCGAAAGTCTATGTTAGGAGAGCTCGATGTTGTCTAGGCTATATCGATGGCCGCCCAAAAAAAACTGTGAAGCGAAACGCTTTGTTTTGGTTATTTTTGGATCGTCAGATCTAATCCTAGCCGTCTAAATTAGGGCTGGGTGCAACACTTACAGAATAACTTTATAATATAAGATAGTTGCTGAATTCCATTGTGAAGGAAGAAGATAATGTCTAAATTTATTCAAGGCCCACTTCAATGCCAACCCAAGATGCTCCACATGAGTCCATTTCTGCTCTTGTGGAGTTAACAGTAATTCACATCATAATGCTTTTGCTGATTTTTCTGACATAGTGTGACAGCCAAAGCTTGCTCCCAAACTGTAAAGAATAAATGAAAAGGCTCACTCATTCTTGGAGGAATCAGCAAAGTCCTCTCTTTCAATTGTAAGCGTCCTCCTTCCATCTAAAATTCTGCCCTGGCTTCATACAATCCACAAGTGGCTGGGTTATTTTAGCAAAATTGTGCAAATACCTCCTACTAAAACTGAGTTGGCCATATAAGCTTCTCACTTGTGATACATTTGTAGGTGTTTTGACCTTCTCCAAGGCTGCAATCTTACCATGATCCACTTGTAACCCCTTTTCTGAAACATAATTGCCCAATAGTTTTCCTCCTCTAGTGAAGAAAATACACTTAGCAGGATTCAAACTTATGCCATACAATCGGCATCTTTCAAGAACTTTTCTGAGATGATCCAAGTGATCCCTTCTTGGATTGGAAAACACTGTCAAGTCGTCTATAAAGACTCTCAAAAAGTCTAAAATATCATGAAAAGCATATGTCATAGCTCTCTGAAATGTGGCTGGAGCATTTGTGAGGCCAAAAGGTAATACCTTGTAAGCATAGATGCCAAAAGGTGTTCGAAAAGCCGTTATTGCTTGATGTGGTGGATAGATTTGGATCTGATTATATCCTGAGTAACCATCCAAGAAAGAATAGGCCTGATTTCCTGCAACAATATCCAACAAGGTGTCTATGAATGGTGTAGGAAAATGATCTCTTTTGGTAGCTTTGTTGAGATCCCTGTAATCAATGCATACTCAGATTGAGTTATTTGGCTTTCTCACTGGTACAATAGAGCTGATCCAATCTGAATTTGGCACTGGTACAATAAATCCCGCCTCCAAAAGCTTCATGACTTCAACCTTTACTTGCTCCTCTATGGCTGGACTCATTCTCCTTTGAGCTTGTTGGACTGGTTTTGATCCTTATTTCAAATCAATGGTATGAACCACAACCTCTGGTGGAATGCCTTTCAATTCTTTGTAATTTCTTGCCAAAACATCCCTGAATTCTCTTAACAAAGTTATCAAATCACGTTCCTCCTCTTGAGTAAGATCTCCTTCAATAGTAACCAATTCTTCTTGATTTCCTTGAGAAATATTAATGTTCTTGACTGAATGTGGTGACTGTAATGAATGTGATGAGTGTGATGAGTGTGGTGATGGGTGAAAGTATGCTGGTGGGTAGCAAAAAAATGCGACCCCAGCACCCAGCACCAGCACCCTTCATACTATTTTTTCCACCCTTCACCAATTGAAGTGTAACCTATGCTATGCCCCTCACTTCACATAGGGCGTACCCGTTTCAATCATAACCTTCTTACCGCCCACCATAACTAATGACTGTGACCCGAAAGGGTAGCGAACTTTGAATTTGTAATTTCGAACCGTGCTCCCCACCTTTTGCTACTCCGGCCAAATAGCCCGCGGAGAAGAAGCTCTAGAATTTCCGGATTCACTCCAAGCTTAGTATTCCAAAACTCAAACGCCAAAAACTATGGTGAAGAAGGTTGTTAATCCGCCGGCTCAGCCAGCAATTCCAATGGATGCCATGCGCAGGGTAAGCAAAATGCAAATCCAATTTTGATGGCTTATGGTGCCCTGTTAATTTGTTTTTCTTGATTTCTTTCAGCCCAGAAGGAACGTGCCCCTAAGACCCGACCTGGCTGATTGCCGAACTGAGGAGGACTTCCATGCCTACGCGGGTCTATCAAACGAGGGTGTGCATCCCTCTCAATTTCGAAACGGATGTGATATTTGCAAATGTAATATAATGAGGTTTGGGACACCAATGGTGTCATTCAACAAGACATCCATCGACAAAATAAGGCGAGCAACGAAGAAGCTCTAATTGAGCCGTTGAGCAAGATATACCCGTAAGGATTGAAGAACGAGAAGTAAGGAAGACGGTTTCCTTTTTATTTGCATTCAACAACCGCAAGAGGGCCAAGCAGGATCCGAAAATTTCAAGGTCAATTGGGCGCAGCGGTGGCAAAAAAAGCGAGCCTATTCGAAGCAAGGTCAAGAGTGAACCCGGCACCCCGGTGGCCACAATGAACACAAAGAGAGCCCAAAGAAATCACGCCAGACAACAAAGACACGAAAAGCATTGCGGAAAAGCCAGCCTCGGCCGAGTAATCTGCCAGAAAATTAGAAGGGAGGTTGTCATTCGAGTACTTCAATGTGTCCAAAGAAGATTCTCAAACATGGGGAAAATATTTCCCGTCCGGAAAGCATGATCCAAGATATGCGGGAAGCCCTAAAATTGCGGCAGAATGACCTAGTGTCAAAGAAGGAACAGTGCATAACTGAGGCAAAGGGAAGCTTCTTCTCTACCGCAGAGGGGAAGTTGAAGACCATAAAGGATAATATTGCACGCCTTCAAGCAATCGCTAGATCCTAATGCAGTGTCTCTCACCGAGATTCATTCTTTGGAGAGGGAGAAATATATGGCGTAATATATGTTGAAGTCCCTACTTGAAATGGGGGTGGGCCAATAGATCAAACCTGTGTAGAAAAGGTGGCTGCACTAACTGCTGAGATTGCCAACAACGAGTCCCTCCTTGCAAAAGCCCAGCAGCACTTAAAGAATGTCACCAGGCTGAGGGAGATGACCAAGAGAAATGATCAGCTGGTCAGCATCACTCCAATACCATTCCAATTGCCAATTGGAGATGAGGAGAGATGCTCCACCGTGGTCTTGCATTCCGTGATGATTACACCCTCAACCGCTGGATGAAATGTGGACATCATTATCACGCTAGTTGCACCCGTTTGCTCATGGAAAAAGGATGTTTGCCTCGAAAGTGCACGAGACCATTCCTATTGGCTTAGTGCAGGAAATAGGTAAGCTTAATACAGTAAAGCAGGAAGTGTTGCATGCTGGAACAGCTCACAAAACCGAGAAGAAGATAATTGATGTTCATGAGCATGTAGACACAACTCCGGTAGCAGCGGAAAAGGAAACAAAGAAATCACACCAAAAAGTAAAAGGACCCCGGGGATCAGCCAAGCCCAAGTCCACAAGGGTTCACACTCCACAGCCAAGACATGGGAAAAAAGGTACATGCCCGCTTTCAGGGCTCGATTTTGAATTGACAAAGATCGGAAGGTCTTTGTAGACATTGGACGACAAACTACCGGCCTCTTCACTGACACTCGGCAAAGACTTGGCAAAGACAAAGGTTGGAGACACCAAAGCATGCTGAATCCAAGGGAGATTCAAGTAGTAGTGATGGTGCCAACAAT
Organism: Isoetes taiwanensis; assembly: GCA_021234155.1. NCBI lineage: Eukaryota > Viridiplantae > Streptophyta > Lycopodiopsida > Isoetales > Isoetaceae > Isoetes > Isoetes taiwanensis. The sequence goes on along the minus strand of JAJEKV010000036.1, from coordinate 532,958 downwards.
TATAGTATAGTTCCAAATTCTGCAGCTGCCTCTACAAAGGCCTCCTCTAACACTGTTGCTGCAGGGAAGGAAAACGATAGCGAAGATGTCGGCAATCAGATTCAGACAGTCGTTAAGCAGGTGAACAGGTTGACACGGTCAAGGGCCAGGAAGGTTGTGGAAGAAGAAAGTGAGGGTGAGTCAGAAAATGACCTTGATGAGGACGTCCCCATAGAAGTAGCATTTGGAAAGAAAAAACATGGCTAATGTAATTTTGCCTTATGTATTTCAGGCAAGCAAACCTTGATTTTGCAAGACAACCCTAAACCATCAGCCAAAAGGGTTTTGTTCAAACAATTAATATATTTGATCCCTGTTTTATTCCACCTTTAATGTGCAAATTTTGGTTTGGATTATTCAACTTAAGCTTCTGTAAAAACTTGTCTCAAAAAAGAAGGCAGCCAATGGTTATACTTAGTGAATCTGATGAAGAAGACAATACAGATAAAGAAGTGCCAGCACAAACTCTAACATACAAAAGGTGCCTGTTATCCTGTTATATTTCAGAATGTGTTTCAGAATTTCAGTTGTTAATTGCAGCTCATCCTTGCATGCAGGAGAACAAGACAGGTCGTGAATGAAGAAACCGAGGACAAAGGCAAAGCAAGGGTTACTGATAGCCGGGAAACACCCATACATTGGGGGGTGGAGATACCAATAAGGATGAATCTGACTATGGCTATCAGCACTCTCCATCATCTGGTAGCAAAGATAAAGCGTAGAGTCCAAAGAGTTGAAAAGATCGGCCAAAGACTTCCCGATAGCACTTCCCAACAGAGTCCAAACACATTGCGGACGTAAGCAAGCACGATCAAAGACACATCGACAGTGGTTGCAAACGTCCAAGGATGGACACCCAGACGGAAGTTGATGGTGCTGGACGTAAATGGTGTACTGGCACAGACACAACAGAGGAGAATGAACGGGAAAATCTTGCCTCCACCACAAACCAAGCATGTTGTAAAAGAAACTGCAAATAAGTACCTCATTTGCAGACCAGGGTATCATGAGTTTGTGGAGTGGGCACTGCAGAGGTTTGATATTGTTATTTGGAGTGCTTCTCTACTTCGGAATACAAGGGATATGGTGGATGCATTGTTCCCTGATTTGCGGACCAGATTCTTGAAGGTTTATGGTCAAGAGCATTGCTATGCATGCAAGCATCCAAACGTACCCGAAAAAGCAGATTTTTTTCAAGGAGTTGAAGGTTGTACTTGAGGATTTTCCTCAAAATCATGGTATGATTTTCTTGGTTGATGACAGCCTACACAAAGGGTTTCTAAACCCTGCACACACAACCCTTCCCATTATGCCTTTCAAGGGGGCAAGAAGAGGACAACTTTTGCGTAAGTTTGTGTGTCCAACTTTGAATACTTGTCTTCTCATCTCGCATGAAACGATCTCACAAAGTTGACATCAATCGATGCATGGTTGGAAGAGGAGACAGGTTGTAGTCTTTGGATTACCGCCTCAACAACTATCTTGTCTCGGCCTACTATATCCTCAATGCTCCATTAGAAGTACAAAGGCAAACTTTGGGCACCCTTCCCGGCGACCAAAGATGACTCAAGACTTCGATGACTCATGAAGTAACCATTGTCTGAGACTTTTTGTAATATATATGTATGATTACTTTGTCTTATCTTCAAGATTGAGTGATATTGAGTGATGTTCTAATCTTGAGTGTACAATTTTTCAAATATATATCAAGCTTACTCTCCAATACTACAAGCATTGTTTCCAATACTAAAATATTCCAATAATTCAAACCAATACTACAAACATTGTCTTAGGGGCATTGTCTCCAATACAATGATCAAAATTTGAGACAAGTACACAAGTAACTACTGATTTGTTACAATGATAAAACAACTAGGCCAAGCATATTCAACCTTCATATGGCGGTGAACGCCAAGGATCATCCGGTGAGTAGCCCGGTTCAAGGGAAAATGTTGGTGCTGTGAATCTGATTCATCTCAAACTTGATAGCTGATGCGTGATGATCAGACCGAAAGTCGCCTTTGTCTTCAAGTAGCTCCCAACTACCATCCGGGTCGGGCGATAGTACAAACCAGCCAACACATGTTCATCCACATTGAAGGTTCGACCCACTATCCTGACAATTCTCACAAGGATATGCCTCCCTACTTAACACATTTGACCACATAGAAATCTGCATTCTCCCCGATTTCCCTGCTTTCAACAACAGAAAGTTATCACCTTCCCTCTACATTTCCGATAGCCATTCTCCATCACCTTCAAAAATGCCTCATCGATTTCGCTTCTTGATGCCTTCACCAAAGACTTATCCGCTTTAGTGTAACATATTTCCAATTCTTCAATCGGCTTGTTCACACAAGATGACCGGTTTCCTTTCAAACGGTTACCACGTAAACAACTTAAACCTCTATGAGCCACCCTTGTGCTTGATTTGGCCAAGTATGTCCTGGATCTTTGTATTTGCTTGGTCCCTTCCACCTCGCACACCGATCCAAGCGGTCCGGTCCTATCAACATCATCCTTTCCAATTACCCGGAAGTACCTGCAAGGAAACAACAAGTATTGCATCTCACGTACAAGATAATACGGCCACTACTCATCACAAGATGGCGAGTTCCACGAGACAAAGACTTAAAGCGGATGAAAGCACTATTCAAAGACATTCTGGCCAGTTTACGTGCGGACTACTCAACGTAATCACGCCAGATGAAAGCATAATACCTTTTGATGTCCCCGTTGTTGGTACCTTCATTCCAAATGAAGTTGCGAATTCACATGCATCGCCAGACACCCTAAATCTCACCCCATCATACTTGAGCGCTCTCTAGTGAATGCCCCTTTAAGGACCTGCCCTTGCCCATCGTGCTCTCCCTTACCATGGGCTGTCCCAAAAGAAATTCCATACTATTTCCTTCCCTAGCTCATGGTGATATCTTGGTAGGAAATAGAATGGCCGGCATTTGAATTGGCTAGAACAACCATCCACCAAACTATATGCCCGAGAAATCTACACCATTTGATACAAGCCATGAATTGTGCTTTCTAAGACAAGGTTGCACAAAAAGAGAGTGTCATGAAGCTTGTCATCACTCAAGTAAAATGGGTTTCCTTCAATAGCTTTCGATCCCGTAACCGATGTCCATCCTATAATGTGATGTGGACGAGAATTGTTATCCGGTCATTGTGCCAATCTTTGGCTTTGAACCTCCCTTTGTATTTTTATGTTTGTAATTCTCTGCAAAATCAATTACGTAAACAATGGTGTCATCTTGGATATTGTCCGTGCAACTCCTGGAATTGCATGGCCTGCCATCTAGCCCTAATTGTTGTGTGGCACGAATATCTTCAATGTGGAACACGATATGAAATGAAATCCTTCAATGGCGTTCTCTTGTAAAGACAATCCGGTCCTTTTTTTTTCCTTGCCATTTGAGGTCTCATCTTGTCCCACCAGCTTGCTTGGATTTCTTTACTTTTGTTTCCCTTCTTCTCAACTTGTGTCTGCAGCCTTCAGTCAGTCCCACCAGCTACCTTTGGATTTCTTACTTTTGTTTCCCTTCTTGGTGGCATTGGCTCTTTTCTTTTCTCACGCCACCGCACCTCCTTGGTAACGCACTGCAACTCCACCAGCCTCTTCTTCTCTCCACCGAATCAGAATAAAGGTCTCAGAGCATAAAACAAAGCATGATTTCATTAATTGATAAAATAACGCAATTTTGAGAATTTTGAGCACACCTTATTTGCTCAAGCACCTAATACTTTCACCTAGTACTCCACCCCAACAAACATGAGGTAATTAACATACACATATACATACAAATTTTGTGTTATACTTGTAATGCGTACATGACACTCAGATAAGCTCAATAATGGCCCTACATCGTACACCAATAATTCACTTCAATAATTTTACTTCACTATAAAAACGGCTTCACGAGGGGTAGAGGCCATTCATCTTCCATGGCTTCCTCGATGCCTCTCGTCCGTAGCACATCCGCTTTTCAAGTGTTACTTGAGCTACAACGATCCGGGCGAATGCGCTTAGAAATAGCGCTAAGCTTGATCCATGGCTCTTATCTAAAGCTGATGGACCGCTAGTGCTTGCGTGAAGCTCACTCGCTAAAGTCCATATTTACCGGCTTCCCGATCGAGATCTATGAGCTGAATGGCATCAATGAAGCTTTGATGTTGATGACGAAAGTGAATCAAGACCGCTAATAATGTAATAATGACATGGGTACCTAATAACTAAGTAAGGATGTAATAGCATTCTGATTAAGGATGTAATATCACGCACCTTTAACCGAGTATATTGTAACGATGTGCTATCCCACCTCCACTTATTCTCAAGCAAGCTGTCATTGAATTCAATCATAGCTAAATTGCCAAGCAAACATGTTTTGAAACATAATGCGATATTAGTACGCATACATATATCCATACGAAAGATGTATTATACTTGTATTTATACAACGGTCTTATACACGAGCAATAATGGCTCAAGTCTACCCCAATAATTCACCTCAATAATTCTACCTCACTATAAAAGCATCTCACTTCGGGCTAAAGTTCATTCCTCTCACATGGATTATTTGCCTTCATCAATTCAATACCACATCGAGGCGATCAAGTGCTCAATGAGCCACTCGATCTTGTTGGTTGCCTAGACAGCATCTTCTTCTTGATCCCTACCGCTAAGAAAAGCTTTGGGCCGAGATTCGCTGTTCCTCAAGGCCAATTCGTAATGATCCATCTGATTTGGCTTCCCCGAAATTAATGAGCTATGAGATATCGTGGATCACTACTACAGATCCCTCAAGATGAATGAATCACCGCTTAGCATTGTATAGTGTAAGAGCTCTTGTGTTGAGATGGAAAACGCAGAGCGTAACAAATAATAACTAGTCTATTGTAACTTTCTATGTTATGAATGATATAGTAATTATGTAAAAGAGCATTGCATACCTCAAGAGTTCTCATCATCGCCCTTAGCTTCTTTAGCCACTAATTCTTGCAACCGAGCCCTAACACTACCGGGATCACCACCGACAATGGCCTGGTCTCTACGGCCCAACCATAGTCTATTGTTTTCAAAGGTTGGTAGCGTGGTCATCATTAGGATTGGGTCTCCAATTTTGCTCCAACAATCCCTATAATGCATTGCATATGAGGTTCCCTTTCCGCAACAGTTCAAACCAAGAGACAAACACCTCTTCATAATGTGGGAGATTAGGGTCCTCATCGGGTCCCTTCGCAAAAGCCATCCATGTCGGGCAGCTTATCATGTGGTCCGATTAGCAAGAGCATTCCCTTCTTGACATCTTGGTAGGGGTCAAATATTTCAACCGGGTTCTTGGGTCTACCCGAAAAGGCCCTACGTAATGAGATGCTTCAATGTGCTCATCCACAAACACTCTTTCGGTTCTTCCAATGCACTTTGCCCGGTGTCCGGGCCAGAAATCCCGAATGACAGCTTTACCGGCCGCACGCCACCAAGCACTCGCAGCAAGGTGGACCAAGAGTCAATAACTTCATTCATATATGTGTTGGACCATGACTTATCGCCAGCTCTAGAAATAGTCTGCCAAAGGCATCATGTACTTGGCAATAGAAGCTCTTAATGCACCTATATCTTTCAAGCTCCCATATGGTCAGCAGGACCTTAGGTGACCCTCTCTAATCATAGGTAAACCTTGGGCATCCTCCTTCCACATTCTCGATTCCCTTTTCGTGGAGCCACTCCCTATGCCCCGCCTCATCTTGTAGAACATTAGTGGCCATCCATCCTTCATGCAAAACTTGAAGAGTAGAGGTTCCAAGTGACCACATAAACGGTCCTTCTTATCGTGGATAAATCCTTTCACCTAATTCCTTCCAATCAGAACCTCTCGTCACAAGGTAAGGTGAAGGAGCCTTTGAACTACACCGCCTCAAGAGTTGCATAAGCTCGAATAGTCAATGCATCCGATCTTCTCATTAGAGTAGAGTAGTTTCCAAATAGGGCATCTATGTCATCGTGGGTGTGTCCAACCATCATGAATCCCAACCGCACTTGATCAAATACACCTAACCAAACCAAGTATGACAAGTAAGAGAAAAGATATCTATTCTTATTCCTCGACCTGAAAGCAATTATCTAGTCGCAAGTAAAGCCTCCTAGGCAACTTGTTTGCTACCATGGGGCCTTTGATAGGAGGCATAAAATCATTTCTACCGCCATTCATCATTTTTGTCCTAAGGTTATCCAGGTTTAAAATTGCCGCACCCCACCGCTTTCGTGATCGATCAAGATCTCTCAAATGGCCCCAATTATCCTCGATTTATTCTCCAAAGTGTCTTCAAGGTATGATTCAAGGATCCCACATGAAAATTAGAATCATCGTGCCGAGGTCCAAAGGAGAAGTGGCCCAAGGCACCTATACCATGGCCGCATGAGAGCACCTGTAACACCGACCTTCACCGCTCACCCCTCCATACGCATTTTGCTAGCTTCTCTAGACGAGGGACCATGGTCTTATTCTGATCCATCTTATCATGTATAATGGTTAAAGCGCGCTCAGAGATCTATGCGACAAAGCTCTCCAGACCAAGAAAGGCTCCCCGCATGAAATCTGGGCCATATATGTGATTTTCTCTATTGCAAGTACCCTTCTTTCGCTTGATCTCCGGTCTTAGCAAGCTTTTCCTTTATGACAATACAGTGTTACACTTGAAAATGCTATCCTCTTTAGCTATTGCTACCTCTCGAATGATTCTCTTTCCAAGCGCATTTAAATGACGAAGGAGAAATATGCTTGCCCTCGTCATCTCTCAGAACGGAAATATCTACTTCTTGGTGTATATCCTTCTTAGTCAAGACCTAAGGTAGCCTCTTAACATTTTGTTCCGCTACCCCTCGCCGTAATTTTCGAAAAGTGGCATCGCCTCTGCTTTCATCTATGAACATGGATAGCACAAAAAGATTGCCACCAAAGTATGAGACCTTGGCTTTAGACCCAAGATTTCGCGGCTCAAGAATTGCGGGTCGCCATTGAAGAGCTTCTTCCACTTGTAAAAGTGGAAATGGGAATGCCATAGGCTTTATGCCATGCTTTCACGCGACACCGCTTGTTATTCAACATCGGGCCATGGACTACACCATTTTCGAGCAAAGATCTAGCATGTTATATGCAAAAGTTGTGCGCCCCGAGGACTTCATGTTCCAAAGAAAGGTTCTCATGCAAGCTATCTCCCCGATGTAAAATTTGCACAAAGATCGCTTCATGCAAAGACAGTTTTTCTTTCACATTTAGTCTGATGACCAAGTCTAGAATAGCCTATTTTTCTCCTCAAAGACTAGTTTTTCTTTCACATTTAGTCCGGCCGGGCGGTTTCGGTCTCCATTGACCATGCCGTAAGGTCTCTTTTGGTGATGCCAATTTCGGTCTAATGGAGTAAGGTTCATTCTCCACATCCTTCTCCTTCACCGCAAACCACAAGAGTAGAAACTGAATGTTATCAACGAAAGCACGAGGGCTATGGGCCATCTCACAAGGTCATGCAGCTTAGGGCATTTCGCACAGCCCGGCAAATGCGATAGAGATCTTTTTTTTCGTGCATTGGAAAAATGTTCATGATAGTAGCAGCCTATCGAGCCTTCCCCTAACTTCACGCCGACACAAAGATGGTTTGATCGGGTAAAACGATAACACCATAGGCATAAGCCATGTAGCAAAGATTCATGCATGAGTGTGCACGCTTTCTCAACTAACTCATCTCTAGAAAGCCCTTGCACATGATTCGCCCCATTAGTGGCTAACCCCTCATTCCCTCCTCGTCCCCGCCAGCCTATCCTTTTTATCCGACCTGGTGGGTGCAAGCTTCCTCATGTCTATCTAGTGGAGCAACAATGTCCTTCTTGTACCACAACACAAAAGTCCCCACAGCTTTCACCCATTTTTTCTATTTCCAATTCGAATTGGTAGCGTAATCGCCCATCCGTAACATTCACAATTGAAACGACAAACCATACCCTCCGACAAATAATTGTGATGGCGCCAAATTGTGGACTCTTCCTTCGCCACCTTTTTCCCCAAAGATACAAATGAATTACATCAGCCATCCTCCAAACAAGAGGTCGTGGAATAGCGCCGCCGCTGATCCTAGTGAGCGTAAAGCACCGCGGATCATAAACCACTACAAAAAATATGAACCTAAAAATAAGAAATGGTCACGACATTCGCCACCGCGATCTTATCGAGCATGGGTAAGAACGCTGTCGCCGCTTAGTTGTAAAGCATTCACACTAGCCGCTTCAATAAGAACTCGTGTAAATCAAATTTCGAGGCTAGCTAGTGGGTTCAACTCTAAGTTATCGATATCCGGGAGTTCTTTGGTCAATAGCAAGTGTAGATGGTTGAAGGTATCGCGACCGCATCTCGTGGAGCACCAAAGTTAAACGATTGACTTACGTAATAAGGCATTACTCCTACCTCACGTATCACGGTGTTTAGTGTCATAAAAACAAAGTTTAGTTTCATCCACATAGAGAAAGAAAGCATATACTTGAAACACGCTTACATTGTATAATAAACACACCGAGTGCACGCTTTGCTTAGAACATCTATTTTACATAGTTGCAACAAAGTATCGAGGTATCTTATCAATCCATGCAATACATAGTGAATGTTAGTGCGTAGACTTCTGAGGTTGCAGTTATAATTGAAATTCGCAGCATTGTCGATACGCATACCACTTCGAGGGATATGCATCGTAATAGGCCTTTTACCTCGGAGAAACCCCGATTCGATGCATTTGCAGAATTCGAAAGTGTAGTGGCGGATTGCAAGCGGATTATCACCCTCGCCGGCGCCTTCAATGGATGCGAATTTCAAAAATCCTTGCCCAAACTTGGCCCAAATTTTAGGCGCAGCCCAAATACCGAAGATCTTGCAAAACAATGAAATTTGAATTGGCTTTTCCCGCTTTCTCGAATTGGTTTGTTCTCGAATTCAAATTTTGCGCCGTCCGGCCGTCCGAACCGGATATTTTGGAGGCATTTATGGTCGGATAAAGTGTCGTCCGAAATTATGACCCGAATTGAACGCGACGCCTAAGTGGATAAAGACCTTTCAGACGGGGTATCGGCCTTTCCCGACGGGTATATTCGCGCATCGACCGCATTAATGTCGTGGAATAAATACGGGCGCCACGGTAATTATTATCGCCGGCCAGACGACGCCATTATGGTCGGCACGCTTTTTCACGCTACCATCATGAGGGGCGGCATTTAATTTCCGCGTCCGCGTTCTATAAATTGAAACTCAAAACATTCAAAACTAATTTCTACTCCGCGATTTCATTCAAATAGCTTCGACCTCCGAAATCCCCCACCCAAAAAACCCATATTTCAGACCGGAACCAAATCGATCCCATGGCACCTAAGGACTCCTCGAGAAGGTATTTTCTAACATTTTCAGCTTCAAGAAGATCGGCGTCACATCTTGCCTACTAGAACTTCTATTGTTTTCATAAGTATAGATGCTCGCCAAGATCGCTGGCCGCGGGTCTTGCTTGATAGGTTTTATAATTTCTAGATAGCGCTCTTCATAAGTGTAGCTACTCATCAAGATCGCGTCACGCGGTCTTGTTTGATTGGTTTTATAATTTCCGTGATAGCGGGTCTTCATAGTGTAGTCGCCATCAAGATCGCGTCGCTGTCCGGCCGAGCATAGATTTTCTTTATTGGCGATGTTCATCAAGATTTAGTGTAGTAGGTCATTAGTTTCGCTGACAAATGATGTTTTCTTGCCGTTTTCTTAAGTTTTGTGCTACACAAAGTCGCGGGCCGCTGACAGTGGAGTTCTATTTTAGCCGCTAAGGTGATCGCTGGCCGCGCTTCTCAAAAAGTTTAAACCTTTTATTGCACCACATTATGCACCTTACCGTGCACTCACTACAAGCTTTTGTTTACAAAGACTTGCTCTCTTCCGAGGACCGATGTCGAGCCAACCAGATATAACCCCTTCCAATGAAAGGAAATGGTGTATCGAGATTGCACGTGCTATACCGCACATTAAGGGTGATCGCAGAAAAGGACCCGCGGCCTGCTTCGCTGACCGAAAAAAAGTCGAGGACGCTGAACAAGTTGGCATAGTGGTGGCAATGTGGAAGGCACGAAGAACAATGTGCAAGATGCCATCATATGCGATTGAGGACCCACAAGCATTGCAGCCGGAGTACATTTTGAAATGGCGCAATTATGACCCGCCTTTTGATGACAAACAAAAAAATGAACAAGCCACCATTGGGAAAACGCCCCGACGCCGCCTAAGGGTATGGCTGGTTGTTGCCATCCTATGAATCTCTTTTGTCGCATAAAGGGAAACAGACATATTGCTCGGGTTCTCGACATGCGTAAATGGTTTGTCTACGCACAAGAAGCCTCCGAAGCCGTGGCCTTGAAAGCGGTTCGGACGAAAGATGCCCTCCGTGATGGACACCAATTGGCTAAGAGCCGCGGGCCAAGAAAAAGAGTGTGAAGCCTATTGCTACTTTGGGAGAGACCTCAAAGACCAAAAAGAAATTGCTCAAGAACCACAATCCACGATAAACCCCCTCCTGTATTGTTAACCCTACTCTTCCTATTGCTATGAAGGCCCCGTGATAGCAATACATCCGTGGATTTATTCCAAAAAATTCCCTCCTTTCAAAATTAGCCTTAAGAATCACACACCTCGGAGGATAGCCCGCAGCCCAAATAGCTCTCAAACCCCCGCCATTTAATGCCTCCTCTAAACTAGCATTGACATGGCCCCAAGCACCTGCCATTCCAAATGAAGTTGAAGTTCAATCCCAAGAGGAACGCAAGATGGCAGAGCAAACCACCGAAGCTTGAACAAAGGTTCTACCCCTTAGGGGTTAATTGGTTTACAAAGATTTCTATTTTGATTGTGAACCCGCACCAAAGAAACTTGACACACGCATGCGGTCAAATGACCATGTTCAAACTCGGGTTAAAAGCTTCAAGACATACCCGACAGAGGTCCTCACCCCGCCGACGCCGTTCCGCTTGACCCTATTACCGTGTAACTAATTCTTTATCTTTTGGACACTCGTTATGTAGATTTGACCTCCGGGTTGTCTATCTTTCGTGAGGAGGGTGACATGGAGCAATCCGTAAGATTTGAAGGGCAAGAAATTTTATATTATTTCCGGCAACCACGTTTGTGTGCCGCACAACTCCTTTGTTCTGGTTGCCGGAAGTTCGAAAGCAAAGAACGAATTTTGCCAAAGTATATGCTAGAAGAAGATCGAGGGTGCCGAACGGAAATCTTACGCACAAGGAATATATAGAGTTGAGTATTCAATGCAACGAAGTAATTGCAAACACCGCGGTACGAGAGCCACCGATTGAAAAAATCGCAACAACTTCGCCATCGCCCAAGGCTTTATGGTTGCCCTCCACAAGGACCTATAGGGACAGCTTAAAAACTTCAGCTTGGAAGGTATTTATTTGTTTTCTACTCCAAGTTCAAGGGCCGCGATCTTGATGACCTTGAAATTGCTTCGCAGGATTTCCATGAAATTGCAACGACCACCTTGAAAGTGCAGGAGCTTAAGGATGAAAAGCAATTCATTTTTATGGATGAGAAGGTTTTCAAGAAGTTAATGGAAGTTGCCGGTTCAGGTGAGTCGTAAAACCCGGTGACGATCATGGTGAGTTTCCGCAAGCCATCCAAAGACTTCTTTAACAAGACCTGCCCGGTTACTTACGAGGTATGTCGAATGCGAGTTGTCACACCGTTCCGATGAGATTATAGAAGGCAAGACCTATTTAAAGGTGCAATCAAGTTATAGCGGAGATTTGATTGCGCATAACGGCAATTGACATCGAAACCCTCACTTTTATGAGGCGCGAAATTTTGTCTTATGCCTCAAATTTGTCGCAAAAAGGATTTCGATAGTGGGAGGAATTGCTTCAGCTTTTCCCCGATTTCAATCAACAGAGAATACCGGATATATCGATCACCGATACGTAGTAATGCGGAAGGCTAACTATAACAAGGATCATACACTAGGTAACCTACCAGTAGCCTTTTGGAGCCAATCAGAATATTCTAAAGCCGGAAGAGGCTAGAAAAAAAAAGGAAAAGAAAAATATTGTCATAGCAAAGACAAAGGATGGCATCCCTACTTCCTCCCAAGTGTCGAGAATGCACACACGATATTTATTGACATCCGAGGGATAAACAAGGTATGGGATTGCAAGAAATACACGAGATCTATTTACAAGGATAGCTACCATGACGGATGCCAAAGTTTATCACTTGGTCATTATCATGCACCGATGAATTTGCCCAATTGCTTGTTCACCGGCAAATTCAGCATGTGGCTACCTATCTTTAGGTTCCTATGAAGAAATGGGATGGGAGAGCAAAAGAAGGGTGAAAGAACATCGCGACTTTATTAGTCATATGTGCATTAACAGAGTGATGTTCGTGTAGCACCCTGCGGCAAAACCCAGTTGGAGCTTCACCTATATCCACACGGCAAGGCTCCTAAGTCAACACCATTGCCTCCAATGCCGCTAATGTAATGAGGATGCCGACGAGAAGATAAAAAAGAAATATCGACTCTTTTTACAGCAAAACCAAGATTCAAATGGGCTGCAATGGAAGGAGATCTTGTATTGAAATGCCAAATGAAAACCTCCTATGCCTACCATATTGTTGAACAAATTGGTGCCGACCGATGGTTGTGGGTGGATTTCTTTTACTGGGGCGGCTTCGGTTTGCTCTTATGCAAGGCAAAAAGAGCGTGGCTTCGAAAAGTTCGTGTAAAGTGTGCCGTTTCCCCGAGGGCGCTTTTTGAAACGCTTTGATAAGATGGCCAATCCAAGTGCCGATGGGTTTGAGGACGAGCCGAAGCGTAGAATGTTGACCCCGATCCAGCTCAACCCGACATCGCGATCACCCAAAACACAGATCTATCAAAGTTGGGTTCCATTTTGGAAAACCCTCGATGCTAAGTCCTACTAAGAGAGAATGCAAGAAACAAAGCTTGCTTGAAGAGACGGAAAAAGGTATAGAAGCCCCGAGCCCACTTTCCAAAAATTGCATGCACTTAATGAGAAGCTTGATGGGTACATGCCTTTTCTTGACAAAGCTAACATAAGTTTGAATACGCATAGAACACATGGAAACGACCTAAAGCACATGGAAGCGCACTAACAAAGACATGGTCATTGACCAAGATGAGGTTCTTGGGTCACAGAGCATCGTACACGGAGAAGAAGCGTAGCTCTATCATCCACCTCGAATGCTAATGCCAAGGAGCTACCGCGAAACGAACTTATAGGCGGGAGCAAAGCGGGAACGCTGAAGAATGGGAGCCCGATTCACATCCGGCAAATGCGATCGCAAACGCCATGGGTGTTCGATTCCGAAGGTCCTGGAGTTATTCCGTAGATGGACACAACACAAGCTATGGAATTGGGTAGAGAGCATGTCCATCGCATGGCCAATGAAATGGGTGTGATAATTGATCAAGTATCCAAACACAATCGGAATAATTATCTCCCTTCAATCAAGAATTATGTTGTATATTACTTCCTTCAATGAAAAACTTTTGTTTCAAAACTTTGGTTTTGTCTTTACCCATATCTTTTACCATATGTTTAATGCTAAAAATAATCGCTGATCGCTGATCCTCCATGAAGCAATTACATGGCTTTAAATATCAATTTTGTGTGATATCCTTGCTCCTGCACCTTCTTTTAACACAATGCTCTCATATGGTTTTAATAAAAGGCACATTCTTTCGCCTCCTTTCAAATAAACATCGCTGCTTAAAGCCTAACTTCTTGCGAAGTTTGACACTCCCCTACTACGCTATACTCGGGCGGTGAACCTTTGCATTAGCGAAAAAAACTATATTCGAATAAGAATGAAGCATTTGCAGAATTTGTGCAAAAAACGCCAACTTTTACTCAATTGGTAGTAGTTTTGCACTATATGGCAAACCGGCTAACCTATTTCATGCTAAACGAGAATTCAAATTTCTCTAATTAATGAATTGCGGTGCTTACGGAAGATTAGCGCAAGTTGAAAGCACAAAAGCGGTTTTCGTGGATGGCAAGACATATCCGACATGTTGCGAAGATGCAATAAAGAGAGTATTACCTTTTCAAATCGTCTTCCATTCAAAGCAGAACTCATGATTCTCTCTCTCTCTTGGACATATAGGAAGAGTTTTATGCCACGCCGACATATGCATCAAGCGATCATGTTTATGCCATTCTTCACCCTATATCTTGTTTGCAAAAACCACGACCCTCCAGAGCTTTCGGTGGTTGAGTCATACATATATTGGTTGGCGGACACCGTCTCACGGGTCCCATTAGGACCTACGCGGTGCACTTGCACTCTTCACCATGAAATCCAGGTTTTCGTGACCTTAATGCATTTAGGGCTACCGCATACTCAACTTCATATGGTATATGCAACAACGAGGGTTTCCTTACGATACTTTCTTTACATAAATAGGCTTCAACTTCTCGAAAGCCTTTAAGCAAGCAGGGTGTTCGGGGATGTGCCTTTTTGTATTGTTGAAATAGCTCCAATTTGAATGGTGGTAGTTGGTTAGAAATATTTATGCAACAATAGCAAAGAAAAATTTGTATGGAAACTTATGCAGTGTGACCTCCATAAGGTGCAAGGGATAAGAATTGAGCTTGACTCTCCAGCGGTGTTCACAACATCTTTCTTGCAAGGAGGGCCTACGCTATTTTGTTTCGAGTGCGCTATGCTTTGCTTTTGCAAGCGGGGGGTGAAGAATCGCACCTCAACCTCCTTTGGAAGCTAGACCCACGGACCATTTTCAAGGGCTGACTTCCGATTTTCTAAATCAGGCAGTTGCAATTGTTGACCTCATGCAACCTATCATAAGAAATATTGCACATTAATCAATGAACATATCTCATCCGGCATCACTCACGGATACAAAGCCAAAAGCACTTAAAAAGCACTTAAAAGCCGGGCATGAAAGCAAGAATTAGATGCACCTAACATTACCACGCCATGGTGGAATTGCATCACCGATTTTTGTGGAAGAAGCCATCACCGGCCTGCGACCCGATTTTTTGGTCCACAGGTTGTTTTTACTTGTGCGCGGAAGTGTTGTTTTATGCCAAAAACAACACAAAATAACCCCAAAGTCCACGTGGCCCGGATTTATCGGTTTTGCACAAAGAGACAAGTGGTTTTGGCAAAAATCCCTTTGTGGTTTTTGGCACCTTTTTGTTTTGGTCAGCGTGTCCTTTTTTCACTATTGTTTTTCGCGAACTTTTGTCAGCGTGTGGTTTTTTCTTGGTTGTTGTTTTGGGGAGGATCTGGCGTTGTTTGTCTTCAAAAACACCGCGTAGGTTTGAATATTAGTACATGAAAAGCCCAAAAAATATAGTTTTTTCCTTTTCAATATGTGTTGTTTTGTTTTTCTCCACTTGTAGTTTTTAAGTTAACATTGTTTTCATAAAAAAAAAAAAATATCAAAATCCACATGTATTGTTTTAGAATAATTGTTGTTTTCAAATGTTGTTTTACTATGACAATATGTAGTTATTAGATATATCTTTTTTTTTCTATATGTGATGTGTTTTTTCTTTACATGTTGGTTTTAAAAGTTATCATTGTTTTCTTAAAAAATAATACGTGGTTTTTAAAAGAAATCCACATATAGGGTTAAAAATAATTGTTATTTTTAAACATTGTTTTTCTTGATTTGATATGTAGCTATTAAGATTATTAAGAAGTAGACCGTTGTTTCTTAATGTAGATGTTGTCTCCAGTATTGTTTCTGCAAAAAAAAAATGAAATAAAATATATGTGGCTAGAGAAACAACCCGTTTGGTCCACTATGGAACATTTGTCTAACCAATCAAATATTGACCGTGGCACTCAATCTTTAAAAAAACAGCCCAAACATTTATTTTTTGGCTATTGATAATTTTAATCTAAAGGAAAAAGGCATCATGGAGCAAGCATCATTTGAATGCAAATAAAATGAATCTGATATTGTAAATTTCCAATGAACTCTAAGTTTGCCTTGAAATTTTGATCTTAATTGATTCTATATTTACAATCAAGCTTGCCTTAGAAACCTGATTACATTTTCACAAATTTATATATTGTATAAACTCAATTTTGCTTTATTGATTCTTGCCAAGGAACTTTATTTGATACAATAGTAAATGATATGCATATTCTTCTTTTCATGGCAATGCCACCTTGCAAACACAATGCATTTCCTTTCATTGTGCCAAAATATTACGAAAGAAAGGAAGGTCCCTTTAACAACCTTTAAAAGTTAGCATGTTTCTTTAATGCAATTTTACAAATGGAGAGCGCCAAATGTTAGATCGGTACCTACCCCTCACGTGACAAAAGGCCAAGCCTTGTTAGATCTTCATTCCAGTCTACTCTGTTCAAGATTGGTTGGAGCGGCGGGCCAAGAAGTTGGATTAAGGCATCTTTAAGGATGCGCAGCGGAACATCGAGGCGGACGGACTAGGTCATCTCGATTGAAAAAGCAGTTAGATAGTTTACAAGATGAAGAAGCGGTGAAAAAATAGATTGAACTGGCGGCGCCATCAAGAAGGCGGTGAAAAAATAGATTGAACCTGGCGTGATGCCGTTGCTACCTGCGATACACGGTTGATCACGGTGTGAGCACCTACATCTGAAGGAGCTTTGCCATCGCCAAGCAAAGGAGCTCTGCGGATTCCCGATCGCCAAGGGGTGTCATAGCACGCTAATATGTTCAAACCTACCAAAATCTTGATAAATGAGGACCAGGATCTGCATAAAGCGTTAAGTGACAATATTTTCACGACTTTTTGCTTCTAATCCCGAACCATCTTTTACAAACCAAGGAGCATGTGAATCGGCCAGGACATGATCAAACCTACTAAAGATCAAAGCCAAGCACTCATCAGGGATATAGAAACTCAAATCCTCACCTTCTTAGAGCTTGATTGTCCCATTTTTCTGCTTTCGACTTCAAGAATGGGAAAGCATCAACGTACTTATGAATTGATATAGGCTGCTTGAAGTCATGCCTTTTTGCAAAAAAAGATGTCTTATTCAGTAGATTAGGGTCGAATATGAGCATGGCGATGGCGCCTACGGAGTAGGCTATGGCGGAATAAGCTTTACCGGGGCGTGCCGGGGGAGGGAAGCAGGCGGGAGGAAACACATGGCCGCTAACCTCGGGACTTACTCTACACCAATCACATTAAAAGACTTGGATCAACATCTTAGCCGTCCATCTTCTTTGTCAATCTCGGCCGTCAATTTCAAGGGCCAATAAGATAATAGAGCGAGGGATCAAGATCTCAACCGTTCATCTTGATGGTTTAATAAAATACTAGTTGCATGCATGTTTTCTAAATATATATAATAGATTTTATTTTTATCTTTATTTTTTTCTTACGGGGGCTACATTTTCTCATATGGTGCCCCACTCTTTTCTCCGCCGCCTTTTTAGATACAACTCCCTACCCTTTCCATACCCTTGATGTCTGGCAGTGCCCATATATTTTTTCGGGGATGTCAGAGTAGCGACTACCCTTGAAAACTATTTCTAGGTCGATCCCTTAGGCGGTCGCGAGTTGGTTTTGCTTGATCACGGTTACCCGTGGTTTTCAAGGTTCTTAAGAAAGCAAAAATCATTCTGAATTTTAAATGATGAAAGGAAAAGGTTATATGCACACCCAAAATAAAACCCACAATAGCAAATGTCGAGATTGCTAAGAGCTTCAACAACTCTCATTATATCGAGAGGCCACTGCATGGTATACGACTCCAGATAGCATAGGCGATTACCAAAGCGTAGTTAATGAATATTTAGAACTATTTCCATCCTAAAGTGTATAGATCTTGAGAACAAAATTCTGGAGAAGATTATATGGCCACGAAAATAATAGCTTGCATGGAAGGAATTACTCCTCCTCACATTGGAAGCCCGACCAAGCTGTTATGTGCTAGATCTGCCAACCCTAGCCTATTTCTTAGCGATGAAAACTAGCATTAGGAGATAATATCGGAGCCCCCACGCAAAACCTGAACACAAGTAGAAAGCGAAAAAAAAGAGATCTCCCGGACCTAAAAAATACAACCAAAGGCGGGCAAGCACCGCTCTATGAGGCGCATGCCCGTGGCATGTTGGAGCCCACATGGCATGTTTGAGCCACCTTGGCATGTTTGAGCCTAGGTGGCATGCTGGAAACTCACGAGGCATGTTGGAGCCTAGTTGGCATGTTGGAGCCCTCGTGGCATGTTGAAGCCAGTGGCATATTTGAGCCACCTTGGCATGCTTGAGCCTAGGTGGCGCGTTGGAGCCAACTTGGCATGTTGGAGCTCCGTGTGGCATGTTGGAGCCGGTGGCATGTTGAAGCCTAGGTGGCATGTTGAAGCCTAGGTGGCATGCTAGGTGGCATGTTGGAGCCATGTGGCATGTTGGAGCCTAGGTGGCGTTGGCGCCTGGGTGGCATGCTAGAGCTCACGAGGCATGTTGGAGCCTGGTTGGCATGTTGGAGCCTCGTGGCATGTTGAAGCCTTGGTGGCATGTTGGAGCCTAGGTGGCATATTTGAGCCACCTTGGCATGCTGAAACTTAGGTGGCGCGTTGGAGCCAACTTGGCATGTTGGAGCTCCGTGGTGCGGCTTGAGCCCGGGTGGCATGTTGGAGCCTAGGTGGCATGCTAGGTGGCATGTTGGAGCCCACGTGGCATGTTGGGCGTGGGTGGCATGTTGGAGCCTAGTTGGCATGTTGGAGCCTCGTTGGCATGTTGAAGCCTTGGTGGCATGTTGGAGCACGAGGTGGCATATTTGAGCCACCTTGGCATCTTGAGCCTAGGTGGCGCGTTGGAGCCAACTTGGCATGTTGGAGCTCACGGTGCGCTTGAGCCGGGTGGCATGTCGAGCCCTAGGTGGCATGCTAGGTGGCATGTTGGAGCATAGGTGGCATGTTGGAACCTAGGCGGCATGTTGGAGCCTACGTGGCATGTTGGAGCCTAGGTGGCATGTTTGAGCCACCTTGGCGCGGCAGCCTAGGTGGCATGTTGGAGCCCACACGGGCCGAGGTGGCATGTTGGAGCCTACGTGGCATGTTGGACCTAGGTGGCATGCTAGACCTCCGCGAGGCATGTTGGAGCCTAGTTGGCATGTTGGAGCCCTACGTGGCATGTTGAAGCCCGGTGGCATGTTGGAGCCTAGGTGGCATATTTGAGCCACCTTGGCATGCTTGAGCCTAGGGGGCGCGTTGGAGCCAACTTGGCATGTTGGAGCTCACGTGGCATGTTGGAGCCAAGGTGGCATGTTGGAGCCTAGGTGGCATGTTGGAGCCCGTGGCATGTTGTAGCCTAGGTGGCACATTGGAGCCTAGGTGGCATGCTAGAGCTCCGCGTGGCATGTTGGAGCCTCGGTGGCATGTTGGAGCCACCTTGGCATGTTGGAGCCTAGGTGGCATGCTTGAGCCTGGGTGGCATGTTGGAGCCAACTTGGCATGTTGGAGCTCATTGGTGCGGCTTGCCCGGTGGCATGTTGGAGCCTAGGTGGCATGCTAGGTGGCATGTTGGAGCCCACGTGGCATGTTGGGCGTGGGTGGCATATTTGAGCCACCTTGGTGAGCATACCTCATGACATTGTGCAAGATCACGGTCCAATCGACCCGGTATGGCCTCAAAGCGTAAACTTCGTGGGTTGCTAGGTTATTGTAGGGTTTACGTTATGGAGGTCGAGTTTTATTGATTACGCAGAGACATGGTCGAGAAAGCTGCGATTGAAAACCTGAAGCAATAAAGCCCGGCGAAATGGGGTTTGGATTTACCCGGCGCGGCTTTCCTACGGTGCTCCTCAGGGAGGAAAATGTCGATGCCTCCCTTCCGGAACCGGTTTCCCTATCCGACCGTTGAATTCTCCATTCAAGTAACTTGCTTGGCGAGGCTTAAAAAAATTCAAGATCTGTCAGGAGAACATATAAAACCGCCAAAGTGTCCTGCGGTCGGCGGTTGTAGAAAACCAAGTGTTTTGTCGTTCGGGCGGTACAAAGGCCGGAATGGAGATTTGACTTAGCCATGTCGTCCAAAAGCAACGAAATTACCCTAGGGACCAAGTTACCGCGGTCATTTTTTGCGACAAAAGAAACCACGAACCCTCTACATGGCGGTTCTGCACCCTTCGCTAAGGCCAATTCACTCTGAGCGTGTTGGACATGAGCTACTTTGGCGTCCGGGAGCAAGGGTGGTCTTACGCCCACGAAACTTGGTCTCGGGGGTAATGTCGATGTTTGGAGTCCGTTGGCGGTCGGATCCGCATTCAGGGTGGGAGAGTTGCGGAGTCCGGCCAAGGACCTTCGAGAGAGGACCTTTGGGGCCGAACTTCTTGGGAAGGTTTTAGGGCTTCATCTTACGGCTTCAGCGCCCTCCACTACCTCATGACAAGTGCAAAATCCTGGTCCAATCTAACCGGGGTATGGCCTCCAAAGCGTAAACCACGTGGGTTGCTAGGTTATTGTAGGGTTTACGTTATGGAGGTCGAGTTTTATTGATGGCACTTGAGACATGGTGAAAGGCTGCGGTTGAAAACCGAAGCAATAAAACCCGGCGAAATGGGGTTTGGATTTATCCTCCTCCCGATCGCAATTAGAAGTCAAGAACACATTTTGTAGTAGCAAATTTTTTTTTTTTGGAGTCGGGATGCCAATAGATCCAAAGTCCGGTTATTTCGGTTGCCATGGCTCGCATGCATGTTGAAAAAAAGGTACACGGGTCCCAAGTGCAAGCCCGACCCGCGTTTTGGCCTCCATAGCGTAAACCCTACAATAACACGGCAAGCCGCGGGGGTTTCGCGTTTTGGAGGCCATACCCTAGCCGTTGGACCAGAATCTTGCACAATGTCATGAGGTAGTGGGAAGGCGTTGGCGCCCGATGGCCGAGCCCTAAAACCTTCGGAAGAAGTTAGATCCCAAGGTCCTCTGGGAAGGTCCTTGGCCACCGGGGGCAACTCTTCCACCCCAAGCGTGATCGACTCGCCAGCGGACTTGAAACATCGACATTACCACGGAGACCAAGTTTCATGGGCGAAGACCACCCTGCTCCGGGCCAGCGTCAAAGTAGCTCATGTCCAACACGTTAAGTAGTGAATTGGCCTTAGCGAAGGTCTGCGAGAATCTTTTGCCATGTAGAGGGTTCGTGTTTCTTTTCTTTTGCAAAAAATGGCCGTGTGTAACTTGGTCCCTAGGGTAATTTCGCTGTTTTGGACGACATGGCGAAGTCAAATCTCCATTCAGGGGCCTTTGTATGCTGCCCGACGACAAAACACTTGGTTTTTCTACCGTCATTGCGGGACACTTTGCGGTTTATATGTTCTCCCGGACCAGATCTTGAATTTTTTGAGCACACTTTCGAAGCAAGTTAGTTGAATGGAGAATTCAGCGGTGGGATAGAAACCCGGGTTCAGGAAGGGAGGCATCGGCATTTGCCCTCGGGAGGAACAGTGGTAAGAAAGCACATGCCTCGGTAAATCAAACCCATTTAGTCAATTTCTATTATACGGTTTTCAACTGCGACTTCTCGACCATGTCTCAAGTGCAACTGAATAAAACTGGACCTCCATAGCGTAAAACCCCACAATAACCTAGCAACCCACGGGGGTTTTACGTTTTGGAGGCCAAAATGTGGTGGACTTCTTTGATAACTAGGTGGACCATTTCTAAACATGCATGGGGAGCCATGAGGCTGAAATACTTGAGTTTGGATCTAGTTGCCAATCCGGTGACCCCAAACAATTTTGCTCTTTGCATAAGGCTCTACACTTTTAATTGCAAAACTAGGAGGAGAATAAATCAAAAACCCCATTCTTGCAATTTCTCTTTGCCTCGTGTTTTCAACGGCAAAGCTGCTTTTCGACCATGTCCCAAGTGCAGCGGACCAAAGCCGACCTCCATAGCGTAAACCCTACAATAACCTAGCAAGGCACGGGGTTTTACGTGCCATATCCCCACTCGGAATGCCTAGATGGCATGCTTGAGCTTAGGTGCCATGCGACCCACATTGGCATGTTGGGCGTATTTGGCATGTTGGAGCGTATTTGGGATGTTGGAGCCGTATTTGGCATGTTTGAGCCTAGGTGTGTCTTTTCTAAGCGTGCATTCTTGAGCCATGGCAAGCCCGAAATAACCGAGTTTGGATCTATTGGCCATCGAATGATCCCAAACAATTTTGCCCATGAAACTTGGTCTTGAGGGTAATGTCAACATTTTGAGTCCATTGGCGGTCGGTTTTGAGTCGGTGGCATGTTGGAGCTGCGTGGCATGTTTGAGCCACGCGTTGGAGCCTAGGTGGCATGTTTGAGCCATTTTGCATGTTGGAGCCTAAGTGGCATGTTGGAGCCACCTTGGCATGTTTGAGCCTAGGTGGCATGTTAGAAACCACCTTGGCATGTTGGAGCCCGTGGCATGTTGGAGCCCATTGGCATGTTTGAAACCACCTTGGCATGTTGGAGCCTAGGTGGCATGTTGAAAACATGTGGCATGTTTGAGCCACCTTGTCATGTTGGAGCCTAGGTGGCATGTTTGAGCCCGTGGGCTCTAACATGCCAAGGTGGCTCAAACATGCCACCTAACTCTAACATGCCACCTAAACTCAAACATGTCAATGTGACTCCATATGCCACGTAGGCTCCAACATGCCACCTAAATTCCAACATGCAAAGGTGGCTTAGGGCATGCCACCTGGGCTCAAGCATGCCATCTAGGCACTCAAGTGGTGACATGGCATGTCAAGTAAGCAAGGCCAAGTTTTGACTAGGCCAAAAATGAAAAAGATGTCCATCTTTGGTCTTTTCATTGGGTGATGTTGGCAAATTTTGGGTGACATGGCTAGATGGTGGTGGCGTGACTAGGACTTTATGCAAGAAATATGATAACCTTTGAAATTTTTGTAGAGGAGTTTGGCAAGGGATAGAATAGAAGGATCTTGGAGAACTCACAAGCCCCTTTCGGTGAAGGGGAGTGCGGATCGGCATGTTGCTTGTGAGGGGGATTCGACCCCATCTCGGGCATGGTCCCCGAGCATACCACGAGAACTCCATGCAAAGTTTGGATGTGTGAGTCTCCATCTTGGCCTTTCGAGATGTAAACCCTAGCAAACCCTAGGGTTTGATAGGGTTTGTCTGAGGATCTCCAGATGACCCGAGGGCCCCCGAGGATCTGGCGTGGAATACCCGTCTTTGGATTACCCTCATGGCGCGGGTGGCAGAGCCAAATTTCCGGTGCGGCATACCTTTGGAACTCCCCTTCACAAGCCCCTTTCGGTGAAGGGGAGTGCAGAAAAATTCTTTCTTTAGGGGATCGACCCATCTCGGGCATGGTCCCCGCAGCATACCAGAGAACTCCATGCAAAGTTTGGGATGTGTTAGTCTCAGTCTTGGCCTTTCGAGATGTAAACCCTACCAAACCCTAGAGGATTTACATTACAGGGATGCTCCTCACGATCAAAGAGGGGCGTGGAACTTGTCCCCTAGGGTAATTTTGGCGTTCAGTTAGGATGCGTGTCCGGGGCCTCCTCCATGCCCCAAAATCAAAAACGTGGTCTAAACCACAATGAGGAATAGCGGTGGCCATCCCAATCAAAAATCGAGGGTCTAAAGCTCACGGGAAATACGGGGATTTTCTTCTGCGCTTCGGGGCCACTTGGCAAACCAGACTGCTGAAAACCATGATTTTTCCGCCCCATGCATTAATCATGAATTTCGGGATCATAAACACAAAAGAAAAGTCTGAGATAAAATTCGGGTCTCGAAAAAGGTGAAATCTTGGCGGGGATGTGCAACATGGCCACACCGCATAAAGAAAATGCTTGGCAATAGAAGCACAAGCAAAGGCATGAGGCGAGCTTAGGAGCCAACCCCCCCTTAGGAGGCCACCCCTTGATGCGTCCCTCTTTGGGCGGTGGAGCTAGCTTTGCTTGTCCAGGTGGTCACATGTATACCACCTAGCGGTCCTAGTGCTGCTATTCTCACTTTCGATCTTCTACCGGGGCCTCGGGGTGACCCCAAGTATCTTGTTCTCGAGGCTAGTCCAAGTTGGGCTGAGGGGTGGACCCCCACTCGGGCCGAGGCCGCTGCACGCCAATGGACCCGGAACATCCCATTACCTAGGAGACCAAGGTTAGGTGGGCGGAAGACCACCCCTCTCAAGAAAGCGCCAAAGTAGGTGGTTTACTACACACTTGTAGTCAATTGGCATGGAGGTGGATCTTTGAATACCTCCTAGTGGGGGTAAGTGATTGATCCCACAGGAAAACGGTAGTGGAACTTGTCCTCTAGGGTAATTTCAGTTCAGGACGATGTGGAGAGATCGGATCGCCAATCAGGGGCCTCCTCCATGCCCTAAAATGAAAAACGTGGTCTAAACCTGTCGGGGATAGCGGTGGCCATCCCAATAAAAAAATCGAGGGTCTAAAGCTGCGCCCAAAATACCGGGGATTTTCACAATGCGCTTCATGACCACTTGGCAAGCCAGCTGGCTGAAAATCAGGATTTTTCCGCCCATGCATTAATTATGAATTTCAGACATAAACACAAAACAAAACCTGAGATAAAAATCCGGGTCTCGAAAAAGGTGAAATCTTGGCGGGATATGCAACATGGCCATTTTGCACCGCATAGAAAAATGCAAAACAATGAGAAGCCTGGCGAGGAGGCATGAGGCGAGCTTCCGAGCCAACCCCCTTCGGAGGCCACGGGATCGTGATGCGTCCCTTGGGCGGTGGAGCTAGCTTTTTCTTCTCCAGTGGTCACATGTATACCACCTAGCAGTCCTAGTGCTCCTATTGTCACTTCAATCTTCTACCGGGGCCTCGGGGTGAACCCCAAGTATCTTGTTCTTGCGAGGCTAATCCAAGCTAGGGGAGGGCGGGCTGGACCCCACTCAGGGCAGAAGGCGGCTCCGCCAATGGACCAGAACATCCCCATTACCTAGGGGACCAAGTTTAGTGAAGGCGAAGACCACCCCTCTCAAAAAGCAAAAGTGGGTTTTACTACACACTTGTAGTCAATTGGCATGGAGGTGGATCTTTGAATACCTCTAGTGAGGGTAAGTGATTGATCCCACAGGGAAAACTTCGCCGTGGAACTTGTCCCCTAGGGTAATTTAGGTGGATTCGGACGGCGTGGCGAATCGGATCATGTCAATCCGGGCCTCCTCCATGCCCCAAAATCGCGTGGTCTAAACCACGTCAAGGCCAGCGGTGGCCATCCCAATCAAAAAATCGAGGGTCTAAAACTCATCCCGGAAATACCGGGGATTTTCCTATACTCTGGAGGGCCACTTGGCAAACCAGGCGGCTGAAAACCAGGATTTTTCCACGCCCCATGCATTAATTATGAATTTCGAGACATAAACACAAAGAAAAGCAGGATAAAATTGGTCTCGAAAAAGGTGAAATCTTGGCGGGGATGTGCGACATGGCTGCACTGCATGAAAATACTGCAGGCAATGGAAGCAAGCTTGCAGGCATGAGGGCGAGCTTCCGAGCCAACCCCTTCAGGAGACCATGGGGTTACGGTAGCGTCCTACTAGGTAGTGGAGCTAGCTTTGCTTCTCAGGTGGTCACATGTATACCACCTAGCAGTCCTAGTGCTGCTATTCTCACTTCAATCTTCTACCCGGGGGCCTCAGGGGTGAACCCCAAGTATCTTGTTCTGTGAGGGCTAGTCCAAAGGCGGGGAGGGCCGGGCTGGACCCCCACTCAGGAACAGAGGCGGCTCGCCAATGGACCCGAACATCCCTCATTACCTAGGGGACCAAGTTTAGGTGGGCGAAGACCACCCCCTCTCCAAGAAACGCCAAAAGTAGGTGGATTTACTACACACTTGTAGTCAATTGGCATGGAGGTGGATCTTTGAATACCTCCTAGTGAGGGGTAAGTGATTGATCCCACAGGAAAACTTCGCCGTGGAACTTGTCCCCTAGGGTAATTTCGCCCGTTCAGGACGGCCCCGAGGTCGGATCGCCAATCAGGGGCCTCCTCCATGCCCCAAAATCGAAAAACGTGGTCTAAACCTTGTCGGGGCCAGCGCGGCCATCCCAATAAAAATCGAGGGTCTATAACTCATCCGAAATACCGGGGATTTTCCCTATACTCGCGACCACTTGGCAAGCCAGCTGGCTGAAAACCAGGATTTTTCCACGCCCCATGCATTAATTATGAATTTCGAGACATAAACACAAAGAAAAAGCACGGATAAAAATCCGGGTCTCGAAAAAGGTGAAATCTTGGCGGGATGTGCAGCATGGCGCTGCATACGCCAAGAAAAATGCACCAGCATATATACCTTTTGGAGACTCCCCTTCACAAGAAAGGGGCGCCGTCGGTGCACGCGGTGTTTTGCGGCACATCCAGGTCCATGTCACCATCATCAAACCATGTCACCTAAAATTTGCCAACATCACCCAATGAAAAGACCAAAGATGGACATCTTTGGTTTTAACCTAGTCAAAACTTGACCTTGCTTACTTGGCATGCCATGTCACCACTTGGGGTGCCTAGGTGGCATGCTTGAGACTAGGTGGCATGCACGAGCCTCCTTGGCATGTTGGAGCGCATGGCATGTTGGAGCCACCTTGGCATGTTGGAGCCCACGTGGCATTATGGAGTCCATGGCATGTTTGAGCCACCTTGGCATGTTGGAGCCTGGGTGGCATGTTTGAAGACCCACCTTGGCATGTTTGAGCCACGGCATGTTTGAGCACGGGTGGCATGTTGGAACCTAGATGGCATGTTTGCGGGGATAGGTTCAATAATTTGTATGCGTTTTATACGAATGCATTATGAATTGAATGATACGGCACAAATTTGCCGTATAAAGCGCCAAAAAATACGGCGAAAAACAATTCGGCGTCGAGAAAAATTTACGGCGTCAGCGAAAACAACAAAACAGCGTCTGCGAAAATATTTTCGGCGTCGAAGATTCTGTTTAGCGTCGAAAACCAATTTCGGCGTCTGCAGCAAAAGCGCCCCCGGCGTCTGTAATTTTGTTTAGCGTCGCAGCGGTTTTAAGTTTTTCGTCTGTGCGAAATAATTTGAACCGTCTGCAGCGAAAACTAATCTTCAATGAGTCTGCGAAAATATTTCCAGCGTCTGCCCGGTTTAGTTGCTTTCGGCGTCTGCGAAAATTTTCTAAACTGTTTTGCCGGTTACTAAGCAAAAAAATTTTTTGCGCCATTTGTTTGGCTTTGTTTTGTGGCCTTGTTAATAGTATATATAAAGAAAAGCGTGATTAGCCCTAGAATTCACCTCGAGCGTTGACCGCCGGGTTGAGTCAAAATACTCCTTGGGAAGCGGTTTGCCTTTGAGGTGTCGTTTTTTGAGTCCGCGAGCTGGCGTTGGATCTTTGGAGCGTGAGTTTACTCCGTCCCGATGGTTTCCGACCTTGGTTGGCATCTGCTTCCATAGAATATCCTATAGGGTCCGTCCAACCCCCTTGATTCTCGCGCGGGCGTCGGCGTAACATATGCATTGTGAGCTTGCTCCTTTGCATATATCGTCTTCCTTTAGTTAGTGTAATCAAGGAGTCGATTAAGAACATTGTCGGTAGGGTCAGAGCAATGGTGGCTCTTGGTCATGCATCTACCTCTGGAGGTGCGAGGCGTGATCATGCATCTACCTCTAGAGGTCGCGAGGGGCTGCGTGTGCGCCCGGCGAGCCGCGGGGGCTGCAACTTTCGATGCACATGGTCGCAGTGATGCTTGGAGTTGCGGGTTGGGAAAAGAGGCCCGAATGGGAGTTTGTGAAAGAGTTTGGCGCAAATGAGTGGGAATGTGTGTTTTGTGGATACACATCGGTAAATGGTTACGCAACAAAATTGAGCTCACATCTTACGTGAGCGAGGGCGTCGGTGTCGCAACTTATGCGCATCTGCTGACTTGCGAAAGGATGCCATCGAGAGATTGTCTCGGCCCGGATGGGATCACATAAAGCGAAGAATAATATGAGAAAAAGGCGAGTTCACGAATACTCAAAGAGCGGGGCGGAGCGAGGAGCCGAAGATAACTATACCACCCTGTTGGGACAGCACATCTGCCGTCGGAGGCGGACTAGGGTCAATAGGTATAAACCGGGAGGGAGAACGAGAGAATGATAGAGACAATTGAAATAGTGGAAAAGGCAGAGGCGAAAAAGCAACAGAGGGTTGATCATTGCTTAACATCGAGCAATTGAAGAAGACACAAGCCGAAGGTTGTAGAGGCATTTTATATCTTTGGGTTGTCTCCACATATTACGGAGCATAAAGCAATGAAAGAAGCCTTCAAGAAGTTGCCAAAGCGGACCGGCTTTTAGGCGCCTTCATACAAACATGCCAACAATAAAATGGTTGATGAAATACATGGAAAAATGGTTGAGAGGGTGGAGATGAAGTTGTGTCGTGTGGTAGGCGGCCCGGCTTCATTAGTGGCCCGATGGTTGGAGCAATGTAAACAAGGACCATCTTATTAATTTCATGATGGAGTGTATCCGGGGGTGAAGTATTTTTTGAAAACCGTAGAAACCAAAAGCCCGACCAAGTGGCCAGGAGATTGGATTTTTGAAAAACAAAGGCCGTGATAGAGAGTTTTGGACCCGAAGAGAATATTTCAAGTTGTAATGGATAAGCGTCTAATTGCAAGCTAAGCGGGTCAATTCTTTGAGTCAAATTTCGAGGGTTGCATGCTACTAGTTGCCAATGCCATTGCACGAACCTATTCTTTGAAGGGCTGGTTCTCCACGGCCACGTGGTTCAAAGATCCCATTCGAGGCGCGTCGGCTTGTAAAATTCATCACAAAGGCAGCCCGCAATTTATGCCATTTACAAGTCATTCGTCGGAAAGAGCCTAGCACTCATGAATCACAGGCAAACTTCGGTTTGGTTCCAATTATATCTGTCTTGAAAGAGTCTTGAAGTGTATTGATTGGATTATCTCAACCTTTAATCATCTGAGTTTTTGATTGGGAAAAGAAGGCGAAAAAAGGAAAAAATGCCGTAAAACAAACTGACAAAATTAGCGCCCTTAAAATGCTTGGGCGGGAGACATTTTGGAAAGGTGTAAAAATGTTGTGAGGTGCATGCAACTTGTTTGTCATGCCATCAAAACCCTTGATTCTTGAAGGCAAGCCTTTGGAAAGGTCTGGAGGTGTTGGCACTCCATTCAATCCTTCCTAGAGCGTGATGGTCCCAATGCGCCATTTGACAATGCTAAGCGGCGCAGCACACTACTCGAGACTTCAATGAATGATGGAAGAAGTCATACAATGATCTTCATGGCCCCGCATGCCTTAGACCCACACAACCCGCGATATGGACCAGCATACGGATAAAAGAAGTGATGGGCTCGTTGAAGAAGGTTGCAAAAATGTTCTATCCCAACGGCTCGGACTACAAGCTTTTCATTGCGGGAGTTAGCGAATACGAACACACGAGTGGAAGGTGGGCGGATGAAGAGCTTCCGCGGCCCTTGGAGAGTCATAAGAAGGAACCAAATATGGAATCATATGCATGGTGGCAAGCCCATGGGCAAGTTCTTGATACCTTGGGGCAATTGCAATGACTATCCTCTCTTTGGTATCTTCCAATAGTGCAAGTGAGAGGAATTGGAGTGCCTATAAGTACATACCGCGTGTCACCCTTGTCGCTTGCTACATAAGAAGGCGGACAAACTTGTATACAACTTCTCAAAGCTGGCGGCTATTGAATCGTAGCGATGGTACATCCGCAATCGATAAGCTTCTGATTTCCTTTCATGGATCACGGTCCAGAAGTGGAAGAGGGCGGCTTGAAGGCGGTGAGGGCGAGATGCTTGCAATAAATCTTTGCAAAGCCATGTTGATGAAGACATTCAAGCGTACCCGCCGTTGATGGCGAAGATGATATAGACCAAGCCATATTCTCGGGCGGGATCGGTAGGCGGCCCGAGGATGCAGAAATTACGTCTGAAAGGCGAGGTTCGAGCAATGCGGTTGATGGCGTGGCGGCTTACGTGATCAACGGACTCACCTTTGCGCTTTACCTTGACAAGCGAGAGAGCGGGCTAGGAAAAACACGTCTCGGGGCGTTTCACTAAAGGAAAGGGTCATCGGAGGTTGAACCTAGGTCCCCGGCAAAAGAGGATGGAACGCAAATGATGAAAGCCCGATGAAGAAAGTGCTGCCTAGAAAAATGATGTGATGAGTATCTTCGGTCACATTTGTAATTGGTCTTGAGGATTTTCATACTATTGTAACCGTCCACGGCACTATTAATAAAAAAAGAAGTTTTTGGTTATAATTTTTTTGTCACAAATGTTTCGTTAATGTATGATAGTTCTTTC
Organism: Isoetes taiwanensis; assembly: GCA_021234155.1. Taxonomy (NCBI): domain Eukaryota; kingdom Viridiplantae; phylum Streptophyta; class Lycopodiopsida; order Isoetales; family Isoetaceae; genus Isoetes; species Isoetes taiwanensis. The sequence continues at coordinate 502,536 of JAJEKV010000036.1, read as the reverse complement.
TATGTTTCTTTCTATGTTTCTTTCATGTGTAACAGCGATTGCCACGAAAACCTTCGTTGGATCGGACCCGTCTCGACCTCCGTTGTTGCTTGCCTCTTAGCATGCGCCCGAGAATCTTGGCGATGATGAAGTAATCTACGCATGCGAAGGGGCCAAACGACCTCGGACCAGCGGGCGAATCGATCCATCGGAAGGTTCACAAAGGTACCGGTACCCAAGTCGGGAATAACCCGGTATGCCAAATTGGGCTTTGAATGCTATCGGACCTATAATCGTACTCTATTCCCTGGGGGTGGCACATGCTCGAATACCCAAATGGGTTTGCATGGCATGTGCCACCCAAAGGAATGGAGGTACAAATTATAGGTCGGATTCATCAAATAGCGATTTGGCATGCCATCGGCGTCTGGCTCCACGAATGCAAGCAACCCACTAGGCTGATATCATCATCCGCCACAATAAAATAGAGTACTCAAAAACCTTGTTACCTACAATCCACCACCTTGCCAAAGGGGCGGTACTCTAATTTGAAGTCATAGTGATGCTCAAGGTTCTCCATCAATAGCGAGGAGTTAGGATGTTCCATGATTTGGTGTCTAACAACCGCTATATAGATGGACAACACCCGGGCACCACTTTGGCTTGAAATTAAGTCGCTCACCCTCGACGTCATAGCAAGTTCAACCTCTAGAGCGAGCGATTTTTTGCTCCGACCCCCATTGTGAGCCTCTTTGTGTAATATAACCTAGCAAAGTGACTAAGCTACATTGACACGAGAGACTACACAAGAGAGTCGAACAAAGTCCAGCTCTTTGTAGAGGAGGTAACAAAATTTCGAAAGTCTATATTGTTTGTAGCGAACAATATCAAGCACGGTGAGTTGACAACCATTCAAGAGGATCAGCTCGGGCCGGGATGAAAGAGACACGAGTACAAGCATCGAGACTTCCCAAACCTTGCTTTCACCCCTCTTTGAACAATGGAACTTAGCATGTAAACTAAGCTACATTGCCCAAAGAGGAGGGAAAAAGATTGGGAAGTCTCGATGCTGAACTCATCAATCACTAACATCAATTAACCCGAAGGAGGTAACAAAATTTCGAGAAGTCTATATTGTTTTGCCATGGAGAATATAAAGCCTGGTGACGACAACCATTCAAGAGGGTTATAATACTCTTGGCTTACTCCTTTTGAGTTTCACATGCTTGGCCCAAAATTTTGCATGGCATGTGCCCAAAATGGCGATGTCATCCCCTGGGGCAAATTAGATACGCCAAGCAAAAGAAAGAGACTAAGCCATTCCATGCTCAAGGAAGTCCACCAATACCTCCATGATTTGGTGCCCTAATTAGGATGTTCCACTAATATTATGGACCAAACCACTTTGCATGGCATGTGCCACCCAAATGGCTTGGAGACACAAATTATAGGTCCCGGCTTTGAATGCATCCCAATAATTCTTTTCCCATTTTGGACAATGGAAATGGGTTTGCATGTAAACTAAGCTACATTGCCCAAATGTATCAAATACCGTTTAAAAAAGATGCGGGAAGTCCTCCAATTTCAAGTCATAGTGATGCTCAAAGTTCTCCATCAATCACTAACATCTAATGAACCCATGATTTGGTGCCTAAAGGCCACTATATAGATGGACTTATATCCTCAGGCACCACAATAAAATAAGTACTCAAAACCTTGTAACCTCCTCTAGAGCGAGACACGGGCTCAGGTTTTGCGGGCATTTGAGAATATCCCAATCTTTGCTTTCCCGATACTCTTTGGACAATGGAACTTAAAGATGTAAACTAAGCTACATTCCCCAAAAGGAGGTAACAAAAATTCGATGTCTTATTGTTTGAGTCAAAGGAGCTTCAATCACTAACATCTAATGAACCCACGAACGCAACCATTCAACCACTAGGCCTTTTATCACTCACCATCCAACCACAATAAAATAAGAGGGTAAAAACCTTTAACCTCCTCTTTTGAGTTTCGAGCGATTTCTAATTAGCCCCCCATTTTGGCGATGTCATCTTTGGGTAAAATATAACCTAGCAAAAAGTATCTAAGATACATTGACCAAAGACACAAACAAAAGAGACTAAGAGGATAAAAGATGGGAAGTCTCAATGCCTTTACTCGTCAAACAAGCGAGCGAAAAGAAGCGATTTGGAAGTCTCGATGCTTTTACTATGAGCACTACTTTCGATCCTTTGATAACATCATTACACCTTGTTTGAAATAACGTCATTATACCGCCATTCACAAAATGATCTGAGGTCAAAATTTGGCATGTCTAAAAATGTAATATCTCATTTTCATTGGTCATTTGGATCAATATAATCACCACTGCGGCCACGGAGGTGGTGGTAAGAAGCGGTTAATGTAACGGCCTTTGTCTCTCCTTCAGCGGCTCCTCCACCCCCCTCCACAATTCCATCTCGCGAAAGGTTTGAAAAGTGTGCATCTGCCCATCCCTCCTGCGGCGGTCAAATGTAACCTTGGCCCGGCATGCGACCTTGCATATTAAATATGGCATATTGTAGCTTCGGGGAAAAATCCATCCGTCTTGCAAGGTTGGATAGAAGCGGCTTTGCAACATCAATCAAGAACACATCGCATGTGCATCACGATGCCCACCCTAGAGTGTACCAGCCCACGTCGGGTTGTCACCACAAAATTGGCAATGTCTGTAATCAACAACCTTTAGCTCTTCCCACTGACTCTCATACAAATACTCGCGAGGGAGATAGGATATCGACTGCTCCGAAGTCACCCTAAAAGGGTCAGAGTCTAACGATCTGGTCAAATTGCGCAAGTGCTCGTTGTTTTCTCTAAGGGCCGTTGCCTCCCTGTTTAATGCCGCTAGTTTTTAGCGTCCTCTAATTCAGCGACCATCTTGTCATACCCATCGACGGGTCCTTCAAGCGAATATTCTCTTGAGAAAGTGTTGGGTTCGACTTCTCTCATTCTCTAGTTGGGCCCGAATATCCACAAGGTCATTCCACGGCTCCGGTAGCGGCTACCCTGTCACCTCAAAAAGTTGGATAAGCGTCGGCAACAAGGTATGTAATGGTGATGGGCTCACCATATGGCCCACTCTCTAGCATCTATCTTCCATGATAGCTTGACCCTCTTCGTCTTTGCCACTACCCAAACTTCCTTGCCTCCATTTCCTACTCCCATAATTTACGGGCACTTCCTTCACAAGCTCGTGGTATACTTCTTTAGCATAAAACTCTTACTAAACTCGCGGATTTGTGGGGTAAATGTCCCTTCACTTGGACATGGCCATGGCTCATTTGCTTTTGCTCGAACCCGACATTCTTGCACTCGTGAGCCTTATACTTACCCGCCCTACTAGGCCACTCACTTTCAAACTCATTCTTGTCCAAATTTGTGATTACATGTCGTTAGGTAGTGCGCTCCACTTGGACAATAGCCGGGCCGCCTGCCTCGCCCGGACTACATTATGCACCTCGTGATGGTGCAATTATCCCCTCTTTGAAACTTCATCCATCGCCGCGCCAACCTTCTTAACTTTCTGGTCGAGGAACTCATTCGCCCTTGCGTAATGTCTTATTTGCTCTCTCCATTTTAATTGGCGGTGACATCTCAAGCTGGTTTCTCCAACCCTTCATGCCAAAGGAGAAGGTCAGAGGGGGTCCTCAAATTAGAGGGAACCAAAATCCATCTTGATCCTAAGTTTTCGGCGCACCCACATTCCGGTGTCGGGATTCAATTCTTAGATCTGTTAAGGTGGGACATAATTTGAACTGCTAGACTTCTATAGGTGCCATGCTACGACTTGTATAGGTGTGCTTTGACTTCTTGTCTTTATAATGTTAGTTAGGCTGCGACATATAAAAAAGCATAGAATAAATAACACAAAAACACGAAAAGGAAAACTAAGCTACACAACACACATAGACAATAATCTTTCAAATAGCATCGGATAAGTGTTTAATGAATTTAGTTGGAATATTATGTAATACAAGGATGTTTGAATGTAAGTGAATATGCAAAAATAAAGCGTGACTAGGACCAAAAAGGTCTAATGCATCGTCGCCACCACTGGCCAAGTTGAAGAATCAATCGATTCCAATTGTGGCCTCGTGCGGGAATTGGAGAGCAATGAAAACTGCTCCGCATTGTGTCAAGTAGGGAGGGCCATATCAAATTTTAGATGTGTTTGTCCCTCATTGGCGACTCAACGCAATGTTTCAAATAGTCGCACATTCTCCGATGCTTGCCTTCTTTGCTCCAAGTTTCCTATTGACTCCATGTAGGAGTGCTTACTAGCAAAGTCGGCTAAGTAGTAGACAATGTCAATGCCCCGTGTAAATCAAAGTCAACCCTTGCGGACAATCTTCTTGAGCCACTACCAAAAAGATCATCATGCATATATGGATGCCCGGCCCTTTCCATCTCAATTCTTTTCTTACCTTCATCATCCATACCCTTGTAATGCCATCGTTTTACCTCCACCGTCCCCGTGGATCAACACGGATTCACCCCAATCACAAATGCCAATGTATACGACGAGGATTAATACATCCCTTCTCCTTTCCATAATCAAAATGGAGCAATATATTGCGGGATGCAAGTCCATATGCAAATATCTTTCTTGATGGAGCTTTAGTGTCCTTTCTGAGAATGACATTGCTAAGTCCCCAACCCTAGATGCAACAAATAATTCTTTTCTTTTCAAGGCCTCAAAAGCGACCTCAAGTCCGTCTCTCAACTCTGGGGACTCCCAACTTCTTAAATGCAAGCTCTGCAAAGGCATTGGACCCATGACTTGTGAAGAAGGTTGCCAACGAACCTCCATTCCAAAATGGGAAAATTAAGCCTTGTCTTTCTAGGCGGTTGTGCTACCAATGCAAATATGATACACCCATGCCTAACTTGCATTCGACTCCCTCATGTTCTTGACATAGCTTCCACTAACTTATTGGGTTACGTACTAGGCCAAAAATTATTATGTTGAAGTTTTACACAATAAGGTTCATCCTTAATAAAACTAGACCTAAAATATTGCACTTGTACAACTTGCGCCATATGAACCGGAACCAATTAAGTTGTACGTTTATTATTTGTGATGAGTCTACCATGGCAAACCAAGTAGTCTTAGCATCTGCTCTTCTCTGAGCTTCCCACTCCCTATCCGTCTCACCGGGGCGTTTAGCTTTTATGGTTTGTGCCAACACTTTCTTAACAAGATGGGGGTTGATGGGCTTCTTTCTTCAATTTTACTACGTTGGTCCATGCCGCATTCCATGTCTGGCTTTTCTTTTCGACTCTAGCCTCAAGCGATGACTACTCAAATTTGCAACCACGTGATCATATTGCCTAGTAGTGCGGTGATATTACCCACTATCCATGTATACCTCTCTTGCTCACTCTTTGCGGGGCTCTAGCTCCATCATTGAAAGCTTAAAAGCCCTCACGGCATCTTTTACCCGATACATGGTAGTCTAGCCATCCTTCCTCATTGGCGGTAATCAATTCCAAATCTTGAGCTGAGGCATTGCATGGCCATTACACAACCAGTTCATAAATCGGTCTCAAAGTAGACCATGCTTGTTGTGGTCTACTTCTTTTCTCTGCGGCGGTCTTTGCGAGAAGATGACTTCAGTTCTGACTTTGCTAGCCCCGTTTGAAGACGCTTATGGCTCTATCACGAGACTAATGCCACATTTGGTTGCAAGTTAACTTCCGCTCTCTCTTAGAAGTCATCTTTGCTTGTTTTAAAGGATTGTCTAGCGGACTAGCAAAATCGATCGCGATAATACCTAACCGACAACGAAGAACACCTACAAGTCAAGCAAAGATAAAACTTTTGAATTTAGTGCTTAGCACATGAGGGTAAATCAACTCACTCTAACCAAAACAAAACGCTAATTTTACGGCTTCCTATTCCTACACTAAGACCCTAACATGAGTATGTATGTGCAAGGCCAATTATAGGGTAACAAATAAAAGGACCAAAACCACGATTTATGATCTATAGCCCGACTAACGCCAAAATGCAAAGGCTAGCAAGTTTTAAATGCATTGCACTTGTCCCCGTGTCATGCTTTTTCAAAAAGAGACCAATCGAATGCTTATCAAAACATACGCCAGTTCCTATATTAGTGTGGGACTTTCATCAACAACACCATCGAACTAGGGTGTGAATTAATAAAACATTCTTCAACCCTTAATAAAGTACAACGCACACCTTTCGACAATCGGCGACCAAGGCCAACAACGGCGTCGGGCGAGGGTTATACTCTAATAAAGGATGACCCTAGTTGCCTTTAAGCTTCAAAGATGCCACCCACCCCCTCGGCATGGCGCAAATAAATCGCGGCAATACCGGCAAGGGGCATGCCTATGCTCTTTTGCTCAACACGCGACCCTAAAAAGCCCTCGGGTTGTCGTTTAAGGGAAGGCAACCAATTTCTTTTCTTCTTTGGTTTTCTTTTTTTTACTTTACTCTTGAATTATTATTTGCTTAAATTGTTATTATTATTTTTTTTTTTTTTTCTAAAATAGGCCAAAAACGATAAATTACGAACAAGGCACTCTCACCATCGTTCGCCCCTTGGGGGCACAAAGTGGTAGGGGCCTAACTAGCTGACCTAACCCGCCTACCTATCAAAAACAACAAAAAACCTAAAAACTAAGAAAAAAAAAAAAGGTTTTGGGTGGCAAATTGCAAGGTTGGGCGCAGCAAATTACCTTTTGGCGGCAAGAAAATCCCGTACCGCAAATATATAAAATTTCGCTGCCAAAACTTTCAGCAGCAGCCAAACGGTGAAAATCGCGCGACGTCTTGAACAGCGCGCCGGTTTACAGACGCCGTTTAAAAAAGAATTCACATTAATGTCTTTGAAGCAAAAAGCAAAAGAAAAAATACCTTCTTAAATTTGAAAGCTATATTTAGGACATGACCTTTGAAGTAATCAATACCTTTTTCCAAAATTTGAAAACAGTTATTTTGAGATTCTTATTACGATGACTAAAAGCCTAAAATTTTGCTTGAGATTTATGGACATGTTCAACCACCTTTTAAAAAGAGCAAAAAGAAAAGAGTATTACATGCGATACTCCACTCAATACCTTCTTGAAATTTGAAAGCCTACATGACCTTTGAAGTAATCAATAGCTTTTTCTAAGGAACTTCATAACCAAACAGATTATTTTGAGATTCTTATTACGATAACTGCAAGGATTTAAGCCTAAAATAGTTTGCTTGAGATATATGCATGCCTCATGCGTTTGTAGCTCAGTGGATAGAGCGTCTGTTTCCTAAGCAGAAGGTCACATGTTCGACCCATGTCTAACGCGTTTAAATGGCATTCAAGTTAATGTCTTTGTGAAGCAAAAAGAAAAGAGTATTACATGCGATACTCCACTCAATACCTTCTTGAAATTTGAAAGCCTGGATTCATATTTAGGACATGACCTTTGAAGTAATCAATAGCTTTTTCCAAGGAACTGTATAATCAAACAGATTATGTTGAGATTCTTATTACGATGACTGCAAGGACTTAAGCCTAAAAGACTATGCTTAAGATATACATATATCTCATGTGTTTGTAGCTCAGTGGATAGAGCGTCTGTTTCCTAAGCAGAAGGTCACATGTTCGACCCATGTCTAACGCGTTTAAAAAGAATTCACATTAACGTCTTTGACAAGCAAAAAGAAAAGAGTATTACATGCGATACTCCACTCAATAGTGGATTTGTATTTAGGACATGACCTTTGAAGTAATCAATAGCTTTTTCTAAGGAACTTCATAACCAAACAAATTATTTTGAGATTCTTATTACGATGACTGCAAGGATTTAAGCCTAAAATAGTTTGCTTGAGATATACATATATCTCATGCAAAAGAAAAAAAAAAATTCACATTAAGATAAAAGAAAAGAGATTATTACATGCACTCAATGACATGTTGATCCACTCACCTTCTTGAAATTTGAAAGCCCGGATTCATGATTTAGGACATGACCTTTGAAGTAATCAATAGCTTTTTCCTAAGGAACTTCATAACCAAACAGATTATTTTGAGATTCTTATTACGATGATCACATTAAGGATTTAAGCCTAAAATAGTTTATTTTAAAGAGAATTCACATTAACGTCTTTGACAAAAAAAGAAAAGAGTTTACATGAGATATATGCACTCAATACCTTCTTGAAATTTGAAAGCCTGATTCATGTTTAGGACATGACCTTTAAAGAGCATTCACAATAGCTTTTTCCAAGGAAAAAGAAAAGATAATCAAACAGATTATTTTGAGATTCTTATTTGATGATCGCAAGGACTTAAGCCTAAAAAGAATAATTGCTTAAGATATACACATAAACTCATGTTGAGATTGTAGCTCAAAGGATAGAGCCTAAAATAGTTTCCTAAGCGAAGGTCACATGTTCCTACCCATGTCTAACCCATGTCTAACGTTTAAAAAGAATTCACATTAACGTCTTTGACAAGCAAAAAGAAAAGAGTATTACATGCGATACTCCACTCAATATACTCCACTTCTTGAAATTTGAAAGCCTGGATTCATATTTAGGACATGACCTTTGAAGTAATCAATAGCTTTTTCCAAGGAACTTCATAACCAAACAAATTATTTTTGAGATTCTTATTACGATGATGACCAAAGGATTTAAGCCTAAAATAGTTTGCTTTGAGATATACACATGCCTCATGCGTTTGTAGCTCGATGGATAGAGCGCGTCTGTTTCCTAAGCGAAGGTCACATGTTCGACCCATGTCTAACGCGCTTTTAAAAAGAATTCAAATTAACGTCTTTGACAAGCAAAAATAAAAGAGTATTACATGCGATACTCCACTCAATACCTTCTTGAAATTTGAAAGCCTGGATTCATATTTAGGACATGACCTTTGAAGTAATCAATAGCTTTTTCCAAGGAACTGTATAATCAAACAGATTATTTTTTTGAGATTCTTATTACGATTTCTAAGGCAAAAGGATTTTAAGCCTTTGAAAAAAAGAAAATAGTTTGCTTGAGATATAATACATTATTTTGAGATTCTTGTAGCTCTAGAGCCAATCTTTTCCTAAGCGAAAGGTCACATGTTCAATTCATGTCTAACGCTTTAAAATAGAATATTAAGATTAACGCTTTTTAAGAAAAAAAAGAAAAAGAGTTTTACATGCTTACTCCACTCAATACCTTCTTGAAATTTGAAAGCCTTTGCCATATTTAGGACATGACCTTTGAAGTAATCAATAGCTTTTTCTAAGGAACTTCATATCCAAACAATTATTTATTTTGAGATTCTTATTACGATTTTTAAGCCTAAAATAGTTTGCTTAAGATATAATATGCATGCCTCATGCGTTTGTAGCTCGATGGATAGAGCGTCTTTTCCTAAGCGAAGGTCATGTTCGACCCATGTCTAACCATGTCTAAAAAGAATTCACATTAATGTCTTTGACAAGCAAAAAGAAAAGAGTATTACATGCGATACTCCACTCAATACCTTCTTGAAATTTGAAAGCCTGGATTCATATTTAGGACATGACCTTTGAAGTAATCAATAGCTTTTTCTAAGGAACTTCATAACCAAACAGATTATTTTGAGATTCTTATTACGATGACTGCAAGGATTTAAGCCTAAAATAGTTTGCTTGAGATATATGCATGCCTCATGCGTTTGTAGCTCAGTGGATAGAGCGTCTGTTTCCTAAGCAGAAGGTCACATGTTCGACCCATGTCTAACGCGTTTAAAAAGAATTCACATTAACGTCTTTGACAAGCAAAAAGAAAAGAGTATTACATGCGATACTCCACTCAATACCTTCTTGAAATTTGAAAGCCTGGATTCATATTTAGGACATGACCTTTGAAGTAATCAATAGCTTTTTCCAAGGAACTTCATAATCAAACAGATTATTTTGAGATTCTTATTACGATGACTGCAAGGATTTAAGCCTAAAATAGTTTGCTTGAGATATATGCATGCCTCATGCGTTTGTAGCTCAGTGGATAGAGCGTCTTTTTCCTAAGCAGAAGGTCACATGTTCGACCCATGTCTAACGCTTTTAAAAAGAATTCACATTAACGTCTTTGACAAGCAAAAAGAAAAGAGTATTACATGCGATACTCCACTCAATACCTTCTTGAAATTTGAAAGCCTGGATTCATATTTAGGACATGACCTTTGAAGTAATCAATAGCTTTTTCTAAGGAATAGGACATGACCTTTGAAGTAATCAATAGCTTTTTCTAAGGAACTTCATAACCAAACAGATTATTTTGAGATTCTTATTACGATAACTGCAAGGATTTAAGCCTAAAATAGTTTGCTTGAGATATATGCATGCCTCATGCGTTTGTAGCTCGATGGATAGAGCGTCTTTTCTTTTCCTAAGCGTGCGTCAGGTCACATGTTTAAACCCATGTCTAACGCTGCTTAAAAAGCATTCACATTAACGCCTTTGACAAGCAAAAAGAAAAGAGTATTACATGCTATACTCCACTCAATACCTTCTTGAAATTTGAAAGCCCGATTCATATTTAGCACATGACCTTTGAAGTAACCAATAGCTTTTTCTAAGGAACTTCATAATCAAACAGATTATTTTTGAGATTCTTATTACGATTACTGCAAGGACTTAAGCCTAAAATAGTTTGCTTAAGATATACATATATCTCATGCGTTTGTAGCTCGATGGATAGAGCGCCTGTTTCCTAAGCGAGAAGGTCACATGTTCGACCCATGTCTAACGCTTAAAAAGAATTCACATTAACGCCTTTGACAAGCAAAAAAGAAAAGATTACATGCGATATTACATGCCATACTCCACTCAATACCTTCTTGAAATTTGAAAGCCCGGATTCATATTTAGGACATGACCTTTGAAGTAATCAATAGCTTTTTCTAAGGAACTTCATAATCAAACAGATTTATGTTGAGATTCTTATTACGATGACCGCAAGGATTTAAGCCTAAAATAGTTTGCTTTGAGATATATGCATGCCTCATGCGTTGTAGCTCAAAGATGGATAGAGCGCCTGCTTCCTAAGCGTAAAGGTCACATGTTCGACCCATGTCTAACGCTGTTTAAAAAGAATTCACATTAACGCTTTTGACAAGCAAAAAAAAAAGAGTATTACATGCGATACTCCACTCAATACCTTCTTGAAATTTGAAAGCCTGGATTCATATTTAGGACATGACCTTTGAAGTAATCAATAGCTTTTTCAAAGGAACTGAATAATCAAACAGATTATTTTGAGATTCTTATTACGATGACTGCAAGGATTTAAGCCTAAAATAGTTTGCTTTGAGATATACATATGCCTCATGCGTTTTGTAGCTCAAAAGAGGATAGAGCTTCCTGTTTTCCTAAGCCAAAAAGGTCATTCTTATTATGTTTTAAGCCATGTCTAACGCTTTTTGTAAAGAATTCAATTAACCCATGTCTAACGTTAAAAGTCTTTGACAAGCAAAAAAAAAAAAAAGAGTATTACATGCGATACTCCACTCAATACCTTCTTGAAATTTGAAAGCCTGGATTCATATTTAGGACATGACCTTTGAAGTAATCAATAGCTTTTTCTAAGGAACTTCATAATCAAACAGATTATTTTGAGATTCTTATTACGATGACTGCAAGGATTTAAGCCTAAAATAGTTTGCTTGAGATATATATATATCTCATGCGTTTGTAGCTCAAAGGGATAGAGCGTCCTATGCTTTTCTAAGCGTAAGGTCACATGTTCACCCATGTCTAACGCTTTAAAAGAGAATTCACATTAACGTCTTTGACAAGCAAAAAGAAAAGAGTATTACATGCGATACTCCACTCAATACCTTCTTGAAATTTGAAAGCCTGGATTCATATTTAGGACATGACCTTTGAAGTAATCAATAGCTTTTTCCAAGGAACTTCATAATCAAACAGATTATTTTGAGATTCTTATTACGATGACTGCAAGGATTTAAGCCTAAAATAGTTTGCTTGAGATATATACATGCCTCATGCGTTTGTAGCTCAAAGGGATAGAGCGCCTCTGTTTCCTAAGCAAAGGTCACATGTTCGACCCATGTCTAACGCATTTTTAAAATTCAATTCACATTAACGTCTTTGACAAGCAAAAAGAAAAGAGTATTACATGCGATACTCCACTCAATACCTTCTTGAAATTTGAAAGCCTTGATTCATATTTAGGACATGACCTTTGAAGTAATCAATAGCTTTTTCCAAGGAACTTCATAATCAAACAGATTATTTTGAGATTCTTATTACGATGACTGCAAGGATTTAAGCCTAAAATAGTTTGCTTGAGATATATGCATGCCTCATGCGTTTGTAGCTCAGTGGATAGAGCGTCCTGCTTTCCTAAGCGTAAGGTCACATGTTCGACCCATGTCTAACGCGCTTTTAAAAGAATTCACATTAACGTTTTTGACAAGCAAAAAGAAAAGAGTATTACATGCGATACTCCACTCAATACCTTCTTGAAATTTGAAAGCCCGATTCATATTTAGGACATGACCTTTGAAGTAATCAATAGCTTTTTTTCCAAGGAACTTCATAAATCAAACAGATTATTTTGAGATTCTTATTACGATGACTCAATAGCTTTTTTAAGCCTAAAAAAGACTATGCTTAAGATATATACATATCTCATGCGTTTGTAGCTCGCTGGATAGAGCCGCCTGTTTCCTAAGCGAAGGTCACATGTTCGACCCATGTCTAACGCTTTTAAAAGAATTCACATTAACGTCTTTGACAAAAAGAAAAAAAGAGTATTACATGCGATACTCCACTCAATACCTTCTTGAAATTTGAAAGCCCGGATTCATATTTAGGACATGACCTTTGAAGTAATCAATAGCTTTTTTAAGGAACTTCATAACCAAACAGATTATTTTGAGATTCTTATTACGATGACCGCAAGGATTTAAGCCTAAAAATAGTTTGCTTTGAGATATATGCATGCCTCTCATGCGTTTGTAGCTCGATGGATAGAGCGTCCTCGTTTCCTAAAGCGAAGGTCACATGTTCGACCCATGTCTAACGCGTTTAAATGAATTCACATTAACGTCTTTGACAAGCAAAAAGAAAAGAGTATTACATGCGATACTCCACTCAATACCTTCTTGAAATTTGAAAGCCCGATTCATATTTAGGACATGACCTTTGAAGTAATCAATAGCTTTTTCCAAGGAACTTCATAATCAAACAGATTATTTTGAGATTCTTATTACGATGACTTGCAAGGATTTAACCTAAAATAGTTTGCTTGAGATATATGCATGCCTCATGCGTTTGTAGCTCGATGGATAGAGCGCCTCGCTTCCTAAGCAGAAGGTCACATGTTCACCCATGTCTAACGCTTAAAAAAAAGAATTCACATTAACGTCTTTGACAAGCAAAAAGAAAAGAGTATTACATGCGATATACTCCACTCAATACCTTCTTGAAATTTGAAAGCCTTGATTCTTTTTTAGGACATGACCTTTGAAGTAATCAATAGCTTTTTCCAAGGAACTTCATAACCAAACAGATTATTTTGAGATTCTTATTACGATGACTGCAAGGATTTAAGCCTAAAATAGTTTGCTTGAGATATATGCATGCCTCATGCGTTTGTAGCTTTGTGGATAGAGCTCTGTTTCTAAGGATACATGTTCACCCATGTCTAACGCTAAGCTTAAAGAGCATTCACATTAACGTCTTTGACAAGCAAAAAAAAAGTATTATTACATGTTCGACCCATGTTAACCTTTGAAGTAATCAATAGCTTTTTCTAAGCTTTATTTTGAAATTTAAGAAAGATATATGCATAATGGGGGCATTTAAAAGTTTACACATTAACGCCTTTGACAAGCAAAAAGAAAAGAAAAGTATTACATGCGATACTCCACTCAATACCTTCTTGAAATTTGAAAGCCTGGATTCATATTTAGGACATGACCTTTGAAGTAATCAATAGCTTTTTCAAAGGAACTTCATAAACAAACAAATTATTTTGAGATTCTTATTTGAATGACTGCAAGGATTTAAGCCTAAAATAGTTTGCTTAAGATATATGCATATCTCATGCGTTTGTAGCTCAAAGTGGATAGAGCGATCTGGACTTCCTAAGCTTAAGGTCACATGTTCATGCGTTTGACCCATGTCTAACGCTTTAAAAAGAATTCACATTAACGCCTTTTCACAAGCAAAAAAGAAAAAAGAAAAGAGTATTACATGCGATACTCCACTCAATACCTTCTTGAAATTTGAAAGCCTGGATTCGTATTTAGGACATGACCTTTGAAGTAATCAATAGCTTTTTCTAAGGAACTTCATAACCAAACAGATTATTTTGAGATTCTTATTACGATGACTGCAAGGATTTAAGCCTAAAATAGTTTGCTTGAGATATACGCATGCCTCATGCTCAGTGGATAGAGCGTCTGTTTCCTAAGCAGAAGGTCACATATTCGACCCATGTCTAACGAGTTTAAAGAGAATTCACATTAATGTCTTTGACAAGCAAAAAAAAAAGATTATTACATACGATACTCCACTCAATACCTTCTTGAAATTTGAAAGCCTGGATTCGTATTTAGGACATGACCTTTGAAGTAATCAATAGCTTTTTCCAAGGAACTTCATCATCAAACAGATTATTTTGAGATTCTTATTACGATGACTACAAGGACTTAAGCCTAAAATAGTTTGCTTAAGATATATACATATCTCATGCGTTTGTAGCTCAGTGGATAGAGCGTCTGTTTCCTAAGCAGAAGGTCACATGTTCGACCCATGTCTAACGCATTTAAGGAGAATTCACATTAATGTCTTTGACAAAAAAAAAAAAAGAGTATTACATGCATACTCCACTCAATACCTTCTTGAAATTTGAAAGCCCGGATTCATATTTAGGACATGACCTTTGAAGTAATCAATAGCTTTTTCTAAGGAACTTCATAACCAAAAACAGATTATTTTGAGATTCTTATTACGATGATCGCAAGGATTTAAGCCTAAAATAGTTTGCTTGAGATATATGCATGCCTCATGCGCTTTGTAGCTCAGATGGATATAGAGCGCCTGTTTCTTACGCAGAAGGTCACATGTTCGACCCATGTCTAACGCGTTTAAAGAGAATTCACATTAACGTCTTTGACAAGCAAAAAGAAAAGAGTATTACATGCGATACTCCACTCAATACCTTCTTGAAATTTGAAAGCCTGGATTCATATTTAGGACATGACCTTTGAAGTGTATAATCAAACAGATTATGTTAAGATTCTTATTACGATGACTACAAGGACTTAAGCCTAAAAGACTATGCTTAAGATATATACATATCTCATGCGTTTGTAGCTCAGTGGATAGAGTCCTTTCCCTAAGCGTAAGGTCACATGTTCGACCCATGTCTAACGCGTTTCACATTAACGTCTTTGACAAGCAAAAAAAAAAAGAGTTTTTTGAAAGCCCGATTATTCATTATTTAGGACATTACCTTTGAAGTAATCAATAGCTTTTTCTAGGAACTTCATAATCAAACTATTATTTTGAGATATACACATGCAAGGATTTAAGCCTAAAATAGTTTGCTTGAGATATATGCTCTCATGCGTTTGTAGCTCAAATGGATAGAGCGCCCTCCCTTCCTAAAGTCAGGTCACACATGTTCGACCCATGTCTAACGCTTTAAAAAAGAGAATTCACATTAACGCCTTTTTGACAAGCAAAAAAAAAGAAGAGTATTACATGCGATACTACCCACTCAATACCTTCTTGAAATTTGAAAGCCCGATTCATATTTAGGACATGACCTTTGAAGTAATCAATAGCTTTTTCGAATGAACTTCATAATCAAACAGATTATTTTTAGATTCTTATTACGATGACTGCAAGGATTTAAGCCTAAAATAGTTTGCTTAAGATATATGCATATCTCATGCGTTTGTAGCTCAAAGGAAAAGGATAGAGCGTCTGTTTCCTAAGCATAAGGTCACATGTTCGACCCATGTCTAACGCGTTTAAAAAGAATTCACATTAACGTCTTTGACAAGCAAAAAAAAAAAAAAGAGTATTACATGCGATACTCCACTCAATACCTTCTTGAAATTTGAAAGCCTGGATTCGTATTTAGGACATGACCTTTGAAGTAATCAATAGCTTTTTCTAAGGAACTTCATAATCAAACAGATTATTTTGAGATTCTTATTACGATGACTGCAAGGATTTAAGCCTAAAATAGTTTGCTTGAGATATACGTATGTCTCATGCGTTTGTAGCTCAGTGGATAGAGCGTCTGTTTCCTAAGCAGAAGGTCACATGTTCGACCCATGTCTAACGCGTTTAAAGAGAATTCACATTAACGTCTTTGACAAGCAAAAAGAAAAGAGTATTACATGCGATACTCCACTCAATACCTTCTTGAAATTTGAAAGCCTGGATTCATATTTAGGACATGACCTTTGAAGTAATCAATAGCTTTTTCTAAGGAACTTCATAATCAAACAGATTATTTTGAGATTCTTATTACGATGACTGCAAAGGATTTAAAAATAGCCTAAAATAGTTTTGCTTGAGATATATGCATGCCTCATGCGTTTGTAGCTCGATGGATAGAGCGCCTGTTTCCTAAGCGAAGGTCACATGTTCACCCATGTCTAACGCTTTAAAAAATGAATTCACATTAACGTCTTTTGACAAGCAAAAAGAAAAGAGTATTACATGCGATACTCCACTCAATACCTTCTTGAAATTTGAAAGCCCGATTCATATTTTAGGACATGACCTTTGAAGTAATCAATAGCTTTTTCCAAGGAACTTCATAATCAAACAGATTATTTTGAGATTCTTATTACGATGACTGCAAGGATTTAAGCCTAAAATAGTTTGCTTGAGATATACATATATCTCATGCGTTTGTAGCTCAAAGGATAGAGCGTCCCTGCTTTCCTAAGAAAGGTCACATGTTCGACCCATGTCTAAAAAAGTTTAAATTTGAATTCACATTAACATCTTTGACAAGCAAAAGAAAAGAGTATTACATGCGATATACTCCACTCAATACCTTCTTGAAATTTGAAAGCCTGGATTCGTATTTAGGACATGACCTTTGAAGTAATCAATAGCTTTTTCTAAGGAACTTCATAACCAAACAGATTATTTTGAGATTCTTATTACGATGACTGCAAGGATTTAAGCCTAAAATAGTTTGCTTGAGATATATGCATGCCTCATGCGTTTGTAGCTCGAAGGATAGAGCGCCTCTGTTTCCTAAGCAGGTCACATGTTCGACCCATGTCTAACGCGTTTAAAAAGAATTCACATTAACGTCTTTGACAAGCAAAAAGAAAAAAGTATTACATGCGATACTCCACTCAATACCTTCTTGAAATTTGAAAGCCTGGATTCATATTTAGGACATGACCTTTGAAGTAATCAATAGCTTTTTCTAAGGAACTTCATAATCAAACAGATTATTTTGAGATTCTTATTACGATGACTGCAAGGATTTAAGCCTAAAATAGTTTGCTTGAGATATATGCATGCCTCATGCGTTTGTAGCTCAGTGGATAGAGCGTCTGTTTCCTAAGCAGAAGGTCACATGTTCGACCCATGTCTAACGCGTTTAAAAAGAATTCACATTAACGTCTTTGACAAGCAAAAAGAAAAGAGTATTACATGCGATACTCCACTCAATACCTTCTTGAAATTTGAAAGCCTGAATTCGTATTTAGGACATGACCTTTGAAGTAATCAATAGCTTTTTCCAAAGAACTTCATAATCAAACAGACATTTGAAATTAACAAGGATTATTTTGAGTTCTTATTACGATGACTTTAGAAGGATTTAAGCCTAGTTAAAATAGTTTGCTTTTAATATATATTTTGACAAGCAAAATGCCTCAAATACCTTCTTGAAATTTGAAAGCCTGGATTCATATTTAGGACATGACCTTTGAAGTAATCAATAGCTTTTTAAACTTCAAAACCAAACAGATAGATACACATATCTCAAGGATTTAGCCTAAAATAGTTTGCTTAATAGAGTCTCATCGTTTTTGTAGCTCGATGGATAGAGCGTCTGTTTCCTAGGCAGTAGCTCACATGTTCGACCCATGTCTAACGCGTTTAAAAAGAATTCACATTAACGTCTTTGACAAAAAAAAAAAAAGAGTATTACATGCGATACTCCACTCAATACCTTCTTGAAATTTGAAAGCCTGGATTCGTATTTAGGACATGACCTTTGAAGTAATCAATAGCTTTTTCTAAGGAACTTCATAATCAAACAGATTATTTTGAGATTCTTATTACGATGACTGCAAGGAGTTAAGCCTAAAAATAGTTTGCTTAAGATATACACATATCCTCATGCGTTTGTAGCTCAATGGATAGAGCGCCTGTTTCCTAAGCGTAAGGTCACATGTTCGACCCATGTCTAACGCGCGTTTAAAAGAATTCACATTAACGTCTTTGACAAGCAAAAAAAAAAAGAGTATTACATGATACTCCACTCAATACCTTCTTGAAATTTGAAAGCCTGGATTCATATTTAGGACATGACCTTTGAAGTAATCAATAGCTTTTTCCAAGGAACTTTATAATCAAACAGATTATTTTGAGATTCTTATTACGATGACTACAAGGACTTAAGCCAAAAAGACTATGCTTAAGATATATATATATGCCTCATGCGTTTTGTAGCTCGAAGGATAGAGCGCCTGCTTTCCTAAGCGTAAGGTCACATGTTCGACCCATGTCTAACGCGTTTAAAAAGATTCACATTAACGTCTTTGACAAGCAAAAAGAAAAAAGTATTACATGCGATACTCCACTCAATACCTTCTTGAAATTTGAAAGCCTGGATTCGTATTTAGGACATGACCTTTGAAGTAATCAATAGCTTTTTCTAAGGAACTTCATAACCAAACAGATTATTTTGAGATTCTTATTACGATGACTGCAAGGATTTAAGCCTAAAATAGTTTGCTTGAGATATATGCATGCCTCATGCGTTTGTAGCTCGATGGATAGAGCGTCTTTCCTAAGCGTAAGGTCACATGTTCGACCCATGTCTAACGCGTTTAAAGGAATTCACATTAACGTCTTTTGACAAGCAAAAAAGAAAAGAGTATTACATGCGATACTCCACTCAATACCTTCTTGAAATTTGAAAGCCTGGATTCATATTTAGGACATGACCTTTGAAGTAATAAATAGCATTTTACAAGGAACATTATAAACAAACAAATTATTTTGAGATTCTTATTACGATGACTTTTAAAATAGTTTGCTTAAGATATACATATATCTCATGCATGCGTTTGTAGCTCAATGGATAGAGCGTCCTGTTTCCTAAGCGTAAGGTCACATGTTCGACCCATGTCTAACGCTTTTAAAAAGAATTCACATTAACGCCTTTGACAAGCAAAAAGAAAAGAGAGTATTACATGCGATACTCCACTCAATACCTTCTTGAAATTTGAAAGCCTGGATTCGTATTTAGGACATGACCTTTGAAGTAATCAATAGCTTTTTCTAAGGAACTTCATAACCAAACAGATTATTTTGAGATTCTTATTACGATGATGACCTAAAATAAGGATTTAAGCCTAAAATAGTTTGCTTGAGATATATATGCATGCCTCATGCGTTTGTAGCTCGAAAAGGATAGAGCGTCTGTTTCCTAAGCAAAACATGTTCGACCCATGTCTAACAAGCGTTTAAAAAAGAATTCACATTAACGTCTTTGACAAAGCAAAAAATGTCTAAAAAGAAAATTACATTACATTTGATAAGCCAAAAGAAAATACCTTCTTGAAATTTTCTTGAAATTTGAAAGCCTGGATTCGTATTTAGGACATGACCTTTGAAGTAATCAATAGCTTTTTCCAAGGAACTTCATCATCAAACAGATTATTTTGAGATTCTTATTACGATGACTACAAGGATTTAAGCCTAAAATAGTTTGCTTGAGATATATATACATGCCTCATGTGTTTGTAGCTCATGGATGATAGAGCGCCTGCTTCCTAAGCGAAGGTCACATGTTCGACCCATGTCTAACGCGTTTAAAAAGAATTCACATTAACGCTTTGAAGCAAAAGAAAAGAGTATTACATGCTTAAAAGCCACTCAATACCTTCTTGAAATTTGAAAGCCTTGAAAATCAAAGATTCATATTTAGGACATGACCTTTGAAGTTTGAATAATCAATAGCTTTTTCTAAGGAACTTCATAATCAAAAATTTGACTGCAAGGATTTAAGCCTAAAATAGTTTGCTTGATATATGCATGCCTCATGCGTTTGTAGCTCGATGGATAGAGCGCCTGTTTTCCTAAGGTAAGGTCACATGTTCGACCCATGTCTAACGCGTTTAAAAAGAATTCACATTAACGTCTTGGACAAGCAAAAAGAAAAGAGTGTTACATGCGATACTCCACTCAATACCTTCTTGAAATTTGAAAGCCTGGATTCGTATTTAGGATTTGAAGTAATCAATAGCTTTTTCCCAAACAGGTTATTTTGAGATTCTTATTACGATAACTGCAAGGATTTAAGCAAAAATAGTTTTATTTTGAGATTCTTATTTGTAGCTCGATAGAGCGAAAGGAGCGTAAGGTCACATGTTCGACCCATTAAGCCTAAAATAGTTTGCTTGAGATATACATGCGATACATCTTGAAATTTGAAAGCCTGATTCATATCATGGACATGACCTTTGAAGTAATCAATAGCTTTTTCCAAGCTTAATCAAACAGGATAGAGCGTATTACTGTTTCCTAAGGACTTAAGCCTAAAATACATGTTCGATATACATGCCTGTCTAACGTCTGTTTCCTAAAGAATCACATGTTCAATTGTCTAACGCGTTTAAAGAGAATTCACATTAACGTCTTTGACAAGCAAAAAGAAAAGAGTATTACATGCGATACTCCACTCAATACCTTCTTGAAATTTGAAAGCCTGGATTCATATTTTTAGACATGACCTTTGAAGTAATCAATAGCTTTTTCTAAGGAACTTCATAACCAAACAGATTATTTTGAGATTCTTATTACGATGACTGCAAGGATTTAAGCCTAAAATAGTTTGCTTGAGATATATACATGCCTCATGCGTTTGTAGCTCAATGGATAGAGCGTCTGTTTTCCTAAGCGAAGGTCACATGTTTCAACCCATGTCTAACGCGTTTAAAATTCAATTTTAACGTCTTTGACAAGCAAAAAAAAAAAGAGTATTACATGCGATACTCCACTCAATACCTTCTTGAAATTTGAAAGCCTGGATTCATATTTAGGACATGACCTTTGAAGTAATCAATAGCTTTTTCCAAGGAACTTCATAATCAAACAGATTATTTTGAGATTCTTATTACGATGACTTCAAGGATTTAAGCCTAAAATAGTTTGCTTGAGATATATATATATCATGCATGTAGCTCGGATAGAGCGATTTCCTAAGTAGTTCTTAAGATAATGTTCGACCCATGTTTTGAAAGCAAAAAGAAAAAGTTTTCACATTCCATAATACCTTCTTGAAAAATGAAAGCCTACATGTTACATACCTTCTTGAAATTCAAAGCCATTTATATTTAGACAACCAAAAGAATTTTGAGATTCTTTTTCCAAGGATGACCTTTGAAGTAATCAATAGCTTTTTCTAAGGACTTAAGCAAAAAGATTTTTTGAGATTTATTAGATGATTTCAAGGATTGTTAAGATATATGCATATATCATAAGGTTGTCACTCTGCTTCCTCTTGGTCACATGTTCAACCATGTCTAAAGCTTAAAAAGAATTCACATTAACGTCTTTGACAAGCAAAAGAAAAAAGTATTACATGCATACTCCACTCAATACCTTCTTGAAATTTGAAAGCCCTGATTCATATTTAGGACATGACCTTTGAAGTAATCAATAGCAATAGCTTTTCCAAGGAACTTCATAATCAAACAGATTATTTTGAGATTCTTATTACGATGACCGCAAGGATTTAAGCCTAAAAGACTATGCTTTGAGATATACACATGCCTCATGCGTTTTGTAGCTCAAAGGATAGAGCGTCTGCTTCCTAAGGACATGTTTCACCCATGTCTAACGCGCTTAAAAGAATTCACATTAACGTCTTTGACAAGCAAAAAGAAAAGAGTATTACATGCATACTCCACTCAATACCTTCTTGAAATTTGAAAGCCTTATTCATATTTATTTGAAATAAATTTAGGACATGACCTTTGAATTTTTTCCAAGACATGACCTTTGAAGTAATCAATAGCTTTTTCCAAGGAACTGTATAATCAAACAGATTATGTTGAGATTCTTATTACGATGACTGCAAGGAATTAAGCCTAAAATAGTTTGCTTAAGATATACATGACTCATGCGTTTGTAGCTCGAAGGATAGAGCGTCTGTTTTAGCTAAGCATAAGGTCACATGTTCGACCCATGTCTAACGCTTTAAAAAGAATTCATTAATTAACGTCTTTGACAAGCAAAAAGAAAAGAGTATTACATGCGATACTCCACTCAATACCTTCTTGAAATTTGAAAGCCCGGATTCATATTTAGACATGACCTTTGAAGTAATCAATAGCTTTTTCTAAGGAACTTCATAACCAAACAGATTATTTTGAGATTCTTATTACGATGACTGCAAGGATTTAAGCCTAAAATAGTTTGCTTGAGATATACGCATGCCTCATGCGCTTGTAGCTCAAAGGATAGAGCGCCTGTTTCCTAAGCAAAGGTCACATGTTCGACCCATGTCTAACGCGCTTAAAGAGAATTCACATTAACGCCTTTTGACAAGCAAAAAGAAAAGAGTATTACATACATACTCCATAATACCTTCTTGAAATTTGAAAGCCCGATTCATTTTTTAGGACATGACCTTTGAAGTAATCAATAGCTTTTTCCAAGGAACTTCATCATCAAAACATTATTTTGAGATTCTTATTACGATGACTCCACAAGGATTTAAGCCTAAAATAAAATAGTTGCTTGAGATATATGCATGCCCTTGATGCGCTTTGTAGCTCAAAGGATAGAGCGACATGACCTTTGAAGAATCAAAGGTCACATGTTCGACCCATGTCTAACGCTGCTTTAAAAAGAATTCACATTAACGCCTTTGACAAGCAAAAAAAAAAAAGAGTATTATTTGAAAGCCAATTCACCTTAGGACTTGAAATTTGAAAGCCCTTATTTTTTGAGATTCTTATTACGAGGACATGACCTTTAAGATATAAAGGAACACATGTTCGACATGTCTAACAAAAAGATTATTTTGAGATTTGAAAGCAAAAAGAAAAGAGTATTACATGATAGAAATTTGAAAGCCTTCATATTTAGGACATGACCTTTGAAAATAGTAGCTTTTTCTAGATATACATGTTCCATTCTTATTACTTGTCTAACGCTTTAAATAACATATTCATTAGAGCGCCCTAACATGTTCGAAAATGTCTAAGAGTGCGCAAAAAGAATTCATTAACGCGTATCACATTAACGCTTTTGAGCAAAAAGAAAAGAGTATTACATGCGATACTCCACTTACCTTCTTGAAATTTGAAAGCCCGATTCAGATTTTTAGGACATGACCTTTGAAGTAATCAATAGCTTTTTCTAAGGAACTTCATAACCAAACAGATTATTTTGGGTACCTTTTAACCACTTGTACAAAGTCTTATCTTCCCCTTACCCACTTCCAAGACATGAAAACAACTAAGACCTTGCTTAAAATAATTCATAGCATTCTCTTTTTTGATTTCAACCAAGGGCTGCTCAAAGAAGGATTGCAAAGAAAGGTACCTTTTTTTTTTTTTTTTTTTTGATCTATAGTAACCTTGTGTTCCCTTGAAAGATGTTCATTTCACGCTTCCCTCCATGAAGTCTCAACATAGACTCATCTAGCCATGTACGACTCAACAACAAAGTATAAGTTTCAAAGATGCACACTCTCCTCGGAAATTTCAAAACCATGAAATCCAAGATTTTTCCACCTCATAAACCTTGCATAACACATTTCTTATGACTCCCATAAAGTGCACCTTCATTTGATTAAATGCTTTGAGCATCATAGTTGTCGGTTCCATCATTTTCAATCCAACTTGAAGCATTATGTGGTAAGGCATTACATTCACTCCATTGCCGGTATCTATGTTGGCCTCTTTGATTAGATATCCATTAATATCACATCACAAACAAATGGCCTTTGATCCTTGGATTGCTTGGATGAAAGCTCCATTCTCCTTTTGTCGGGTATCATTTGATATGATTTGTTGGACTGAAATTTCTGATTTTGTTCTTCCCCCTAACTCTTGCAACAACTTTGGAGAATAATGCATCAATTGCTCAAGAGTAATTGTAACTTTAGTGGCCAAAACTTGGACTTCACATCATCTTCATTTTGAATTTCCTCATCCACCATAGGAGGCATCACTATGGGCTGATTTTCTTCTATAGGAAAACCATTATATGGGCATCACATTGAATTGCTTCTTAGGTGGTGACACCTTCAAAGCTTGTTCCTTCAAAGCCTTTGGAAAAGAGGTCTTAGTCTTCTCCTTTGAATTGGCACTACTCTTGGTTCTTGAACCACCTTTTGTGATCTTGTAACGCATTTACTTCTCCACATCTCTTCTTTTTGCTGAAATGGGTCATGCTCCACCTCAACAAATCCACAATTTACTACTGATTTTGCCTTCTCTTGCTTCTTTAAGCCCTCAATAAGAGCCTTAACTTGGGATTATCAATGTATTTTGCATCTTGAATCTTTTTACATCATTATTAGGAAGAGGTCAACATGATTCAAACACTTGCTGCTTTGGTGGATACTTATTGGTTGCCCATTCTGGTTTTCCATAGATTTTCCAACAAGTAGTCTCATCATGCTTGAATTTATCACATAACTTGCAATATAAATGAGCCTTACTTGGATACCATCCCTGTTTTTGGTTGCACCATTGGTGTGGAACCCATTGGAACTTGTTGGGCAATTGGAGCCGTGTGGCATCATTGGAACTTGTGGGTATGATAGGTGCCATGCATTGGTTGAATAGAAATAGATGGTGCTTGTTGCATAACAACAAATACGGATTGGCCCTCTCAAAGAATCTCTTCTCCCTACATTCTTGATCATTATGGCCTTTGATTTGGCATCTTGAGCAGAATTTCAGCAATCTACATGTAGTATCGGAATGCCCAATAGACCCACAATACTCACAAGTAATAAACTCAGACCTCCCTTTGGCTTCTCACCAATTGTAAGCTTAGAAATCTTGGCTGCAATATCCTCTTCATTTTATGCTGGAGCAGCAACCTCATGAATATATCCCAACTTATCTTCAGCCTTGAGTGCATACTTTTGTGCCTCTAACAATGTTGTAGGTTGTTTAGCCTTCACCTTATGAGCAATAGCTCGTTTTAGCCCCTTCACATACCATTGGATATCCATTTCATCACTCCTTGCAATCTTCCAATGAACCACGGCTTTGAGAACCGCAATGTACCTCTCGGATTATACTTTCTAATTGATTCATCTTCCTTTGTGTAAAATTGGTCCACCTTTCCATAGTCTTATCCTTACCATGGACTTCGATAATTAGCAATGAATGCTTCCTTTAATTCCCTCGATATGTCATGGTATCTCGGCCGGTTTGTGCCCATTCCTCCACTTTGAATCTTGCAAAGAACTATGAAACCAAAGCAAGTAATCAACTTTCATGCTTACATTGCCGGCAATACCTCTCAAACTTCACAATATGCTTCAAAGGATCCCGATCCACTAGATCATCAAACTTTGAATCCCCATTGTCCGAAAAAACCCCATACCATAGGTGGTAAATACGACCATCTCACGCCTCTTCTTGGGTTTCTTGAAATTGGAAAAACGAATTGAATCTCCCTTCAACTTGAAAAAAAAAAAAAAATTGGATTACCTTCTAGATCAAAAATGGAATCAAAACCTCCCGGATCCGAGAATTAGACCCCCACGATCTGCTCCCAAATCTAAAAACGAAATTGAATCTTGATGCAATTTTGAGCCCAAAGATTGACTAACCGGTCCCCTTCTTGTTTACGATGGAGCTTGGTGGGATCTCCTTCTTACCTCTCTTGGGCATAAAACTATGCTCCCCTTGTCAAATTCTACCCCAAATCAATTACATGACAAAATTCCTTCACACAAGAAATTGCTCATTTCCCAATGGTGCCATTCTTTACCGAATTTTGCCAATACCAATGGTAACAACTCCTTTTCAATGGAAATTCTTGCCGATCAATGGTCCGTCGAAAACAATGTCGTGCGTTTAAATTGTTAAAGCTTGAACTCTAACCTTGCAAGAAGGATGAAAAACCCAACAATCCAAAGCTCAATCTAACAACAAGGCAATGCACAATACAAAGAATCATCATCTCCATAGCTAGATCAAACAAAACACTCTCTCCAATACACCGCCCCTCTCAAGAAATTTTTTGCTCGATAATACAAAGCCCTAACGGCCCCATAATGCATACGCGCAAAAATCCTCGCGACGCGCCTATATCACCTATCCTCTATATACGGATATGATGAGTGTGGTGAGTGGTGACAAATGTGGTGAGTGGTGACAAGTGTGGTGAGTGGTGACTAATGGTGGTGGTGACCACCCCAACACAGTCAAAGAACCTCTTCCTTTTGGCCCTAGGGTTAAGGCTTCTCCAAGCAAAAGAAAAGAGTAAGTTGGTCTCCTGAAATTTGTCGACTTAAAAAGGCCTGGATCTCTTAGGCGATGTTTGAAGCGAGGGAAATCTTTGTGTAGTGGCCATTGGGAAGTGCCGGAACGGTTTTTTGAAGAATGGTGCTTAAGAGGCCTGAGGATCTAAGAGCTAAAAGCAAAGGCAAAGAACCAAAAGGTTTTAGGGCGCCAAAATGTTGGACGGCTCGTGATGAAGATGAAAACATCAAGAAGTCGTGGATGTTGCCAGTGTGATCCAAGGGAGACGATTGAGATACAAAATTTGGCTAAGTCCCTAAACATTAAGGGAAAAGCATGAACAAAAAGATGAGTCGTGAAATGACAAGGTGATGTGACAAAAGGTAAAGGTATATTTTATGGTCCGGGGCGAGAAAGGAAGGAATGTCATTTAATGCCGCAACTCGAGGCTGATATCATAAAAAGGAAATATCGGAAGGTACCATGGCTAGATATGCTTCGTTGAGAAAGGATCTGGAATTAGAAAGAGCCTTGCATTGCCAACAAATTTTTCCGATTGGTCCACGCCGACCGGATCCCATCGGTTTGGCTATATAAGACGAAAGCAAGGTGAGTAGTTTCCACCCGGATGGCTTAACATGAGCATGGCAAATGTCTTGGATCAATGAAGACTACACAATGCCCACCAATTTGTCAAGAGTGGATTACCCGTTAAGATGAATTGTTCGGACACGGGAAATGCCACAACCGTGGCATTCCATGAACCGGTCGTTGCCGTGGGATGGCCGAGCATCCCGACCCTCCGACCAATGCCATGGAGGTGGTGGTGCATTTGGCGCATGGGATCCGTGCAGGAACTACTACCACATCCTCCGATCACCACCGCCTCCCAACCCGTAGTAGACGGTTTAAAATTAGGATTTGGTAGGTAGGGCACTAGTCCGTTTTGTAAATAGGGCTCTTATTTGCCCATAGTGGAAATAGATGGGCTCTGCCCTCATTTTGTAAAAATTTTCACCTCTATAATATAAATATGCGGCTTTTTAGTCACTATCTCTGCTGTGTCCATTAATGCGAACTGCCTAAAATATTTGTCGATTTACAATGATGAAATGGTTTGAGGCGAAAGCCATTAACCAATGTAGGTAATGGAGTGCCATCTAACTCTGCGAGCTTGAAAACACTGGGTTGAACCACTTGAACAATTTGATAAGGACCAAGCCATCTGAATTTTAACTTGCCTGGAAAATTCTTGTAATGGGAATCATACAGCAAAACTAAATCACCTTCTTGAAAAGTTTTTATTCTCAAATGTTTGTCATGTAAGGTTTTTCGCAACTGTTGTCCATGCAGAACCCGAATATATGCATCTCGCCTGAGTTCATCCAACTGTTCAAGTTGGTAAACTCGTTCTTGAAGAGCTGCAGGTGGATTATGAGTGGTAGCAAGGTGGAACCGAAGTGTTGGAAGAACATACTCAGAAGGCATCAATGCTTCTTGACCATAAACCAACTTAAAAGGAGTGTGACCAGTAGCAATCTTGAAACAACAATTGTAAGCCCAAAGAACAGTAGGTAGCTTGGTTTGCCAGTCCGTGCATGAAGCATCACAAATTTTCTTGAGAATAGTGACGAGAGTCTTGTTGGTGCTTTCAGCCAAACCATTCCCTTGAGGATAGTAAGGTGTGCTTTTGCGATGATGTATCAGCAGATAATCCGTCAGCTCCTTGATAGTATGATTGACAAAGTGGACACCTCGATCACAATGCAGATTGAGATTGGGCAAATCCAAAGGTCAAATTATAGAGACATTCATTTCAGTGACAGATAAACAGGATTTACAAGCCACAGACACCTTCACTTTGGCTGGCTGAGCTATTGTGGACGATACCCTGTCAGTTTTCGCATATAATATCAATCGGTAAGATAAGATGTCCGCGTTCCAGGCAAACAACAAAACAAGTGTATATTATATTTCGCATCTGGTTCACTTGCAATTTGTTCATTATTTGTATGTGTTTCATGGCTTCATTCTTGAATAAGGATCTCTTTTAGCCAGCGATGTAGACAATACCTATTGCCCAACATCTACTTGATGACGTTTAGTTGACACATTACAGAGCCAAATGTGGATCTACATGGATTTAAATGGATTTAATAAAACTAGACTTCTTTTGGTTTTGCCACCTTTAGTTATGGAACTTCAACTAATGTTTGAAGCTATTTCCCATTTGTTTTGGACAAAGATTAGGTAATATGTATAAAAATGTAGTATATAATTTTATAAAATTCATTACTAAGAGAAACACTACGTGGGCACATTGTCCAACTACATAATAGTTATCATTAATGAACATATATTGGTAATATCGTTCTTCCCTTTGTGCAACATTACATCTCACCAAAGGCATAAATACAACACCCCATGTTTGTTGCACACAACTACGAAAGCATTTCGAATATCCAGACTGTACGGTCCAAACCATGATTTTGTTTCGAATATCCAGACTGCACGATCCACACCATGATCGACACACCAATCCGCCTAACTTACTTAATGAATGAAAAACAGAATCCTATATTAATAAGAATTGTAAAATCCATTGGATGTAGTGTTGCATCAGCATCGTATTCGTGTCCTTCTTTCGCATTGATCTATGCTTCTGGGGACGAAGGAGTAACGCTGTCTTTTAAAAAAGTCCTGGATATAGCACTAGCAGAGAGCAAATCTGCTATGGTGCTACCACTGGGAAGTCGGCTAGGGCTCTCCGATAATACCCTGAAAGTCTAAATCAAAAGCAAAAGAGTTCTGACATAAAATTCGGAAAAAAATACGGCACACGAGAAATGCAAGCCTCATTTCCGAACAGCACACGACCAACGAAATCTCCGTGTCATTTTTTGGAGCCTTATTCAATTTCGATAGCCATCGATTTGAAAAAGTTGAGATCTAACAGCGTAAATTTAGCCACATTGGATTTTGACGGCATGGAATTGACACGTGGATAGTCTAGAATTGCAGAAAAGGTTGTAGGCCAGATAAGGTTGGTGTGCTAAAAATAAAACATTATAAACTTAGATGACGTGGCCGTGACGTGGAGGCCACGTATTGTACGTAATCCCAGCTGGCATATATTATGCACGAGAAAATCTCCTCCTTGAATGTTCTGAAAAATAATTCTTGGAATGTTCTTTGGCGGTGAAAATTTTCACAAATCCTCGTGGAGATTTTCCCTTATACACAACGTGTCTAACATGAAAGGTGGCAAAAATGTCTTACGAATGCCTTTTGCCGGTTGGTACATCTTATATTATAATGCCTTTTTTTGGGCCAAAAAGAGCGTGGAGATTTTCCATATTATACATGAATTATTCAACATGTTTGGTGTAAGTATGAAAGGTGGCAAAAGATGTTTTGGTGCAGTCAACCATAGCTAGAGTACTTACATGTACGAATGCCTTTCCACGGGAAACAAGTGGTCTTGAATCGGACATCTTATCTTATATTATAATGTTTTGGTGTAAGTAGTGAACCGCGCCCTAACATCAACGGCTAAGATTTAACGACCTCGATCTTGTGGTCGAGATTTGATACGTCCATTTTTAGGGTTCTGAGCGATGGCAAACATGGTGATTGGATTTCCAGAAGGGATCAAAGACGTAGGAGAATCAGACGCCCTCCAACTGATGATGGAGCTCGCCGAATTATTCAACAGCGCCAAGCTTGGGAAAGCCAGCTTCGTAAGAATCAGGGAAGCCAAGCTAAGGCTACAAAGTGGATCCGTCGAACTCCAGAAGAAATGGAGCAGTACCATTCAGAAGGTGGGTATTCGCGCTGGCCTGAAAGGTATAGAGTTTTGGTGCAGTCAACCATAGCTAGAGTACGGCGCCTTGCATCTGAACCTTCCGGGTCTGACAACATTCGACATGTAATGGCACCTTGGATTGGCAAGCTCTCATTCAGAGACATGTGTGTGGTGCTCAAGGAGCAGAAAAATTGGAAACAAGCACAAGAGTTTTTTGAGTGGATGAAACTGCAGGTAAACGTTCTTCTTCATCTTCTCTCAAAAGGCATATTTTGACTAAGATTCTTCCTTCAGAAAATTTTTTCCTTCATATATTTGGTTGCAAGAAACTAAAGATGTGCTACATTCCAAGTGTCATTGCATACACGATACTTCTCAGAATATATGGGGAAGCCGGAAAGCTGGCACTGGCAGAGGGAATTCTGAAGGAGATGGTGGGTTCTGGGTGTGAACCAGATGAAGTGGCGTTTACCTCCATGGTCTTAGCGTATAGGAAATGGGGGCATGTTGATGACATGCTTTTCATATACGAGGCAATGCGGGAACGAGGTTTGCTGCCTTTTGTTATCGTTTTTACTATGATGATCTCATCCCTTAAGAAAGCTTCAAGCCTGCATGAAGCCAACCTTCTTTGGGAGGATATCATTGAAGCAAACGTGCAGCCACTTCCTCAAACTTTTGTTCTTATGGTTGGCATCTACAAGACATTAGGAAAGTTTGTGGAAGGTTTGAAAGTGTTTGAAGACATGCAAGTTGTTGGCCATTATCCTGATGAAATTGTGTATAACATGGCTATTAAAATGATG
This sequence comes from Isoetes taiwanensis, assembly GCA_021234155.1. Classification (NCBI taxonomy): domain Eukaryota; kingdom Viridiplantae; phylum Streptophyta; class Lycopodiopsida; order Isoetales; family Isoetaceae; genus Isoetes; species Isoetes taiwanensis. The sequence continues at coordinate 471,229 of JAJEKV010000036.1, read as the reverse complement.
GAGAAACTAGAAAAATACCAGGATGCACTTGCAGCATTCCAAGCTATGAAGTTGCAGTGCAGGGGATAAGCCCAAACAAGGTCACTTATTCATCTATGTTGCACCTCTGTGATAAAGCTGGAAACTATGAACTCGCAGCATCAATATTTTCTGAGATGGTAAAGAGTGGGTGTCCAGCAGATGAGGCGGTGTATAACACAATCATTACTATATATGGCAAGGCTGGGCCTTATGAAGAAGCTGAGCAGCTATTTAGGGAGGTAAACCAGCTTGGGCTTCTTATAGATGCAAGTACTTACCTTGTGATGGCCCACATGTATTTAAAACGTGCACTGCATGAAGAGGCAGTGCGCATTCTGGAAGAAGTCCTTAGAAAGGGCCCCCCATTCACCCCAACTTTGGCTTCTTTCCTAGCTTCTGGTTCAGTTTTGTTGACCAAGCGAAACAACGGGTAAGATGATGCGACCTAAGAAGTTTTTGTTTTAGCTTCAGCAGGTTCGCACTACCACAACCATCCTCTGCATTTGTCCTGCAAGCAGAAGAGCCTTGGCACAGTCTAGATCGAAGCCTATGGGTCGAAATGTATTTGTGGCCTGAAATGGCATATCAATTTAGCAAGCTCTGTTACATGATTCCCTCTTGATGCTGGGAGGATATATCAGCATCTGGGGCCCATAAAATGTAATTGCGAACTCCAATGTGCGGTCCTGTTTAAGCTCCTATGCCCTTATCTGTGAATGATTCCATGCCTACAAAACGTGTGGCAAATTGAAGAAAGCAAGAAGTCTGCTAAATAATGATTCTGATAGAAAACATGGAGCAAATCAATTAGTACAATACAAATGGGAGAACTATGGAGTGAGTCTAACTAGGTTAGTTTATTATGATCTGAGTGCTATGATAACAGTGTTAATAATACAGATTTGCTACTTCTCTTTGTTGAATATCTATTTGGTATTATATTTACTATATATGTATTTGGACCACATTTAGCAGCACAAGTGCACAATAATCCTATTCAATCGAGATGATATTTTTTTTTTTGAAAATTACTATTATTGCTTGCATTTGTTGTGTCATGATTAGCTTTTGAGTTTGGCATGTGTTTTGAGTCAAAATTAATGCTGTTATCATAGATGGACATCCTCTTTTCATCTCTATGGGTCTTGCTAGCCAACAAAAACTCTTTAAAGGCAAACAACCAATATAATGTCTCTTTTCATCTCTATGGGTCTTGCTAGCCAACAAAAACTCTTTAAAGGCAAACAACCAATATAATGTCTTATATATTAAACACTAAGGCCTAAATGCACAACAAATCTAGGGCACAAGAGAAAAACATTATCTAGGCCAAATGCATACAGTATCATATCTAGGCCACAAGAGAAAAACATTATCAAGGCCAAATGCACACAGTATCATGTATATTATGAATACTCTTTGTTCATTGACAGGTTCCAAACTTAGTCTAGCAACGCTGACCTTCATTTTCTATACAAAACTAATGTTTTGGAAAGTCCAAAAGGTCGTTATGCTTAGCATGGCACTACAATGTAATAGAATAATATCTATACAATAATGCTTAGCCGCATGTAAAACCTATGATATTTCGTAAACAAATTATGCATTTTTTTTTTTTTTTTTTTTGAAGGAACGAAGTTTCTGTATTAATCAGATAGGAAGAATTACAATACAGAGATCCCTCTATGGATCAGATATAAGTTAAGTACAAAGGATCCCATCTGGATCTGAATCATGTCTGTAGCTAAAGTACACATGAGCCTCTCTCAACCTCTTCTTTTGTCTAACCAGTACTACAGTATTAACATCTTCCCAATTAAACAGAGTACTATAGGAGCCAAGTGCCCATTTTCCGCAGCTGCAAACAAATCTTGAATGCTCCAAAAACCTCTTGCAAAAATAGAAATGAAGATGGAAGAGATGAAGAGTAACCTGAACAGTCTCCCGCTCTGCTCAGGGAATCCCATACTTCAGACTATGATCCAAATATACAATTTTATTACCGAATGTGTGATTAAAAGGAGATGCTTTGCATTGTTCGGGTGCGCCAACAACGGTGACACAGAATTGGCTAGACACATAGCCCAGCCACCAGAACTCTCCCTAAATCCTGGCTCATGATATCTGGTCTTGATATGGAAGCATCTTCCTGAGCACAATCAGATCCCTAGCTCGGCAATCTCAAATAACCTGACATTTTGTTTTAAAACTGTAATTTAAGATCAAGAATTTACTCTGCTTCTTCCAAGAAAACATCCCTAGATCTTTCCGCTAGCAAGAAAGAGCAAGAGGAGGGGAAAAGTTTCCAGCATAATAGACTTGTAAGAAATATTTAGACTGCCAATAAAACTGAAACTTTGAATCATCTTCTCTCATAGCCTGCTTCGATTTTATTCTACCTTATAGGCGTCTGCGCCGTTTCGGTGTGCTTATCCATAAAAGAAACAAAGAAGAACCTATTCTGCAAGATCCGGCTCATCCCTAAATCACATGTTCAGATGGACTAACCAAGAAACAAGAATCTTGGGCTGCTGGAAACCTATCAGAACTATTCCATGCCTTTGCTAAATTCATGAAAATCACTAAGCTTACCAAAGGGGAAGCATCAGAATAAGTCCACGTTAGTGGAAAAATCGTTTGGGCTGAAGAGACCGCCATGAAGAAGATCCAAGAATCACCAATTAACAGCCTGATATAAGCAAAATCTGGATTATGTAGGAAGCCAAAACCCCTTCTAGCAGCCAGGAACAAGATTTTGAACGAAATTAGGTGTCACCGCAGTGCCGTGAGCAGAGAAAAAGGGCGGCCCCTTTCTCCGCTACCGCCCTAGCCGTGAAGGCGCCAAGAAGTCATCGCGCCGTTGTTATATTTCTTCAAATTATGCATTTCATTATACAAAACTAAATACATTCTTTGAACACAATCAACCAATAAATTCTTGGAACAAAACCAACCAAATTGTCATGGGCACTATGCTAAACAATAAAACCAAACTCTAAAGTCTTGGATGGAATAAAATGGCATAAAATCCGCTAACACCAACATAAAGGAAAGAACGGAGGAGTTGTAATAGCTGGAGAAACAACTTAGTATCATTGTTGCCTTATCATTTACAAGTTTTCAACTTATGCCCAGCAACGCTGGGCACCGTTACTAGTTTATCTATTAAGTACCTCTCGCATTCATGCATGATGGAGCATTGCCCTATTCGGATTCCGATCGTATGCTGAGCAGCTTTTATGGAATGTTTACGTTTCATGGAATTATAGCATGTGCAGTATGCCTGCTGCATGTTCATCATATTGGTCCAGGAATGAGTAAAGTGAAGGAGAACTTATGTGGCTTGGAGATGTTTGCTGTTGATCCAGGTCTCTTTTCTTCTTTATGTTCCTACTTTATTCTTTGTTGTCTGTGCTTATAGCTTGCTTACATGCTTTTATCCCCCCTTGACTGATATTTTCATTCTTTGCAGGAGAATCCACTCTTCAGAATGCTTAACTGTAAATTTAAAGGGAAGGAAACAGTGGTAAATTCAGGAATAAAAAAAGCTGTGCCCCAAAAGCAGCCTACTCCCCTTCCAAGGTAAAAGCTATTTCTCATTTGTTTAAATCTTTCTTTAACTCTTAGCTAATATTATGCATATTCTCATCCACAGATGGGAGTTGTTTCTTATTTGGTATGGCTGCTTGCTCATTGTCTTGATTCTTTCTTTGATACAGCAAAATGTTCATTTTCTTCATTCTTGTGTTGTCTTATGTATGAAGGGTAATTCATGCAAGCCAGGGTTTCCAGACTACGATGCTTTTTCCAATGGTAAGAGCTTACAAATACTTTGGATTGGAGGAATATTTAAGTCTCATACCTGAGTCTATTCTGCAGCTTGTATTTATGGTTGAACATTATAAAGTTGGAGGTCGAGGGCAGGTTTCAGTTGGGCAGTACTCAGGAATTTTGGTCGGTTAGTTAACCATATGCTCTATCACCTTATGTTTACATTGTTGCTGTTTGTTATCTGATTAGTTGCGTCTATCAGGCGTCCCTGTTTCCACTTGCACAATTCTGCACTTCAGTTCTGTGGGGAGCAATTTCAGATAGAACTGGCAGAAAGGTAAGCTTCACTACTTATTTCATAAATAGTGATAAATGTTAAATTGTATAAGAACTGGTTGTTACAGATTGAAATTGTCTCTCACCAACACCCTTTATTTTACATTTGACATGCCAGCCATGGTTAGCATTTGGAAATGCTGTTTCTGCTACATCTTCTCTGCTTCTAGGAACATGTAGAACATATTCTGCTGCCTGCACGATCCGTTTCCTTGGCGGGCTCTTGAATGGAACTCTTACAATGACAAAATCTATGGTTGGAGAACTATGTGATGGGTAAACGTTTAATGTAGTTCCTTATTTTTCAATGGAATTCCTACACAGAATAGTATTGTGAACTTTGGCATATACCCTAACTAAGGTAGTCATCTTTACATTCCTCTCTGATTTTACCATATTTTTCTTGCAACAGATCCAATCAAGCAAAAGGTTTTGGAATTTTGAATTTAGCATGGGGTATTGGATCAATGGCAGGTCCAGTGATTTCAGGTCTTTTAGCACAACCATGCGCTCAATACAAAATACAGAAATGTCCACGTTTTCTAGTAGACTATCCATTCTTGTTGCCTTGTATTGCTGCAACAATTTGTTCGTGCAGTGCTATCCTTGCTGCATTATCTTTAGAAGAGACAAGTGTAAGAAAGCTAAGCTACAAGAAGTTACCAACCAGCTTGGCTGAATTGGATGACAATCTGCCAAATGAAACGTGCATGAATGACCTATTATCACCAGCAGATAATCATGAAGAGGATACTGGAAACAGTTCTTGTTCAAGAACATTGGATCTTAGACCACCTCTAAGCCAAAGTGAATTGAAAAGAGAAATACAAGAAGCTAAGGGTATTGTAACATTGGAATTAGAGCAATTTGTATCACAAAATTTGTCTCAAAGCAATGATCCTGAGCTTTCCAAATCTATACTGAGAGACAAAGACGTGCTACTTTCATCTCTGTGCTATTCACTTACTGCACTTATATTTATAATTGCAGGTGAGACAGAGTTCTCCATTTTCCTTGATGTCTAGACATGCATTTTGTTTGATACATAGTCTTGATATGATGCAGATGAACTTTTTCCAATATTTGGAGCGGCTTCAAAAAGTGTGGGAGGGCTGGAATTTCACTCCTCAGCTATAGGCCTCATTCTGGGAGTTGGAGGAGTGGTGCTTTTTCTGTACACATTCTTAGCATATCCAAGAGTTGCCAAGAGAATAGGGCCTTTATACTGCTTTAGATGTGGAGTGGCTCTGTCGGTGCCGCTATGGATCATGTTTCCAATATCTTCAATTATTCCAGGCAAACCCAAGTTGCAGGTGAGTTTTTTACTGCTAGTCATGGCCATAAAGAGCATGATAGCCTGCACTACCTTCACTGGAGTGCTGATTCTTGTGAGCAACTCAGCCAGCCCTGCTAACATGGGGGCTGTTACAGGACTTAGTCACAGTTTTGCAAGTTTCTTTAGAGCAGTTGGACCAGCATTTGGTGGCTTTATGTGGACCTATGCTACTCGCCTTGCCTTTCCTTTCCACCAGTTTGTAGCTTGGTGTTTTGTCTCTGCTCTGTCCTTGCTTACCATTGGAATCTCGTTTTTGTTGCCACCTTCTTTAACACAACCTAAAGGTTGCTTGGAAGGGTGCTAATAAAGCTTTTGAATGGCAAACAGATGTTCTATTAATTCTCAATTTACTGGACCCCCGATAATTCTTTACAGAAATGCACATCCCTTGTGCCAGATCACATATGTAAAAGCAATGATTCATCAAGATCCAAGAAGATATTAGATTTATCTACGGCTTGTTGTGACTTGAATGGACACGAATTTCTGTGATTTTATGATGAAGACAACTTAACAGCGTGAAAAACAACCTCCTCTGCAATATTCCCAAGCATCCACTATGATATGTGATGCAAATCTTGGACTCCAGAGCCACTACTTTTTAACTTTTTAAAGAGGTGGCGTTGTACTAAGAGGATAACTTGGATGTATGTAACCCTATGCTGCATTTGGGGAAAATTGAATTACCTATTTATTGGTTATACCCATCTGTAAATTTATATCCATGTTTTGGACCAAAGCATGTTTTTGTACCTCGGTCGGATTTGTATTCTGGAAGGCGTTTAAAACTTTCACCAAACTGTTCAGACCACATTAATGCAAGTTGATGTTGTACCTTGGAGGTAATGGGTGGTTCGAGCTGGAGATATTTGGGGGCACGCAGAGCAGGGACTGATTGGCAAAATGGGGAGGCGCATTACCTAAGACATGAGAAATTACATAGTTAGATCAAGAATGACCATTTGCAAAGCAATTCCACTGTGCAAATGGTCTATAGGAGTAAGGCATCCTGAACTGAGAGATCTACAGGTTTATTGGCGAAAATTAGAACTAGTAAGAATCAGTATGTTTTTTGATTTGAATGAGCAGATAACAACCTAACTGGTGGTCAAGTCTTGAGAGCGCCGTTACGGAGGAGGGGAGGCATTAAAAGGTCCTTGTGCGCAGTCCCACTCCTAATCCATGCCTTGTGGCGTACTACAACACACCCACGTTCCGACTAGTGTATTAAACCAGCCCTCGATATTAAGTTAGGATGGGCGTAGCTGCTTCTCCGGCTATGGCAATGGCACCCCAACGGAGCCCCCTCCTCCTCCTCCTCCTCTTCATCGTGGCTATGGCCATGAAGCCTGCATTTGGGTCTGGGCACCAAAAAAGCTACATCATCGCAGTGGATCCAACCCGCATTCCCGCCGGAACCCACCAATCATGGTACCAATCCACTCTCGCTTCCCTCAATCCCACCTCGGAAATAATCCATGCATACAACCACGGATTCAACGGATTTGCTGCTCAGCTGTCTGATACAGAAGCACAATCCCTGCGGCAAACAGCCGGATTCATGGCAATGTACGAAGACAAGCTCCTCAATCTGCACACCACAAGAAGCCCACAGTTTTTGGGCTTAAATCCGGCCAAGGGGATATGGCCGGAGTCGAAATATGGCAGCGACAGCATAATTGGAGTGATAGACACAGGGATATGGCCGGAGAGCCAGAGCTTCAGGGACGAGGGGATGGGGGAGGTGCCCAAGAAATGGAAGGGCAAATGCGAGGAAGGGGAAAAATTCTCGGCAAAAAACTGCAACAAAAAATTGATCGGAGCAAGGGTGTATTACAGGGGGTATGAGCGATTGATGGGCGGGATGAACTGGACTGGAGAATTTAAATCTGCAAGGGATTCGCAGGGCCATGGAACGCACACTGCGTCGATCGCTGCAGGTAGAAGGGTTTTGAATGCGAGTTTTTTTGGATTGGCCGCCGGAGTAGCGCAGGGGATGGCCCCTTTGGCTCGAATCGCTGTGTATAAAGTTTGCTGGGGAGAATGCGCTACCTCGGATGTGCTTGCAGCGGTGGATCAAGCTCTTGGCGATGGCGTAGATGCGATTTCTCTGTCCCTTGGAGGCTCTGTTTCGCCGTATTACGACGACCTTATCGCCATCGTTGCATTTGCAGCTATGAAACGAGGTGTTTTTTTTTCTGCCTCTGCCGGCAACGATGGCCCCTCCCTTCTCAGCGTCGGAAACGATGCTCCTTGGATCGCTACTGTCGGAGCTAGCACCATGGATCGATCCTTCCCTGCCAAAATTTCTCTGGGTTCCGGCCAAATCTTCCCCGCTGCTTCATTTTTTACAGGATCATGGACCAATCGCCAAAAATTCCCCCTCCTCGATCCATCTTCTTCGCCCATTCCTGATAAATCATCCCGCTGCTTGCCCGGATTTTTGAATCCTGATCTAGTGCGCGGAAAAATTGTACTCTGTCAAATGGGTTCCATCTCCGATGCAGAAAAAAGTATGGCAGTGCATGATGCAGGCGGATTGGGCATGATTCTGATTATGCCTGCGTATCTAGGACATGGGATTCTTCCTGCAAATTCATATCTAATACCTGCGGCGAGCGTAAGCAATGCAGCAGGGATTGAGATTAAGAAATACATAAATGCAACAGCGAATCCCAAAGCAGGGCTGCAATTTTTGGGCACAAAATTGGGGGTAAAACCGGCGCCACAGGTTGCAGCGTTTTCGTCCAGAGGGCCGGGCCCTGTGTCGCTGGATGTTTTGAAACCGGATTTGATCGCCCCAGGAGCAAATATTCTTGGAGCTTGGAGCGGATCTGCCCCTCCGTCCAAATTGGTTTCTGATAATCGAAGAACAGATTACAATATTCTGTCCGGCACCTCCATGTCATGCCCTCATATCAGCGGCATCGCTGCGCTCCTCAAATCTGCCCATCCAAATTGGAGCCCTGCTGCTATTAAATCTGCTCTCATGACCACTGCAGATTATACCGATCAATCTGGCAGAATTATTTCTGATCAATCCACAGGATCTTCCACCCTTCCTTTCGATTTTGGATCCGGCCATGTAAACCCACAAAAAGCCCTTGATCCTGGATTGATTTACGATCTCACAGAACGGGATTACTCTGATTTTCTGTGCAGCCAGAATTATACCACCAGACAGGCTCGATTGGTGGCCCAATCGACAGATGTTAGATGCTCGAAGAGACGGCCGAGGGCTCAGGATTTCAATTATCCATCGTTTTCTCTTGTTTTTTATGTAACTGGGTCGGATCAGAAGCTTTCGATGCGCTTCAAAAGGACTGTGACAAATGTGGGTCCTGCGAATTCGACGTACTTGGCTATGGTGGTTAAATCCGGCGGTCTGCAGATCAGAGTGAGGCCGAAAAGGCTTGTATTTTCTGCTGCGAACGAAAGGAAGCGTTTTGTCGTCCAGGCCAGCCTCCTCCGACAGAATTCGTCTGAACTGGCCCTGCCTCGGAGTACACTGTCCTTAACTTGGAGCGATGGAAAGCACCACGTCCGCACCCCCATTACTGTCCTTCTGGTGGAGTCCTTTGGCCCTTAATTGTCTCTTATGCTTTGCAACTTTTTCTATGCCCAACAGCAAATCTACTTTGGCATATTTTAACATATATTTTACACTTCACCATCTCCTTATCCATCTCATTTCGTTTATTGAAGATATGCCTTGTTTTTGTCAATTTTTGTCGTTAATGTTTGTCATTTTTGCATTATCCTTGCCACATGACAACTACTTTATTTTAGAATTCTTGTCGCTCTGACATTTTTGTGTACATTCTGCATCTTTGTAACATTTTGTTCTAGTTCATACAGCCCAAATCATCTTAAGCCAATTCAATCTATTACAATAAATTTAACGCGGACGGCCAATGCTTGCCTCAAACATTTCCTTTTTTCCAACCCTCATAACTCACTTGCCTGGCAGCTAGGATTTTGCTTGGATCACGTATCATTTTAAGAACATGTATCAATTGTAAGACCCTTATAGGACTCTTTATCAACTCGTACTAGAAACGTATGCCCGGCGATGCCGGGCATTTGCCATGAATGTGCAGAATGGATAGATGTAATGGATAGATAGGTCCTGATATTGCAGAGTCTATGCCAGATTGTGCCAGTTAAACATAATAGTTTATCATTGTGTTCTATCTTCCATTTCCGCCCTTTTTAATTTTGTGTAGCAAGACTTCTATCTGTTGTTACAATAAAAATTTTATTTCTTGGATGAAGCTTACGTTTTGCATTGATGCCTACAATTTTGGGATGATTGTCTTACAAACCACTTCTACTTAAAGAGGAACGTACTTCCACTGATATCACTCATTTAAGATATCATGCTACCATATAATTTAATAGCAACTAATCCTTTATGCAGTTTTCAAATTTTTTTGACTGCAAATAGCCATTTTTAATCTTGATTTCGCAATGCAAATGTCAATGGATCCCGTTTCGAGAGGAGTTAGCTATGCATGGATTATGCTTAAGGAATTAGTTGTTAAAATTTTACAAACATGTTTATGCTAAACTATTTATGTTGGAAATTCATTTGAAGGTGAATCTTTTTTTAAGGTGGCAATGGGTTGTCTGTTCGCAAAAGGTTATTTGAGAATGAGATTTTCCAAAATAAGATACATGGGTGTTTTTGTTATTATTTGAACCTGTTCATGTTGCTATGAAATTAGTAAACAAATGCTCATAATCAATATTTGTTGAATAACTATATTTCTTATATTCACACCTATGCCACACAACCTAGAACAACTATATCATATGCCTTCCTCACCCAAACTACACTTATACATCTATGTTCGCAAAATCTATATAATTTCACCATTCAAATTCAGAAGGTACAGTCAATAACCTATCTAAATATGACTTCAGTTAAACTACTTCCATCTCTACAACATGTAGTATCTACAGGCAAATACATCCTAATGTATTGATATCAAGATTTGCCACATTACCTATGTAAGTTTTTATGCTATTCCATACCGAAGAACATCTAAATCACAGTAGAACCCACTTGTGTGCTGGGCAAAAAAGATTTAAATTGAGTAGGTTCTTCCAATGTTCTCCTACACTTTCTGGAGCCGCATTTTCAATGTCTGAAACATAAATATGTAACTTTTGGAGATTTACACAACTCTATGCAAATACTGTGAGGCTAATGAGACACAAAGGCCTGATCATCAACATGTTCCTCAATTAGAATTCTTCTCATCTTGCTACCAATAGAAGACCATTATCCCCAATAATGTCTCGCGCCCATGGAAAGATTTATTAGAATAAACAACATACACCAACGCCAACAACACAATAGCCATGGTAATGTGAGCACAACAAATGTCCACAGAGAGAGTTGATAGGGCGAACTAAGAGATGAATAAGAACAATCTAATTAGGGAACGGAGAACAAACTTCCAATGCGTTACCAACAAATACACTTCCAAGTACATAGGCTTTGCATACAACCAAAGCAAATCATAAAAACATAAGGCCAAAATCTAGAACTTCCATACATTGCTTCTAGCTTAGTCTGTTTCCATGATCTGCAACTACATAAAAGTGGTTTGGAAAAGCACTAATAGACTGGAAAAAGACACTTGCCTGCAAATCAAATCATAAGGTTTGGATAATTCTTCAAAGAACTCATGATGGCCCTCTGCCGGCAACCTAGAAATAAGTAAATCCAAATTTTGCCAAGTTAGTTATCACCGTAAAGAGATGTTGAGTTCCTTGGCAAAGGGATCATTGGATCATCATTGTCAACACTAATGAAAATTGCCAGCTTTTCTTGAAATTGCAACCGCCATATCCCTTGACACATATATATTGACCGGTCCACGACCTTAAACATTGTTAGAGGCCTCGCACCTTTTCCTATTGCTTGAAGGTTCTCAATGCGCAAATGTTCCAAGCTGGTCCTTCATGCTCACATGTTCCAAGCTGGTTTGAAATGGATGTCAAAAGATATACATATTACTATATGATGGACTTACCTAGGGATCGAGAAACAAATATTACTTTTAGATCGAACTCAGAATCCATATAATTCAACGTTGTGTGCTTGGTAAAATAAAGATATTGTCATATCTCTTTAGGAAAAGTGCAGATAGATTTAGGCCTATAGGCCTTTAGAGTACTTTATGTCTTCAATTGCGGGAAAGAGAAAAGATGAAAAGTATATTAGAAAATTTGTCTTTCAGCAACCATCAAAAGGAGTTACATGCAAGTATGAACAGTACATCCATTAGAAGATGAAGCAACAATGTAAATGATGTTAAAACTATTGAACTAACTAAATAACTAACTATGTTGTAGCATGCTTAGGAAGACATGCTTAATAGCACCAAACTTTAAGCTTGCATTCAGATTGCGAATCTTCGATGTTTTAACATAAAGAAGATGATGTATCTTTTATCAAAGATGAAAAATCTATTTACGATTAAAGTGCAAAGATGGGAAAGAGCCTAACAAAGACACAAAGAGATCTAACCAAAGTTACAATACATAGGTACGCACCATTCTACATGATGCAATTTTCCGATATACCTTCCAAAGATGATTTCGACTCGGATGAACACCAAAGGATGTGAAAAGAATGTTGGGTTAGAGTACATAGAAAATCAATCATATGCCAAAGATATCTTACCTCTATATTGACTTTACAATGCAGATGCTCCACTCTAAAAAAAACGTAAAAATGTTTTTAGACCTAAAAAAAATCGCTGGATTCACATGCTTTGCTTCTCATACTTGAACTCGGTTGCATATTCTTGAAGTGGAATAGAAGAGCCGTAATGGATCAATAATAATATTGATTTTGCCCTTAGGCATATACATCAATAACATAAAACGATTTTGCTAAAAAAAAATTGCTTCCCCGAAGCGAATGTGCATCAAAGACGGATGAAGGTCAATTATCCAAAGGTAAGATGGCATGCTCTAGAGCGTAAAATATGGTAATTACGATGTGCTCTCGAGTAACAAACTTAATAAGAAAAGCCTATGCCAATCAAGACAAAGCACCCCAAGTCTTCAAATGGAAATGCGAAATAGAGGTTAATCTCATTTTTTAAGCACCGTAGCAAAACATATATTCGAGACATGAACATGCATGGGTAGAATTTACATTGCTTCACGTGAATAACATGCTCGATCTATTTAACAAAACCGAGAAAATGAGAAATTGTTGCAAACTAATATGTTTCAAAAAAGAAGGGACTTCATAGAAAGAGATTAAATGCATCTAGAATGATATGTGCCGAGTAGAAAATGACTTTACCCAAGATATGATAAGCAAAGCAATACAACATGCTTGAGATTACAAACTACAAATAAAAATGCTCAAAAGCACCGGGAGAAGACTCGTTACCTCTTTTCTTCTGCAGGTCTTTTTCTTTTGCCGCCTAGCCTCCCATGTGGCGATAGCTTATGCTCCAACAACATATAAATAGTACTCAGAATGAAGTATCAACAGTACTAAGAAATCCTTAGGATCCTTAGTGCCATGCTCTTGCATCCATCCTTTCATTTGAGAAAGCTGTTAGAGAAGAAGTTGTTAGATACCACTGCATGATGACCTTTAAAAGCTTGGGCAATAAAAAGCAATGCCCTGTGAAAACAACATTTAACTACTATGCAAAGCGTATAGAAAAAAGGCATTGAGTTCATTCTAACGGTTTTAACAATCTTCTAAGAAGATCAATATCTGTTACATGTCCAATTTCTTACACCCCACATTTGTTTTAGAACAATACTTTGAGAATAGTAGATGGTGCACAAATTGGCATTAAATGCCCCGCAACCTGTGCCAGGCATGAGGAGCTGCAAGCAGGAAGGGAACGCAGCATTCCAGGCATAACCAATCCCACCTTATTTTAATAAAGAAGATAAGGTAGCAGGATCAGATGCAAATTCAGACCAGAATCTGGATATTAAAAATATAAGCATATACAGGGAGATACAACAGATCTATATGATAATAGGGAGTATGAACAACCAAATTCAAGTCCTAGTGCTCAGATAAAATGCAAGGGTCTAGCATTAGCATTTCCAATTCTCATGTTTGGTCTATGCAAATGATGCAAGATTAAAACAAACATAAATTTGCAGTACAAAGTACGATGTCTTTGATGCATTTAAATCCTGGACAGTTGCACAATGCATTTGAGATCTTCTAGACTCCATTATCACAAAGAATCCAAAGGCAGGGCCTTTATGTTAAGTTATATCTCCCGCAATGACAATGAGGATAGTTAAAGTAAGCAATCATTTAGCATAAACTTGCATATCCTTGTTAACAAATTTTGAAACGCACAACAGATTGCTAACAGATACATTCAAATAGGTTGAAAGATAAAATACCTGAAGATGATATTCCATGCAGACAAAAAGGGGAATGAAGGCAAGCACAACATTGGCAGCATAGTCCATTGCTCTTTTCCATGCTCAATTCTTTTACTTTTTTCACATAATAATGTTCAATTCTTTCACTTCTTTCGCATTACAATGGAGCAGCCAAACCACCCAAAGGAAGTGACACAGTCCTGAATTGCTCTAAAGCTTCAGAAGAAATAGAGAACCTGGAAATAGAGACCCAATAGGGGAAACAAAGGAGATCCATCTACTTGGCAAGACCTGTTAACAAAGAAAAGATGCCACCTCGTCGCTGCCATTTATGCAAAAGCTATGAAGAACATCCCTGGACTGGATCCAGATTTCGTTTTTGATGCAATGGGCATGAGCTGCAGCAATAACAGGGGTTAAACGACAGATTTAAACATGGCATCCATCACTATAGCTAATCTGATTGAATCTAGAAGGATACCTAGGATTGTAAAAATCATGGGCTCTGTGTCGTTTATCAAACCGAAGGCTACCGTTGGGATTCATCCATCCATGTCATTTATATTGGGAACCTGTTTTCTTAAGACAAAGAAATGAACAGTATTATGCACACAAAATGACACAAAAGAAGGAAAAAAAGAAGAAAAGAAAAATAGTTAAACCTACAGACATGGAGGGGCAGTCGGATATCGAGATGGCCCAAGATAATACTCTTCAAATGACACATTACATCCCTTCCCACATCTTGTAGGAAGAATGCCCACAGCTCTCATTTCCCTTGAGCAAAGAAGAAGCAAATCTGACATAAACAAACGATTTCACATTTGGACACAGACCGCCAAGAAGGCACCGTCAAAACCTTGGAGCAAGACAATGGAGTTGAGAGAACCATAGCCCTTGATTCCAAATCAGCCGCAACTCAAGCTCAAGCACGCAACTCTGAGGCGCCGAGCTGGATGAGGAAAAATTGGTAGATGGATGAGGAAAAATTGGTGGAGGAGGCGGCCATTTGAAATTCGCATTCAAAAGTGGCAACTTGCGTCCGCATGCGGGAAGGGAACGCCGCATGCGGGAAGGGAACGCCGCATGCGTCTGCACAGCGGCGTTCCCAGCACAAATTCCAAAGCCTTCTCATTTTAAAAAAGAAGATATGATTTATGTTGCTAAGATTCGATTCCCTGGATTCCACCACTGAGGCATTAATCATGGCCGTTCATCCCTCACTAATAGAATACAATATAGTTTGTAACGTTTTTTGTAACGGAAAATACATTAATAAGTATTTTTTTATTTGCGTCACAAAAAGTGATTTGTGACGCGTTACTAACGAAAAACCACTTGTAACACGTTATAACATATTATTTTGTAACGTGTTACTAATACAATATTTGCGACGTGTAACAAAAATTAATCGTAGTTGTCGCGCGTCACAAATTAATTTTCAATACTGCGTGTAATTGCATTTGTCACGCGTCATAAGCGTTTTTTAAATTACTATTGTTCGTTGCGACGGGTGTCAATTGCAAATAAATTCAATTAAAAAAAAAAGGAGAATGAGTAACTCCAAAGAGAAGGAATATACTAAAAAATTGATTGCATCATACAAAATAATATAAAAAATATGGTTCAAACTGTTTCAACGTGTTTAAGCAGTATAACTACCATCTCCATCAAAATAATCCTAGTGCATGCCCATCTCATCACCCTCTCTGCCAAGGGGAATGCTATCATTAGTAGAATCAACGCCTAGTAGAGCCATAATTCTCTGCAAAAGAATTATGATCAATAAACATCAAGGATTAGTGTCAAATCAGTATCAACGCGTGTTGCTTTGCTAAGATACAGCAAGAGAGCTCTACAACAGACTTATTCAACCAATCCACCTGCAACATCATACCATAATGAAAAGCTTAAGCAAACAAGTAGGGCATTTATCATCTTCGCCCAAATACCAATAGAAGTTAGCTCATACTTGGACACAAATTTTATTATAGAAAGACGTCATTTGTACACAAAATGTGAGAAGCTTTTTTTTAGCAAAACTCAGAACTCAAATCTTCCGTGATTAATCTATCTGCACAATCGTCCTTCGTTCCATGGTCTGAATTTTGACAGTATATGCTCCAAACTGAGGCGGTAGACTTTCTAATTTTGTAGCTTTGGAATAAGTGAGAGGCAATGGGTTGATGATATCATCTTCAGCCTATCATAAACGGACAATGGAAGTCACTTTCTGAAGATACAATACACAACATGGCTATGCAACTTCTGGAAGGGTTGACGCACATCCACCAGAATGGGTATTTCCCCTAGAATCTAAAGCCCGAAAATCAAAAGTATTTATACTTTGGAGCTTGCCAAACATCATGGCTTATCTACTCCTAAGAAGAAAAACCACTGGACTTTGACGCAGCTTAAGAGCAAGCAAACAAACTATATATCTGATACATGATTTGCTCTCCTGGAACCCTGCCAAGCGCCTTACTGCATTATAAGCATTAACTCATCCATTTTTCCAAGCACAAAAGGGAATCCACAGACGTTGACATCTAATTGGAAAGCTGGGCTTTGGAGATCACACTGTATTGGTACCCAAGATAACAGTGTAGACACTGGAGGATTTGTAAATTTGATACCAATTTATTTGCATACTCATCTTGTGTATATTCTGGCCTCTTTACAATGGATAATCTTCAGTTCATCGCTTGTACTTTGATCATAATGCATTGATGTTGGATAAATCTAGCCTTAATCCTTTGAAAAATGCCATGCTTAGGCTGTTCCTGTGCGTATAGAAATCTTGCTCTAAAGGACCCATGCTGTCATTTATATCAAAGCAACCTTAGGCTGGAGAATTGTATTTCTGAAAATTATCAAGCTTGTATTCTATAGAATTGCTTTTACCTACCACTTTCGGAGTAATCCCTGACCAAGTTGATCATCCCTATCATTCCGGGGCAGCATTGAAAGAGTTTCTAACAAGCAGCCCAAGAAATTTGAGCTGCTAGCAATTTTCAAGTAGGCAGAATTCCTGATGGCACTACTATTTGAGATTTATTTCACGCCTTTACAAGCTAATGGTGAGAAAAGCTGGTTTAGAAGGTGAAATTGTAAGAAAAGAATGTTTGAATACAAGAATTCTCGCCAAGCAAATGTAACACCATAGTTAATGTTGTTATTCCTACTCCAACACACTTTATCAACGTTCCTGATAAACAATAGTGAAGACTGCTCAGACGAACAAGAGCTGCAGGTCTTCTAACATTTCTAGTTTGATATGAAATATATAGAGTTCTGAAAACTGGATTATGATGAAATAATGAGCAAAAAGAAAACATTATATTTGACATTCTAGTGGTGGGCAGATGTACAGTCTATAAAAGGCAAGGGTTGACATCAAGTGCTTTCGTACAATCCCCAATTGCTGCATAATAGTTCCTGACATCACTGTGAGCAGCTGACCTTAAAGACATTTTGATTCATGTGTTTGATGACAGCGTGTTAAAACACAAGATACAAAAAATTCACAACGTACTACCTGTTAGCATGCCACAACCGCGACACATCGTTCTTCCTTTTCGCACATTCCTCTTGACGGATCTTTTCCACAGACATGTAGGATGCTCCACAAATGAAGATCATTGTATCTACACCAAAAAGAAAAGTGTCAAAACGGCATTTCTAGCACGCCTTTTCATCATTAAATTATAGCACACATTCATTAGGAGACCATAAAACTATATGTTGAACATGAACAACAGAGAATGTTGCTGTGGTGGCCACGCACAGAATAAGCTGCCCAAAAGGGTATCGCTTTCCTACAAAGAAGTGTTACAACCTATAGAGTGAACAAATGATGAACAGATTAGGTGAAGGATGAAACTAAATACATAAGATGTAGTAGTCTACCACTATGAGCAACGATTTTGCTGTATGCACACGCTCAAAGGTTTACTACGACTTGTTCTAAAGTGAACACATTATGAAAGAAAAAGGATTGAAAGCTACTTGCCTTGAGTAGTATGAATTCTTACGTCAAACATTTCGAAGGAAAAAACATGCATCTATTTACCACACAAACATGCATCTATTTATCACACAAACTTGCTATGTGATACCGTTTAACCCGAACACATTAGCTTTCTATCTCAAAGTAAAAGTCAAAGAGATACAACTTTATTATGTCAAATGCTACAGTTTAAATCAGTGCAACCAGCCTTCTATTGTCTAAGTCAAACAACAAAAGAAGTGTATGAATCTCAACTCTATGGTTTTCAGCCTTGTTGAAGCATATTAATGCACTGTCATCAATAAGGCTTATTAATGCTCGCATGTGCCTTCGAGGCAAATTTTATGAGCCTTATTATTGGACCCAATCATAAGGTCGTTGCAGTTCAAGACCTAATCATAAGGTCATTCCATAGATCTGGTAGAATAGAATAGAATAGAATAGTAAACTCTCTAAACTCTCTAGATTAACAAGCAGCATGCATTTTGTCGCATTCAGTTTTCTTGGAAAATGGTTCTGCAATATATCATGGATATACAACAAATTTCCTACTTGTTCTGAGGTAGAGAGGGATTAAGATCATGGTGGCAGGCGTGCTGCTGCCTTTGCCGGTGGCATAGAAAATAGGGCCGAAGTGGCAATGAAATGTATAGTTGCCGCAGCGCCAAATGTACATTGCAAAAGCGAGTTTATGGAATCTGTGATTAGCAAAGGGGATACTTAACAGCCTCTCAAAGGCAATTGATACTAAGACCGGATCTCTTTTAGAAGTCCCAATTACAAGTAGTATAAGTGAATCCGGATACTCTTGCTGGCCAATTCTATCCGAGCCCAACATCTAAGATCCGTGGAGTTTCATAAAAGGAAAAGCAAAAATCCAATGGCGTACTTTGAGCTTTAAACATAGGTCTGCTTTTTAAAGCAACTTGATGCCACATCCAAAGATGAGCAACTTGACGCCACATCATTTAAAAGCAACTTGACGATGGCTGAGAAAAGATCAACATGATTCACTTTGTCTCTCCATGATTCAATGTCTCTTCATCCCAGCTTCGGGGAGAGCTTTAAAAAACTCTTTTAAATCTATGTACTCTGAAAGTACCCCTCGAGGAAAGCAATGCTTGCTTGCTCATGTCCGTCAGTGATGGCATGTGATTTGTCTTTGAGAAGATAGCTGCAGCAACCCACCATCTAAACAACACCACGCCAAGCGTAACTGTAGCATGCCTAGCAAACAACCCTACCAATGCCAACTGAATCCTTGCATACCAAATCTTGCATGCACTATTACATTCGTTACCAAAGCAATTATGCAGGAACAAATACAGACCATAGTTGCAAGGAAATGAATCCTATCTAACTTCTGACCTGGTTCCAGTGTATGTAACTTCTGATCTAGTTGCCTTCTAGCTCCACATTTTACGTTGCTTCCTTGAAAATTTTCCTTTGCTTCCCTCAGAATTTTGCCTGTCTGAATTTGCCTCATTAGATCCATTAGATCCATCAACAATAAAAAACACAATGTTTGAGGATTCTTGCGACAGAGAGCATTCTCTACAAGGTAAATTTGATCATAAAATTTTGGAGGCTTTAGATGGGAGCGCTTCCCCCAGTAGGAATACGGCGCTTTAGATGCGTGATGCAATTTTAAATTGGATGTGAGGGATCAAAAATACCTGGAACAGAATAAAGATGAGGAGCGCCTACAGATCAACTGAATGAGGCCGCACCGCAAACAAGATCGATCAGCTGCAAGATAGCAAGATTGGCGGGAATCAAGAACGATGGAGCAATTTGGGATTAAGTTTGTGACTCGTTACAGAAAATTTTGGGATTATGTTTGTGACGATTTGCCGCCACTTGTGACTCGTTACAAGCCAATGCTTGCTAATTTTCTTAACCTGGTCATTTTTGAAGTTATTTAGTAACTTGCAGCAATGGTAATTGACGATTGCTCTTTATAATTCATAACCCATATTTATTTTCTTGTGGTTGAGATTTAGTTTAAACATCCTTAGCTCTAGATACCATAAGCCATATATCTCATCAAATTATTGCCGTCACATGAAATAACCACTGCACCTTAGGGCTGTGCTAGAAGATTTAATGATGAGTTGATTCTCTGGCTTTTCTCCAAGCCTATCAATTGTGAAACAAGTCATCATTTAACCAAGTTCCTTGTAAGATCTTTATGCATATGTGGTCATATTAATTGACCATTGCATTATGCATTAAGGACACTAAAACCCATTCACCATTGAATGTCATATGATAAATCCCTGCACTTAACCTAGGTTAGATATTAACTTTGTTTTTCACATTCAGAACTTATGCATGTCTGTTGTATAAGTCGACGGAATGATATTTGTTATAGAAGACTCTTTAGCTTCAAAAGGTTCTAATATGGAAATGCCACAAACCAAGTTAAGCTAGATCTATTTAGCATGGTTTATGACATTTAGAGATGTTATAAGTAACAATATTGCCCTGAGATATATAATAGTATTTATTGCATGGCAAGTGCAATCAACTCACAAGGGACTAAGCCAAGGTAACGAAAATCGCGACCCAAGTTCCATGTTGTGCATGAAATTTTTTTGTAAAGGATTATATATTTTTTACAATAATCCCTAGTTCTTTAAAATTCTTATAGCTAAGAAATTAGCTCCACGATTTGTTGGACCATTTGAAGTTATTGGTTGCATTGGACCCCAAGCGTATCGATTGAACAAGCCAAGTAGAGTGCATAATGAGTATCAAAGTGCAGGACCATGGGGTCTATAGGTAGCCCTGTCCTATAGGTGGCACCCCTAATTTAAGTGTGCTCATCTCCTTATACATCTACACATATAAAGTTTACTATTTTTACCCACATGCATACAAGAGTTAGATATGAATCTTAAATGTTACCCTCCAACAATCATTGTCAAAGCATTGTTATTTGAAAAAACATATTAAGAAGAAGATTGTCAACAATTTGTCAAATACTGTCAATTTGCCATCTGTTTTTATGAGATCAATCGTCATCTGCTACATTATCATTTTCATGCAATATTGCCTGACATTCTTCTGGGTTTACATATAAATATTGACTCTTAATACTTTAATACTTTTCTTTTTAATACTTTAATACTTTTCTTTTTAATACTTTCCTCTGGAGGTATATTATAATTTACAAGCATAACTGGCCAAGTAGATCAAGGCATCTACCAAAGGAAAAAATATATATATTTAAATCTGTAGGTTTAAATTGTTGATAAGTCAATATTATTGCTGTTACGTAGTACTTTTCGAGGGTGATAGTGGATTAGAATCCAACTTAGGAGTTTCTACCTCGCGAATTCCCTTACATCGCTCATCGACAATGTTCAATAATATGGTCGGGGGAATTCATTTCTTGATAACAATAATAATCTTTAGGGTGAATGCACCTTGCCATGTTGCCCAAGTCTGGCAGATTTGTTGCTACCACAAAGATTGGTTTGAGAAGAGTGATTACCGGACATAAGTCTTACTATAGAAAATAGAGATACTATTGGTTAAGTAGAATAAGAGACTATTATCTTCACCAAAAGAAAGCTTATCGTGTTTAAAGGGTTTGGGTTGTGTTGGTAGGTCAAAAGTCCAAGTCCTATTTTTTGTTAGAAGAGTTGCTTTGCATGTTGGTAAGCACCTAAGGCTAGAGTTGGGAGGTTACGAGTTCAAATTTGTGCTGAGGGGGCAAAAATACAACTAAAATTTTATACGGTGGAAGTTTTTACATGCAAAAAAAAATACAAGGACATGATGGTGAATTTTGGCATTTCTTTTCGAATTCTAAAGCGCTATTTCCATGATCACACCCCTATAGCTCTAGAACCCATTTGATGATATTTTGGCACTGCCCACCTATGCCCCTTGGTCAATTGGACTGTTGATCGTCTCTGTCTGAGTTACCTAGAAACAGTTATGGCCCTTGGGCGTAAGAGACCTCGTTCTCCCAAAAACTTAACATTAACTTCACCCTAACATTTCACAATCTATTTCTTAACTAACTCAATCCTCACATACCTAGGCCAAAATTCATATTACCTATAGAATTGGGGTAATTTTCCTAAGTTAAAAGTCCCCTACTGACTATCGATCTAACGAGTTAGAATATCGCCAGTGCTATGATTTGGTCTACCAAAATCATGGCTCTGATACCACTGCGATGCTCCCCGAACCTATATGATGCTCCCATCATATAAGTATGGGTAATTCCCCTCTCATCTTATGGCGACTCCATCACCGTAGAAAGGCCCTCCGTCTGACTCGGACCACTTGTGATGGGAAAGTGTCCGGTTGAAGGACACGGAGATGTCATTCGTCCCATGCCTTCCATGGGAATCAAGCGTACATACATGTTAGCACCTCGCAACAATAAAAGTAAATTATATGCCACAGCGAAGGGTGGCTCATCTATCATCAATACGAACAAGAATATAATAACAGCATAACATAGGAAATGCATCATAAATGGGGATTCTACCCCGGCCCGACTTCATGGGGGGGGGGGGGGGGTGTCAACTGACAGCCAAAGCCTCCGGATAACAACAAACGGAATCATGACAATGGCGTTGGCTGGCATGGAATAATGTCTAGGCTAGTCCATTCTATCCGCCCCTCTTGTGCACACTTTGCAGATAGGCTGAAACATGCTGTGACGTGATTGTAGCCTTCCCGAGATGCAATCTCATGGATTTATAAATATGTGGAATATCACAGTCCCGGGTTGTAGAGCCACCGGATCTTTTGAAGAGAATGACATTATCCGTGTTCTCCCTCATCTTAGCATGCCGGCCGGACCCCTCGTGGAGTGTGATTAGGAGTGATACAACCTCCCCGTCCCCTTGGGCTGAAGTCCTTGTGAAATACTATCATCCGCCCCGGCTTAGGACCGAAGAGTATCAAAGAGCCTTCCCCTTTGAGGTCTTGCTATCTGTGTTCCCCTGCCCTTCCTCTCTGTCACGTTGCCATAGACATCCACTGCCAGAAGGTCTTCATGGTCTCTCCACATGGTGGCTGCATTATCTAGATTGATGCTGTTGGACCCTTCCTCGCATGCTTCTTGCTTGGACAGACGCCTAGAGCTTGACCTCTCCCCGCTTGTACAATGTGCTTTGTATTCCCGGAACTCTTCTTCCTGGATGACTGGCGGTTGATGATGGCACATCTGCCTTATGTATTATTATGCCGCCACATTTGACATTGTTTTCTCGACATAAGAATGTCTTTCTGCTACTCCTCTTGGAACTTCCTGGTAGGTGTAGTCGATGAGGTCCTTCTGCTGCCCTTCTGCAATCAACCCCATGAGCTCATCAATCCTAAGCCCTTCTTCTAGACAGTATGGTAGGCGGAGGATGTCGTTGGCGAAGAGGTATTCCTTCCCCTTCGATAACCACCGGGGACAAGGCAGTGATGCCTATTGGTGATTCGTTGGCTCTTCTAATATCCTCGTTGTGCCTCGCGGCCCGCCGTTCCATCCTTGCTGCTAGCCTGCTCTCTTCTTCCTGATCGTCATCCCCCTCTTCTTCATAGTCCTTTTCAATGTGAAGCGCTCCGAACATGTGCTGCATTAGACGATTCTCAAGGCATCGAGATCGTGGATGAGGCACTGGTCCATTCTTGTGTCCAGAGGTGCGAGCTCCAAGGGCTGTATATAAGGCCCCCCTACCTTGTTGATGGCCTTGAAGTGCATGAACAGGGATAAGGCTGCATGTGCTGAGACATATCTGTGTCTATGAACATTCCAGCTCATATAATCTAAGCATGTTTTTCGTCCCGTCCCACATCTGGGTCTTGACTTTGGAACCCCCACCTAAGACTTGATTCGGTGACTCTAGGGAGACCCACTTCCACCACACCCCCTTTCCCCCCCACCTGGAGGAACACTGACTTCCTAGGGCAAGATCCGCTAATCATACTAGCAGATGATGTCGGTGTAATAGGGCATCTACGTGATAAATACTATGTGACCGCCAATGCGTATGTGTGAGCTACTCTATTATTATTAACCATCACCTAGTTTAGGAGGCCACCAACACCTTAGAATGACTTGATTGAGTCTCCATTAATGTTTTTCATTAATATTTAACGCGTCAATAAAGATCTAGCTAATTGGCCAAGAGGCATTTGTCTGCTTGCAAGTGTTGAAGAAGATAAGAGGAAGGACGCTTTGGAGCCCCTACAAGAGTGAACCACTTCTGGCCAAGTGTGAATGTAACGTTCCTAACCGACATGCCCTTAACCAACTGGGCAAAACCGTCTAGACGTTTATGAGTAGTCGCTTCTACCCATTTATGCCGGTGTCTCGGGAACGCCCCACGCAATATTCAAGGATCGAATACTGAAATGGCCTACCATGGGCCCGCGATAGTCTCTCCCACTAGAACTATGCTTGTCCTCGAGCATCCAAAGCTATACCATGTCACAATATTACCAAGTCTTTGCAAATTACCCATGCATATAGGCACCCATGGAGACTCGAACTCGGAGACCGCCTCGATACCAACCGTAACGCTTTCTAACCGACATGCCCTTTAACCAATGGGCAAAACCGTCCTAGACGCTTAGTCGCTTCTACCCATTTATGCCGGTCTCGAACGCCCACACGTGCACATTCAAGGATCGAATACTCGAGCGGTCTACCGGGCCCGTTATAGTGAAGGGGTAGCCCCGTTCTGATCCTACTAAAGATGATGTAAATCGAGATCAATTCATACCGAATGAGTATAAATAAAGAGCCTTTTTAACCGTTAATGTACAAGCCGAAAGACCTAGCTCCAAGCACCATGATTGGCGCAAAGCAATCCATAGAATGGGCCACATTCAATGCTCTACATCACTCAATCAATCTAGCAAGCCACAAGCAGCCATGTACCATGAAAATGCATCAAAGGTGCAAAAAGGATCTCTTACATGAAGTGAACTGAACCGAAGTTGCATGATTAGCATGCTTTTCGTTTCTTTAGCATTTGTTTTTCTATGTTTTACAAAGATGCAAAGTTTCACACATAATCTAAGCAACCTCTTACTTACTTCATAAATTTCAATCATAAATTTTAGCAAAGAATTGGTCTATTTTTACCTGAGAGTGTTGCTTTCAGCCTTGGAAGAGGTTATTCGTGTGGACCATGGGATCCTTGTACTTGCTTGAGCACCAGGGGCTATCATAGAGATACTCTGCATGGAACAAAGTGTTGAGGGGAAAGTTTCCGTTCCAAGGCAACCTTACTGCAGGATTATTAATGGAGAACTCATGGCATGGAGGAAAATAGATAAAAAAAATACAAATATATTTTAGAAATTGCAATTAGCTTCTAGCGTAACAATGCGTGTTTGAACCACGTTCATTGCCAGCATAAATTGGCCCCCCTCCAAATCAACCCTTGTAGAGCAGTGTAACCACCCAAAATCGTCATTTTTTCTTTACTAAGGAGCTTGTTGTCTGCAAATCACACCTCCGATATTGCCATAATGCAAGTTTTGAGTCTTCAAATTGATGGTCTCTAGGAGTAGAACCTTACTTGTTTTGGACCAAACGGCTTTCTGCAACTAGCATGTGCAAAACAACCTCAGAATGACCTTGCCATGAAAATTGGGCTCGACACAAGCACCATCCTTTGTAAACTACCAAATCAAGCTGAACACCCCGTTCTTCCATTTGATGGAACCATGCCATGGCAACCAAAGCAAAGCAAAGCAAAGCCAAGCACGGCAAGGCAAGGCACAACACAGCGAAACCAAAGCAGGGGGAGGCACAACCCAAACCAAAGCAAGACAGACACAATGGATATGGAATAGGCAGATGCAGGCAAGGAAAACCCCTCGGGCAGGAAACTAGGTACAGAATAGATGTGCCATGGATTTGGTAGCAACCAATGCGTCACACCAGACCCTGCACCACAATGAACGTGCTGCCAAGGAAGATGGGTGCTGCAGAACCCTGGAGCTACAGGAAGGTGAGAGCAAGCATAAAACAAAGGGAGCTCCATGCTTTTAGAAATCAAGATCAGATAATTGATTGCTACAAGAAGATGGGCAAGCACAAAACAATACGTCAAGCTATTGGAAATCAAAACTATTTGCCCGTGAGCATAGAGCTTGTGTGGTGAAAATCCTTATGATGACCGGCTGCCGGATTGAAATTGCCGATGCTAAGCCGTTGCTCGAAGATGCCTTTAATGTCTACCAAAAAAAAAATGCCCCATGAGTCGAAAATCATCTTTGTAAGCATGTGCTATGTGCTCTCAAGGAAGCCATGGCGTGGAAACCGATCCATTTGTAAAGTGGCCTCTCCTTAGTCGGGCTTTCAAGATGGCTGCCCATCAACGAAATTTAAACGCCAGTTTTACAGACCCGAATGGGTTTCAAGCAGTTATTGGCATATTCTGGGCATATATTGGTATATACCTGGAATATGCCACAAACCAATAATGGTGGAATAAACATAATATGCACTTCAACATAATTTGAAATGATGGATATTAATCATTACTTCTTTCCTCAAATGTATAATTGGTTGAGTCTTTATTACTACCACAACTATTTATCAACCCAAATATATTTGTCATGTTCTTCAACGTGACCATCAATGCCAGTTCTCTTCTCCCTAAGCTTCGTCCAACCTCATCTCCATGGCACGCATTGTTATTACGACCATTAACCATCATGCGTAAATCGAATATAAAGTTAGTGCCTCCCACTCTAATGCATTATATTTTGGGCCTCCATAGATCGTCATGGGAGTAACTATACCTTGGGCAATGAATAACCCTCTTCCGACACTAGGGATCGTTGATTGTTTTACTATATATCGACGACTCCGATTCTTAATTCCTCATTTAAACTTCGATAATGGACCATTAAATCTTCTACATTCGACATGCTTTATTAATTTCTCAATGTCATGAGGCATAGCTAGATCGGTATATCACAACCTATAGCTAGATCGGGTATACCAATCCTATAACGAAAGTTACTCGTCGAATCTCTCTCACCATCAACCTCAATGTGCCTCAAAACTCCCTTGAAAAATTAATTGTGGCTTGTTCTATTGAAGTCTGTTAGAATACTAATAGGTATCTTTTATAATACAAACAAGAAGTACTGTGCATATTCTAAGGGTTCATGCATAACTAGTTGAATTACTAACCTATCCCTCTGCCAGAGCCGAATTGTAAGGCATACGAAAACAAGTACAAAAGATCTCAGGAGCTTTCTAATAGATACCAAATGACTTAAGATGCCGCTCAATCGTCGTAGGCAATCGATTATGTTGGCCCACACAAGATTCACACCAACATAGTTCAAACTCATCAGCACGATGTCCTCTAAGAGCTCGTGATATTGCACTAGGATCTAGCATGTCAACGTCAACAAGCTCTTTCAATCTTCTTCTCCTAGTGGTTGTAGGCAAATCAGCAAATAGATCATCCATGGTGCCTCGGAGAGAAGCTCAACGCCTCAAGTGCTTAGAAGAACTCAAATGGACGCCTAGAAGAACTCAAATGGGCACGTTTCCAACAGTACAAAAGATATTGGTAACACGTTACAAAATGTTAACATTTGTCACACGTTACAAATTGCACTTGTAACGCATTACAAATTTTAATGGTTGTCACACGTTACAAAGTTCATTTGTAACCCATTACAAAATTTAATGTTTGTCACACGTTACAAAACGGGTTCATATATATTTTAGTAACATGTTACAATTATTTAACGTGTGCCACTCGTTACAAAATTTTATACTTTTTGTCACTTGTGACAAATCTAAAATTGCGTTGCAAATTATTATCCGTCACAAATCAATACGTTACAAACCCCCATTAGCCCTTGTAGTGCCTTTGCAATTGGATCCTTACCATCTACTTTTCTATAACAAGGCATTGCCTTGCACTACCTCGCAATGACATACTCTGCGGGTGTCATTGCAATGTTCTATCCAAGTCTGGTAGACCGAAGCAAAAGCAGGTCGATGCTCATCTTGTTCAAGAAAAGGTAAGAAGAAAAAAATTCCTAGAGAAAACACGAAATGATGTAACTCCGACACTCTAGTGGCCATAGCTCTGCTCCGTGGATTTGGCCTTTTTGTGGTGGTTGCATCTCGGGTTCTCATCTTCATCTCCGAGTGGTAAGATTCTTGCTATGTATTCATTTATTATGTATGATCCAACAAGACTTCATTACATTCCTCGAAGCGACCCTAATCTGATATGAGAAAAGCCCTTGCTTACTCTATTTTGTGCAAGTTGTTAGGCGGGAGCTGCATAACTGGGGAGGCTTATGTACATGTTATTTTCTCAATCGCAAGAAGATCCCCAACCACTGCCAATACTTTCGCATTTTCTTCTTTCATTACCGAAACATGGAAAGTCCTTAAGAGCTGAAAGGGGCTATAGATAGATCCAGAATTGTAATTACAGGGTTCAATGCTTGAATGATAGATTTGAAAGAAATTGTGAAAATTAAGCAGCCAAGTTATTATGCAGGCAAGGGTCAGAGCAGCTTTAAATAATTGAAATGTTTAACATGCCATAAATTTATTCATATTGTCTAGTTTAGATTGCAAGTTGTAGGAAGATCATTTGGAGATTTGCTTCATTTGCACAAATTATTTTTCTTGGTTTCTTCCAAGTTAGAGCAGCAGATCATATTATTGCAAAATGGACATCTATTGCTTATTGGTATTCTATAAGTTATTCCCGTGTTTTTCCACCAAATCTGTCTCTTATTGTTGTTCTTTAAATTGGTTGAGCACGCCATCACATTATTGCAGTTCTTTAAGTACATCTTAAAAGATCGTGCATGCTTGTTATAATCGCATAAATTGGTGTAGTATATTTGTGAACAAATTGCTAGGTTATTTGAGTTAATGCATCTTATTTTCAAGATCTTTCGTTGGAACCACATAAATTAATGCATCTCACTTTTGAAACTCTTTGCAAGTGCACTTACTTGGAGGCGCATAAGTTATATTGTAGTTATCTTTCATGGCTTGCTTACTAGAGTCAACAGCCCTGAAGATTACAGTTACTTAGGAGCCAATGTACCATGATTGTTTACAAGTGAGCAGTGATTTAATGACATTTAACTTCGTTTCGTAAGAATAGAAGGTAAATGAAGTTCTGGAATTACTGAGGTAGTTGTCGGTTAGTTACTTTCTTGGCTTTTCTAGATCCTTTCCTATTTAGTCTTTTCCTTTTTCCTTTCTTGTTATCAGCACTCTGACATGCATCTCCTCTTTCCATGTAGCATGATTTAGTATTTTGGCCGTAGCTTCTTATCTTCAACGATGCTTTTTCCTTAGTATCTGGATTTCGTTTGTTGTTGCACAAAGCCATTTTCGTCTATTTTCATGTGTTTCCTCTTCTCCAATTTTATTTCCGGGGCGCTGAGTAGCGAGTCACTCCAACCGCTTGCAAATTTGCAGTCTGTAGACGGATTCCTCTCAGCTTTGAGGTGATTCCTCTCAGCTTTGAGGTTTCAAGATTGCTTTTCGTTTTTAGGTTTGCAACATAACCTTTTCACTGGAACCGGTCTTGTTTCTTGGAGCGACCACTTTCAACAGCATCCAAGCACCAGACCTATTAAGGACAAGAATATAGGCTGCAAGATGGCGGCATCAGGTTGTTTAATATGGACCTTAGTGAAGAACTTGGATGCACCTAGCAATGCATGGACGAATGACTGATTCAAGTGTACTGTGGGTCTCTTATGACCTTCTATTGCAGTACAATCTGAAAGTTTGCCTGGCCCCACTTATGTTTGTTCTTGCTTTGGCTCCATTTTGTTGTTAATCACAAATGGTTGTTCCTTTCTTATTTGTTAGTTCCCTTTATGAACCTCTTTTTTATAATGTCTTCTAGTGTTTGTTATTCCTGCTAAGATAACGTGATGCAGCTCCACAGTAAAATTGCTTGGGGATACAACAAAAAGTTTGAACAACTTTCAAAATTGATTTCCATTCTAACTGGGCTCTACTATGTTGTGCGCTTGTGCAATAGAAGCTTGAACTATATATTCTGTTTGTTGTTCCTCTTTGATTCTTTGTTTATCTGTGAGGTCCCCTACTCATATACGGTGCACTCACCGTATACAAATAGGAGTTCATCCCCCATACCAGCTCCATGCTAATATAGGGCCCTCCACGTATCACTGCAACCTTGAAGAGTTCCAGTGGGAAGAATGAAGGGGTCCTTTATCCTATCTCCCTCAGGGCCTACCTAACTGCGGAAGCGTAACCATACATGTCAGTAGTACATCCATCAACATCATATGACCATCACGAAGGATGGTCCTCCACATATCTGCATAGACAAAGATCAGCACATCACATAGGAAATCCTACCCAAGGCTCAGACTCAAAGGGATGACTGACGGCTTGGGTCTCCAGAGTTCATTGCAGACAGAATTCATGGCAATGGATTTCGCTGGCATAAGAACATGGCATTGGGTTGTCCACTCCATCCGCCCCTCCTGTGCACACTTTGCAGAGTAGGCTGAAAAGTGTTGGGACCTGACTGTAGCCCGCCGGATGCATAGCCAAAAGGGCTATTCCTGGGTCTCATCCTCCCAGTTCCGATGGGGCAGGAAGGGATCACTCCCTCCAGAGATCTACATGCTGACTCAAGGTGACTAGAGGGCCACTGCCCGTATTCGACTGAACCCACTGGAAAGTGAACACCACTTCACGGGTGTCGAGCCCATACCTTGCCCGCACTCAGTGGCAAGCTATTGGACCTAGTCACAATGATCCCTGGTAGGCCTTACACACCAGAGGGATCGTTCAAGAGTCAGAACATGAACCCCCTTCTTAGCCAGTCTGGCCCCTTCACCCACAACCAGGTGTGGTTCTTGTACACAGGCCGAATCTATAGTGTGCTAGAGAGGCTAACTAGGAGCATCAACTACTAGGCTTGAGGTCTCTACCCCCCTTCCCAATACAAGGAGTTCACAGAGATACATCATCCATATACATCACAGAAGAACTAAAGAACAAGATCTAATCTATAGCATAGAGTTAGGTTCTTTAGTTAGTGTATGGTATCTAGAGATCTAGATGGCTGCTATGGGCAATTTAATAGGCTAAACCTACTGATACAATGACTGGAAGATGGTTTAGGCTATTAAATTGACTAAATACCTGGTCCTTGGGTTGCTCCTCCTGACCTGAGTTCGACCATCCTGCTGAACTGCTCGAATCAAGGGAAACTAATGGTGCAATTCGCTTGGGCAACGTCTGGGAGGCGGTTTTGGCTCCTGGGGCAGCCAAAACAGAGCTCTAGAACCCTAGGGACGAAAATGGCAAGTTAGGGTTTCTCCTACCTAAATAGACAAGGGGTTAGGGCTAGGGTTTCCAATTATCCCTTTAGGCATGTGGGATAATTGGGAATGGGCCCACTTGCCTTTAATGGCTAGGTGGCAAAATGTGCCCACATGGAAAGGTGTGCACCTTAATAAATGTGCACATTGGTAAATGCACATACCTAGCAAGTTGCCCCCTAGGGGCTACCCACTTGCTACGTTATGGCGTTACCGCGTCGGTCGGAGTGGCGTGTCTAATGCGTGATTTAGGCGATGCAGATACTCGCCCCGGGACCATATCTCGTCTTTGGAACGCCACATTCTCCCCACCTTGAAATGATCTTTGTCGCAGCGATCGTGGGTCTCCCCCACCTTGGAATCTTCCTAACACGCAAATCAACCCGATGCATACGATATACTACTATAATACTTACACATTTATTAAGATTACCTTAAGGTAATATTTTTAAATCATTATTACGCCATCACATTATCAAATAACTTGTCAATTCGTAACTTCTAATAAAACAAGGTACTTATTAGTCTCCGTTATCACAACATTTAGTTTATCACAATTTAACACCTTCATATACAATTATTATTTAAGGTACTCTTCATTCCTTGCAACGCATTCCAATAAAATTTGTGTTGCAAGTCTTCGCACCTTAAAATCCTGCATTAATTTTACAATATCTATAATTACGTACTTACTATCTTAATTATTAGAATTACTCTAAGGTAATGTTTAAGACATTACTGTACTATTTCATTATCCAATTAACTTATCACTTCATAACTTAATCCATGCAAGGTAATTATTAACCTTACTTAATACAACATTTAAGTTTATCAAAGTTTATCAATTTCATACAAATTTTACACTTCTAAGGTACTCTTCATCCCTTGCAACACATTATAACAAAATTTGTGTTGCAAGTCTTAGTTCTCGACCTCCTTGCCCTCCTTGCCCTCTATTGTCCCTCAGTCTAGACCTCGTTATTACCATTTTAATTATTAATAAAATTTTGGTTATATGGTGACCACCCCACCTATCTACATGGATGCATGGCTAATCTCCCTACGTGGGAAGAGGGTGAATCTTCCATTATGGCCGTGGAGACAGCCTATATGCCTATATGCGCTCATGCCTACACCCTAGTTGCCCCAAAGATGGAGGATAGGTCCTTCCCAGTATATGGGCGTGAAGGCCAATTCCTCCTATCAAAGCATATATGGGGCTAGAGGTGCTTTTCCTATCAATGCATTCCTGAATGACCTCCTTTCTCATGAGGGTCGCCTACTTCCGTGGAACGTAGACTTTCTAATCTACCTTCCACTCATCCAAAGCCAAACTTGGCGGTCATGCCTACATTGACATTACACCACGCCTAGAGATCACCGTAGTAATCTCATCATCGGTAACAACGCATGCAACCCATACCAAGCATAGGTTGCATCGTGAGATTAATCTTAACTACACACGAAACTAATCTAAACACAAATCGACATGCCCGGCGATTTTTGCTGGCTCCTTTAATGCATGTGATTAACATAATTACCCTAAGGTAATATTTATGAATTAACATTATCATAGTACCGGATACATTACTTCCGATAGTACAATTATATTTACTCTAAGCTTTGCAATATTTAACGACTTTTAGATCGCGATTATTAAAACAATAACCCTGATTTAGACCTATTGTTACATAGACAAGGTTTTAGTTATCATACACAAGAATTAGATGTGCTTCTTATTCTCTTCCTTGGGTCCTGCATTACCCTTGGAAGTATATTCCTAAGATGCACTTAAGTATATCTGAATTCTATTTTCTATTTATATTTATAAGGACCCGAGGTCATATAGCTATCCTTGGAAGGAATTGCATCCTTGCGAAGGATTAATTAACATGCTACCTCACATTACCATTGTTATTTAACTTATTTCCCTATGATACATATACGTACAACAATTTCTATGCAGTTATTAAGATCTATATTTAACTTATCTATAAGACACCTTCAAGCTTATAATGCATGCGCACACCTTACCTGAGGCTAGAACGCATCGATCCACCCATTGAGCCGGCGTCGAGTAATTTGGAGATGACTTGGTCGTTGCATTGCTCCCATACTTTTGCTCCACTTCATTGGTGTAGTTAGCTACCACGTCAGTCTCGCACGTTGAAGGCCTCCTGAGCACTAAGGTATCTATCTATCTTACGCTCTATTCGCTTCGGCCATTGCTGGAGTGAACTCTATTCTACGGGCGGTCAATTCGATGCAAGTACGTTCAATCATAAGATTGAGCCCTTCCACTTTCTTCGAAAGGAAAATGGTCCTGCACCCCTTCAATGACGTTCTACACAACGTCATATCTCTTCTCTTCCCTTAAGAGGTTATATGCTTCTTACTTAGCACATTAATTTACTAGCCTTAGCTGATATATATAACCATCTAAGATGGATGCACATATTATGTTATCATTTATTTCAATATAGCTATGGGTTACCTACTTAGTTAGAACGATTCTAAACCACAAGGTTTTGTCATGACGACAATTCCTTTTGTCTCAAAAGACTATTTGATTACTATAATTCTTATTTTAGATGTACCTTACATGTACTATTCTTTTATATTCTAGAGATTCCCCCTTTCTTAGTTATTTAGCTCTTGGAATATTCCTACCAATCGAATTGATGTCATCGTAACAAGTTGGCCGGACTTGTTAGATTACTTCTTTTCTTTCGGTTGGATTATTCTTTTGGAGGTACTAGATTTATACATGGTCAACAATTATCCTAGTAATGATTCCTTCTTAGCGAGGAGATCAATCTCACCAAGTGGTTTGAATACGTTGGATGTCTGTTAACAATCGTGTATAATTATAGTCACTCCTATGCATTTCCTTCCCAATCCTTGACGCTTAGTTCAATATTGGGGCAATCCTTTTAGTCAGAATATCTGGAAATGCCTTCTAATCCTAATATGGATGTTACCATCCATACATTTAACCTACTAGGCCCCATGGCCTTAGATCCTTGAGCTTGCTAAAGCTCATCCACTTTCGTTACTTTGCTTGAAGTAGCAAGGTAACGCTTCTTCAGTCGTCGATACTTGGTCTCCTTGACGGTGGCTCCTCCTTCTTTGTAGAGGTTGACTTTGTTCGTTAGAAGCCTCTCATTGCTGGTGGCTTTGATGGCGTAGTTGATCACTTGAATCTTCCATGCCGCTTTTCAAAAGCCTCAAGATGGCGGCGATTGAAAAAGATCTTTCATCTTGAACTTTTGTCTTGGCGGCTAAAGGGCGACTCAGATCCGATATTGTTTCTTCGACTCCATCGATGTCTCATACCGAGTCCCACATTGTCGTTATCGTGTTGCCCGAAGAGTGTTGAGGATGTTGATTGCTTCACCCCTGCAATTTGCCTGACATCTCCTCCTTTGATCTGTGACGCTATGGAAGGGAAGGAATAACAAGGGAACTATACATGCAAAACATATAGCTTACATAATTACAATTACTACTAGAGCTATTAGGTCCCCCTTGTGCCTCCCTTCGAGTTGCACACCTACTCCTTGGCGATGTCATCGGTGTTCCTCCCGGTGCAATGGTGTTGACGATCTATATTGTCCTATTTGTACATTGGCTCGTACTCCGGGGTAACTTGTTGATATACTTGGGCCCTCCGACGTTTGTCGGCTATGGCACAACACGCTTTGCATCACATTCTAACTAAAGGTGTGCTGGTCGTTGATGCCTAGACATTTCACCGCTTCCCCGATCCCGTTCTCGGCGGTAATTGTTCCTCCTTCATGATACTTGAAGCTATTTGAAGCGTCTCTTGAGGTCGCCGCGATTCCTTTGGCTATACTCCTCCTCGAGTTGTTCTCTTCTCAGCTTGTTCTTTGAATCGCCCATCCTTGTCTTCACCAAGTTGCATGCAAGTCCACGTGCAAGTCATCGGCTCGCCTCGCCTCGCCTAGTTGCTTCTCCATCGAGCTTCCAAACTTCCTTGTTTGATCCCCTCGATCACATGGCTTGGACGTTGTCACGTTCCACAGCGCTATGATGTCTTCTTGTCTTGAGGTACCTTCCGGTGGCTTTGATTGTGCTTGTCAGTTTTGATCCTCCTGTTGCCTCTAGGGAGCTCGTGGAAGAAGTCGGTTGCTAGCACTTCTCCAGCTTTCAGTTCGACCTTTGTCCCTCTCACGCATGCCGGTCTCTCTCGTAAGGCATCATGGCTCTCCTCCCTGCTGGCTATGTTGTCGGGATGATGGATCCTTATATCTGCGCAGTTTGACCCTTGAGTTGAAGAAGTACCTGCCTTAGATATGCTCTTGTCATTGAATAGCCTGGCTATTATCTTGAACTCTCTTTTTGCCGAAGGTGCTTCAGTTGCTATCCTTGTCGTTAAGGTGTCGAATGCTTCTACCTTTGGCGCTTGGCGTGCCACATGTCGGAGATATGATCGGCTTCTTCTCTTCTAATTCTTGGTAGGAGTACTGACGAAGCCATCACCTAGTTGTTGAAGGCATATCTCCTCGTCAGCGGTGCCTTTTCGTAAGTGCATCTCCATCTAATCCACGTGTCATAGCGCATTCCCCTATATTACCACAAGGTGGAATTATGGTCGTCGAGATGTTGTCTTCTTAGTTGGCTCGTTGATGTTGGGGCGTTCCTCCTTCTATTGTTGAGGCCCTCGTGTCATAAGTTCGTCAAGTGTTGCTGCTGCCACAAGATGTAGTGTTAAGGCCCGACGATGTCCCGTGCGTGGCCGATGATCTTGACATGACCGGTGTTGTCTCTTATTATTCGACATTGGGTGGACGAGCCGTCTTCTACTTCGGGCACTTCCTAAGTGTTTGGAGTCGAAGGTTTGCTTGGCCTCCAATCGTTCTCCCTCGTACTTGCTCTTCCATTTTAATCTTGGGCTATAGTTGTGCTTCCTTGCTTCCTCTTTTGGTAGTCGGTGAAGGAGCTTCCCCGATCTAAAGCTTAAATCCGTAAAACATGACTTTAAACTCATGTTTCTCCACTATATCTGTGAGCACCCGAGATATACAATAGACATATACGCATTTACATATTGGGATTTTAATTCATCCACTTTTTCAAAACAACTACGAAGATCTACTTAAATGTTTATACTCCTTTAGGGTTTCCCCTCCTCCTATCGCGTTTGACCCTTTGGTTTTGCTGCATCTTCTTTGTTCTGGTTGACTCCAGGATTCCTTTGAGATGCTGCTACTATTGTTGAGCTTCATGTCTGATCCGAGCTCGTCACGCCAGTTGCGAAGAGTGTTCGTCGATGTGATCCCTTGAGAAGGATGCTCCTCGTTAATGTGTATGTCTGTCGTGAGGAATGCGGTGACTGCTTACGTCCCTACATGCGGTGTGTCGTTGCAAGATTGCTGATGTGCGATGCCATTGATCGAGTTTGAGAAGGGTCACCTGGCTGTTGCAGTCGGGCATTCTTGAATGTCTTCGAAGCTCTGAGATCGTTGTCGATACGCAGGCGTTGTCATTCCTCCGCAGGTTGAATTTCTGAGTGCGACTCTTGTTGCTTGGGCTTTGCTTCATTCCGAGGTGCTTCTCCTGTGCCTGGAAGTGTGGTCATCTCCATTGCCCTATCATAGCTCCTTCTGGTCGCCTTTGCGTGATTTGTACCTGCTGGCTAGGTCGTCTCCTCCGTCCTTTGGATCCTATCCATTCGAGTCTCGCACTCCTTGGCTGACGTAGTAAAGCCGTCCTTCCTTTGGTTTCTAGGTGTTCCTGGGTCCGGAATTCTTGTTCGAGCGAAATATTCTCCTCCTTGATCTTGTTCCTAATGCTGATATAGGTCTTCAAGTCGGAGATGTTCCTTCCGTGGTATGCGTCTCCTCCCCCTCATGGTCTCCTACTTTTTGGAACCGATGAAAGTTCTCCTGCTCGTGCAAGGGAGCTGGAAGCTCGTCCTGGTCAGCCTTAGGTGCTTGTGGTTGCCTAGCTTGGTCGCTCCTTTTGTTGGCGTTGCCTGACATTCGCTTGAGCTGCTGGGCTGCAAGGTTGTGGTAGTCTTCTCTCCGGTTCCTATACGCTCCTTTGTCGCCATGACTTCTCTCCTCGACGGAAGATTATGCCCTCTGGCCCTAGCTCGTGATGCTAACGCGGCATCGATGTCTAACGTGTTCCTGCACCTGTATTTTGCTGCCTTGCATTCTTCCATTTGAAACTCGTGGGCGTCGAGTTGGTGAAGGCGTCGAGATCCTCTTCCTGATGTGAGCTCGTGGACGTGGTAGCCGGGAGGTTGACATCTAGAAAATTCTTGATGCCGTTGGTTACCAATTATTCTTCCCATTTGATGAAGATTGATGATAGGCCGGTGGTGTCCCGTTCTACTCGTTTGTCGGTTGAGGTGTTTGTCGTTGTGCTTCCCTCTCTTGGGTCTGCCTTTCCGGTCTCCTCTCCTTATCTGTCTGTACATCGGCTGTGACCTTGATGTCTTCAAGAAGTTGCACCTCTAGCTCTTCTGTAGCTCTGGCCCTGTACTTCGAAAGCAACGCTCGTATATCCTAGAGTCTAAGGGTCTACTTGAAGGGCTCTCCTACAACATTTTGGGCTCTATATGCAAACAAGATGGCTTGAGCAGCATTACTGAAGACATATCTATAATCTCCAAGTCTATGGACATTAGGACGTGTGGTATGGCATGACATGAGGGTTGTTTTGCAAGACCTCCATGATGTTTGAGGCATACTCTAAGGTTCTAGCAAAGTTGGTTTAGGGGAGTCCAGTCCAATCTCTACACATGAGGGAACTTGGGCAGCTCTAGACTCTAGCTCCTTTCTAGGTATCCTGGCAATAGGGAGTGTCAATGTGGCGGCTATATAAGTCAAACTCTATTAGAAGGACACAGAGTTAGGTTAAGGTTTATGCTTTTGGCATGACCCGAGGTGATGTACCAACAGTTGGACTTGGGTTGGTATGCTGAGGTCTAGATGACTATAACAAAGGGGTGTTCTTGGGCACTTCTATCTAGGAGTAAGGCATCAGCTTCGAGCTGAGAGCAATACTTGCGAGCTGCTAATGGGGTATGCTTCTATTTACAAACAAACCACAGTTTGGAAAAACGATTCAAGGGTTTGAGCAATTTTGGTCATTTTGAGCTGGGGTTTAACATTTCTAGCCTAATTTTAGGTCATAAATGGATTCTAAACTGTCTAATGGTCCTATTGCAACAAATTTCAGGCGATTTGGAGCTCTGTAGCTCAAGTTATGGAAGTTCAAAGTTTGGAGGTCTCACAGGTTGCGCCCTGCTTAAAAACTAAAGTTTAGTTCTTTGACCGGTAAAGTTTGTGAGACATTGGCTGTAAATTGGATTATCCAATTTGGGTGATCTAAGGGTCTATTCATACTAGTCTCCTCGAGTTAGGCAGAATGGACCCCTTACTTGGTCAATTTGGAGGTGTTTTGGTCTAGTTTGGACATGGTCTAGGTATGAAGGTCTCACAGGTTGCGCCTCGTTCAAAAACTAAACTTTAGTTTTCTTGACAAGGCGAAATGTGAGACATCACACTTTTGGTCTCGAGAATATCCTATTTTACTAAAATAACAACTACTACTTGCTAACTTCGTCCTAATTAAGCAAGATTTGACACATAAACTACTCAAAATTATCATGTATTAACAAAATTATTGATTATTTACAACATATCTACTGGGGATCTCCTTTAATTTAATTAGCTAATTGCATGTCCTTCCTCATGAGGGTTACTAAGCCGCATGAACAAGTCAAAGGCTGTTGAGTCTTCAAAATGTTGGACCAGCTTACTCTCTGCTGCTTCTTGAGCCTTGGCCTCCCGCTCTCGTTACGCCCTCTCCTCTTCTTGTTTCCTTCGGCCTCCTTGGCCTCGGGTCATTTTTTGCCTTGTCGAGAAAGTCGAGCGGTCTGTTTGGTGTGCATCATGTCGATCGGAGTCTTGGTGTCTATCAAGATGCTGTCTCTATCTAGCTTAAGGGTCTTGGTTCTAAGTCTAAGGCTTAGCCATTAATATTACCTAACATTATTAAAGCTTAAATCTAATTAAGAATTCTAATTCAAACACAAACGATGCCCGCCCTCTGGTGGTTGTACGGGGGTTCAACCACTGGGTGGGAGGTTCAATTCCCGCTACCGCGGGAATTCTTTCAAGATGAGGTTCAAATAGATTGAAAAACTAGACTAATCTAGCTAATTCCTAGGCTAAAATTCGAATTACTAAGCTACTTTTTTAAATTTTATCACTTTTCAAGATCAAACTAGACTAATCTAGCTAATTCCTAGGCTAAAATTCGAATTACTAAGCTACTTTTTTAAATTTTATCACTTTTCAAGATGTTTTAAGATCAATGTCTCACAGCTTGCGCCCTGCTCCAACTAAAATGCAGTTCTTGCACCAGGCGACCATCTTGCCTGAGGAGGGTCTGGAGTTCTTGCACCAGGCGCGAGCTGTGAGACCATCTTGCCTGAGGAGGGTCTGGCTCATTCTTTTTAGTCTTATTAAGTTCCAATTCACTTAACTGTGCTAATATTAAGTTCCAATTCACTTAACTGTTACTAGTTTATCACTTTTCAAGATGTTTTAAGATCAATATCTCACAGCTTGCGCCCTGCTCCAACTAAAATGCAGTTCTTGCACCAGGCGACCATCTTGCCTGAGGAGGGTCTGGAGTTCTTGCACCAGGCGCGAGCTGTGAGACCATCTTGCCTGAGGAGGGTCTGGCTCATTCTTTTTAGTCTTATTAAGTTCCAATTCACTTAACTGTGCTAATATTAAGTTCCAATTCACTTAACTGTTACTAGCTTAGCATAAACTACCAAAAATGAGAAAAAAATTTCCCACTTTTCGAGGCTTGAGGATCCTATCAAGTTAGTACTACTGAGAGCATGGTCAGTGCTTTGCTCTTGGTCTCCAAGAACATTGCTCTGATACCACTGAGTGGGAAGAATGAAGGGGTCCTTTACCCTGTCTCCCTCAGGGCCTACCTAACTGCGGAAGCGTAACCATACATGTCAGTAGTACATCCATCAACATCATATGACCATCACGAAGGATGGTCCTCCACATATCTGCATAGACAAAGATCAGCACATCACATAGGAAATCCTACCCAAGGCTCAGACTCAAAGGGATGACTGACGGCTTGGGTCTCCAGAGTTCATTGCAGACAGAATTCATGGCAATGGATTTGGCTGGCATAAGAACATGGCATTGGGTTGTCCACTCCATCCGCCCCTCTCTACCCCCCTTCCCAATACAAGGAGTTCACAGAGATACATCATCCATATACATCACAGAAGAACTAAAGAACAAGATCTAATCTATAGCATAGAGTTAGGTTCTTTAGTTAGTGTATGGTATCTAGAGACCTAGATGGCTGCTATGGGCAATTTAATAGGCTAAACCTACTGATACAATGACTGGAAGATGGTTTAGGCTATTAAATTGACTAAATACCTGGTCCTTGGGTTGCTCCTCGACTGAAGTTCGACCATCCTGGCCGAACCGCTTTCGAATCAAGGGAAACTAATGGTGCAATTAAGCAGGGCAACGTCACGGGAGGCGGTTTTGGCTCACCGGGCAGCCAAAACGAGCTCTAGAACCCTAGGGACGAAAATGGCAAGTTAGGGTT
The DNA here is from genome assembly GCA_021234155.1 of Isoetes taiwanensis. Lineage (NCBI taxonomy): Eukaryota > Viridiplantae > Streptophyta > Lycopodiopsida > Isoetales > Isoetaceae > Isoetes > Isoetes taiwanensis. The sequence continues at coordinate 430,379 of JAJEKV010000036.1, read as the reverse complement.
TCTCCTACCTAAATAGACAAGGGGTTAGGGCTAGGGTTTCCAATTATCCCTTTAGGCATGTGGGATAATTGGGAATGGGCCCACTTGCCTTTAATGGCTAGGTGGCAAAATGTGCCCACATGGAAAGGTGTGCACCTTAATAAATGTGCACATTGGTAAATGTGCACATTAATACATGCACATACCTAGCAAGTTGCCCCCTAGGGGCTACCCACTTGGCTACACGTTGGCGTACACGTCAGTCGGAGTGGCGTGTACGCGTGACGAGGCAGTACAGTATACGTCCTGGGACCGTATACTGTGCTGGAACATCACATTATCCATCCTTTACTGAATGCAATCCACGTTAAAATAGCAGGCGGTGTTGAGCCTGGGAATTGAATCCTTGGAAAAACCAGTACTCAAGCTCCAAATGTATTTTGTGCAATCAGTTGTTCTCAAGATACCTTCACCCTTCACGATTCTTCTGTTTTGACTAGCATATTCATTTTTCCTTTTAAAGAACATTTATAGATCCAGATCGATCAAGAAAGCAAACCCATCTGGCCTCCTGCACTTAGGATCAACGCCTCAAATGCTACAAATTTTGTCACACTACAGGTGCTTTAAAATTTTTGGTTTTCGTAGTATATCTACAATTTCAGATCGCTGTTATGTTTGTTCTTGCTTTGGCTCCATTTTGTTGTTAATCACGAATGGTTCTTCCAATGGTTCATGGCCAAATCTCATTTTTTAACCTATCTATGTACCTTGATTCTGCTATTTATTTCATTTCTTGTTTGTTAGTTCCCTTTATATATCTCTGTTTTATAACGTCTTGTAGTGTTTGTTGTTCCTACTAAGATAATTTGATGCAGCTCTACAGTAAAATTTCTTGGGGATACAACAAAACGTTTGGACAACTGTCAAATTTGATTTCCATTCTAACTGGGTTCTGCTAAGTTGTGCGCTTATGCAATAGAAGCTTGAACTATATATTATGTTTGTTGTTCCTCTTTGATTCTTTGTTTATTATTTCCACTTGTCCTGCATTTTGGTTGACACTATCCAGGTTAAAGTATGGCGATGTTGAGCCTGGGAATTGAATGCTTGGAAAAACCAGTACTCAAGCTCCAATAAATTTCTCCATATGTATTTTGTGCAATCAGTCGTTCTCAAGATATCTTCACCCTTCATGATTCTCCTGTTCTGAATAGCAAATTCCATTTTTTTTTAAAGAACGTTTATAGATCCAAATCGGTCAAGAAAGCAAATCCATCTGGCCTCCTGCACTTAGGATCAACGCCTCAAATGTTACAGATTTTGTCACTGTGTCAGATGTTGTAACTTAGAATCGGATGCTTTAAAATTTTTGGTGTTCGCAATATATCTACAATTTCTCATCGTTGTTATGTTTGTTCTTGCTTTGGCTCCATTTTGCTGTTAATCACGAACGGTTGTTCCAATGGTTCTTGGCCGAATCTCATTTTTTAACCTACCTATGTATCGGACTAGTCTGTTATCTATTGAGGACCGGACTAGTCTGTTATCTATTTCCTTTCTTGTTTATTTGTTCCCTTTATGAACCTCTGTTTTATAACGTCTTCAGCAAGTTGTCTTCATGTCTTCACCAGTGACTTATGCTTTGGAACTATACAAGTGAGTAGTGACTCATGCTTTGGAACTATAGTTGTGTCAGAACTTCTGCCTTCAAAATTAAAATTCTACTTTCTGCAAAATTATGTTGTGTCTTCCAAGTTCTAAATGATAATTGTTTTGTTCATGACATGTTTACTATTCATATATATAATGGGAGGTACAACTATACAATTTATTGAGAATGTGCAGGTTGTATCATGATAGAAACAAAAAAGGGTTGGGCGTTTCATTTAATAGTATATGCTCAATTAAGAACTAGATGTTATCATAAAAGCTCACCTTGGCAAGGTAGGCAGTGAGAATGATCGACGCAATGAAAAAATAACTGAAATCCACATTCACATTGCCCCAGAAGTGGCAGAAATGCCACTTAGGATGTCTCTCAATTTCCCCTAAAAAACTCATTAATCAAACAATCGCTTTCTAGCCTCTTTACCTTTCAAAGGTTTTTAGACACCTCATTTTCCCTTCGTTCGCATTTTCTTCTTTACTATTTATTATATGTTACCTCCTCTTTAACATTTTCTTCTTTCATTGTCTGTCGTTTCATTCTATTCTATTCTATTCTATTTTTTCTACTACAATAGATCCCATGTGGTAACACACTAGTTCCTTAGCAATGTGGTCTCGAGTTCGAGACCGCCCAGAATCGCACTCGGTACTGTTGGGGGTCAAATCCCAACAGACGCAATGTAAGGTGGTTGGGGGCAGGGCCCAACCAAGCAATGTAGTGTGGTGTGTGGTCACATGTCCAGTTGGATGCTGCCTAGTGGCGTGACGTTAAAATTACTATCTATCTATCTATCTAATTGTAACTTATGTGGTAGTTCAAGTTCCACCATCTATTGTTCCTATATAACCTCAATTTCTTAATATATTTGCGAGATGTATTCCAATATATTAATTTTTACTTGATATACTTGAGCGCTTCTTGTCATTATTACATAGTACAATTTATTAATGGCATAGATCCATGTCCATAGCACAAACCTATAACGTAAAGATTCTCTTCTAATACTGGTAGTAAATTTTTTTTTTCCAGGTGTGGTTGAATTGTTTGCCCTATTGCTGAGTTGCAATATGTATGAGCAAAGTTGTTGGATAATGTTGGCATATGCTTTTTCAAGCTTTTTTTTTCTTTTTTTTTTGGAAAAAAAATTAATAAAAAATAGGAGTTTTTGTTGTGCGCAAACCATTGGCAGATTAGCCTCTTTCAGCTTTTTCAGAGTTATCTTCAGATTGAGTGAGTTGCTGCCCAGACCCAACCGCCCCCTTTTCCAGCAGGGCAGCCGCCTTCTTTCAAGCAGGTCAGAAGATCGGCAGGAAGGCAAGCCGACCAGGAAGCGAGTTCGATTTGTTTTTTTTTTTTTGCTTTTGTCGCAAGGGAAATGGCTTTTCAGAGTTTAGGTTAAGCTTCTTCAAATAGAAATTGCTGGCATTAGAAGCTCTAAAAAGCCAATGCAGATGAGCTCTAGTTCAATAATCACAACGCCGAAAAGAAAAAATAAACAGGTCTCCAAGCAGACATTTTTGCATTATTCTTGCCACATGACAACTACTTTATTTTAGAATTCTTGTCACTCTGACATTTTTGTGTATATTTTGCATCTTTGTAACATTTTGTTCTAGTTCATACAGCCCAAATCATCTTAAGCCAATTCAATCTATTACAATAAATTTATCGCGGACGGCCAATGCTGCCTCAAACATTTCCTTTTTTCCAACCCTCATAACTCACTTGCCTGGCAGCTAGGATTTTGCTTGGATCACGTATCATTTTAAGAACATGTATCAATTGTAAGACCCTTACAGGACTCTTTATCAACTCGTATATGATTTATGTTGCTAAGATTCGATTCCCTGGATTCCATCACTGAGGCATTAATCATGGCCGTTCATCCCTTTGCAATTGGATCCTTACCATCTATTTTTCTATAACAAGGCATTGCCTTGCACTACCTCGCACTGACATACTCTGTGGCTGTCATTGCAATGTTCTATCCAAGTCTGGTAGACCGAAGCAAGGGCAGGTCGATGCTCATCTTGGTCAAGAAAAGGTAAGAAGAAAAAAATTCCTAGAGAAAACACGAAATGATATAACTCCGACACTCTAGTGGCCATAGCTCTGCTCCGTGGATTTGGCCTTTTTGTGGTGGTTGCATCTCGGGTTCTTATCTTCATCTCCAAGTGGTAAGATTCTTGCTATGTATTCATTTATTATGTATGATCCAACAAGACTTCATTACATTCCTCGAAGCGACCCTAATCTGATATGAGAAAATCCCTTGCTTACTCTATTTTTTTTTTTTTAATAGTATGTGCCAGTTGTTAGGCTGGGAGCTGCATCCTTGACAGTCAGATTTTGAAGGAAGTCAGTTTTAAGCAGCACCCATGTGTATATGGCTTCCTTCATGTTGGCTCCACAGCAGCGAAAATTTTAGTGGCATAGAAGTAAAAGTTAAAACATCAAATTCAAACTCAACAAAGATTTTTATAGGATGGAGGACTTCGTGAACTACTTATATACCAAATTTGAACTCAAAATTAATCTCCTTCTGAAAGTTGTTGTTTTTATATCACAACTGCTTTCTGGGAACCAGTACTAGTTCTCAGAAGGCAGAGGACAGTTTTGATCCTGTCATGTTTGAATTGCTCTATCTTCCTTCACAGACTTCGAATTGAGATGTGGTTTTTTGTGCCTTGCTCTATATCTCGTGTAGAAAAATAACATTATAACCAAAAAAATCAAAAAAATCTTTTCATCAAGACAGTTTTACTTTGTATGAACATGAAGCTTGTGGTACTTGACCCCCTTGGGTTTGCTAGAGCATAACTCACAAGAATGGGAGCTGATACATTTTTGTGTATTTTTCTGTGAAGCATGACTGCCATATATGAACTTCTAGAAAGGGTTTGGCTAGTTTTTGTGTTCTTGATTTTATATGATTTTTTTTGTGAACCTTCAAAACGCCCTTTAATGGTCCATCATGGGAGAGGTCTAGTGTTAATTGATGATTTTAGCAGGAAGACTTTTGTCTATTGCATAAAAACAAAGGATGCAGCATTTGAGATATTCAAACAATTTGTAAATGAGGTCGAAATAGAAACAGGGAGAAAAGTCAAGTGTTTAAGGTCTGATAGAGGAGGAGAATTCATATCAGATGAATTTAAGTTCTATTGTAAGACTAAAGGAATTAAGAGACAACTTACTTGTAGGTATTCACCTCAACAAAATGGAATTGCAGAAAGAAAGAACAGGACAATTTTGAATGCAGTTAGAAGCATGATAAAATTCTCAGGGTTACCCAATTTCCTATGGGATGAAGCAGTTAAAACTGTTGTGCATGTTCAGAATATGCTGCCATCATTAGCCACAAAGGGAACTATTCCAGAAATCCTGTGGTCTGGAAAAATTCCTCATTATGATGATTTAAAGGCATATGGATGCCTAGCCTTTGTGCATGTCCCTGATGAACTCAGGAAAAAACTTGATGACAAATCCTTAATAACTTACATGGTTGGATATGACACTCAGTCGAAGGCCTACAGACTATTTGATCCTCATAAGAGAAGGATAGTGGTAAGTAGAGATGTAATCTTTGATGAAGATCAGTTTTACAAGTTAATACCAAAGGTAAATGTGAATGATGCTGCTACAGAATGCAAGGCATCAAAGGAAATAGCAGAAGATATATTTGTTGAGATTAAAAAGCCCCAAGCAAGTGTGCACTTTGAAGATATGGATGCTGACTCAGAAGATGAAATGATAATATCTAATGAGGCAGGTATTGCCAATTCTGAAAATAGCAATACTAACCTGAATGTTGATGCAGATAAGGAGGATAATCTAGCAATTCAAGATAACAATACTGTGAGATTGGGAGCAGAACTTGACAATGAGACAACATGTATTAAACAAATAAAAGCCCAGAAGCTGCAAGAAGAACACAAGTTAGACACAAGTCAACTAGGAAGGGATGAGCTTGGAAGGAGCAAAAGACTTCAAAAAAATGAAGGTGAGATTCATGACTTATTTGAAATTTTAATGCACTTAGATACTAATGTACCTAAGTCTTATAATGAAGCATTAACCTTGGCTGACAAGGCAGAATGGATAAAAGCCATGAATGATGAACTGGCATCATTTGGAAGGACAAAAACTTTTGAACTAGTAGATACACCTACAGGGAAGAACATAGTTGGAAATAAATGGCTATTCAAACTAAAAACTGGACCTGATGGGAAGACACCAAAATATAAGGCCAGATTGGTTGCTCAGGGTTTTTCCCAAAGGAAAGGGCTCGATTATGAACAAACCTTCTCACCATTAGTCAAAATGAATAGTATACGAATGCTATTATCCATTGCAAATGATCGTGATCTTGAAGTACATCACATGGATGTTAACACTGCATTTTTAAATGCTAAACTTGAAGAAGACATATTTATGAGACAACCACCTGGGTTTAAAGAAGGGGAAAATAAAGTTTGGAAACTTAAGAGAGCTGTATATGGGCTTAAGCAATCACCCAGGGAGTGGTATAAGTGTATGGATTCTTTTCTAGTGTTTCAGGGATTTATGGGATTCAGAAATGATGGAATATTTATAAATTTAGGCTGGGAATGAATGGTGTATTATTGCACTTTATGTAGATGACAACATCATGTGTAAAAGGAAAAATGTTGCAATATTGCAAAGATGTTTTGAACAAAGATTTTAAGATGTCCGGACAGCAGGAGAGTTGCAGAAATTTTTGGGGGATTGAGGTCAAAGAGATGAACTTGACAAAGACCATGATATTAACTGAAGGTCCAGTTGAGAGCATGCTAAGAAATTTAAAATGGAGGGATTTGAGGTTGTGAAATCCTACGGCCAAATGTGTCCAAAGCCAGAAAATGAGAAATGATCAAGACTCCATACAGAGATCTCTGATAGGATGTTTTATCTATGTGGCCAATTGTACAAGGCGACATAGCTCACATTGTAAAATATTTTGGCGGATATAATAATGACCACAGGAGGGATCAGCGGATTACGCTTAAAAGGTGATCTTGTATCTTAAAAGGAACAATGGATGTTGGGATCGCACATACAAAGGTGGTCCCCGAAATCATATTGTGATCTGAGTTAGGGAATTGATTTGAACCTTAGAAAATCTACTTCGGGCTATCTAATGTTCTTAAGGAGGAGGACCAATAGCTTGGAAGTGTAAAACAAAGTTCAATGGCTTTGTCAAGTCTTTGAGAGCGAGAATATCACGGTACCACTCTTTGTGTAAAAGTAATTTGGGAAAGAAGATTGCTTACTATGTCAATTACACATGCAAGAATGTGCAAATCTAAGTTTCTAAATGTCATTACTCATGCAGGAATGTATGAAGAGTTATTTGCGTTAGACATGGGTCGAACATGTGACCTTCTCCTTAGAAAACAGACGCTCTATCCACTAAGCTACAAACGCATGAGGCATGTGTATATCTCAAACAAACTATTTTTGAGGCTTAAATCCTTTAGGTCATCGTAATAAGAATCTCAAAAATAATGTTTACAGTTATAAAGTTCCTTAGAAAAAGCTATTGGTGCTTCAAAGGTCATGTCCTAAATCTGAATCAGGGCTTTCAAATTTCAAGAAGGTATTGAGTGGGTATAAGCGTATAATACTCTTTTTCTTTTTGCTTGTCGAAGCGTTAATGTGAATTCTTTTTTAAGCCTTGGCGTTAGGCAGTAGATTGAGCGTGTGACCTTAACCGCCCAGGAAGCGGGGCGCTCATCCAGCTGAGCTACAAGCGCGTGAATGCAGCGCTGAGCGCTCATTCCACTCATCTACAAGCTACGCGCCCAGAGACAATAGTATATCCACACTAACTAAATTTGGCTCTATGTGTAGTTTTTCTTTTGTGTCTTTTTGGCTGAAAAACAACGCAAAGACCACATGTTGTAATGTTCAGAAAATGCTAGAAACAACGATGTAATTTTGGCTAAAAAGTCTATGCATAGAAAATTGACAACCTTTTGATAAAATTCAATCGTTGTTCTTGGAGATATTGTTTTTGTTTTACTAAAAATAACATGTGGTTTAAAATATCCACGTGGTTTTGAAAAGTAGTAGTTGTTTTTAAGTGTTGTTTTCTTTAAAAAGTCAACATGTGGTTTTAGCGAATATCCATGTATGGATAATAGTTGTTTTTCAAAAGTTGTTTTACTAAAATAATAACATGTGGTTTAGTTGTTTTTTACTAAATAATAACATGTGATTTAGCAAAATATCCACATGTAGAAAGGTGTAGTTTTTTAAGTGCCTTAGTTATTCTGAGGGGTGAAAACTTGTGTGGTTTTATTAAGTGTGGTTTTTTAGGGGAAGAATTTGGTTTCCATATGTTGTTTTTAAGCAATCTAGCATTGTTTCCTTCAAAAACATGCATACTTTTAAGCAATCTAACGTTCTTTCTTTAAATTGCTAACGTCATTTTCTTAAAAAAGATATATGCTTTTTTTTTTTTTAATTTGCTAACATTGTTTCCTTCAAGAAACCAAACCTATTCCTTTTATCTTTGGGGATTGTATTTGTTACTACTTTAGCTATTATTCAATAGTCAAATACATTCATTTTTTATTTCTTAAACAACTTCATATATTTTGAATGTTTCTAATCACATATTTTGAATGTTTCTAATTCTTGTAAAGAAAGTTGATTGTAAACAAAGGTATATTTTGAATATTTTAAATTCTTGATAGTAAAACAAAGGCATTGAAAAACATAATGATTATCCTTGGTATTATTGAACGAAAGAAATAGATATACAGCAATAAACATATTTTGAATTTTTTATAGTAAACAAACGCATTGAGAAATATAATATGGTCATCCTTGGGATTATTGGATGAAAGAAAGCAGTTCTGCGACAAAGCGGACCATATTGCCCATGCTGCGCATCTTTGCAAGACAGAAATCCCGGTGATAACGCTTCAGTCGGTCTTGAACACATCGAAGTCCCTGTTTTAAATAAATAGTAAGGTGTTTTAAATAAATAGAAAGGTGTTATAAGTGATCTAAAGGAAAAAATCAAAAGGAAAAAGAAAGAAAGAATCTGAGGAAAAGCCCCACCGGATCTTAAGGCAACAGACATTAAGGCTGCAATAGATCCAGCAAGAAGGTCCAGGGAGTTTGGCTTGGGGAACGTTGCTGCATGTCCAGACCTATAGCTCGTTACGCCCACAAAGACTATACACTTCATAATACCAAAGTTACTCACCCGCTTTCTGCTCTGATTACCGCCAAATAATATGTCGATGCGTTGAGCTTCAGGCGGAGAAAAGACAATACACGCTGAAGGCGACCAAAAGGTCGATGGAAGCGGCGGTCGATAAGCCAGAGAGGCGCAATCGCCATATTTGGAGCAGCGGGTCTGTTGAAAAAGCCCACTAACATGAAAGCATGTTCTTCACATCCCCTCTGATTCGGGGCTTGAAGCTCCATCGCCTTGGCGAGCTGGCGAAGCGAACCTCCAGGAACTTTGAAAGCTTGGTGAGGCCCGGAAGCACAGCGATGAGGTGGGCAGTGAGGCGGGTGAACCTGCATGGCGGGGAAAGCAGTGAGATCAAAAGCGAGCGCGCGGATGCTCGGTTGTTCCGACCAATAGGATCCTTGAGCTTGGATCCGCGATCTCAGCCGCTCATCTGCTTCGTTGATTTTGATGGGATATAATTATACCATAGATTTCTATTTTTAATTGCACCATTGAAAAAGGCACATGTGTGCCACATGGCCTTTTTGTCTTGATTAAATTTGGGCCGGTGCACTTGGCGATGGCCAGGGAAGAGGAGTGATAATGGCAAATGTGGTAGATGGATGGCGATAAATTCATTTGTGCATACTGATTTAGGTTTGCCAGGGTGCAGCTCCTCGCCAAGTATCTTACGTATAGATTTTTTTGGGTTTAAGCGGCGTTCCCATAGGCGACTTGGCCGCTGTCGTGAGTCGGTTGAAGTCACAAAGATTGTTCCCATGCCACCTTGATACTCTTCTGCTCAAAAGCCGGCTTCGATCTTCAGATCTTGATCTTCGCATCACCGATCTTCCGCCTTGATGGGTTCTTTGGCTCCTTTGTCACTGTTGATGTTAAGGACAAAACAAAGCATTAACAGAGCTTCCAATGGTCTTCCATTTCACGGAAAATCAGTTTCATAAAGGCAACCTTACCTCTGGCGCATAAGTGCTCAACCCGACTTCGACACGGAAAAAAGCGGTCAGTCGGTTTATGGGAGCGTTCCTTTAGAGATGGTTCTATTTCGCCCGGGTTTTCAGGTTTTCACGTTATTCCACCATTTTGGTTCTTGCCCGGCTTTTTGTTTCAGATTTTCTTAGGATTTGTTTCCATGGATCTGCCGTGTGATTTGCTTGCATGTGCTGCTTTACCGAGGCTTATCAGTTGAGGCTCACGGTTTGAATTAACCGGTGACTTGTACATAAACTAATGAGGGTACATGCGGTATTGGTGTATTCATTGTTTGTATGTGATGTGAGGTTAGATGGTTTTGCTGTGGTTTACAACTTTAAAAAAATATAAAAAGGGTGTCGCTTAGACACTAACCATCAGATACTCTGAGGACGAATCGGGAAGCCTGGTGTCTAATTAACACCATTGTTGGGATTGATCGCGACTGGCTTTGGGTGGAAGTTCGGCGTGGAGTGAGAATATCACAAAAATTACGGGGAGGATCTTGCCAAGGTGGCGTTGGCTTAAAATTTTGGGTGACATGACAACTAGGCTCCAACATGCCAGGTGCTCAAGCATGCCACTAGGCTCAAATATACCCACCCTAGGCTCCAATATGCCAAAATTGGCTCAAACACTGTTGCAGAGCTCCAACATGTCTGAGTGGCTCAGCTCCAGCACCACCTCGGCTCCAGGTGCAGGTGGCTCCAACCAGTACTGAGCTCTAGCTGCGACAGCGTGGCTCAAACATGCCTGCAGAAGCCAACATGCCAAGGTGGCTCAACCATCTGCGGTGGGCTCCAACATGCCAATATGGCTCAAATATACCTAGACTCCAACATGCCTGGGTGAGGCTCCAGCCATGCCTAGGCTCCAGCATTTGGGCAAGGTGGCTCAAATGCACGCCACCTGGCTCCAGCATGACAAGGTGGCTCAAACGTACCATAGGCTCCAGCTTGTGTCAGGGTGGCTCCAGACATGCCACACAGGCTCAAATATGCCACCTAGGCTCAACGTACCAAGGTGGCTCAATAATGCCAGTGGGAAACCAACATGCCAATATGGATGGAAACAGCCACCCTAGGCTCTAACATGCCAAGGTGAGGCTCCAAATACGCTCACCCTGGGCTCCAACATGCCCTAGGTGGCTCCAGCTCTATACCACCTAGGCTCAAGTGCCAAGATGGCTCAAACCGCATACACCCTGGGCCAACATGACAAGAGATGTCAAACAGCTACCCACTTTAGGCTCCAACATGCCAAGATTGGCTCAGCAGTGTGGGCTCCAACATGCCAATATGGCTCAAACATACCTGAAACCAACATGCGGTGGCTCAAACATATACCACCCTGGGTTCCAACATGCCTGGGTGGCTCAGCCATACCACCTAGGCTCCAGCGTGCCAAGGTGGCCCCTAGCTGTCCTAGGCTCCAACATGACAAGGTGGCTCAAACATCGCCTAGGCTCCAACATGCCAAGGTGGCTGAAACATGCCCTTTGGGCTCCAAATATGCCACCCTAGGCTCCAAAATGCCAAGGTGGCTCCAGCCAGTGGGCTCCAACATGACAATATGGCTCAAACCGCCACCTAAAACCAACATGCTAAGGTGTCAAACGCTACCACCTAGGCTCCAGCGCAGGTGGCTCAAACATACCACACATTGCTCAAATATGCCACCTAGGCTCCAGCAGCGCAGGTGGCTCAACCATACCGTGCGCTCAACATGCCAATATGGCTCAAATGCAGCCACCTATGCTCCAACATGACAGGGTGGTAGGCATCACCACCTGGAGGCTTCCAGCATGCCTGGGTGAAACCAGCTCCAACTCACACTGAGGCTCGGCGTGCCAAGGGTGGCTCAGTGCCGCAAACAGCCACCTGGAAACCAGCATGACAAGGTGGGCTCAAACTAGCCTCAACCCTAGGCTCCAGACATGTCAAGGGTGCTCCAAGAGCATTGCCACGGGCTCAGAAGCGCACCTAGGCTCCAACATGCCAAGGTTGGCTCAACCATGCGGGCTCCAGCGTGCGGTATGGATCAAACCGCGCCACCTTGGCTCCTAACATACCAAAGGTGGATCAAGCATATACCACCTAGGCTCCCAGCATGCACAGGTGGCTCAACTTGAAGAAGGGGCTTGACCCGGGGGCGGCTTCGAAGGTTGTCGGCGTGCTGCCGGCTTGCCGGTGGGGCAAATGCCAATGCCCCCCTCGAGGCTCGATTTCTCTATTAGACCATTGAATCGCAGTAAGAGCTACTTTGGGCTTGGGAGTTTGACCCATATTGCCAGTTCCTATTGCTTCGTATTTTCCAGGCGCAGCTTCTTGACCATATCCCAAGTGCAGCCCGACTAAATCGCGACCTCATTAGTAAACCCTTCAACCTAGCAACACCGGGGTTTTGCGTTTTGAGATATCTAGTCGATTAGAGCCCGGTCTTGCATATGTCATCGTGGGGGAGGTGTTGGCCCGGGCATGTTTGAGGGGGCCGGCGGTGAGCGTGAACAGGCCACTGCCAATGTTGAAGCTCCTGCTGCTTATGTTTGGCATGGGTGGCATGTTTGAGCCACCTTGACCAGACTTCGTGAAACCCGATGTTTGAGCCACGCTGGCATGTTGGGGAATATCCCATATGTTTGAAGGCTTCACGCGGCGTGTTTGGCTAGGTGGCATCGACTGGCTCATCTTAACGCTCATTTAACGGTGGATATTGAGCTTACAGGTAACATGTTTGAGTATTCTTAAGCATGTTGGGCGGTGGCATTTTGGAACCCATGTGGCATGTTTGAGCCACCTTGCTTGAGCATGTTTGAGGCTAGGTGGATGTTGGAGGCTAGGTGGCATGTTTGAAGCCACCTAGGTGGTATGTTAAGGTCCATGTGGCATGTTTGAGGCCACCTTGGCATGTTTGAACCTAGTTGACATGTTGGAGCCTACATGGCATGCTTGAGGCACCTTGGCATGTTTGAGCCTAAGGTGGATGTTGGAGCAGGTGTGTGTTTGAGCCTACGTGGCATGTTTGAGCCACCTTGGCATGTGATGTTTGCAACCTAGGTGGCCGCACGTTAGACCTACTCAGGGTGGCATGTTGGAGCCACCTTGGCATGTGGAACGCTAGGTGGCATGTTAGAGCACGCATGGCATGTTTGAGCCACTGCTTGGCATGTTTGGAAACCAGCGTGGCATGTTTGAGCCACCTTGGCATGTTTGAGCCTAGGTGGATGTTGGGCCCCTAGGTGGCATGTTGGAGCCCGCGTGGCATCTTTGAGCCACCTTAATGTTTGAGCCTGGTGGCATGTTGGGCAGGTGTGGCATGTTTGACCATCTTGGCATGTTTGAGCCTGGAACTGAAGGCCTGTTAACCACCATGGCATGTTGGATCCCATGGCATGTTTGAGACATTTTGCGTTTGGCATGTTAGGTATGGCATCTTGAAGCGGCATGGCATGTGTTTGAGCCTGGGTGGCATGTTGAAACCACTGCTGTATTGGGGCTAGAATGGAATATTAGAACTGCATGGCATGTTTGATCCACCTTATGTTTGAGGCCTAGGTAATGTTTGAGCCACCTTGGCATGTTGAGCACAGCCTTCTGTTTGAGCCCTGCTGGCATGTTGATCTAGGTGGCATGTTGGAGAGTCGAGGTGGCATGTTTGACCATCTGGCATGTTACAGAAAGAATTTCAAGTAACTGCGTTCAGGCTTTGGGTGGCATGTTTGAGCCATCTTGGCGTTTAGACCTAAGTGGCATGTTGGAATCTAGGAGGCATGTTGGATCCCACATTGGCATGTTGAAAGAGCCTAGGTGGCATGTTTGGACCACCTTGCCATCATTTGTGCCTAGGTGGCATGTTGAAGACTTACCTTGGGATTTTGGAACCTAGGTGGCATGTTGGAACCTAGGTGGCATGTTTTATTCACCTGGCATGTTGGATCCCACATGGCATGTTTGATCCGCTGCCAGCATGTTTGGGCTTAGGTGGCATGTTGGAGGCTCGCATGGCATGTTTGAGTCACCTTGGCATGTGTTGGAGCCTAGGTGGCATGTTTGAACCAGGTGGCGTAGCCGGGAGCCTAGGTGCCATGTTGGAGCAACCTTGGCATGCTGAGCCACCTTGGCATGTCGAGACCTAGGTGTCATGTTTGAGCCACCTTGGCATGTTTAGTCACCACCTTGGCATGTTGGAGTCTAGGTGGCATGTTTGAGCCACCTTGGCATATTGAAACCCTATGGATTGCATGTTAGAGCCACCTTGGTATGTTTGAGCCTAGGTAGCATGTTTGAAGTCAAATGCTAGTGAAGTGTGTCAGCATATATAACTCTTGTATGCTGCCATTTTGTGGCGATTATTAGCATGTGGACAACTTGGTCATACCGCAGTTCTTAGAAAACCTTAAAAACCACACCTCAAAAGAAAAAACACTACCACCGCCAAAAACAACACCTTAAAAACATCCCTTAAAAAACCACCTTTGCTACTTGAAAACAACACATCCTTAAATAAGAGACTACCTCAGCAGAAACCACCCATTCTTTAATAAAAAAACCACATATCCTTAAAAAATCCTTGGAAAACCACACCCCATATAACTTCGTGTAGGTTTTCAAAAATAGCTTCGTATTTTGTTTTTCTTGTTGTTTTTGTTGAGTGGACCAAATGTTGGGGTGTGTGTGATCTTAAGCATAGTCTTTTAGGCTTAAGTCATGGATTGGAGAATGCTCTTCTTAGCGTTAGACATGGAATTAGAACGCTTAGGAAGCAGGCAGCTCTATCCAGCGAGCTACAAGCGCCTTGAGAGGCATCGCGTATATCTCAAGCAAACTATTTTAGGCTTGAAATTCTTGCAGGTCATAGGTGTTTGATGATGAAGTTCCTTGGGGAAAAAGCTATTGATTACTTCAAAGGTCATGTCCCATCACGAATCGAGGGCTTTCAAATTTCAAGAAGGTATTGGAGTGGAGTGTCGCGTAATGAAAATAATCTTTTTCTTTTTGCTTGTCAAAAAGTGTTAATATTGGTTGCCTTAGCGTTAGACTTGTGGGTCGAACATATGACCATGCAGCAGGAAACATGCAGCTCTTTCCAACTGGCTACACAAATGCATTAGGCATGCACATATCTCAAACAAACTATTTTAGGCTTAAATCCTTCGCAGGTCATCGTAATAAGAATCAAAATAATACGGTTTTGGTTATGAGTTCCTTAGAAAAAGCTATTGATTTACTTCAAAGGTCATGTCCATCTGAATCGAGGGCTTTCAAATTTCAAGAAGGTATTGAGTGGAGTGTCATGTAATACTCTTTTCTTTGCTACGTTAAAGAGGTGAATTCTTTTGAAGCAGCATTAGACGTAAGATTGAACATGTGACCATACAGCCCAGAAAACATCACAGCTCATCAGCGAGCTACAAGCGCGTAAGATATATGTGTATATCTTAAGCATAGTTAACGGGCTTAAGTCGCCCAGGTCATCGTGTAATAAGAATCTCAACATAATCTGTTTGATTATCACGGTTCCTTGGAAAAATTACTTCAAAGGTCATGTCCTAAATATATGAATCCAGGGCTTTCCAAATTTCAAGAAGATTATTGAGTGGAGTATCGCATGTAATACTCTTTTAGTTTTGCTTCACAAAAGGCGATTACTTGAATGCCATTTAAGCAGCGTTAGACATGGGTCGAAAATGTGACCTTCGCTTGGGAAGCAGGGCAGCTCTGAGCTAGAAAGCGCGTGGGGGCATGCATATCTCAAGCAAACTATTTTAGGCTTAAATCCTTGCGATCATCTAATAAGAATCTCAAAATAATCTGTTTGGTTATGAAGTTCCTTAGAAAAAAGCTATTGATTACTTCAAGGTCATGTCTAATCACAGATCAGGCTTTCAAATTTCAAAGAATTATTGAGTGGGTATCGCATGTAATACTCTTTTTCTTTTTGCTACGTTAAGGTGAATTCTTTTGAAGCGCGTTAGACATGGGTCGAACATGTGACCACAGCAGAAAACATGCAGCTCTATCAGCGAGCTACAAGCGCATGAAGACATGTGTATATCTTAAGCATAGTCTTTTAGGCTTAAAGTCCTTCTGATCATCGTAATAAGAATCTCAACGCAAATGTTTGATTATAGGTTCCTTGGAAAAATTACTTCAAAGGTCATGTCCTAAATATGAATCGGGCTTTCAAATTTCAAAGAAAGGTATTGAGTGGGGACGTAGCTGGAACATTGCGCGAGGGCGTTGAGCTGGAATGGCAGGCGAACGGACGTGGGGAGGCGGCAGAGCTAGAAAGCGCGCCAGAGGCATGCATATATCTCAAGCAAACTATTTTAGGCTTAAATCCTTGCAGTCATCTATGGAATCTCAAAATAATCACGTTTGGTTCTTCAAAGTCATGTCCATCTGAATCAGACTTTCAAATTTCAAAGAAGGTATTGAGTGGAGTATCGCATGTAATACTCTTTTTTCTTTGCTTGTCAAAAGGCGTTAATGTGAATTCTCTTCGCTTAGCGTTAGACATAGATTGAACATGTGGCCTTACACTTAGGAAGCGAGCTCTATCCACATGAGCTACAAATGCATGAAATATGTGATATCTTAAAGCATAGTCTTTTTTGGAAACTAGAGATCCTTGCGATCATTGTCTTGATTGTCAAAGACATTAGCGAATGCTCTTCATAGCGTTAGACATGGGTCGAACATGTGACCTTATACAGTTAGGAAAGCAGGCAGCTCTATCGAGCTACAAGCATGAGACATGCATTATATCTCAACAAACTATTTTAGACTTAAATCCTTACCCAGTCAATTGATTACTTCAAAGGTCGTAATCACTATCTGAATCCGAACTTTAAAATTTCAAGAAGGTATTGAGTGAATTATCATGTAATAATCTTTCTTTTGCTTGTCAAATACATTAATGTAATTCTCTTTAAATCTCGTTAGACATGGGTCGAACATGTGACCTTACGCTTAGGAAGCTTGACGCTCTATCGCGAGCTTCTAAGCGCGCCAGAGACTGCTTGTATATATCTTAAGCATAGTCTTTTAGGCTTAAGTCCCTTTAAGTCATCGTTATTGATTACTTCGCAAAGGTCATGTCCCTAAATATGAATCAGTTTCAAATTTCAAGAAGGTATTGAATGGAGTATCATGTAATACTCTTTTGCTTCACAAAGATGTTAACTTCGAATACCATTTCGCCGCGCCGTTAGACATGGGTGAACATGTGACTATACGCTTGGGAAGCGGGGCGCTCTATCCATTGAGGCTACAAAATGCATGAAGGCATTACATATATCTCAAGCAAACTATTTTAGGCAAATCCTTGTAGTCATCGTAATAAGAATCTCAAAATAATCTGTTTGGTTATGAAGTTCAGCAAGAAAAAGCTATTGATTACTTCAAAGGTCCTTCGTCTAAATCTGAATCAGTATTATTGAGTGGAGTATGTATGCCAATACTCTTTTCTTTTTTGCTTGTCAAAGGCGTTAATGTGAATTCTCTTTAAGCAGCGTTAGACATGGTGGGTGAACATGACCTTACGCTTAGGAAGCAGGCGGCTCTATCACTCAGGCTGAAACCATGAGATATGTGTGTATATCTTAAGCAGTCTTTTAGGCTTAAGTCCCTTGCAGGTCATCGTCTTGGTTGTCCAGGTAGCGAATGCTCTTTAAGCTAGCGTTAGACATGGGTCAAACATGTGACCTTACGCTTAGAAGCTTGACGCTCTATCCAGCGAGCTTCTGAAGCGCGCGGGCATGCGTATATCTCAACAAACTATTTTAGGCTTAAATCTTACGGTCATGCGTAATAAGAATCTCAAAATAATGCGTTTTGATGATGAAGTTCCTTGGAAAAAGCTATTGTTACTTCAAAGGTCATTCGTCGAATCCAGGGCTTTCAAATTTCAAGAAGGTATTGAGTGGAGTATGCGTATGACTTTCTTTTCTTTTGCTTGTCCAAAGACATTAATGTCAAATTCTTTTTAAGCAGCGTTAGACATGGGTTGAACATGTAGGTATACGCTTAGAAGCACGACGGCTCTATCCAGCGAGCCTAAGCATGGATATATGTATATCTTAAGCATAGTCTTTAGGCTTAAGTCCTTTAGATCATCGTAATAAGTCTCAATATAATCGTTTGATTATCTGGGTTCCTTGGAAAAACTATTGATTACTTCAAGGTCATGGCTAAATATGAATCCAGGGCTTTCAAATTTCAAAGAAGGTATTGAGGTGGAGTATAGCATGTAATACTCTTTTCTTTGCTTCCTGCAAAGGCGTTGACTTGAATGCCATTTAAGCGTTAGACATGGGTCGAACATGTGACCTTACGCTTGACCAGGCATCTATCCATGAGCTACAAAAGCATGAGATATGTGTATATCTTAAGCATAGTCTTTTAGGCTTAAGTCCTTGCGATCATCGTAATAAAGAATCTCAACATATCTGTTTGATTATCTGAGTTCCTTGGAAAAAGCTATTGGAAAAAGCTATTGATTGCGCTTCAAAGGTCATGTCCTAAATATGAATCGGGCTTTCAAATTTCAAGAAGGTATTGAATGGAGTATGCATGTGTAATACTCTTTTTTGCTTCACAAAGATGTTAGCAGATGCCATTTTAAGCGTTAGACATGGGTCGAACATGTGACCTGCTTAGGAAGCAGGCGGCTCTATCCATTTGAGCTACAGCAGCATGAGGCATGCATATAATGTGGACTGACTTTGCATTTAAAATCCTTTACTACGGTCATCGTAATAAGAATCTCAAAATAATGTTGTTTACGGTTATGAAGTTCCTTCAAAGCATTGATTACTTCCAAAGGTCATGTCCACAAATCACGAATCCGGGGCTTTCAAAATTTCAAGAAGGTATTGAGTGGAATATGCATGTAATACTCTTTTCTTTTTGCCCATCAAAGCGTTAATGTGAATTCTCTTTAAGCGCGTTAGACATGGGTCGAACATGTGACTATACGCTTAGAGCGAGCTACATCCACTTTCGGCTACAAACCCATGAGATGGCCCATATCTGCAGCCGCGATCTTTTAGGCTTAAGTCCTTAGGTCATCGTCTTGGTTTGTCAAAGGTGATAGCGTTCATAGCACTAAGCGTTAGACATGGGTCAGAACATGTGACCTTACCTTAGGAAACGGGCAGCTCTATCCAGCGAGCTACAAGCGCTGGGGCATGGTATATTTGATACTTCAAGGTCATTTGGTATTTGCTTCAAGGGTCATGTCCTAAATGTGAATCGAGGGCTTTCAAATTTCAGAAGGTATTGAGGTGGGTATGTAATAATCTTTCTTTTGCTTGTCAAAGAGACATTGAATAATTCTCTTTAAACCGCGTTGGAGCATGGGTGAACTATATGACTATACGCGCTTGGGAAGCTATATGCTCTTTCCAGAGAGCTCCTTGCAGTCATCGTAATAGAATCTCAAAATAATCGTTTGATGATGAAGTTCCTTGAAAAAGCTATTATTGATTACTTCAAAGGTCATTTAGTATTTACTTCATTAAGGTCATTTTCTAATCTCACGAGAATTCAAAGGTATTGAGGTGGAGTATAAGCGTGGTAATAATCTTTTCTTTTTGCTTGTCAAAGAGACATTAATGTGAATTCTCTTTAAAGCTAGCGTTAGACATGGGTCGAACATGTGATATACGCTTGGGAAATAGCGGCTCTTTCCAGCGAGCTACAAAGCGCGCTCGAGGGCATCG
Source organism: Isoetes taiwanensis (assembly GCA_021234155.1). Taxonomy (NCBI): domain Eukaryota; kingdom Viridiplantae; phylum Streptophyta; class Lycopodiopsida; order Isoetales; family Isoetaceae; genus Isoetes; species Isoetes taiwanensis. Next base: position 410,801 of record JAJEKV010000036.1, on the reverse strand, counting down.
CATTTATATCTCAAACAAACTATTTTGGGCTTAAAACCTTGCAGTCTGTCGTAATAAGAATCTCAAAATAATCGTTTTGAAGTTTATGTGATTCATAGAAAAAAGCTATTGATTACTTCAAAGGGTCATGTCCATCTGAGAATCGAGGGCTTTCAAAATATCAAGAAGGCATTGAGTGGAGTATAGCATGTAATACTCTTTTCTTTTGCTTGTCGAACATTAATGTAAATTCTTTTAATAGCGTTAGACCATGGGTTGAACTTATGCTTGACCTTCTGCTTAGAAGCGGGCAGCTCTATCCCTTTGAGCCACAAGCATGAGATATATGTATATCTTAAGCATAGTCTTTTAGGCTTAAGTCCTTGCAGGTCATAAGTAATAAGAATCTCAACATAATCTGTTTGATTATGTCTGAGTTCCTTGGAAAAAAGCTGTGGTGCTTCAAAAGGTCATGGCCTAAATATGAATCGAGCTTTCAAATTTTCAAGAAGGTATTGAGTGGAGTATGCATGTAATACTCTTTTTCTCTTTTCTTTTGCTTCACAAAGGCAGCGTTAGACATGGGTCGAACATGTGACTGCTCCTTAGAAATGGGCGCTCTATCCAGCGAGCTACAAGCGCATGAGATATGTGTATATCTTAAGCATAGTCTTTTAGGCTTAAGTCCCTTGCAGGTCCTCGTAATAAGAATCTCAGCAACATAATACGTTTGATTGCTCCTGGTTCCTTAAGAAAAAGCTATTGATTACTTCAAAGGTTGTATTACAAATATAGATCAGGGCTTTCAAATTTCAAAGAAGGTATTGAATGGGTATAAGCATGTAATACTCTTTTTTTTTTGCTTCACAAAGAACAAAGTTGAGTATTAAGCGGGAGCAAAATCATTTGAAGCGAGAGCAAAGGAATATTCCTCAAAGATTCCCTTTTTTTTTTACAAAAAGGGGTAAAATATGAGTTAAAAAAAAGATGCATGAAATTCTATTTTGACCCAGAAATGACTAATTTTTTTTTTTTACCTTGAAGGAATTGACTTTTTAAAGTGTCACTTTCTTAGCAAAAGAATAGTGCAAGTATGTTTTAGAGAGAAACTCTAATTTGAGGAGGATAAAATATTTAACAAAAATTGAGTAATTAATTGAAGCGTAGTATTCTCAAAATTTGAAGTGGAATCACTTCATATTCACATCAAAATTCTGATCTTTTCTAAGACTTCGGAGTTATGTCTGAAAAGTGTGAGGGAGTGATGAGAGAGAGGGATCCGGGGGCGTCTTCATGTTCATTTATGCCATCGTCATCACCTTCACTTCTTTCCAACGTCACTTTCGAGGAAGTGCCGAAATTTATCTTCACCTCATCACTTATCGGCCAGACGGTGAAGCATTGTCGCTTCTTCATCATCTTTCTTAAGTAATTACAAGCTTTTTTTTAAGCAAATTATTAGTCTTAAGTAGGCGATTGTGATTTCAATTTAAAAATCCGCGGCACAATATAGTCCGTCATTAGGAGTTCATTCGTCCCTACAACCCACCTTCTTGGACTTTCTCCCTTTTCCTTGGCTTCTCATTTCTAACTCATATCTACCTTCAAAAGCATTTTGCGGCGTGTTTGCAAGCCAATGAATCTTGAGTTTAAAGTGACTAAAGCCTTCCTCCTTGGCTGTGGGTTAAACACTTTTGTACTATCTAGGGGCGATTAGATAGCACAGTAAATGTCCTCCTGGGTCCGGGAAGAGCAATTAGCATACCTTTGGTAATTTCGTGATATTACCTTGGGGCTCATTCTAGCGTCTTGAATTAAAATTTTTGTGACTGGGTCCTCCTAAATCTTCTCTTGCGAGGGTGCAATGTAGCCTTTGCTTGGACTGCTTGGTCTTTGGGGTTGATGGAAGGGTGTTAGGCCATTGAAATGGTTCTTTACAATTTGTCTTAGAGCTATATTTTGTACAAGCAATTTTCTGTTAGAGAAATTGCTCCACCACATCCGATCTTCTTCTAAGAAATGCCATGAGAAATTCCATTTCAATGGCTTTTAGGACTTTCTGAGGGAATTGCACCATACCTTGAATACTTAGTATTTTGAAGGAAGTTACTTTCGGCCACGTTCTATGAAGGAAGTGTGGAATATATTTAAGGCGTAATCCCTGCAGGGACTCAGGTCCTTGGTTGTGGTATACTTCTTCCCATGAAGAAGCTTTGGCCATCCTTCAGGATAGAACTTGATATGATGCGAAAGGTAGAGATCATTCCTTGTTCCACAGCTTGTTCTCTGTTTGAGCGGAAACAAACTCTCGAGAAATCAGCAGGTCTCTTTAAGAAGATGGAATAGCCAGCGGGTAGGAGTGTAGAATCTTCAATAATTCAGACTAAAGGGGAAGGCAGAAAGCCTTCTTCCTTAGGCGCCTGAGAAAATCACGCTGAACATTTGGTCAATCGTCATGAGTGTGGCCTAGTATTGAAACGAGCTACTTTTCTAAAGATCCCACAAGCTCCACTAACAGCCGCAGATGCATAAAGAGTGTTTTGATTCTTGTTCTCCCACTTGTGCAGGACATTGTCAGGATTCGCGAGATAAAGCAGCGGTGGTAATTGCTCTTGCTTTCGCCGCAGGACCTTGTTAAAGTGTAATTGTGAGGGTTGGTCACCATGCAAAGTTTGGATAAGTCAAAATAGCTGCACCTTAGACTTCCTTTGAAGACCATAGCAGCTCCTACAAGGTGGACCTTAACAAACATTCCTACGGCACATCTTTAGGAATGTTCAGAAATGTGGTAGAGTTGTTTTTGGTCCATTCCATCAATCACCTTGAGACATGTATTGCGATTGGGCGTTCAAGAGCTTTTCTATGCTTGGCAAGCTTTCTTCTCTCTATTTGCTTGTTGTTCCGCGTTAATAGAAGCGAGGTTGTTGCACAATATGCGTAGAAAGGAAATCCAGGTCAAAGCATTTTTTCTGAAACAAGTGAGGGTGGAGAACATGAACTTACTTCTTTAGGCCTCGTCTTTTCTGCGGTTCTGGATTGACTCTTTTAATTACGCACACCACAGAGCAAGCGAACATTCTATGTTTTCTAGAATTTTCACAAGACCGAATTCACTTTCCACAGTCGGTGAAGTGTGATAAAGATGTCTTTGAAATTTGAGGAATTACAAGTCTCTTGTACTCATTAAAACATCTTTTTTGGTGATGTTATCGATTAAATGATACATGTTCTAATTTGGTAACTTCTCACATGTTTCTCTAAAAATATTTCTCCATCCATGACCGCGGCCGACAGGGCGGCTGCATGGTTTACAGCTGCTTCTTGGTCCCACAATGATGTGAATTTGGATTTTTGTCCAGGTCTTTTGTATTCTAGACATTCTTGTGGACCCTAAGCGGTGGACAACCATAAAACATTTTACGGCAAACTTCTTGGCCGGTTAATGTAGTCTGAAAGGTGTTAGGTCTGCGGTCTTACATGATAGCTAAGTAGGCATTGCAGTGCGCTTGATGTCATGGAAGCGTAGTTGTCTCCTAGCGCTGTGTTTAGCCATGTTAAATCTGTTGATGCAACCCAATGAGGCGACATTTAGTTCTCCGAAGTCTCCTCATTTTTGGGCAATGTAGGATTTTCTTCTTCTTCTGAGAACGGTTTCAAACCAAAATCCACCTTGAATTTCTTGAAGATTGGTACGGAGGGCATTGCAATCTCTTTGTTCTCGTTGGTGTCTTCATCTTCTGATGAAACTTCTACTCTGGGGTGACTTCCTCACATACGAGTGAGATTGTGCTTGTAGGGAAAAGCGGAGACCAACGTGAAGTTGTTCGGAATAGAAGCGGGGAATACGGTGTTAAGGGTGGTGGATGGCCCATAAGGGTTGTGGCATGATTTGTTGTACCATCTTGAAAAGGGTTCTTGCAAACATCTCCTTTAGAATTTGGAGATTACACCAAATCCATGTCTAACCGTCGTTGTGTGAAGAGGAATTACATCTTTGGAGCTTCGTCTTCATTTGTAGTGAAGTCACGGTGAGAAAGTATGAGTGAATCTCGGTGATCTTACATTGTTCACAGTGTTCCTTGTATGTTTACACGAGAAGGAAGTGAAACACAAAAGGTAGCTTGTTCTTGAGCACCAGCATTTATTGGAGCTTCAGCAGAGTCAGGATGGAAGCGAGAAAGAGGTGGTGGCGACATACTCCGGCCCGGTGGTGATGCTTTGGAAGGAGATCCCGGTGGCAAAGTCACCGAACTTAGTGGCGGTTGGAAGAGTGGTGGGAATACATTGCGTCTTTGGACTCGGTGCCTTCTTTTCAAAAACAGAAACGATGAAATGATAGAGGTAGAGTCGGAGAAAGCCGGTCTTCGAGGAAGAAGCGGCGTTGGTCCAGAGTGTGTCACCAGAACTAGGCGAGCTTGAGAACGAAAGGTGGTGGAAGTTTGTGCCAATAGCGGTTTGTCATCTTAAGAAGCTGCAAAAGCGGTAGAGTTTAGATAATGTTTCTCTCTTTAGCGAGCTTTCTTATTCAAAGAATACAAGCAGCCTACTACAGTAGAAGTTCGCAACAATTAGCGAAAGGCAAACTAAAAGCTATTCAGAATACACTAGAAGGCGAGAAACGATGGGCCAAAGCGTATTCCACTTCACGCTGAAAGCAGGCGAGCCGAATGGACACCTTTAAAGGAAATTTTGGCACCTTGATTGCGTATTCCGGTCACGAGGCACGAGAATTACATGACGCCGGCGCCGATTATAATATTAATTTGTATTAGATACTCATAGAAAACATGGAGAGGTGAGTAAGAAAGTACAAAGGATACAATCATTTGTGTGTTTGTTTCTTATTCCGGAATACACTTTTGTAGCCGAGGGAAAGGCGTAAAAATTGTGTCCGAATACACCGCCGGAAGAGGTAAAGTGTATTAGGAATACCGCCGGTAGTGTATTAGAATACACTTCGCCTTCTCAAAAGCGAGATGTATTCCGGGCTCACTTCGTGTTCTTATGTTTTGTAAGGTTACTTTTCCGTGATTTTTGTAGCGAGTAGCTTTTAGGCGTTTTTACGCTTCTAAAAACTTGTTTGGGCACGTTTTTGTCGAATTGCAGTGTTGTTTTGGCATTTTGTCCTCTTTTTTGCCCTCGTTTTTTCCTTTTCATAAAGACATTTTGTGATAGGAATAGTTTTTTGCCAGCTGCTTTCTCTAACAAGATGCGTGTTACACCAGTACGCAGACGAAGGCGTGAGCAACCGCAAGGCAGATTAGGAAAATCCCAGCGAAACCGCTTACAGAGGGTTGAGGGGAGACATCTGCTTTAGTATCTCTGAAAACTCAAACTCAATGGTTTTACAAGGGGCACCACGGAAGTCTGACACACTTCTTTCCTACATATGCGATAAGTCTTTGGAGCAAAAAGTCACGATGAGAGGGTATACGCATGGGCACCATCCGGGCCGTGAGTGAAGTAGGTTTAGAGTCCAGGTCGTGAGGAGGCCCGTACCCCGGACATCCAAGGCTTTATTCATGTTGATGAATCCTATTTTAGAGTAGTGAAGTAAATCCTCATCCTCTATAAGAGGTATGTTCTCACTACCTGACCAAGGAAGTTAAATTTCACGTGCCATCATCCAACTGGATTCGGGGAACTACTGATGGCCGAGGAAAAAACTTCCCCTGGCCCAGTCATCACACAAGGGGAGGGATGACCAAGCAGAGCCAGAGCAGTGCATAGGTCACAATCTGGGGAGTCAAAATCCGCAGTCCAGAGCCGAAAGACCCACCGTCCGCCACCACCAAGAAGCGGCAAAGGGAAACGATTCTTTGCTAAAAGAGCTTTAAAAAGCTGACGGCTTTAATTGCGGCCGAGAGGATATTTCCGAGGAACCTAAGAAGAAAGAAGGGGAAGGGTAAAGCGGTGTTGTGCTATTTAAAGGAAAAAAAGTTGATAAAACAATTTGAAAAGATGGAAGAATTAACGCACAAAGTTTGTGCAAGGTGTCATTATTGCCGATCCACTTCAATGAAGCTTCCACGAAAAAATGAAGCTGGTGAAAGGCCACTTCAGGTTACATAAAATTTATACCGATCACTTAAGGAACCCCGAAAACGAGAATAAAGAACAATCAAATGCTCATGGCCCCAATAGTTGTCCTTGTTGGCGAGGGGGCGATTGCACAACCCGGGACTATGGCGGAGCTTGGCCCGACACCTACCTCCCACTTTTCGTCTTGGGAGAATCGCCAGCTTCAAGGCAAGAAGCAACACCTAAAAGAAAGAACCCGAGGTACCTCTCGAGTCCCTGCTTGTCTACTGTGGTCTTACGGATGAAGAAGCAAAATGCGTTACCAACACCACAATCTTGCGACAACGAAATTACAAACTAAAGATGAGCTGTCGACAAGATTCGGTTTATACACGGGGGTATGTAATTTTCAAGGAAAAGAAATCTGGTGAGGACCTTAACCAGAAACCAGCGTTTTCCTTGTAGACTTAAGGAGGTATTACCATTGAATCTTTGCTGAGAAATATAATGAAGACCAACAACAAAAGAGCCCGATCTCTCATTAGCCCACGACAAAGCTGAGAATTCGATTAACTTTTAGAGATGGCAAGGTAAGCACAAGAAAATGTATTCGAGGAATAGCAAATCAACTATTTAGCAGTGAATCTTCTTGAACAGATTTGGGAACTCGAGGACCGGATATTTACAATGTTGAGAGCAGAGGGGAGTTAAAGAGCAAGGGAAAGGGAGACAGCTAAGAAAAAACCACCGAGGCGTGCCAAAAGATGACCAAAGCCAGATGCGGCGGGGAAATCACGGGCTTCTCGAACCGGGCTTCTCGGCGGCTTCTCAAAAGTTGTTGATAAAAGGTTTAGCCTAGAAGAAATGTCAAAGGAATTGCACAAGTAAGTTCTCGACACAAACATTAGTCTTTGCATGTTAGATTCCCAAAACATCGGCGTGTGGTGTATTCAGGAATACACATGCCTTCCTTTACCGAGGCAATGTGTATTAGGAATACCATTACTGTCTCTAGAAAGGCATTATTGTATTCGAATACACATTGCTGTGTGAAGGCATGTGTATTCCGGAATACACATTGCTCCCTCGAATGTTGGCACAGTGTGATGCGGAATGCATCTGAATTCCTTTCAGAAACAATTCCACGAGAATACACATTGCTTTTCTAGAGACAAGCAATGTGTTTGTCACATTATGAGAACTATTTTTCTGCATATTGTTTCGGTAGCATCACAAGTTAACGGTTTGTATTCGAGAATACAAATAGCTTGACTTTATTTGTTTTCTTTATGTTGCCTTCATTGCTAGTTTTAAACTCATTGTTTCCTTAGAACGTCTTTGCAGCCAAAGAGCGTCATGACATGTCAAACATGTTTGATGGAGCAGCCTTCGCGTCGACACATGGGAAGGTGCAAGAACTCTACGAATTGCCACATCCGTGGCGCATTGTGCAATATTCACCAAATTTTGAGAGTGGTGTAATTACTCTTAAAATTCCTTTTCTCTGCGCACAAGCGATCTCTTGGCGGTTGTTGTTTTGTTTTCTTTGAAACCAAAAAAGAAAAAATAAAGACCTACGAGGCTTTATGAATTTAGTTAGAGCAGCCACGGAAGAAGGTCGTTAAGTGAAAAGCTGTTGAGCGAGAACCATCAGGCTTCACGAAGAGATTACATGACTTTGAGGGATCAAAACAATTTATATTGATCATTCATGGTGATTGCCGCAGAACTATGTCGAACGGTTAAACCCATGAGGGACTTTACTTTGGTTATTGGGCGATCTTCCCTCGGGTTTTAAAAGCCCAAAACTGACGAATCTGACGACCGGCCCTTCAAATTTTGAGTTTAATACTTTCATTAATGAAGGAATCAAAGCAGATCTCAACGGCCAAACATTATTGGCGTTTAGTTACGGGCTGGCCCGAGCATCACCGGTCGGCTTGGTGGAATCAGCTTTCAAAAATCACTTTGGTTCTCGATTCGGGCGGGGATATGAAACCTTAATGCATTGAAGTCTTATTCGAGAATACAATTACTTTTTCTCTTTAATTAAGTAGTGTGTATTAGAATAGTATTTTCTTTGTTTACGGTTTTTGAGAGTGTTTTTCTTGTTTTTGCTAACATCACTTTTAAATGCTTCCTTGGGTACAAAGCGAACATCAACTACCATGGTGGAGGACCAGGTTGCTTTCGGCAAGGTAGAGTACCTTCATGTAGCTTATTGGGTTTTGATGGGAAGAGGGACCATGGAACACTGCTAGCAGCTGTCAAAACTTTCAAGCGTCCTAGAGTTTCGGCCAGTCTTACCGAAATTGCAGGACCCAAGTGCACAAAGGCGAGGATTGAATCACTACGAGAAACCACAAAGCTCGTAACCATCTCTGGATATTTGTAAACCGTCCGGGAGATTGGAATAACGATGCTACTCTGGTTAGTACTACTATAGCGTATTGCACTTAAGAAGGGCATAAGCTGTGTAGCCGAGTGGATATTGATAGGGAGAGTACATTGCATTTTTGTGAAGATGAGGCTGTTTGCCTTACCTACTTTACCCGGATGAAAATCAAGAGTTACAGGGGCCAAGTCTTCATCGATTATGCTAAACTAGATCCTCGATCCCGACCTCCATTCTCGAACTCACACTAGGCAGCAGAGGCAGTACTGCGAGCTTAAAAAGAAGTAGCTTTAGCTACCATTGGGAAGAACAAGGAGGATACAAAACTTAAGTCTCGGCGGATAGAAACAGAAGGACGTACGTGACAAAAGAATGAGGAGGACTAGCGTTGTAGATCTTTGACTACTTTGCATATTAAAGTATCATTATTTATTACAATGAATCTTCAATATTGATGTACAACAATTTATTAAACATATGCACTTTTTCCCTTTTCTATTAAGTTGCTTTTTTTTGTAATGCTTTCGGTCTCTTCAAGTCTATGCCTAAATTTAAGCTATTTTTTATGATTTCTATTTCATAAGTACAAAGTTTTACGTCAATGATGGGCCAAAATGGCATGAAAAAAACACGAACCTCCATAAATTCAACTATCAAAAGGCTTATTTTAGAAACATGGTATTTTTTTAAAGGAATCTTTTGAAGCGAGTCACAACACTCCCGTTTAATTAATCGTGTTAAAGATGTTAGCAGATGCCATTTAAAAGCACAGCAGTTTCAGACATGGGTGAACATGTGACCTACTGCTTAGAAAAGCAGGGCTCTATGGTGAGCTACAAGCGCATGAGGCATGTATATCTCAAACAAACTATTTTAGGCTTAAATCCAGCACTCATCGTAATAAGAATCTCAAAATAATCGTTTTGGTTATAGGTTCCTTAGAAAAAGCTATTGATTACTTCAAAGGTCATGTCCCTAGAATACGAATCAGGGCTTTCAAATTCCAAGAAGGTATTGAGTGGAGTATAAGCATGTAATACTCTTTTCTTTTTTCTTGTCAAAGGCGTTGAATAATGAATTCTCTTGGGTCGAACATGTGACCTTACGCTTAGGAAGCAGTCTCTATCCACTGACTACAAACCCATGAGAGATATGTGTATATCTTAAACCTGGTGATCTTTTAGGCTTAAGTCCTTCACGACCATCGTCTTGGGAAAGTTTGTCAAAGACATTTACTTGAATGCTCTTTAAGCGTTAGACATGGAATTAGAACATGTGACCATCTGCTTAGGAGAAAGCGAGGAGCGCTCTATCCAGCGAGCTACAAGCATACAGGGCATGGTATATCTCAAGCAAACTATTTTAGGCTTAAATCCTTGCAGTCATCGTAATAAGAATCTCAAAATAATCTGTTTGATGATGAAGTTCCTTGGAAAAAGCTATTGATTACTTCAAAGGTCATTTCGTATTTACTTCAAAGGTCATGTCCTAAATACGAATCCAGGCTTTCAAATTTCAAGAAGGTATTGAGTGGAGTATCGCATGTAATAATCTTTTCTTTTTGCTTGTGAAAGACATTAATGTGAATTCTCTTTAAGCGATGTTGTTAGACATGGAATTTAGAACATGACCTTACACTTAGAAAGCAGGGCGCTCTTTCCAGCGAGGCTACAAAGCAGCATCAGTCATGCGTGTATCTCAAACAAACTATTTTAGGCTTAAAATCCTTTACTGATCATCGTAATAAGAATCTCAAAATAATCTGTTTGGTTATAAAGAGTTCCTTAGAAAAAGCTATTGATTACTTCCAAAGGTCATGTCATAAATCTGAGAATCAGGGCTTTCAAATTTCAAGAAGGTATTACAGGTGGAGTATAGCATGTAATACTCTTTTCTTTTGCTTGTCAAGGAGACATTAATGTAAATTCTTTTTAAGCAGCGTTGATTAGACATGGGGTGAACATATGACCTTCACCTTGGGAAGCGAGGCGCTCATCAACGCTGAGCTACAAGCGCATGAAGATATATATGTATATCTTAAAGCATAGTCTTTAGGCCCAAGTTTTGCAGTCATCGTAATAAGAATCTCAACATAATGTTTGATTCTGAGTTCCTTGGAAAAAGCTATTGATTACTTCAAAGGTCATGGCTAAATATGAATCGGGCTTTCAAAATTTCAGAAGGTGCTCGGTTCCTTGGAAAAAACTGTGATTACTTCAAAGGTCATGGCCTAAATATCGAATCCAGGCTTTCAAATTTCAAAGGAGGTATTAGAGTGATTAATAAAGCGTAATACTCTTTCTTTTTGCTTCACAAAGGCGTTGACTTGAATGCCATTTAAGCGTTGAACAGATTCGAACATGTGACCTTACGCTTGAGAAGCGGGCAGCTCTATCCACTGAGCTACAAGCGCTGTAGAGGCATGCATATATCTCAAACAAACTATTTTAGGCTTATATCCTTGCAGGTCATCGTGGCAAGAATCTCAAAATAATCTATTTGGTTATGAAGTTCCTTAGAAAAATTTATTGATTCAAAGGTCATGTCCTAAATACAGTCGGGCTTTCAAATTTCAGAGGTGTGAGTGGGTATAAATATACAATATACTTTCTTTTTGCTTGTCAAAGGCGTTAAGATTGAATTCTTTTGAAGCCTTGGTAGACATGGGTCGAACATGTGACCTTACGCTTAGAAAACATGCAGCTCACATCCGAGCTACAAGCGCATGAGATATGTGTGTATATCTTAGGCATAGTCTTTTAGGCTTAAGTCCTTGCGGTCATCGTAATAAGAATCTCAACATAATCACGGTTGATTATACAGGTTCCTTGGAAAAATTACTTGCAAAGGGATGTGTCTAAACAGATCAGGGCTTTCAAATTTCAAGAAGGTATTGAGTGGAGTATCGCATGTAATAATCTTTTTCGTTTGCTTCACAAGGAACCCGTTAACTTGAATGCCATTTAAGCGTTAGACATGGGTCGAAAATGTGACCTTACGCTTAGGAAGCAGGCCTTTCATCCAGCGAGCTAGAAGCATGAGAATACATATATCACCAAACAAACTATTTTTAGGCTTAAATCCTTGCGGTCATCTAATAAGAATCTCAAATAATCGTTTTGGTTCTTCAAGGTCATGTCCCCTAAATCTGAATCGAGGCTTTCAAATTTCAAGAGGTATTGAGTGGAGTATAGCATGTAATACTCTTTTCTTTTTGCTTATTGAGCGTTAATGTGAATTCTCTTTAAGCGTTGAACATGGGTCCGAACATGTGACCTTACGCTTAGGAAGCGAGACGCTCTATCAACGCTTGAGCTACAAGCGCATAAGGATGTAAGCGATATCTTAAAAGCGCGATTAACTAGGCTTAAGTCGCTAGGTCATTGTCTTGGTTGTCAAAGACAGTAGCAGATACTCTTTAAGCGTTAGACATGGGTCGAACATGTGACCTTACCTTAGGAAGCGAGGCAGCTCCCTTTGAGCTACAAGCGCATGAGACATGCGCATTATATCTCGCAAACTATTTGGGCTTGGAAATCCCTTGCGGTCGTAAATTGTCTGAGAATCTCAAAATGTCACGAACGTCTTATTGATTACTTCAAAGGTCATGTCCTAAATACAGAATCCGGGGCTTTAAAATTTCAAGAAGGTATTGAGTTGAGTATCGCGTGTAATAATCTTTTTCTTTTGCTTGTCAAATACATTAATGTTAATTCTCTTTAAATCGTTAGACATGGGTCGAACATGTGACCTTGCTTAGGAAGCAGTGACATCCAGCGGAAGGCTACAAGCGCATGAATATGTGTATCTTAAAGCATAGTCTTTTAGGCTTAAGTCCTTACTGATCATCGTAATAAGAATCTGACATAATCACGTTTGATTATCGTTCTTGGAAAAAGCTATTGATTACTTCAAAGGTCATGTCCTAAATATGAATCGAGGGCTTTTCAAATTTCAGAAGGTATTAGATGGGTATCGCGTAAGCAATACTCTTTTTTTTTGCTTCACAAAGATGTTGCTTCGAATGCCATTTAAGCAGCGTTAGACATGGGTCAGTTATGTGACTATACGCTTAGGAAGCGAGGCGGCTCTATCCATTGAGCTACAAAGAGGCATGCATATATCTCAAGCAAACTATTTTTGAAGCTAAGAAATTCCTTGTAGTCATGCGTAATACAAGAATCTCAAATAATCTGTTTGGTATGAAGTTCCTTAAAAGCTATTGATTACTTCCAAGGTCATGTCCTAATCACAGAATCGGGCATATTGAGTGGAGTATGCATGTAATACTCTTTTCTTTTTGCTTGTCAAAGGCGTTAATGTAGAATTCTCTTTAAGCGTTGGAGCATGGTGGAGTCGAACATATGACCCATACGCTTGAGGAAGCTTGAGGCGCTCTATCCCTTTCGGCTACAAACCCATGAGACCAATGTGGCCCTTATGTAAGCCTTACGATCTTTTTAGGCTTAAGTCCTTGCGGTCATCGTCAGTTTGTCCAAAGACATTAACTTGGAGGAATGCTCTTTAAGCGTTAGACATGGGTCCAAACATGCTGACCTTCTGCTTAGGAAGCCCAGACTCTATCCAGGCTACAAGCGCTGTGGGCATCTCATTATCTCAAAGAAACAAACTATTTTGAGGCAAATCCTTGCAGGTCCGTAAAGTAATAAGAATCTCAAAATAATACGTTTGATGATGAGAGTTCCTTGGAAAAAGCTATTGATTACTTCAAAGGTCATTTAAAATTAGAATCGAGGGGCTTTCAAATTTCAAGAAGGTATTGAGTGGAGTATCATGTAATACTCTTTTTTCTTTTGCTTGTCAAAGACATTAATGTAAGGAAGAATTCTTTTTTTTGAGCGCGTTAAGGCATGGGTTGAACATGTGACCACGCTTAGAAATGAGGCAGCTCTATCAGCGAGCTACAAGCGCACAGAAGATATATGTATATGTAAGCATAGTCTTCCAAAAGGCTTAAGTCCTTGCGATCATCGTAATAAGAATCTGATATAATGTTTGATTATCTGAGTTCCTTGGAAAAAGCTATGATTACTTCAAAAGGTCATGACTAAATATAAATCCGGGCATTCAAATTTCAAGAGAATTTATTGAGTGAGTATAGCATGTAATATAACTTTTTCTTTTTGCTTCACAAAGGCGTTGACTTGAATGCCGGCTAAGCGCGTTAGACATGGGTGAACATGTGACCTTCTGCCCAAAGAAAGCAAACGCTCTATCCAACGAGCTTCTAAACGCATGAGAATATGTATATCTTAAGCATAGTCTTTTGGCTTAAGTCCCTTGCGGAGTCCTTCGTAATAAGAATCTCCCGACATAATCTGTTTGATTATCACGGTTCCTTGGAAAGCGCTATTGATACTTCAAGGTCATGTCGGCGTGAATGCAGACTTTCCAGATTTCAAGAGGTATTGGTGAGTATGCATGTAATACTCTTTTTTTTGCTTTCACAAAGATGTTAACAGATGCCATTTAAGCTGGCGTTAGACGTAGATTAGAACATGTGACTATGCAGCAGGAAGCGAGCGCTCTATCGGCTGAGCTACAACGCGCCCAGAGGCATGCGCATATATCTCAAGCAACTTATTTTTGGAAGCCTTAAATCCTTGGGTCATGCATTATTAAGAATCTCAAAATAATCACGTTTTTGGTTTATGGGTTCTTAGAAAAGCTATTGATTACTTCAAAGGTCATGTCTAAATAGAACCAAGGCTTTCAAATTTTAAAGAGATTATTGAGTGGAATTATCATGTAATACTCACTTTTCTTTTTGCTTGTCAAAGGCGTTAGTAATGAATTCTCTTTAAGCTGGCGTTAGACATGGGTCGAACATGTGACCTTACGCTTAGGAAGCGAGGCGGCTCTATCCATGACTACAAACCCATGAGATATTGTATCAAAACGCAGATCTTTTAGGCACAAAGTCCCTTACTGATCATCGTCTTAGTTGTCAAAAGACGCCGCGAATGCTAAACTTAGCGTTAGACATAAATTGAACATGTGAAACCGCCACACTTAGAAACGAGCGCTCTATCGCGGAAAACTTCTAAGCATATGGGCAAATGGTATGTTTGATTACTTCAAGGGTCATTCATTGTTTACTTCTCATGTCTAAATGCAGATCGAACTTTCAAATTTCAAGAGGTATTGAGTGGAGTATGCAGCATGTAATAATCTTTTCTTTTGCTTGTCAAGACATGTTAATGTGAATTCTTTAAGCGTTAGACATGGTCCGAGACATATGACCATACATGGAAAGCGGATGCTCTCTTTCCACGCGAGCTCCTTGCAGTCATCTCATTAATAAGAATCTCAAAATAATCGTTTTGATGATGAAGTTCCTTAGAAAAAGCTATTGATTACTTCAAGGTCCTAAATACGAATCGGGGCTTTCAAATTTCAAGAAGGTATTGAGTGGAGTAGCATGTAATAATCTTTTCTTTTTTGCTTGTGAAAGACATTAATGTGAACTAGTAATGGTACCCGACCTTGTGAACATAAATAGGAACCTTTAATTTCTTTCTTTTTATTCTCCCTTTTTTTTCCTTCTTTCCTTCTTCCTTCCATTCCTTCCTTCCTTTCCATTCCTTCCATTCCATTCTTCCTTTCCTTCCATTCCTTCTTCCTTCCATTCCTTCCTTTCCTTTCCTTCATTTCCTTTCCTTCCTTTTCCTTCTTTCCATTCTTTCTTTTGTCCTTCCTTTCATTCTTCCATTCACCATTCCACCTTCCTGTCCATTTCCATCCTTCCCTCTTCCTTTCCATTCTTTTCTTTCTTTCTTCCTTTCCTTTCCTTTTCTTTCTCTTTCTGTTCCTTTCCTCCATTCTCCACCCCCTCTTTCCTTTTCTTTTCCATGTTTCCTTCTTTCTTATTTTCCCTTCTCCTTTCTCACCTTCTCCTTCCCTTCATTGGGATTGTCTTTTCCGTTCCTTTCCTATTCATTCCTTTTTCATTTTCTTTCCTTCCTTCCATTTCCTTCCTTCCTTCCTTCCTTCCTTCCTTCCTTCCATTCCTTTTCCTTCCATTTTCTGGTTTCCTTCCTCGTCGGTGGGCAAGTTCACGGCGCTGGCTGGGTTTCGCGCCGCTTTCGTTTCCGGCGCCTTCTTTTCCTTTTCCCTTTTCCCTTTCATGGTTTCCCTTTTCCCTTTTCCACTTTCATGTGGTTTTTCCTTCTTTCCTTCCCCTTTTCGTTTCCTTTTTCCCTTTCATCGTTTTCCTTTTCCCTTCCCCTTCCCCTTTTCCTTTTCCCTTTTCCCTTTTCCCTTTTCCTTTTCCCTTTTCCTTTTCCTTTTTTCCTTTCCCTTTCATGTGGAAACCATAGTCGGGTAATTTTAGTTAAGACTCTTGCTTACATCATCCACCATTGGTCAATCAAATCCTCGGCCGGGTCGGGTTGGGGATGCGGATCCATTATTTTATTATAATATAAGATTCTCTTCGCGTGTTAGACATGGGTCGAACATATGACCTTCTGCTTAAACAGACGCTCACCCTTGGCTACAAGCGCGCCAGTCATGCGTTATTCAAGCAAACTATTTTGGGCTTAAAATCCTTTGCGGGTCATCGTGACAGAATCTCAAAATATGTCGTTTGGTTATGAAGTTCCTTAGAAAAAGCTATTGATTACTTCAAAGGTCATGTCATGAAATCACAGTCAGGGCTTTCAAATTTCAATTATTAGGTGGGTATAAGCATGTAATGCTGCTTTTTGCTTGTCGAACATTAATGTAAATTCTTTTAAGCGTTGACATGGAGTCCGAACATGTGACCTTCTGCTTAGAAGCAGGCGGCTACATCCTTGAGCTTCTAGCGCATGAGATATATGTATATCTTAAGCATAGTCTTTTGGAAAAACTAAGTCCTTTAGGTCATCGTGTAAAGAATCTGTATAATCTGTTTTTGATGCCTCGGTTCCTTGGAAAAAGAAAGCTGTCAATTACTAAAAAGGTCATAACCCTAGAAATCGAGGCGCTTTCAAATTTCAAAATTACTCTGATTCCTTGGAAAAAAGCTATTGATTACTTCAAAGGTCATAGCCTAAATATAGATCAGAACTTTCAAATTTCAAGAAGAAGGTATTGAGTGGAGTATACATGTAATACTCTTTTCTTTTTACTTCACAAAGGCGTTGACTTGAATGCCATTTAGCCGTTAGACATGGGTCGAACATGTGACCTTACACTTGGGAAGACAGGCAACTCTATCCATTGTTCCTAAGCATAAGAGGCATGCATATATCTGAACTCTCTAAACTATTTTAGGCTTATATCCTTACGATCCTTCATTAATAAGAATCTCAAAATATCTATTTGGTTATAGAAGTTCCTTAGAAAAAGCTATTGATTACTTCAAGGTCATGTCCAAATGCAGTCGGGGCTTTCCAGGATTTCCGAGATTGTTGGGTGGGTATGGCGTATGTAATACTCTTTTCTTTTTGCTTGTCAGAGGCGTTAAGGTGAATTCTTTTGAGCGTTGGGCATGGGTTAGGACATGTGACCAGCAAAACAACTCTATCAGCGAGCTACAAACTCATGAGATATGTGTATATCTTAGAGCGCGAATCTTACAAGCTTAAGTCCTTACGGTCGTCGTAATAACATAATCGTTTGATTATCTGGTTCGAAATGGAAAAATTACTTCAAGGTCATGTCCTAAATGAATCCAGACTTTCAAATTTCAAGAAGGTGTATTGAGTGGAGTATGCATGTAATAATCTTTTAGTTTTGCTTCACAAAGGCGTTAACTTGAATGCCATTTAAGCCAGCGTTAGACATAGATTGAGAGAAAATGTGATATACCTTGGGAAGCAGGGCGGCTGTCTAGCGAGCTAAAGCATGAGGCATGCATATATCTGGCTCTCAAAACTGTACAGGCTTAAATCACTGCGGTCATCTAATAAGAATCTCAAAATAATCTGTTGGTTCTTCAAAAGTCGCGTAATCCCTATCTGAATCCGAACTTTCAAATTTCCAAGAAGGTGAGTGGAGTATAGCATGTAATACTCTTTTCTTTTTGCTTGTCGAACAATGTGAATTCTCGCGCGGTAGACATGGGTGGAACATGTGGCCTTCGCTTAGGAAGCAGGCTACGTCGAGGCTGCAAGCGTAGGGATGTGTGTGATATCTTAAGCATGGTCTTTTTAGGCAGGTCCTTTAGGTCATTGTCGCCGGTTATCAAAAGGCAATGCTTAGTACTCTTTAAGCAACGTTAGACATGGGTCCGAACATGTGACCTTCCACTTAGGAAAGCGGGCGGCTCTATCCTTTGAGGCCTAGCCTTGAGACATGTATATCTCAAACAAACTATTTTGACTAAATCCCCTTTGGGTCATGCGTATCACGAATCTCAAAAATAATGTTTGATGCTATTGATTTACTTCAAAAGGTCATGTCCTAGAAATCGAGGCAGGCTTTCAAGAAGGTATTAGGTGGAGTATCGCATGTAATATCTTTTCTTTTTTGCTTGTCCAAATACATTATGTGAATTCTCTTTAAATCGTTAGACATAGATTCGAACGTGACCTGCTTGAAGCTTGAGCGGCGCTCTATCCAGCCTACAAGCGCTGTAACGAGATATGTGTGTGTATCTTAAAGCATGGTCTTGAAGCAAGTCCTTCTTGATCATCGTAATGGGGAGATCTCAGCATAATCGTTTGATTATAGGTTCCTTGGAAAAAGCTATTGATTACTTCAAGGTCATGTCCTAAATATGAATCGAGGGCTTTCAAATTTCCAAGAGGTATTGGATAGATTGTATGTAATACTCTTTTTTTTGCTTCACAAAGATGTTATTTCGAATGCCATTTGACGTTAGACATGGGTCGAACATGTGACCTTACGCTTAAGAAACTGACGCTCTATCCATTGAGCTACAAGCATATGAAACATGCATATATCTCCAGAAACAAATGCTTTTGGGCTTAAATCCCTTGTAGTCATGTCAGTAATAGAATCTCAAAATAATGTTTGGTTATGAAGTTCCTTAGAAAAAGCTAATGATTACTTGCAAAGGTCATGTCATCACGAATCGGTGTTAATGAGTGGAGTATCGCATGTAATACTCTCTTTCTTTTACTTGTCAAAAGCGTTAATAATAATTCTCTTCTTAGCGTTAGACATGGTGGAGTCCGAACATACTGACCTATACGCTTAGGAAATGACGCTCTATCCACTCAGCTACAAACCCATGAGATATATGTGTATATCTTAAAGCCTGATCTTTCGGAAACTGGGGTCCTTTGGGTCATGCGTCTTGGTTGTCAAAGACGCATTAGCGAATGCTCTTTGTAGCGTTAGACATGCAGATTAAAACATGTGACATACGCTTAGAAAGCGGGCGGCTCTATCCTTGTGGCTTCTAAGCATGAGGCATCAAACATCTCCAACAAGGGGTTAAATCCTTGCGATCATACGTATTAAGAATCTCAAATAATGTTTGATAGTAAGTTCAACAGAAAAACTAATGATTACTAAAGTCTTCGTCGAATCAGGGCTTTCAAATTTCAAGAGGTGTTGAGTGGAGTATGCATGTACTCTTTTCTTTTTGCTTGTCAAAGAGACATTAGTAATAAATTCTTTTTAGCCGTTGACATGGGTTGAACTTATGTGACCCAACCTGCTTAGAGGCCTTTCTATCCAGCATTTCTAAGCATGAGATATATGTATATCTTAAGTATAGTCTTTTAGGCTTAAGTCCTTGCGGTCATTAATAAGAATCTCGATATAATGTTTTTGATTATCACGGTTCCTTGAAACTATTGATTGCTAGGAAATGGCTCATCATCCGGGCTTTCAAATTTCAAGAAGGTATTGAGTGGAGTATCACATGTAATACTCTTTTCTTTTTGCTTCACAAAAGGCGTTGACTTGAATGCCATTTAAGCCTTACGTTAGACTTTTACATGGGTCGAACAGCTGTGACCTTACCTTAGAAGCAGGCGGCTCTATCCAGCGAGGCTACAAGCGCATGAGATATGTGTATATCTTAAGCGCGCATAGTCTTTTAGGCTTAAGTCCTTCTGCGGTCATCGTAATAAGAATCTCCAGCATAATCATTTTGATTATCGTTCCTTGGAAAAGCTATTGATTACTTCAAAGGTCATGTCTAAATATGAATCCTTGGGAAGCTATTGATTACTTCAAAGGTCATGTCCTAAATATGAATCAGGGCTTTTCTGCAAATTTCAAGAAGGTATTGAATGGAGTATAAGCATGTAATACTCTTTTTTGCTTTACAAGATGTTAGCAGATGCCATTTCATTTAAGCGCTTAGCGTTAGACATGGGTGAACATGCTTGACATACCTTAGGAAGCAGGCGGCTCTATCCATTGAGCTACAAGCATGTGAGGCATGCACATATATCTCCAAACAAACTATTTTGGAAACTAAATCCTTGCGATCATGCGTAATAAGAATCTCAAAATAATGCATTTGGTTATGAAGTTCCTTAGAAAAGCTATTGATTACTTCAAAGATGCATGTCCTAAATCTGATCCGGGGCTTTCAAATTTCAAGAAGGTATTGGGTAAAGGTATGCATGTAATACGTACTCTTTTCTTTTTGCTTGTCAAAGGCGTTAATGTGAATTCTCTTTAAAAGCAGCGTTAGACATGGAATTGAACATGCTTGACCTTCACCTTAGGAAAGCGAGGCGCTCTATCCACTTTCGGCTACAAACCCATGAGATATGTGTATATCTTTAAGCCTTACGATCTTTTAGGCTTAAGTCCTTGCAGTCATGCGTCTTGGTTGTCAAAGACATTAACTTGAATGCTCTTTAAGCAGCGTTAGACATAGATTGAACATATGACCTTACGCTTAGGAAGCGAGGCGGCTCTATCCTTTGGGCTACAAGCGCGCGAGGCATGCGTATATTTGAGGTTACTTCAAAGGTCATTTAGAGTATTTATTTACTTCAAAGGTCATCCTAAATCACAGTCCTGAGGCTTTACCTCAAATTTCAAGAAGGTATTGAGGTGGAGTATAAGCATGTAATAATCTTTTCTTTTGCTTGTCAAAGAGACATTAATGTAAATTCTTTTTTAGCCAGCGTTAGACATGGGTTGAGAACAGCCGACCCAATACGCTTAGGAAGCAGGGCGCTCTATCCGAGGCTACAAGCGCGCCAGGATATATGTATATCTTAAGCATAATCTTTTAGGCAGAAGTCATGCGGTCATGCGTAATAAGAATCTCAACATAATACATTTGATTATGTCGTTCCATGGATAAAATTTATTGAGATTACTTCAAGGTCATGGCCTAAATATGAATCAAACTTTCAAATTTCAAGAAGGTATTGAGTGGAGTATAGCATGTAATACTCTTTTTCTTTTGCTTCCTGTAGTAGCGTTAGACGCTGGAGTCGAACATGTGACCTTAAGCAGGAAGCTTGAGATGCTCTCTATCCATTGAGCTACAAGCGCGCATGAGATATGTGTATATCTTAAGCATAGTCTTTTAGGCTTAAGTCGCTATGATCATAAGTAATAAGAATCTCAACATAATCTGTTTTGATTATCACGAGTTCGGAAAAAAGCTATTGATTACTTCAAAATTCATATCTAAATATGAATCAGGGCTTTCAAATTTCAAGAAGGTATTGAATGGGTATAAGCATGTAATACTCTTTTTTTTGCTTCACAAAGATGTTAGCAGATATACCCATTTTAAGCAGCGTTTAGACATAGGTCGAACACTTGCAGGCCATGTATTACGCTGAAGCGGGCGGCTCTATCGCCAGGCTACAGCGCGGGGCGTGTATATATTTCAGCAGAAAGCTATTTTGACTAGAGTCGCCCCACTCATCGTAATGCGTCCTCAAAATCAGCCATTTGGTTGCAAGTTCAACAGAAAAAGCTGTAATTTGATTACTTCAAAGGTCACTTATACAAATCACGAAGTCATTTCATAATTTCAAAGAGGGTAATGGGTGAGTGCTCAGCATTATCCAAATACCTCTTTCTTTCTTTGTAAAAGCGTTTAAATAATGCAATTCAACTACTTGGCGTTAGACGCTGAACAGAACAGCGACCCATCGCTAAGGAAATGGGATGCTCTATCCGCTGTTACAAAACCCTTAGTGTTGTATAATGGCGCAATCATACTTGGGCTTGAGTCCTTAGTGTGATATTAGTTGTCAGGCATTTCACCAGATAATATTTCGCCGTTTGAGCTGGGTGGGAACGTGGTATGCCTTGCGGAAACAATCCGCTGAGGCTGCAACGCGCCAGGGCATCGCGTATGTCTCCAGCTATTCAAAACTTAAATGCTTGCGGTCATACAAAAGTCTCGAAATAAATCTACTTTATGATAGTAAAGTTCATGGAAAAACTATATTTAATTCCTTCCAAAGAAATTCATTTCATTGTTACTTCAAAGTCATATTCTAAATAGAAGGTCAGGGAAGGCTTTTCAAGTTCAGAAAATTGCATTAGATGCTCATCCTTTCTTGTGAAGAACATTAATCAATTCCTCCTTTAGACATGGGTGAGACACTTAGCCTTTCCCGCTGAAACTCTAAGCCTTTGAAATATACCATCAACTCAACTATTTTGGGCTTAAATCCTTGGGTCCATTAATGGAATCCTCAAATAAATCTATTTTGATGGAAAAATGATTCTTCAATTATTCTTCAGTCATCAGTCAGGGCTTTCAAATTTTCAATGGTGAGGTAAACAATCATCCTGCTTTTGCGCGCTGAAGCATTGCGTAATTCTCTCTTTAGCATTAATTGGAGCATGGGTAGGAACATGACCTTGCGCTTAAGCGACGCTCCTCCCTTGCGGCTACAGCTGCGCTGGGCATACGTATATCTCAAGCAAACTATTTTAAACTAAATCCTTGCGAGTCATAGATTGTAGAATCTCAAAATAATCATTTGGTTATGAAGTTCCTTAGAAAAAGCTATTGATTACTTCAAGGTCATATCATAAATACGAATCGAGGGCTTTCAAATTTCAAGAAGGTATGAGTAGAGTATACGCTGTAATATAACTCCCTTTTGCTTATCGAAGACATTAATGTAAATTCTTTTAAGCGGGTTAAAGACATAGGGTTGGGCATGGGCCTTACCTTAGGAAAGCGAGGCTCTATCCAGCGAGCTACAAGCGCGCCAGGATATATGTATATCAAAGCTTATAGTCTTTTGGAAGCTTAAGTCCATGCCGATCCATGCGTAATAAGAATCTCAACATAATGCATTTGATTATCACGGTTCCTTGGAAAAAGCTATTGATTACTTCAAAGGTCATGGCTAATGTGAATCCAAGGCACCGAAATTTCAAGAGGTACTCTGATTCCTTGGAAAACGCTGATTGCTTTAGGGTGGCTAAATGAATCGGGCTTTCAAAGGTGGAGTATAAGCGGCCATAATACTCTTTTGTACTTCACAAAGGCGTTGGCGCGGAGAATGCCATTTTAAGCAGCGTTAGACATGGGTGAACATGTGACCTTACGCTTAGGAAAGCGAGATGCTACATCAGCGGGCTACAAACGCTGAAAGGGCATCGCGTACACTAATATAAACAAATATTTTGACATACGCGATCATATTAATAGATCTCAAAATAATGCGTTTGGTTATGAAGTTCCTTAGAAAAAACTATTGAGATTACTTCAAAGGTCATGTCTAAATCTGAATCGAGGGCTTTCAAATTTCAAGGAAGGTATTGAGTTCAAGAGGTATTGAGTGGAGTATAAGCATGTAATGCTTTCTGCGCTTTTACTTGTCAAAGAAAGGCGTTAATGTGAATTCTCCTTTGCTTAGCATTAAGGCATAGATTGGTACTTATGCTTATTTGACCTTACCCGCTTAGAAATGAGCGCTCTATCGCTGAGCTACAATGCATGAGATATGTGTATATCTTAAGCATAGTCTTTTAGGCTTAAGTCCTTGCGGTCATCGTCTTGGTTGTCAAGACATTAACTTGAATGCTCTTAAAAGCGTTAGACATGGTCAGTTTTATGGTATACGCTTAGAAGCGGATATATCACTAGCTGCAAGCGGTATCCGTATATCTATAAAACAATCTATTTTAGGCTTAAATCCTTGCGGAGTCATACGTAATAAGAATCTCAAAATAATCACATTTTGATGATGAAGTTCCTTGGAAAAAAGCTGTTGATTGCCCAAAAGGTCATGTCCTAAATCACAGTCGAACTTTCAAATTTCAAAAGGTATTGAAGATGATAGATGGTATCTTTTTTTTTTACTGAATGTTACAACTTGAATGCCATTTAGCTGGCGTTAGGCGTGGGTCGAGAACATGTGACCCAATACCTTAGGAAAGCAGACTCTATCAGCAGGGCTACAAAGCGCCTGAGAAAACGCTATAAATATAAAATAGAGCTATTATTTTAGGCTTAAATCCTTCTGATCGTAGTAATAAGAATCTCAAAATAATCTGTTTGGTTATGAGGAAGTTCCTTAGAAAAAGCTATTGTGATTACTTCAAAGGTCATGTCTAAATCACAGATCGGGCTTTCAAATTTCAAAAGGAAATTGTGAGGCGGAGTATACATGCTTAATACTCTTTCTTTTAGCATAGAATTTAATGTAATTCTTTCGCGCGTTAGACATGGGTGAACGTGACCTTACAGCTTAGAAGCTTGACGCTCTATCCATAGTACAAGCCAGCGAATATATGGCATATCTTGAAAGCAACCGCACCAGTCTTGCTTTTAGGCTTAAGTCCCCTTGCGGTCATAGCGTTTATAAAGAGATGGTAGATGGGAACATGTGACCTTAACTGGGAAGCGGTCTCTATCCTTTGAAAATTTACCGCATGAGGCATCACGTATATCTCAGCAAACTATGCGAGCTAAATCCCATGGAGATTAAACGTAACAGAATCTCAAAATAATCATTTTGATGATGAAGTTCCTTGAAAAAGCTATTGATTTACTTCGAGGTCATTTAAGTATTTACTTCAAAAGGTGTAATATCTAAATCACAGTCGGGCTGCCATTTCAAGAAGGTAACAGGTAGGTATAAATGTAATAATCTTTTCTTTTGCTTGTGAAAGACATTAATGTGAATTCTCTTTAAGCGCATTAGACATGGGTCGAGACATATGACCTTAAGCGGAAGCAGAGGCAGCTCTTTCCAGCGGGCTACAAATGCATCGAGGCATGCGTATAATAGAAACAAACTATTTTAAACCCCGAAATCCTTGATCATCGTAATAAGAATCTCAAAATAATCTGTTTTGGTTATGAAGTTTAGCAAAGCTATTGATTTACTTACGAGGTCATGTCCATAAATGTCTGAATCAGGGCTTTCAAATTTCAAGAGGTATTGAGTGGAGTATACAAGCATGTAATACTCCGGGGAGCTGTATCTCATCTGAATCCGGGCTTTCCAATTTCAAGAAGGTATTGAGTGGAGTATAAGCATGTAATACTCTTTTCTTTGCTTATCAAAGACATTAATGTAATTCTTTTTAAAGCAGCGTTAGACATGGGTGGGTATGTGGCGGGCCGCTCTATCAACGAGCTTCTGACACACATGAGATATATGTATATCGCTTGGCATATTGTTAGGCTTAAGTCATTTGCAATCATATTAATAAGGAAAATGTCAACGCCGTATTATCACCGGTTACAAAATAGGAAAAGCTATTGGTCGCCCCAAAGGTCATGAAAACAAATATGAATCGGGGCTTTCAAATTTCAAGAAGGTTATTGAGTGGAGTATGGCATGTAATACTCTTTTCTTTTATACAAAGATGTTAGCAGATACCATTTAAGCAGCGTCGGACATAGATTGAACGCATGTGACCTTAGAGCAGGAAGCAGGGCGCTCTATCCAGCGGGCTTCCTAAGCGCATGAGGCATGTATATATCTCAAAACCAAACTATTTTAGGCTTAAATCCTTGCGGTCAATGGTAATAAGGAATTCTATAAAATAGTCTGTTTGGTTATGAGTTCATAGAAAAAGCTATTGATCACTTCAAAGGTCATGTCCTAAAATGCGAGATCAGGGCTTTCAAGAAGGTATTGAGTGGAGTATGGCATGTGATATACTCTTTTCTTTTTGCTTAATGAAAGGCGTTAATGTGAATTCTCTTTTGTTGGGCGTGGTGAGAACATGACCTTTCGCCAGAGAGGAAAGCAGGAAAAACCACATGCTAAAGCTACAAGCGCTTGAAGGGTATAGCCTTTAAAGCATACAGTCTTTAAGACTTAAGTCCCTTGCGATCATCGTCTTGATTTGTCAAGGCAATGCCGCTTGGTACTCTTTTAAGCGCTTGATGAACATGGGTCGAACGTAGCGACCTTACCTTAACACTGAGATGCTCTATCCGCGAAACGCGCGCCAGAGGCATGGCATATCTCAAACAGCTGGCGCACAGGCTTAAATCGCCCCAGATCGCCGTATGCAGAATCACCGAAATAATGTTTGATGATGAAGAGTTCGCCCACGGAAAAAGCTGTGATTTACTTGAAGGTCATGAAATACTCATCGAATCAGGGCTTTTCCAGGGGTTTCAAGAAGGTATTGAGTGGAGTATAAGCATGTAATACTCTTTTTCTTTTTGCTTGTCAAAGCGTTAATGTAATTCTCTTTAAGCAGCGTTAGACATGGAGTGAACATGTGACCTTACGCTTGGGAAGCAGTGGCTCTATCCCACTTTCGGCCTACAAACCCATGAGATATGTGTATATCTTAAGCTTACGATCTTTTTAGGCTTAAGTCCTTGCGATCATCGTCTTGGATTTGTCAAAGACATTAGCGGATGCTCTTTAAGCAGCGTTAGACATGGGTGAACATGTGACCTTACGCGCTTAGGAAAGCAGGCAGCTCTATCCAGCACGGGCTACAAGCGCATGAGGCATCGCGTATATCTCAAGCAAACTATTTTTAGGCAAATCCCTTTGCGGTCATGCGTAATAAGAATCTCAAAATAATGCGATTTGATGATGAAGTTCCTTGGAAAAACTGGCCGTTACTTCAAAAGGTCATTTTATTTACTTCCAAAGGTCATGTCATCTGAGATCGGAGCTTTCAAATTTCAAGAAGGTATTGAGTGGAGTATACGCGTAATACTCTTTTCTTTTGTATCCAAAGACATTAATGTAAAATTCTTTTTTAAGCAGCGTTAGACATGGGGTGAACATGTGACCTTACGCTTAGAAGCAGGCAGCTCTGTATCCTTCGGGCTAAGCGCGCCAGGATATATGTATATCTTAAGCATAATCTTTTAGGCCAAGTCCTTGCGATCATCGTAATAAGAATCTCAATATAATGTTGTTTGATTACTCTGACCTTGGAAAAAGCTGTGGTGCTGCAGGTCATGGCTACGTATATGAATCAGGGCTTTCAAATTTCAAGGAAGGTATTGAGTGGAGTATAGCATGTAATACTCTTTTCTTTTTGCTTCCTGAAGCGTTGACTTGAATGCCATTTAAGCGGCGTTAGACATGGGTAGAACATCGCGTAGCCACCTTGGGAAAGCAGACGCTCTATCAGCGGGCTACAAGCGCGCATGAGATATGTGTATATCTTAAGCATAATCTTTTAGGCTTAAGTCCTTGCGATCCTTCGTAATGGAATCAGCATAATCTGTTTGATTATATAGTTCCTTGGAAAAAGCTAATGAGATTACTTCAAAGGTGTCCTAGAAATTATTGAATGGTATGCATTGTAATACTCTTTTTGCTTCACAAAGATGTTAGCAGATACTGCCATTTAAGCAGCGTTAGACATGGAGTGAACATGTGACCCATACCTTAGAAGCGAGGCGGCTCTATCCATTGATGAGCTACAAGCGCATGAGACATGCATATATCTCAAACAAACTATTTTTAGGCTTAAATCCTTGCGGTCATCGTAATAAGAATCTCAAAATAATCTGTTTAGTTATGAAGTTCCTTAGAAAAAGCTATTGATTACTTCAAGGTCATGTCTAAATCTGAATCAAGCTTTCAAATTTCAAAGAGGCCGTGAGTGGAGTATAGCATGAAATACTCTTTTTCTTTTTACTGCCTTGTCAAAAGGCGTTAATGGCGATTCTCTTTAAGCCGCGTTAGACATGGGTCGAACATGTGACCTTACCTTAGGAAATGAGGCTCATCAACCAGGCTACAAACCCATGAGATATGTGTATATCTTAAGCGATCTTTTAGGCTTAAGTCCTTGCGATCATCGTCTTGG
The DNA here is from genome assembly GCA_021234155.1 of Isoetes taiwanensis. Classification (NCBI taxonomy): domain Eukaryota; kingdom Viridiplantae; phylum Streptophyta; class Lycopodiopsida; order Isoetales; family Isoetaceae; genus Isoetes; species Isoetes taiwanensis. Next base: position 383,230 of record JAJEKV010000036.1, on the reverse strand, counting down.
TTGTCAAGGCAGTAGCGAATGCTCTTTAAGCAGCGTTAGACATGGGTCGAACATAGCGACCTTCAGCTTAGGAAGCGAGGGCAGCTCTATCACTTTGAGCTGCAAGCGCCAAGGCATCTGCGTATATCATAAACAAACTATTTTGGAAAGGGCTTAAATCCTTGCGGTCATGCGTAATAAGAATCTCAAAAATAATTACATTTTGATGATGAAGTTCCTTGGAAAAAGCTATTGATTACTCCAAAAGGTCATTTGGTATTTACTTCAAGGTCATGTCCTAAATCTGAATCAGGGCTTAAATTTAAGAAGGTATTGAGTGGAGTATAAGCATGTAATAATCTTTTCTTTTTGCTTATGAACTTGTTAATGTGAATTCTCTTTAAGCTAGCGATTGAACATGGGTCGAACATACATGACCTTACCTTAGGAAGCAGAGGCCTGTCTTTCCTTTGGCTCCCTTGCAAATCATCGTAATAAGAATCTCAAGAATATCTGTTTGATGATGAAGTTCCTTGGAAAAGCTAGTGATTACTTCAAAAGGTCATTTAAAGTATTTTACTTCAAGGTCGTATCCTAAATCACGAATCAGGGCTTTCAAATTTCAAGAAGGTATTGAGGTGGAGTATAAGCATGTAATAATCTTTCTTTTTGCTTGTCAAAGACATTAATGTAATTCTCCTTTAAGCAGCGTTAGACATGGGTGAGCGTATGACCTTATACCCGGGAAGCGGTGGCTCTATCCTTTGAGCTACAAATGCATGAGATATATGTATATCTTAAGCATGGTCCTTTAGGCTTAAGTCCTTGCGATCGCCGTAATAAGAATCTCAACATAATCGCGTTATGCGGTTCCATGGAAAAACTATTGGCCAGTTACTTCAAAGGTCATGGCCTAAATATGGTCACGAGGGCTTTCAAATTTCAAGAAGGTTATTGAGTGGAGTATGCATGTAATACTCTTTTTCTTTTGCTTCACGAGCGTTGACTTGAGATACCATTTAAGCGGGTAGGCGTGGGTCGAACGTAACGATATACGCTTAGGAAGCAGGCAGCTCTATCGGTCCATTTCCTAGCGCGAGGGCATGCATATATCTCAAACGACTATTTTAGCGACATATCCCTTTGCGGTCATAAGTAATAAGAATCTCAAAATAATGTTGTTTGGTTATGAAGTTCCTGTAGAAAAGCTATTGATTACTTCAAAGGTCATGTCCTAAATCTGAGATCGGGCTTTCAAAATTTCAGAAGGTATTGAATGGAGTATACGCTGTGTAATACTCTTTTTGCTTCACAAAGATGTTAGCAGATGCCATTTTAATGGCGTTTAGACATGGGTCGAACATGTGACCTTATACCTTAGGAAAGCAGGGCGGCTCTATCCATTGAGCTACAAGCGCATGAAGGCATGTATATATCTCAAGCAAACTGTACAGGCAAATCTATTTGCGGTCATCGTAGTAAGAATCTCAAAATAATCTATGGATTTCCTTAGAAAAAGGCTATTGATTACTTCAAGGTCATGTCCTAAATCTGAGATCAGACTTCATTTAAAGAAGGTATATTGAGGTGGAGTATGCATGTAATACTCTTTTCTTTTGTCAAAGGCGATTGCGTACATCGATTATCTTTTGGCGTTAGTGGGTGACAATATAGAAGCGGGCATCATCGCCGACACAGAAGCCGGATAGCGTGTATATGCTTAAGCCACCAGTCTTTTAAAGGCTTCCAGGTGTGGTCGTAGGTAAAGTTTAATGTCAAAGACATTGGGGTGAACATGCTTGACCCATACGCTTAGGAAGCAGTCACTCCTATCCAGCGTAGGCTAAGCGCATGAGCATGTGTATATCTCAACAAACTATTGACCCACCCAGAGCTTAAATCCCCTTTAGATTCGTAGAATCTCAAAATAATGGTGGTGAGGTTTATTGGAAAAAAAGCTATTAGTTGCTTTCGAGTCATTACATTATTTACTTCAAAGGTCATGTCCTAAATCTGAATCAGAACTTCTGGAATTTCAAGAAGGTATTGAGTGGAGTATGCATGTAATAATCTTTTCTTTTGCTTGTGAAGGAACATTAATGTGAATTCTCTTTACAAAGCGCATTAGACATGGGTCGAGGAACATGCGGTGACCTTCAACCGAGGAAGCGATGGCTCTTTCAGGCTACACAGCGCGCTCCGGGCATGCGTATATCTCAACAAACTGTTGGAGCGCGATATTTGCAGTCCTTCGTAATAAGAATCTCAAAATAATGCATTTGCTGGTTATAAGAGTTCATGAAAGCTATTGATTACTTCAAAGGTCATGTCCTAAATCAGTCAGGGCTTTCAAATTTCAGAAAGTGGTGGGCAGGTGTACAGCCACTCCAAAGGTCATATCCTAAATCACGAATCGGGCTTTTAAATTTCAAGAAGGTATTGGAGTGGGTGTCGCATGAGCAATACGTAACTACA